>CM062818.1:304102599-304702599 GCA_031772625.1 Pinus tabuliformis
CTGTACATTCCGTATGAAGGTGTCAGATGGTGAGGCATACCAATCAATAATGTCTATCAGTGCCTCCATTTTTGCCTTCGACATGCAGGGTGGATCCTTTTCGAATATCATCTTGTAAACTGGGGTGAAAAAATGATCGGATAGCCGTGTGATAAGTCCTATGAAGTTGCATTTAGTTAACATCTTATAATAAGTGTTCATAGCAGTCTCTGTCGGTGTCCATTCCCACTTCAAGCCCGGGAACTCCTGTCGGGCACAAATTGCATCCAAGATGTAGGCGGACATGTAGATATCTGCTTGCATACCTTTGGGTGGCTGTCGAGCCCTTGTTACCTATTCCTTCAGATGATGAGCCAACATGTTGGACCAGTTACATGCTTTGCCCTCTCTGGCCAGTTGGTCTAGTGCGATCACCCAACTCTGTGGGAAGGTTTCCATGCTTTCTTGGCCATACAGTCGGCATGCAAAGATGACCAAATATTGATACACCTTCCGCAGTATCTTCATCTTGTAGACCTGCTTGGGTTTGATCCTGAATTTAGCCGGCTTCTGCACCCAATTCTTCAAAATGTATCTAGATTTGGCATCGCTGCTGGGTAAGATGAAGGGAGTCTCCATGATGGTCATGGGCTCCGAAATCTGATACATCTCATCATAATCTTGTGCCTTGAAGGTAGTGATCTCTGTCCCGCTGACACTGCTCAATGTCATCGTCTTGGGGTCAGTGTGCGAGACGATCCAATGTATCATGTCCGCGCATGGCAGCACATAATACCTGCATGCAATCCAGTATAAGCTGGACTTGTGGATGTTCACATACACCTGGCGGCCTTCAAGGTCTTCCCCAAATGTGCCTGTAAATGGATCATTGGCCTCTTGCCATTTTAGCTTGATGTCCTTGTCTAGAATCAGCTTTGTATCTTCATAGATCAATAGACTTGCGGACACTCACTCAACTACTGCTCTTGTTGCACTTCCATTAGTGTCCTTTGATCCTGCTCTCTTGGAAGCCATTGATCCTGAACTGCAAAGAGGCACACGAACACTTGCTAGGTCTGGAGACAAAGTGAAATGCATGGCAAGAAATCTATCAGCGAAAACCAAAGAAAACTTGAGGAGAGACATGAAACATACCAGGGGATTGATTGGCAGGGATTGCGCAATTTCTTTTGGGAGGCTGGTTGATTGGCTGCTAGAACTGCGCAAAAGGAAGTCTGGGCTGTTTGGGGAGGTTGATTGACTGCTGGAATTGTGCAATGCACAATCCAGGCTGGCTGATTGGCTGTTGGAATTGCGCAATGCACAATTTCAACTGGAAATGATTGCAGGCCCAGTGACTGCATTGCACAATTTTCTGGGCCAACAGTCACCGTCCCTTAGAAATGCGCAATGCAACCCTGGAGGACATCTCCTAGTGAGAAATGCGCATTTCCTGAGAGGAAGACAGAGCCTTCCTTCTTAGGATTGAGCAATGTTGTCTTGGTGAGAAAGAGTCTGGGCCAAGGCTGCCCAGACCCGCTGACGGGAAACTGAAAGAAAATGTGAAAGTGAATGCATGGTGATACTGAGGGTAAGCAGAAGTGAATGATCATGTATGCAAACAATGAATGAAAGATTCAGAAACAGAACAACATACATGTGGGTGAAGCGAGTGAGATGCTAATGAAAACTGAAATGGTGCTAGTACAAGCTAGTATGCACGTAAACGACAACAAATTAAAAGAAATCAAGCAATCAATACTCACACAAGTGAAAACACAAAAAGCAATAGAAATGCTGCAAAAGACAAGTTAAGACCACTTGCCTATGAATAACTTAGCTGGATGTGTCGAAGAGTCCTGGATGTGCTGTGGGATGTCAGAGCTCCAAGATCGATGTGAAGAAATGAGCTCTGATGCGTCGAATAAATAAGTTTGAAGCTCATGACACGCATGCCACAAATCTAGGAAAAAGCAACACTTGGAGGAAAGATTCTAAAACGATCTTTGCATGTAACCTCCAGCTGCTAAAAATAGCTCCCTAAAATCTAGGGATGCTTTTTGCATGTTGCTTTTTCTATTCCGGGAAAAATCAGCCCATGAAATGCAAGTCAAGTTTTCTTAGTCCCGGGTGGAACCGGTCAAACCAACTGCACATGCAAGACCCTGCTCAACTGCTGGGAAAAAATGCGCATTTATGGGAGGGAGCTGGGCTGGCTACCCAGGAGATTTGCGCAATTTATGGGCAGAGTAGCTGACTGCTGCCCAAGATTGCGCAATTCCTGGGCTGAGCAGCCCTGCTGGGAGGAATTGCGCAATTTTCTGGATGAAGCTTGATTGGCAGATTTGTGCAATTCTGGAGCCCAGCAGGCTGCCAGATAGAATTGTGCAATTTCTGGAGGGAAGGCTGGTTGCCCTCCAGAATTGCGCAATTTCTTGAGGGAGCTGCTCAACTTGCAGCTGGACCAAGTCTGGGGAAACAACCTGTGAGGGGAATGCAACAAGCTTTGATGGACAGGTTGTCTTTCTGCAAGAAAATCACTGAAGCTTGTGTACTTGACGAAGCAAGACATGCTACTGTGAAAGGTTGGTAGGGAGGCTCCAAAATGAAGCTAAGGCAAAATTTTGGAGGGTGGTTGTAGTCGCTACAACAATAGGAAAAGCGCAGTCGTAGAAAATGGTGTGTGTTATTTGCAGTGCATATTTCTAGTGACAACGGTAAGGAAGTTGAGGGTGTATATTTCTTGAGTAGGTACTTGGTTTTACAACAGTTTCAGGATGTGTTTCCAATAGAGCTTATAGAGTTTCCGCCTCACAGAGAAGTCAAATTTTCTATTTAGTTGGTACCAGGGGAAACACCAGCATCAAAGGCACTGTATAGGATGAGCACTCCAGAGTTGATAGAACTAAAGTTGCAGTTGAAAGAAATGATTGACAAGGGATACATTAGGCCAAGTACATCAGCATGGGGTGCACCGGTATTGTTTGTGAAGAATAATGATGGTACTCTCAGGTTGTGCATTGTTTACAGGTAGTTGAACAAGGTGACAATCAAGAACAGGTACCCATTACTGATGATTGATGATTTTTTCGACCAGTTGAAGGGAGAATTAATGTTCTTGAAGATTGATCTGAGATCCTGATATCATCAAGTACACATCGAGGAAGATGACATTTACAAGACAAATTTCTAGACCAGATACGAACATTATGAGTTTGTTGTTGTTCCATTTGGTTTGACTAATGCTCTAGGTACTTTTATGTGCTTGATGAATAGTGTGTTGCATCCTTATCAGGACAAGTTTGTTATTGTATTCATTAATGATATACTAGTATATTTTAAAAGTGAAGAAGAGCATGCCAAACACTTATCAACAATATTGAGATTGCTAAGAGAGCATCAGTTGTATGCTAAGCTTAGAAAATGCAGTTTATTTCAGATAGAGGTACATTACTTGGGACATGTGGTTTCCAAGGAAGGCATAGTACTATATCCATAGAAGATAAGGACTATCATGGAGTGGGAAGCTCCTAGGATTGTGGATGAGGTAAGATCATTTATGGGTTAGTAGACTATTACAAGAGGTTCATTAAGAACTTCTCATAGATTTCATATCCCATCACATCATTGCAATGGAAAGGTAAGAAGTTTGAATGGAAAAAGGAATGTGCAACAATTTTGAGCAGTTGAAACAATTGTTGATACATGCTCTAGTTCTAAAGGTTGCAGATCCGGATAGAGAATTCGTGGTATGCATAGATGCTTGCAAAAGAGGACTCGGTGGAGTTCTTATGCAGGAGGGACATGTAGTATGCTATGAGTCGTAGAAACTGAATGAGCACGAGCATAATTATCCAACACATGATCTTGAGTTAGCAATGATCATCCATGCATTGAAGATGTGGAGGCACTATCTTCTTGGCAGGAGGTTTGTACTGATGAGCGATCACAGTGGATTGAGGTATCTATTTGACCAACTGAATTTGAATGCTAGGAAAGCTAGATGGTTGGCCACGATCAATGAGTTCAATTTTGAGATCAAGTACATTAAAGGTAAAGAGAATAGGGTTGCAAATGCTCTTAGCAGGTGGATACAGGTGAACCACATAGCAGCTATGAGTTCTTATGGGACATATTTACAGGCTCGGATCTTACAGGCAGGTCAACAGGATAACAGGTACATGGAGCTCAGGCACAGGTTACAGCAAAATACAGTTACATGCATATGTATAGGTGCAAGTACAGGTGCACAGGATGTGGAATATCGTCTCACAATAGATGGCTTGATCAGATTTAGGGACAGGATATATGTGCCAGATGAAAACGAGCTCAAGAAGCTTATCTTGAGAGAGTTTTATGTGAAACCATATTCAGGTCACATGGGATATCAGAAGACATTGACTGCGGTGAATAAGTTCTACTACTAGCCGAACTTGAAGAAAGAAGTGGCAGAGTTTGTGGCGAGATGCTTGGATTGTCAACAGGTAAAGGCAAAGTGTAAGCATCCAGGTGGGTTACTACAACCAATCTCAATTCCAAAGTGGAAATGGGAGGTCATTTCCATGGACTTCATCACAGGTTTTCCGAGAACATCTAGACAACATGATTCCATCATGGTTGTGGTGGATAGGTTAACTAAGGTAGCACACTTCATTCTAGTGAAATCTACCTATTCAGCTAGTGATGTAGCACAAGTTTTCATCAGAGATGTAGTGAGGTTGCATGGTGTTCCAAAGAATATTGTGTCAGATAAGGATGCTAAGTTCACTTCTAGGTTTTGGAAAGAGTTATTTACATGTTTGGGTAGAGAGTTGGCCTTCAGCAAATCTTATCATCCATAGAAATATGGACAGACAAAGAGGGTCAACAGGATATTGGAGGATATGTTGAGGATGTATGTTATGCATCAACAGTGAAAGTGGGAAGAGTATCTTCCACTCGTAGAGTTTGCATACAAAAATGGGTATCAGGAGTCATTGAGGATGAGTTCATTTGAGGAAGTCTATGGGCAGAGTTGTAATACTCCTATTAGTTGGAGTGATCCAGTTAACAAGGTATTGATAGGACCATATATGTTGGTAGAAATGGAGCAGCGAATGCAGGTAATCAAGAAGAATCTAAAGGCATCACATGATAGGCAGAAAAGTTATGCATATCTGAATAGGTTGTTTAAGGAGTTTCAGGTTGGGGAACAAGTGTACTTGCACATCAAGACCAAGAAGAGCTCGTTGAGGATTGGATCATGTGCCAAGATGGCACCGCAGTTTTTTGGACCTTTCAAGGTTCTTGAAAGGATTGGACTAGTAGCCTATTGACTTGCACTAAATCTGACAATGAAAGTCCATGATTTTTTCATGTGTCATTGCTTAAAAGGTATGTTAAATATGTTGATCATGTGATTTACTAGTCTGTATTGGAGGTGGAGCAAGAAGGAGAATTCCAGCCAGAACCTCGAGGTGGAGCAAGAAGGAGAATTCCAGCCTGAACCTCAGTGTATATTGCAGAGAAAGATGCTCATGCTCCAAAACCAAGCAATTGAGCAGGTTAAAGTGCAGTGGAAACACTTTGGGCCTGATGAAGCTACATGGGAGATGGTAGATCTGATGTAGGCTATGTATCCTTCTCTATTCGCTAGTTGAGCGAATGTTTTGGTATATGTGTTGGTGCGATGTTTTGGTTTATGTACATATGGATGTAAATATCGCCATGAGATGTGTTATAAAGCTCCAATAAGCAGTATGGTGTCATGTCATTATGGTTGTCATGTTAGTTTGCTTCTCAACAGGTTGATCATTGTAAATACTACAACAAGCTAAATTATAAAGCTCCATGAGCAGTATGTTTTTCTTTCAACGACCTTGTTGGTTGTAGGTGTCATGAACACCGAGGACAGTGTTCCCCCAAGGGGGAGGGTTTTGTAACAACCCTGGTCAAAATCTATGTAATAAAAGTTAATAAAGGAAAAATAATAACCATGGTCATGATACACGTATTCCAAGCTGAATGTTGGGCGAAAACATAGTGATGGGGATCACTTGTGAATAATTAATGGTTAAGGAAATTAGAAAAGGAAATGACTAAGGCTTTGGAAAGAGAAATTGGCATTAATTGGCATTTTCTTTATGAAAATAATGGAAATTTAGAGAAAATGAAGGTGAAAGGTCACATGTTGCATGTGAGGAGGAAATTGAAGGAAAATAATGGAAAATTTTAGAAAATAGAGGCCTCACTAATTAAAAGGCTTATGAGGATCAATTCATGGCTTTTTGGTCAGTTCAGTTTGGAGCTCTCATTCTTTCTCTCTCTCTCATACTCTTGGATACTTAGAGTTTTATTGGAGCACTCTTGGAGGAGTGTGGAATACTTGGGATTTGGAGCAAGAAGGCGAAGGAAGAGCAGGAAAGCGCAAGAGGACATCAAGATCAACAACTACAACAGGTTTTTCTTGCAAGTACCAAATTGCATGTATGGTTTCTTACTAGTTTTGACATGCATGACATATGCATGTGGTTTCTTCGTCAGGATTTGTCATTGACATAGAGGATTGCTTGGATTGACAATGGTTTTTCCTAGCCTTCCCATTTCCTGGATAGCCATGGCGTTGTGGAAGTCTTTCCCTTTTTTTTGGTTGGTTCTCATGTTCCTTTGGTTGTGGGTTGAGTTAATAGTCCCGGAGCCTTGGTTGGACAAACACTCTGGAGCGCTTGGTCGGTTGAGTTATTAGTCTTGGATCCTTGGTTGGAAAAATGCTCTCGAGCCCTTGGTGGCTTGATTTATTAGTTCCTAGAGCCTTGGTTAGACAAATGCTCTGGAGCCCTATGACAGCTTTGTTAAGTTATGGTATGTTCTATGCTTATAACAGTTTACTTCTTTTTCTTATTATATTCCACCGATTAGCAATCACATGTACATAAAGTAAAGTGAAGATAGAACATTAAACGATCGACAGAAAACAAGCCAAGACAAGAGACACAAGATGTGGCGGCTAGCCAGGGACAAACCCCACAATGTGTGGGGAAACCCTTTGATCAAATCTTCTTTTATCTTCAATAATTCAGCAGAGAGAAATAGTACAATAAATCTGATTCATATCAGCAGTAGCAAACCCTAGATCAGTAGCATCAGCATTAGCGACTTCATTATCAAACTAGGGCAGACCATATCTCACAAACCGACAGTCGGATTGACTTCATTCCACCACCAAAAGTTTCAGCTTCCAGAGGAGGTTCAGATGAACCTACAGCACAGTTCAGATGAGGAGATCTTCTAGGCCACGCAAGTCACTCTTTACTTCTGCAGTTGCAGCTTCAATTTCAGCAGTTTCCAGCTTCAAACTAGGGCAGTCGATATCTTGCAAACCGTTCGTCGGATTGACTTCATTCCACCACCAAAAGTTGCGGCTTTCAAAGGAGGTTCAGATGAACCTACAGTGTAGTTCCAAAGAGGAGATCTTCTAGGCCACGCAAGTCAATCTTTACTTCTGCAGTTGCAACTTCAAATTCAACAGCTTCCGGCTTCACATGTGTGAGAGAGAGAGACCCATTTCAGCTCAGTAGAGAAGAGACTCATATCTGCGGAGTAGAGAGAGAGAGATGTGATGAGATGAGTGAGTCCAAATGAGGAAAAGTCCTCTTATATTTATACACAACGTTGGTGGGTGAATAGATGCGACTGTTGGGCTTCTGAGCCTACATGAGTTGTAGGTCGGCTTGATAATAATTCCATAATCAAAATAAATTCATATCTCCATGAATACTTATCGGAATTGGATGATCTTTATATCAATCCTACACCTCTCGACGAGAGGAATCTAATAAAAATATTATTAGCCATGAATAAGATGACCCACATGAATTTTTGCCCTGGTTGCCAATTTTAACAAGCTTGGGTTGAATTATTAGTCCTAGAGCCTTGGTTGTACAAACGATATGGAGCCTTTGGTGGGTTGAGTTACTAGTCCTGGAGCTTTGTTGGACAAACGCTCTAAATCCCGACAACAGATATGGGTTGAGTTACTAGTCCTGGAGCCTTGGTTGGAACAAACACTCTGGAGGCATGGATAACTTAGCTAGAGACCAATTTGGTGATGGTTAGTGATGCCTGACTGTGAGGTGGAATCATTGGTTGACGGTTGAGGTGGTTTAGCCTCTGGAAGCCCTGGTTTGATTTTGATGGATTTGTTCTATGAGATCCCACATTCATACTTGGAATATGGCACAAGGGCGATTGGTTGAAGATAGATTTGGTTCAACCAATCTATGGTTGGGTGGAACGTGGAATTCTTGAATATGGTTGGCCTTTGCATTCATCAATAAGATCTCTCTTTCTCCCTTGTGTTTTATGGGTAAATATACTTGTTTATATGTGTCTTTTATAGCTGTTATATCCATGACATTTATATTGGTTATATGTTGGCTATGAATGAGTTTTATGGCAGTGAAAATGTATGGCTCTCATCATGTTTTGGTTAATCACTGAATGTACAATGAATATATGGCCTAATATATGGTAATACAGTTATTTTGATGAGGCATCAATGCTTCTTAGTGATTCTCAAATAAGTATGAGACCCCTATGCTCAAATTTGTTGTTTAAACCTCTAGAATGCATATTTGTGACATGTTTGACAAAATGCCTATCATGGCTAGTAGGGGTCCAGTCAACTCCTTGTTTAAGTATTTGCATCCGTATCATTATTTTGATGCTATTTTTCATTTTTGGAAGTTTCATGTAGTTGTGGGCAATGGCCTGAGTCCTGGCCCTAAAAAAGTGGCACAAAATCCGGAGTCATTCGCAGAGAACTACCTGGAAAAGTCCCCAGTTGCATGCATGCCTTGTTGTGGGAGTGACTAGAAAGTCCCAATCGCATGCATTCCCATGTCAAGGGAGTGACTGAGGCTTTAATGCAACAAAATATCAGTTGGTCTCAGGGTCTAGTCACCTGGATGGGATGGATGGCTCCTGGGGTTTCTGTTGCAGGTGTAGAAGGTTAGGTTGTATGTGTTCCGTCAGTTCCACTTCCTTAACTGATCCATAGAGAGTTGAATCATATCATAGTAACTCTTCATCACATGTTTACCCCGGTTGGTCGGTTACTTGGGTAGATGTGGGAGGAGGTGTTACAACAATGCAGCAAAGGGAAGCAGTCATCAAAATTCCAGCTCTCAGCATATGAACGTGGAATCAAATGCCTCTCAAGTAAAACTTTCTTACCATAATAAAAGGGAAAGCTACTAAAAGATGTAATATACTCCTAGGAAGTTCTACTTCAATGGTCAATTCTTCACTTGTCATAATTTTGGTCATAAGGTTGTTCAATGTGTCACTTATAAAACTATTATGACTAAAGAAGTAAGAAAACAAAAGAATGAGATTAGTCAAATAAATACTCTTACAATGCTTTCTCACCTCTCCAATATGAAACAAAATGTTCTTTTTGCAATAAATTTGGGCATAAAGAAACTAAATGCAGAAGCATAATGAGACCATCCCCTCAGCATGAACAAAAGGCAATAACATCCAAGGTATGGAAAAAGAAAACCATAGAATTTGAAAATTGTGGTTTAGATTTGTATGCAGGAGATAAAGAAAATTTGTGGTACATTGATAGTGGATGTTCAAAGCATATGACAGGTGACAAAGACAATTTTATGTCCTTTAATGAAATAAAGAAAGAAAAGAATGTAACCTTTGGAAATAACTCACCTGTTGCTATCAAAGGGAAAGGAATTGTTTTGCTAAAGAAGAAGGTTAAGGATGGAAATGTTTTGTTTGTTGATGGATTAAGACATAACTTGTTGAGTGTTAGTCAAATGTGTGACTAAGGGCATGAGGTTGTTTTCAGATCAAAGAATTTTGTGGTACGAATACTCGATACAGGTAAGATCATAATAAAGGGAACAAGAACTCTAGGCAATGTCTATGTCTTGGAAGGTGGCCAAGAGCATTGTTACTTGAGCAAATCATAAAAAAGTTAGTTTTGGCACAAAATATTGGGACATCTAAGCTTCACTCAATTACACAAGTCAAGCAGAATGGGAGCAGTCCGCGACTTGCCTAACATCTCTCCCCCAGAAAATAGCATATGCAAATCATGTCAATTCAGTAAGAAAACCAGAGTTCAGTTTAATGCTAAAGAACATGCTTCAAGTAAGCCACTTGAACTTATTCATACTGATTTGTGTGGTCCTATGAGAAAGAAATCTCCTCAGGGGTGAACAATACTTCATATTATTCATTGATGATTTTACAAGAATGTGTTGGATTGGCTTATTGAAACATAAAGATGACGCATTTGATAAGTTTAAAGTTTTCAAAGCTCTAGAATAAAATGAGTTAGATTTGAAAATAAAAATTCTTACATCTAATAGAGGAGGAGAGTTTATAGCAGATGAGTTTTTTGAATTTTGTGAACAACATGGCATCAAAAGACAATTTTCTATAGCTAAAACTCCTCAACAAAATGGAGTGGAAGAAAGAATGAACAAAACAATCCAACAAATGGCATGTGCCATGTTTGATGAGTCTGGAACGACTCCTACCTTCTAGGGGGAAGCAACACATACAACTGTTAATATCCTTAACAAAGCTCCTGTTCGAGTAAAAAATGATAAAACTCTTTATAAACTATAGTTTGGTAATCCTCCAATTGTAAAACATTTTAGAATTTTTGGAAGCAAATGTTACATAAAGAATAATGATGGTAAGCTTGTAAAGTTTGAATCTAGAGATGATGAAGGAATCCTCCTTAGATACTCCTCTAGAAGAAAAGGATATAAATGTTATAATAAAAGGCTTCAAAAGATTGTTGAATGCATAAATGTTGTGATTGATTAAGCATCCACATGTACCAAAAGGGAATCACTAGCAAAAGACAAACATGTTCCTACTACAAGACAAAAGGTTGTAGGAGAAGGAATTAGTGAAGCATCAAAAGAAGGAAATGAAAGCATAGAAACATCAAAAAAGACTCCTTCATGGTATGTTCAAAAAAATCACCCAGAATATCAAATTCTAGGTGAAAAGGGAGCTGGAATACAAACTAGAAGAACCCTTGTTGGAACTTGTAGTTACCTAGCCTTACTATCCACAATAAAACCTCAAAATGTAAATAAAGAAAAGATGAATGTTGGATTAAGGCAATGGATGAAGAACTCGATCAAATATAAAGGAACCATACATGGGAATTAGTACCAAGACCTCATGATAAAAATGTTATTGGGACAAAATGGATGTTCAAAAACAAACTAAATGAAAATGGAGAAGTAATTAGAAACAAAGAAAGACTCGTATGCAAAGGCTATGCTCAACAGGAAGGAATAGACTTTGAAGAAAAATTTGCACCAATAGCTAGACTTGAATCCATAAGAATGTTTCTTGAATTTTCAAGCTTTCATAACTTCAAAGTATTTTAAATGGATGCTAAATCTGCATTTCTAAATGGGGACCTAGAAGAAGAATTTTATATTGAGCAACCTAAAGGCTTCATCCCAGACAATGATAAAAATCTTCTTGGCAAGCTTAAGAAGGCTCTGTATGGATTAAAAAACTTGTTTGGTCAATTCAATGTCCTTGAATTGGCAATCATAAATTGTCAACCAGGGTGCGTAGACTGATGAAGTATGGGTGCACAAGATGTGCTTAGAAGTTATTCATTAGGTCGTTATGTATTTGTTAAGATCTAAACTCAAGATGGGGCAGTGTTTGTTAATTGTATCAGTGTTGTAATTCTTAGGGATGTTGATTAAGTTTCCTAGGAATTAATCTCTATCCAATTGGTTTGTAGATGATGTGAGAGTGATTTTTCTAATGTAGATTGTTTGGGATTTTTGACCTTAAATCTATATGCTGCAGCTCCTAATTCTCTAAGTGCAAAAAGAAACCTATTTTATCAGCTATGAAGGAATACTATTGAACTCAATTTTTTTAGGAGAGGTCCTCTTGCTTGTTCAATTTCTGCTCAAACAAAGTAACCCAAGCAACATCTATATTGTGAATTGAACACACTTAAATTACGCTGGATAATAAGCAAAGGAAAGAACTGTGCAGTACCAGGTATAAAGAAAATTAGATAACAGTCTAAACTAGGTATAAAGCAAATTAAAGTTCTTATGCAGATAACAATTCGCTGGCGAGATCATTATGCAGCATTGTCACACAAAACAGAGCAATTGAAGAATTAAAGGAAATCATATTGTATTTGATTAAAACCTGCCACTGTTTGTAGGGGCCCTCCACATAGTAGTTCAGAGCTTCAAATCAACACAACGCTTGCACACAAAAACCAATTCCATTCACACGAAATTCACAAACTGTTCATAAACATATCATTCGGTGCACACCCAAATAACAATGCGGCCATTAGCTTTATAGCAGGTCTCTTGGCATAACTGTATGAAGATTTTAAGCCTAATATCTCTTAATCCTATCTAAACTTATATCGTTAAACCGTCGTTTTGCTATTCTGAAAGCAAAACGATAAGGTTTCAGCTGATCTCGGGTTCTGTTCTACATTAATCCGGTGGTTGACTTGGAGTTTGACTACGATCTCATGTGCTTCTTTTAGCAAACAATTTCGAGTGGATAGGAAGGTATCCATGAGGGAGTCATCCTCTATCCATCCGCACCTTTCGCTGTTGACCTGGAACTCTGGAACCTCGCGAACAATGAAGACAGCTACGAAATCCTGGACTAGCTGTGGAAACAGACTGATTCGGTAGCCAATTGTAACTTTAATTAAAACAATAGGGTATATAGTTGAATATGAACAAGAAAACATACTAATGCATACCTTCATCAAAACCTGGTAGATATGGCTTTATTTAAGTGGTAAATATATATGAAAAAGAGAGGATCTTTAGGCAAAAAGGATGTCATGGTAGGACAATCTTCAGAGTTTACAAGGAAGGAATAGACTTTGAAGAAAAATTTGCACCAATAGCTAGACTTGAAGCCATAAGAATGTTTCTTGAATTTTCAAGCTTTCATAACTTCAAAGTATTTCAAATGGATGTTAAATCTGCATTTCTAAGTGGGGACCTAGAAGAATAAGTTTATATTGATCAACCTAAAGGCTTCATCCCAGACAATGATACAAATCTTGTTGGCAAGCTTAAGAAGGCTCTGTATGGATTAAAACAAGCTCCTCGTGCATGGTATTATCGTCTTGACATGTATCTTCAAGAAAAAATATTCATAAAAGGGTCAATAGATAGCAACCTATATATAAAATTTAATAAAGATAAACTTTTGATAGTTGTTGTTTATGTAGATGGCATCATATTTGGAAGTAATGTAGAATCTATGAGTCAAGAATTTGCTTCAGTTATGTAGCAAGAATTTGAGATGTCTCTACTTGGTGAACTAACATACTTTCTTGGTCTTCAAGTTCAAAAAACAAAGAATGGTATCTTTCTCTCACAAACCAAGTACCTCAAGCAGATTTTTAAGAAATATGGAATGGAAGATTGCAAGACTGTATGCACGCCAATGGTAACATGATGAAATCTTAGTCGAAATGATGATTCTAATTCAGTTAATCAACCAGAATACAGGTCTGAAGCTTACTCTACCTTATAGGCACAAGACCATATATTATGCATTCGGTTGGGATTGTTAGAAGATTTCAAGCAAATCCTAAAGAAACTCATCTCCAAGCAGTTAAAAGAATATTCAAGTATCTACAAGGAACTCAAGATTTTGGTTTGTGGTATCCTAAAAATGTAGACTTTGCACTACATGCTCACACAGATGCAGATTGGGTTGGAAATATTGATGATCGAAATAGTACTAGTTGAGGAGAATTTTATTTGGGACCTCACCTGGTATCATGGTTCAGCAAAAAATAAAGCTCCATCACTTTATCTACGGTTGAGGTAGAATATCTTGATGTTGCATCTTATTGTACTCAACTTCTATGGATGATGCAAACATTGCAAGACATTCAAATCACTTGTACCTATTCTTTGTGACAATACTAGTGTCATAAGTATTTATAAAAATCAAAAACCAATCATAATCCAATCAAATATCACTTTCTAAACAAAAGGTCAAACTGGAATATGTTCTTTCAAAGGAACAAGTTGTAGATATATTTACACAACCACTTCCACGTGATTCTTTTGAATAGTTCAGATAGAAACTAGGAGTGATCTTTGCTTCATCACTTTGTTAATTATTCTAACAGACATTTCATGTTTAGGGGGAGCTGAGACTTTAATTAATACAATTTAATTTATGTACGCTGATTACATGAAGGACAATTGAGTATATACACGAGTTTTGATCTATACAGTTGCGTATGTTTATCTGAGATGAAAAAACAGTGGGACAGACTCAAGGAAAGTATCTGATATGCTTAAGTTAGTTATTATTTCTGGTTCTGACAGTGATTGGTTACAACATGTTAATGATGCTCAAATTTTACTTAGAGATAATGATGGTTCATGAGTTATTGTAATGTGTCATTGTTGCTTTTGATGACTTTGCTGATGGATGAGTTGGATATGATAATAACTGGCACAAGTTCAAGGGGAGCATTTGTTATGCTTCTAATAACACATTGTTGGCATTATAGTTGAGCACTACTTGCTAAATGACGATATTTTTCATTGCTTGCTGACATTGATGAAGAGATATGCTAAAGATATTGTTGATGATGCTGCCTGCTTTTGTTCCTTTATGGTGTATGGTGGTTGCTGATGACAATCATGGTCTTGCTACCTCACTATTGAGGTCTCCAGTTTTGGTTATAAATGTCATATCTATCTCTTGATGTAAAGGTCATGTAAAGACCCATGTTGTAAATCATTGTAAAACTCAGTCAAGTATGGACTAATAGGGTCTAGTCACTTATGTAATATTTTGGGCATTTGATGTAATGATGGGTCAAACATGTAACTCCCACTATGTTGGGTGATCCATGTAATCATGGAGTCATTGGTCATAGTAAAGGTCATAATTGGTTGAGTCATAGAGTCATGCAATTCATTTCAGAAGATTCATCATATGCTTAGGGGGAGCATAGTCAATATACAATGTTGATATTCAACAAATTAGATCTACAAGTACTCATCTCTACAAAACCTTCAATCAACATTGGTCAGCCCATTGCCCTTGATGTCAATGGGGGAGAGAAGCTTGGTTCTTAGCTTGGTGTGTTTACCAATGTGTTTGCATGTATTTACAGGTGGTGGTAACCAAACACCAAAGTGGTTGCCATCAAGTCCAAAGGGGGAGATTATTGGCATTATGGATAATGCGTTGTCCTTGATGGCAACCTACTTGATAAAGATGTCAACATTATGGTAACATGATAATTATACAGGTTGGTAAAATGTGACAGGTGAGATGTACAAAGGAATGTCAAGTTTATAGATAGAGGTATGATAAAGAAAAAGTGTGAAAAAGTATACGCGGATCTTGTGAACCAAGATCGCGTACATACGCAAGTATGGTGAAGAAAATTCGCGTACATATTCGCACCATGGTAATTGGAATACTATGGGTATTTACCATGGTATTGGCCCATAGTAATGAGCGTCCCAACTGATATTTGATCCCATCAAAGAATACCATCGACATTACTAAGAGATTGCCCTAAGGTATTGGCTAATGCCTTAGCTATATAAGGAGATGGAGATCAAAGTGTTAAGTGTGCAAGTTTTGTGTTATCTATGAATGATTTGATCGGAAACAAGTGTGCACCAAGGAGAAAAGAAAAGACACAGATTTGAAAGATCTGAAGTATGGTGTCATATGTGATTGTTGAAAATACCTAACAATGATAGATCTATGGTGATAATGATACTTTGACATGAATACGTGACATTAAGGGTTGTGAAGTATGCTTTGTGGTTGCAGTGAATGCATGATTCAATGATTACAAAACTGTACGTTGGTCTAATTTTGAGAGGTCATGTACATAAATAGATCATCTTCTAAGGAGTCGCGTGTACATTCTGTGAAAGTTCAGAATCTATACACAGGTGTCAAACATTAGAAGCACGTACATACATGAATGTGTTTTTGTAAAAGGCGCCTATATCTACTAGGATTTTTTAGTATGAACTGTTGATGATGTTTGATCAATGTTGTTATGTTTGCTGCTATCTGTCAATGAAGTCTCTCTTATGATAATCTGTGTTTGACAGTACTGGTTGGGTTGAACTAATTATGGTATGGAATGTTGACTTGTGATGATATTGTTGTATGGTGATCTGTATTTGGTTTAGTGAATTGTGATGGTTTCAGTATGTGATTCAGTGTGACAGTGATTCAGATTCAGTTATTAGTATTTTGAGATTTGTACGCAGGTTTTCTTCTGGGGAGGCGCGTACATATGCATGTATTATTTAGAATAATAATGTATATGTTTTAACACATGATTGATCAGGTTCTGCAATGACAAGATTTGATTCCTATAATGAACAGAGTATGGTTTGGTATACTGGTGAATGGTTGTGCACTGATATGATCTGTTATAAATTAGTTTGATCTATTTGCATTGGTTGATTCAGATTCAATGATTGATTTGATGATTCAGTTGGTTCGGTAATTAGGTAGTTTATTTCAGAATTATTGGGAGTGGATCTAGTTTGAAACATTCTGAAAAGTGATCCACAAAGAGTTGAGGATAACAATCTTTAGAAAGGGGGTTGTAACTCCCTTCTAGTAGGAGCTGGAAAACGAGAGAAAATCGTAGCCTTTTGTAGGTAGGAGCCCACATGATGGTTAGATTCTATGTCAGTACAAGATTGTAAGGGGTTTCTTTTTAATAAAAAATAAGACAAGGACAAAAACAACGATGATTTTCTCCCACATTGGGTTTCCACCTAAAATCCTGGTGTTCATATGGTTTTTGTGTGTTGATGTTTTATCTACTTTTTAACTACTCATAATTACTAATTAATTGATGAATAATGATGCATTGATTAATTTTGAACAAATGATGAAATTAATGATCACATAATTTCTTTGGATATATGCGGGCTTCGTTAATAACGGTAGCGTACATACGCTAGTTTCCTTTATAACAGTAGCATATACAAATCATAATAAAAAATTTGGAAATTGAAGTGTGTAAAATATTGATTCACCCCCCCCATCAGTATTTTTCCTAACATAGTGGTCTCAGAGCATTCATAGGCTATAAATCTATTTCTACCATGAATTTGGAGTGAATTTGGGTAACTAATATCTTGAAAACAAATTGCTACAAGATTGACAGGATTGCTACAAGATTACTACTTCTTGAGATAACTTGCTGAATGCCCAAGAAAATAAAATGAAAATGAGATGAGACAAATTTTATTATTAATTAGGATGTCTTAGGACTCCATTCCAAGTGGAATCACTCAAAAATACCCTTGTTAACATGTGCTAAAAAATAATAGAAAATTACTACTCTAAAAACCGAAAATTCAAGAATTAGTGAGCTAGTCAACCTATCAAATGCTTAACTTGATCAAGTGAAAATGTTGTGGGGAAAATTTTGTTATTAACTTGAATGTTTTATGAATCAATCCAAGAAGAATCAACTTGAAAGGAGCTCATTAACACATTCTAAAAATTAGTAGAAAATTACCACTATGTTGTTACAAGATACTTCCATAAATTCTAGATTTGTGAACTAATAAACCAATTCAAGTAGCTCAATTATGAATATGACTTTTCAAAGCTATTCTAAGGATTCATCATACTTGTGAACCTATAAATAACTTACAAAATGACTTACTTCAATCATTTAACCAATATAACCTACAATAAAGGAAGTATGAATAGTAAATGAAGAAATAGGAAAAACAAGAATAAGAGATGCACGTTAATAAGAATTAAAAATAAGAAAAATAAATTGTACAATAGGGCTCTGAGGCTCCTGGGATGGCCAAGCCCAAGGATATTCATAATCCTATGAAGGAAACCAAACTTTAGAAGCTGCAAATGACACCAAACTTCATTATTTGAATAAACCATAATACATCTCTACTAGAAATGCTAAATAACAAGTTTTCTTCACAAGAAGACTAAGAAATACATGACCCTAGAGGAAAATTCGAATTGGTACTTATACAAATTGATGGGGTAGCATTTTCCTTGAAAGGAGGAAGCCTTCCCCTCCAAAATCTCTCAAATAGTGGATCTGGTTCCCAACACTAGGAATTTGCATTAAATGACAGGGAGCACATTCATAGATTTTCTCAATCACTAGAGCTCCAATTTTTTTCCAATAATTTCATCATATCCTGTTCATTTATTATCCAATTTTGGTCCATCCTCTAGTAGGGAGCAAGCCCCTAACTTATCCCAGCCTCCAAATCTTCATAATTTGTCCAATATTCTCACAATATTTTACAAAAATAAATAATATTATGCACAAATATGCAATTATCTCTAAACCTTCATAATGAACATATTAAAGCTAAAAATATTTCATCTAATGCAAAAAGAGCGATTTAATATACTAAGGGATGGTCAGATGGGCCTTAATTTTGTCTAATTTGGAGGCCCATCAATTATCATGGGATGTTGATATCAATAATTACAATATGCTATAA
Source organism: Pinus tabuliformis (assembly GCA_031772625.1). NCBI lineage: Eukaryota > Viridiplantae > Streptophyta > Pinopsida > Pinales > Pinaceae > Pinus > Pinus tabuliformis. Next base: position 304,121,133 of record CM062818.1, read on the forward strand.
TGAAATATCATAACCCAAGCTATATTAAGAGATTCAAAAATTTGATGATAGGACCAAAAAACTAAAATTAATAAATTGAAAATGGGTTATCATGGGATATGAAATCAATAAATATAAAATGCTATAATAAAATATCACATCCCAAGTTATATTGGAATATTCAAGAATTTGAAAATTTGATGATATGACCAAAAAATTAAAATTAATAAGATTGATGAAAAGGGAACATGTTATTATTGTTTGTAATATAAGGAGCTAGGGGTTTCTATTTGTGTGGTCTCACATTGCAAGAATGCAAGATTGAATGTACTGTAAAAATGCTTAATCATTAAAATAAGATCACTTGAAAGGGATCATGTTATTAATTTGTACAAAACTAAGAGACATGTTTTTATTTGTCATGGTTTCAAATAAGAAGAATTCAATGAATTGTGTCTCTTTAATCAAAGAATGTGTAGGGCATCCAAAGCCACCAAGAATTTGATTTAGTTGAAAGGAGGATATCATGGGATGTTGAAATCATTAAATACAATATGCTATAATGAAATATGATAACCCAAGTTAAGTTATATGGGTATATTCAATAATTTGAAAATTTGATGATTTGGGATATTCACTAATTTGAAAATTTGATGATATGACCAAAAAACTAAAATTAATAAATTGTAGTGGTGAAATTTGAAAATTTTCTAATTAAAACAAGTGATTTAATGAAAAATAATAGTGGTTTGATGGAAAAAAACTTGTGATACTTATGGTAATTTGAATGCAACAAAATGTGAAAATAAGCTTAGCATATTTGAGTTTCACCTTTTGCCAATTTGACTTAGTGGAAGTGTTAAAAAATAGTAAATTTATATAAAAGTGATGATTTCTTTCTTTAAGGGAAAAATGAATTTTAATTAATATAACAAAAGTACACTGTTTATGGTATTCATAAGTGGTGTTATGCCTTTTACATTATATTCTTAAGTGTAGTATACCCGGGGGATAATAAGGGGTACAAAGGGAGGCACCCAAGAGAATAATGTAATGAATAATGTAAGGATGATAAATAAACGAGCCATAGAAAATAAATAAAGTGGTTAACCCACATTATGCAATGTACCACAAGTAGTTAGGAAATAATGTGATAAGACCATGGTATTGGATGTATGGTATTTAGAGACCCATGGTATTGTATGTATGAAGCCTATATAGAGGCTAGAGACTCTCCATTGAGGATGTCAAAGATTATTGTATTGACAAGCATATGGCTTGTGGAGTGATCTCCTTCCTTAAGGAGTAGTTGTATGCTGTTACCCTACCTCAAGGGTTTAATATTAATAAAGATCTGAAGTTCTATCATTATTTTGTTATTTCTTGGGCATATTTGACATTTTAATTTATTTTCAGGTCAGATCTAAGTGTCTCTAGCCTCTATATAGACTTCATAAATACAATACTATGGGTAATTACCATGGGTCTCTAAATACCATACATCTAATACCATGGGCTTATCACATTATTTCCTAACTACTTGTGGTCCCTTGCATAATGCGGGTTAACCACTTTATTTATTAATTATGGCCCATTTACTTATCATCCTTACATTATTTTCTTGGGTACCTCCCTTTGTACCCCATATTATCCCCCTTAGGTATACTACATTGCGTATGTATGTTATGAATCAACCTATCAGGTGGGAGGACTATTTACAACTGGTGGAGTTCGCTTACAATAATGGTTACCAAGTGTCGTCAAAATGAGCCCCTTTGAAGCTTTTGATGGGAGGACATGTCATGTTCCACGGAATTGGTGTAGACCAGTAGATAAACTCATGCTATGATCGATTCAGTTATAGGGAATGTAAGAGACGGTTAAGAGGATTAAACAAAATTTGAAGGTAGCTCAAGATAGACAAAAAAACTATTCAAACTTGAAAAGAACACATAAATAATTCAAATTCTGGGAACATGTTTATGTTAAAGTAAGACGTAAGAATAATTCCTTGAGTTTGGGAAGTTGTTCTAAATCAACCCCTCAGTTTTGCGAGCCATTTGAAATATTAATCAGGGTTGGGTTGGTGGCCCACCAGCTAGAATTACCAGCTCATATTAGAACTCATAATGTTTTTTCATGTATCTGTTTTAAAGAAGTATGTACACGACCTAGCTCATGTAATTGATTAGCATTTGGTATAGGTCGAACCGGAAGGAAAATTGCAGGTCGAACCACTATAAATTTTGCACTGAAGGGATATTATACTAAGGAATTGAGCCATTGCCCAAGTTTAATTGCAATGGAAGCACTTTGCGCCTGAAGAGGCCATTTGGGAACTCAAAGATGAGACCAAAAAGACGTCCTATATTGTTTGCATGAAGGTTGATGTTGGTTAAACACCGAGGATGGTGTCCCCTTTTTAAGGGGAGGGGAGATGTAATACCTCGAGAAAAACTTATCTTGTACTTTTATTTATTTCTCGAAAATTAAAAAATACATGTGTTTTAGTATTGTTTTATTTTTCTAAAAAATAAAATAATAATGAATGAAAATTTATGTTAGAACATTAATCCTCTCATAAATATGTTAAGAGGCTAACATGAGATATTAACCTCTAATTGTTAGGGGAAACAATGGAAGTTAGTTATGCCTAAAGAGGCAGAAAAACAAAAAGAAAAGAAAAGAGAATCCTCCTTCTGTCTTTTGATATTGAGATTTTGGAAGAGAAAAAAAGGATTGGGCATAGAAAACACATACCACCAAAAATAGGTTACAGGTTGGAGAGAAATACCCTGTGGTGGATCTGTACTAGGTATTGTGGTAGATTAATACGATATCTCGTTAACCTTGCCAGTGGGAGAGAAAGACCGGTAAACCCAACAAAGGGTTAACATGACGTTGTGAAAGGTTGTGGATGTAGAGAATTGCAATTATTTTTCTTCTTGGTTTTACCTAACAGTTAGAGGGAGAGATTGGGGGGGATTAACCAAACAAGTAAGTTCAAGGCTAGGAGGAATGTGGAATCCACTAGTTTATTTATGAAGTGACTTTAGATAAGTATTTTTACTTTGGAGTAAAAATAGAAGCTAAGTGTTGTTAATATGTTGAAAAAGAACAAAATTTAATACTGTTCTAAAATAAGGTATATCAGTAAATATGATGTTTAGGCTAACTTTGTGATCACCGGAAAACAAGAAACATGCATAGGTCTAAACTAGAAAACCTATGTTAACAAGTGAAATTAGAAAAAAAACGTAATTTATGAATACTGTTAAGAAACCAACTCACAAAAGGATAGAAAATATAGATCAACGCCTTAGAATTCAGCCTCTTCGAGGGGGCAACCTCCTTTACATTACACAAATGAACAATTCTTGGATGATACAAATGACTAAACCTCCCTTCTATATATAGGAGTCTAAGGGGTCACAATATAATCAAGCCGACATAACAGTAATAACATAAGGGCACAAAAATAACAATAGTGGGTTTCTATGTGGCATACTAACAACAATATGGGGACAATATGGGCACAATAATAACAATAAGGGATACAATGACAATAGTAATGGGGGAATCACTAGTATTATAGGGGCCTAACATGCCCCTCTCCTTCCAAAAAGCGTTGTCCTCAACGCTTGAGTAGTTCTGGATGCTTTTGTATAAAATTCTCATCCTCCCATGTGGAATCTTTAGCGGATAAGTTCTTCCACTTGATGAGATACTCCAAAATTGATCGATTTCGTAGTTGTCAAGTTCTTGTTTCTGTGACTGCTTCCGGTTCCAATATGATTTTTCCTTCCTCGTCAAGTTCTAGCAATATTGTTGGAACTGGGAGCTTGTCACCTATAACCTTATTTAAACATGAAACATGTAAAACTAGGTGCACTTGGGAAGCTGCAGGAAGCTCCAATTTGTATGCCATAGTACCAATCTTTTGCAACACCTTGTACGGACCATAATACTTTGGTGATAATTTATTATCCTTCTTAGCTTGCTTGAGGGGCATTTGCTTATATGGTTGTAGCCATAGGAATATCTAGTCACCTATATGAAAACTTCTTTCGCTGCGATGTTGATATGCCTGTTGTTTCATTCTATTCTGCACCAACGTGAGGTTATCCTTTAAGAGTTAGAGAACTTGTTGTTGATGCTTGATGTGATGTTCCACTGCTTGAACCTTAGAATTTTCTCTTAAATATGATGTGATGGATGGTGGATGATATCCATAAAGTGCCATAAATGGGGTCATTTTTGCTGCAGTATGGAAGGAAGTGTTATACCACCATTTAGCCAGAGCCAACCATTTGACCCATTGTGTCTGTTTATCCTTCCAAACATTTGTTTACTATCTCAGTTTTCCCATCAGATTGAGGATGATAAGATGAGCTATGAGTTAACTGAGTACCGAGACAAGAAAATAATTCTGTCCAAAAATTTCCAGTGAAAATGGGATCTCTATCGCTTACAATAATCTTTGAGTTTCCATGTAGCTTTTGAATTGTTTCCATAAATGCAATAGAAACTGTACTGGCTTTAAATGGATGTGATAATGCACAAAAGTGTGCATACTTGGTAAGTCTGCCAACTACCACCACGATGACACTCTTTCCTTTGGACTTGGGCAAACCTGTGATAAAATCCATTGAAACCTCCTCCCAACGTTGGCTTGGAATGGATAAAGGTTGTAATAAACTTGGGGTCTTAATTGTTTCAACTTTATTTTGTTGGCAAACCAAACATTCTGCCACAAAATTTTGAATATTCGATTTAAGGCCATCCCAAAAAATTCCTTCTTAACCCTGTGGTAAGTTTTTAAAAATCCTGAGTGCCCTCCTAAGGGAGAAGTGTGCAATTCCATAAGAATATTTAGTTTGAGTTGGGAATTCTTACATAAGTATAAACAATCTTTGTACCATAACGAATCATTTTTCCAGCTAAATGTATCAGATGTACTGGGATCTTGTTGTATCTTTTGAATGAGTGCCCACACTTCTTCATCATTCTTCCATTCCTCCCTTGCTTCGTTTATCCAATCTGGTTGGATAATAGAAATGGCACACAACAATGATTCCACATCCTCATCCTTTCTTGAGAGTGCATCTGCCACAACATTTTGCTTCCATTTTTTGTAGATGATTCCAAAGTCATAACCCAACATATTTGTGACCCATTTTTGTTTCTCTTCAGAGGACAATCTTTGTTCTAAAAAGTATTTAATACTATCATGATCCATTTTTACCTTGAAGTGTCTTCCCATTAAGTAGGGTTGCCATTTCTTAAGTGCATGTAGTATTGCCAACATTTCCTTCTCATAAATATCTTTGTGTAAATACTTTCCCTTGATTGGACGACTTTTGAAAGCAATGGGTCTTTCATCTTGCATTAAAACAACACCAATTCCATTTCCTGAAGCATCACATTCCACAATAAAGGTTTTGTGAAGTCTGGCGTAGCTAAGACCAATGCTTGGCACATTGCCTCTTTAAGATTTTCGAAGGCCTTTGTTGCTTCTGGAGTCCATGAAAATGCATCTTTCTTCAATAATGTTGTTAGAGGTGCTACTATTCTCCCACAATTCTTAACAAACTTGCGATAATACCCTGTCAACCCGAGAAGTCCTCGCAGATGCTTTATGGATGTGGGGATTTTCCATTCCTTAATGGATTTAATTTTGCTACAGTCTACCTTAACACCTTCATGAGAAACAATATGACCCGGATATTCCACCTCTTGTACTCCAAAGAAACATTTGAAGCTTTTTGCATATAATTGTTTCTCCTCCAATAGTTTGAGCACCCTGTCAACATGTTCAACATGATCCTTCCAAGACTTGCTGTAGATTAGTATATCATCAAAAAATACTAACACAAATGTTCAAAGGAAGGGTTTGAAAATGGAATTCATCAAACCTTGAAATATAGAAGGTGCATTGGTAAGGCCAAAAGGCATGACCAAAAATTCATAATGACCCTCATGAGTTCTAAATGATGTTTTCGGAATGTCTTCAGTCTTCATTCTGATTTGATGATATCCTGAACGAAGATCCAACTTGGTGAAGTAAATTGATCCATGCAATTCATCCAATAATTTATCAATGACAGGAATGGGAAATTTTTCTTTAATAGTGAGCTTGTTGAGCTCCCTATAATCCGGACACATGCGCCATGATCCATCCTTCTTGTGCACCAATACTACTGGAGCAGAGAAAGAACTTTGACTAGGTTGAATTATACCATCCTCTAGCATTTATGCATCCATATGTTCAATTTCACTCTTTTGGGCATAGGGATATCTGTACGGCCCGATGTTTGGAGGAACACTTCCTGGAATCAAATGAATAGCATGATCATGATCACGAATAGGTGGGAGACCTTTGGGAGTCTCAAATACCTTGGAATGATTGTCTAAGACTTTTTGGAGATATGGAGAAATAGATGATTTCGATGTGGGAACCTCTAGCGAACATAATTATGCAATTACACCTCGTTGTTCCTTTTTTAGAAGCTTTGTCATACCGTTAGAGCTGATTATCTTTCCCGGTTTCCCTGCAATACCCCTTAATTCAACTTCCTTTCCTTCCGCACAAAATTTCATGAAAAGTTCTTGAAAATTAAAAGCTATTGTACCCAAGGATTGTAGCCATTGGACTCATAATACAACATCAACACCACCCAATGGAATGGAAAGCATTGGGCTATTCAATACACATTCTCCCATGGATAGCTTGATATTATGGCACTTTCCCGAGCAATTTATGGTTCCTCCACTTGCAACCATCACTTGACACTCTGGTGATGGATATAGGAAGCAATTCAACTACTTTGCTATCTTTCAATAAATAAAATTATGGGTACTTCCCGAATCAATCAACATTATTACCTTTTTCTTCTGATATGTCCTTCTATCTTGATAGTTTTAGGAATGGTAATTCCAGCCAATGCATTACAAGATATGGCCAGATTCATTTCTTCTTTATCTAGGGTTTGTTCCTGGAATATATTCTCTTCTTTTGACATTTCTTGTTCCTTTTCTTCCTCCTCTTCACAATCTATGTAGAATAATTTCTTCTCAGCACACTTATGACCTTTAGTGTATTTGCTATCACAACTGTAACAAAGCGCTTTTGCTCTTTTTTCTTCCAATTGTTGTGGTGTCAACCTTGTAGGTTGTAGAAGACGAGGAGCAACAACACTTCCATCTTTATAGTGTGAGTGGTAGGATTCCTGGTTGACATAATTTTTCTTTCCATTTTTCTTGCTAACCTGAATGCCTTCTCCAATGAATCAGGCTCCCAAAGGCGAACCTCATGTTGGATATTATCCTTTAAAGTCACTATGAACACATCAATTTTATGCTCATTTGGAACATATTTTACCCTTATGTTCAATTTTTGGAAGTCTTCAATGTGCTCCATCATTGAACCCTTTTGTTTGAGATTTATCAATTGGCTAAAAAAAGTGTTGTTTTTTGTATCCTCATAATGTGCTATCATTTCTTCCGTAAAAATTTCCCAAGTGAGAATTTGTTTACGAGAGAAAAGCCATCGATACCATACAAACTGATTTGATTCCAAATATAAAGTTGCAATACATACCTTTTGTGTGTTTTGCACATTATGGAGATCGAAAAATTGCTCAATCTGTAGTATCCATGTTCCGAGATCCTTGCCATCAAACTTCCTCATATCGATTTTTGGAACATGGTGGGTCTTTAATTCAACATTAGAGTCTATGAAATCATAATTAACATTTCTTTTTTTTCTCATCATGAGTTTCCTTTACTACCCTTTCACCATTAGTGACCATTTCTTGTAGCAACTTATTCAAATTTATCTTCAATTCTTCCATCTTATCGTCCATGCCATTCATCTTATCGTCCATTCCATTCATCTTAGCTTCCACGCCATCCATCTTAACTCGCATACCATTCATATGAGCTTCCACGCCATTCATCTTGGCTTCATTTACCTTTAGTGAGAGTGAAATTTGTTGTACTTGGTCTTGTAATTTTGATATATCATGTTGCATTTCTTCCTCTTCTTCACGAGTCATGCTAGAGCTTTCAGGTTGCTTACTAGGTGTTTCCATTTTCTTTCTTCGGGGCATTAATTAATGCTAATAATTCTTCACTAACCCTTTGAATTCCTTCAAACTAATTTTTCAAACCAATCTTATGCAAATTTAAAAAAAAACTACACACCTTTTTTTTCACTTTGTAAGAGCTCGATATTGAATCTGTTGTATCTTTGTAACTACGGATCTCGAATATCTAAAATCTCCTCCTGCGGTAGCCCTTTGAGTCCACTTTCTAACCTGCAAGTTTGATCACAATTGGATTCTTCAAGGAAGATTTATGCTAAATCTCCCACGGTGACCTGATTATAGACAAGTTCAGTAGATCGAACTTGTACGATGTGCCACGTGTCACTGTTTCGACCTTAGTACCTGAAACTGATACACAGAAAACTACAGACCGTCCTCTTTAACAAAAGTTATGACGATTTTCCATAGGTCACCTGTTTGGAATGTAATTCGGGAGTCTGCAAAAACCCTAACTTCATCAGATCATATCTCCACAAATATACTGATTCAAGCTCTGAAATTCAGACCCGAAGTTTATAACGATTTCGATGCAAATGGTTTTTTGTGCAGCTTCTGAAACGTCGCAAAAAAAGAGTTATAGCGAAAATTCCACAATGACCTGTTTGGAGTAGCGAAACCCTAAAATCCAAAGCTCTGATAACAAATGTTAGGAAACCAGCTCACAAAAAGATAGAAAAGATAGATCAACGCCTTAGAATTCAGCCTCTTCGAGGGGGAAACCTCCTTTACATTACACAAATGAACAATTCTTGGATGATATAAATGACTAAACCTCCCTTCTATATATGAGAGTCTAAGGGGTCACAATATAATCAAACCTACATAACAGTAATAACATAAGGGCACAAAAATAACAATAGTGAGTTTCTATGGGGCATACTAATAACAATATGGGGACAATAGGGGCACAATAATAACAATAAGGGATACAATGACAATATTAATGGGGGAATCACTAGTATTATAGGGCCTAACAAATACATAATAAGTTGTTGTGTTAAATAAGTATAAAGTAAGAGAAACAAATCATAGAAATTATAACCCCTATTGAAAGGTTACAAAACAATCTTTTATTTAAAAAAAAGGGTAAGTCTTTTATCTGTTACCATTATGCACATAATATATTATACTTACTATTATGGAAGGGTTAGGACGAGGGTTTATACCCAGGTTAGACACTTGGAATCCTAGGAGTGATGCATCGCTTTCCAGACTCCATAGAGTCAGTCGTGAGTATGGGAGGGTTATGGCACAAAACTGACAATGGTTTTCCCACTACAAGAATCCATTAATGTCTTTGGACTAACAAGTAAAATATTAGTATATGCATCATTGTGTGTATAAATATGTATATATATAGTTATTATAACTACTATTACCCCCATGTCTTTCATTAAGTAATGAGTACTATATTCCATGTAATTAATAAACAACAAGAAAATAAGATGAGAGTGTCTTTGAATGACTAGGAATACAGAGATTTCTTCCCAAAAAAAAAAGAAACCCACATAATTGAAATGTTCCAGTAATGTAACGATGCATAAAGTGTTCAAGATTTATCTAGTAACTATAAACATAGTACTGACAAACATGAATCCAAAGTGGGTTCTTCTCATAATCGTTGCAAGATAAGTTAAAACTCTAAATATAGTTAAGAGTTAAGCCATTGTGTCCTGTAGGAAAATATTAGAAAATAAATAATATACATTGAAGAAAGCATCAGTCTAAATAAGCCCTTGGACGGGTTCAGCCTTCAAGGGCCTTCATATATCTACTTTATACATTTTTCACCACAATATGGTCTTAAAGCCTACGACCATAAAAATTATTGAATATAAAACACTTTACATAGTTAAGTAAAATATATATAAAACCCTGGCCCTCACATTTCTTCAGGCACGACTTCTCAAATAAAATAAGTGCAAAACCCTTGGCCGGAACAAGGTTTAATTAAAAATCTTTACAATTTGCTGTGTGCAAATTAAGCCCAAGATGATGCAAGGCATGACTTGGAAAGAAGAAAATTTTGGCAATATTTAGAACTTGGAACCCATGCAATGAACCAAGCAAAGTTAAAACCCTTGAAAGATAGAATTTAATAATTCGGGTCGTTGCTCCTTATGCTTACCTAAGAGAAAAGTGGCCAGAGTTAGAATCATTCAAAAAATTACAAAATGTAACCTATATTTGGGCGGCTTGAGTGAGGGTTGTAAATACCTCAAGGAAGATAAAGGGATGTAGTATTTCCAACAAGCAGACCTACAAAGAACATGAGAGGATTATTGCGAGTCGACCAAAAAAAATAGGGGGAGAAAAGCACTTCAGAAAAATCAAAAATATATTCATGAATCCTAGACCAAAGTTTACCCTGTGATGGGAACCAAAATTTCACCCGGCGAAGCTGGAACTATGGTCATTTTGGAGTGGTTGGAACTTAAATCTTAGGTAACAATTAACTGTCTCAAGGGGGAGGAAACCCTTGTTGGTTCTAGGCAATCCAAACCTGCCATGTCAACTAAGTAAGAATAATAGAGTTTGGAGGAAACCTAAATAGATTATGGATTACCAAGTGCAAGAAAATTGCACTGGGTGTGAGTTTTTCCACTCAAAAACCTTATGGATTTTACTTGTGAAGCCGATGTCAGAACATATGCCTCTAGTATGACTAACTGAAGAGCCACACCATAATTCATAAGCTAAGGAAGAATTTACAAGTAACCTCTTGAGTCAAATGAAAAGCAACATTATGGTTTGGAGCCGTAGTGCAGAGCTCCTCTCCTCGCAAGAACAAACGTCACAATGAGAACTCGATGAAGCGTTTGGGTTGGGTAGTTACCCAAACCCTTACCCGAAGCCATCTTCTCTGTCCAATTTCCAAGATTAAACCCACACCTCAAGAAAGAGTGTTTAACCACGTACCATATTGATATGACGTGTGTTCAATCTACGTGTTTTCCAAGCTATGCATGACCTCTGTGTTAAGTATAGAAACATAATCAACTTCTAGACATTGCAAGGCTTTTCACCGAGGAGGAATATATGTTAAAAATATGAGGAACCTTTATTATGAGTCTGAAAATTGAGGTGTTGCATTGTTTACAAAGGCCAATACCATGCATTCGATCGAGAACTCAAAGGAGTATAATATATACATATATATGTGTTAAGAGCAAGCATTGCGAATGGACAAAACATTAAAACAAGTGACATAAATATATACATATAAATGTTGTGTATTCTTAGGTTGCCTCCTTCCTATATATATATAGAGGAGGTCAAAGGTCTTAGGTTTCCATAATGAAACCAATTCTGAATTTAGCCGGAAGGAAGCCTTATGGACGGGCCAAAAAAAAAATTGTACAAGTTCCACGGCTGCTAGTTTTCAAAGAAAATTGAATTTATTCTTGTAAGTTCTTACTGAGAAATTTAAGGAAGTAGAATTCGTTAACTGCATTATTTTATTTTATTTCTCTTTTTCGAATTATGTAAGTAAATTGAACAATTTTAGAAGGAGATGTTACATATGGTATCAGAGAAAGGTTTCAACATTGATACCTTTGAGGTAATCACGTTGTTATTAATTTAATATTTCCGGTGTATGTATAGAGAGAGAGAAAGAAGACAAGAAAGATAAACTTTCAGGACACACAATAGATGAACCGCAAGGAGGAACCCACGTAGGGGAAGAAGAAATTTATGTACATTTGGGACAACATGTGCAAATACCCACCAAAGAACTGTTAGATATGACGAAGAAATTGTAGTCAGAATTAATAAACCTGCGAGCAGGGCATGAGAAATTACTGAAGGCTAGCGCAAAGTAGGAACAACTCAACAAAAGTTTAATAGAAAAATCAAGCCCCAAGACAGTGGAAATAGTGAGGAATGAGGAGAATCGGGGTGAGACCTCTAGCAAAACACTGCTGAAAATGTGGCAGAAAGTTAGGAGGGAGGGTCAAAGGAAGCAGAGGAACACAGTTCCTCGAAAATGCAGACAAACCTAGAGAAGAAATGTAGAATATAAATGCATGGACAATTTAGAAAGATCTAACCCCCAACCTTCGATGGGGAAACAAAAGAGGTTGCTTAGGCTTAGTTGCTTAAAATTAACATATACTTTCAAGTATATGATTATTCCACATAATTAAAGGCCAACTTGGCTACATATCAGCTGTAGGGAAAGGGATCCCTACGGTGGGAAGAAATGAGGGCAGTCCATAACCTAGAAGGGAAAGAGTTTGTTTGGGAAGAATTCCAACGTTTATTTAAAGTGAAATACCTAACGAAGCATTATTTTGACAACAAAGCCAATGAATTTCGTCAACTGAAATTGGGGAAAATGACTATGGATGAGTTAGTCAACAAGTTTACTCATTTATTGCATTATGTACCATACCTCAAGAATGAAAAGGCAAAGATACAATGATTATTAAGTTGTCTTCCACCATCGTTGAAGGAGAGAATCGAGTATGATAACCTGAAGACTATGGAAGAGGTAATCAGAAAGGCTCAAATATGTTATCAATAGGCCAAACAAAGGAACAAAAATTAGAAATCTTGGTCCAATAAGAAAAAAGACCAGATGGCTCAAGGAGGAAAAAGTGGAAAGTCTAGGCCCTTTAAGCAGCCCAGACAAAGTAACCATAACCAGAGTTGGAACAAAAATAGCAATCAACCAACAAAAAAGCACAAGGCAAATCTCAAGTTGGGTCTAAATAAGTAGATGTCAGTAAAGGAGGTATTGGTAAGGATAATGAGCCTCTAAGGTGTTGGGGTTGTAGAAAACCCCATTTATTGTGAAATTGTCCTTACAATACCCAGTTTGCGCAAAATTTACAGCACCTTTAGGAGGCCTCTACAGTCAATGACGTGGCCAGAAACATACCACGTATTAATGTGACACTAGAGGGGCATCAAGCAGAACATCAGTCCACAATGGTGGAAATTGAAGGTACTATTTTGGACCAAACTATTTATGTATTAATAGATCTTGGCGCTAACCTAAGCTATATTACCCCTTAGGTGGTAGGCAAGTGTAAAATTAAGTCTGAAAAATATAAGAATTCCTAGCTGGTTCAACTGGCCACGAGGACAAAAATAAAATTTACAAACTGGCTAAAGTCATGTTCAATATCTTTAAATGGAATTCAAACTACCATGAACTTAAATATTCTACCCTTGGGCTCATATGGCATTTTGATAGGGATGGATTGGTTGAAAAGGCACCGAGCAATTGAAACTGTCTAGATAAAACTGTCACATATACAACTGAAGACGGAGAAGCGCAGGTTATAAGGGGCATACCCAAGCCTATATATATACGGTAGATATTAACCTTGCAACAAAAAATGGTTGCAATAAAAGGATGTCAACTTTTCGCAATCCAAGTGGAGGATATTTCTTTAAACAAAATTGAAAAATATGTAAATGAGTTGGAAGTTATTAAGAACTACTCGGATGTGTTTCCAGGGGAAATTTTGGGTTTTCCCCCAAAAAGGGAGATAAATATCTCCATAGGATTAATACAAGGGGCAACTTCGGTGTCAAAATATCCTTATCGGATGAGTGTATCAGAGTTGATGGAATTAAAAATGCAATTGCAAGAAATGCTTAATAAGGGATATATCTAACCTAGTGTGTCACCGTGGGGTGCACCAGTGTTCTTTGTAAAGAAGAAAGACAAAACCTTAAAACCTTTAGATTGTGTATTAATACCATCAATTAAATAAGTTCATTGTTATAGATGATTTATTCGATCAAGTAAGAGGGGCGATCGTATTGTCCAAAATAGATCTCAGATCTAGTTATCACCAATTGAGGATTAAGGAGGAGGATATACGAAAAATAACTTTCCGCACAAGGTATGGACATTATGAATTTACACTGTTACCCTTTGGACTCACCAACGCAACTGCTACCTTCATGTGTTTGATGAATAGTGTGTTTAGTAAGTTTCTAGATAAGTTTGTTTTAATATTCATAGATGATATATTAATATATTCTAAGACTCCATAAGAACACAAACAACACTTGGAAATAATGTTGCAAACCTTGCGTGAACATCAGTTGTATGCAAAATTTAGCAAGTGCGAGTTTTTCCAGGACAAGATACAATATCTTGGACATGTAATATCAAAGGAAGGTATAATGGTAGACCCCAAGAAGGTAAGGGCCATTCTTGATTGACTAGTTCTAAAAGACATGGCAGATATAAGATCATTTATGGAAATTACTGGGTACAACGGCATATTTATAGAGGGTTTTTCCAAGATAGCACATCCCATAACTTCTTTGCAGAAGAAAGGTGTGAAATTTGTGTGGACACAAAGATTCTAGGAAAGCTTTGAGAGACTAAAACACCTTTTGACGATAGTACCGATACTAAAAATAGTTGATCCGGATAAAGAATTTATTGTATGTATAAATGCATATTTAGAAGTCCTTGGGGGAGTTTTAATGCAAGAGAGACATGTGGTAGCTTATGAGTCCCAAAAATTAAAGGAGCATGAAAGAACTATGTGATCCGGATTTAAACAGGAACGCAATAAAATACAGAGATAACCATAAAGACAGATATGCAGCGGAAATAATACCTCAATTCATTACTGTAAAATACTGAAATATGCTTACAAACAGAAATGGAAATAAACCAGCTAGGGCGATGGTAGCTTATCTCTGAGAAGAGATGTGGTGGCTACATGCCTCTGAACTGTCTTACAATGAGGCTCGAAGGCCTATTTATTGTTGAGAAACAATGGAAAACCCTTCATATTCCAAAACCTAACCCTAGAAGATGAAACGCCAAATTGTGGGCCCCGTTTTTGGGTAAGTTGGTACATCAACTTCCCGAGGTCGCGAATTGGTCGTACTATCTCCGTTTGACGTGCATGATAGCCCGTTGGAAAGATCTCTCCGAGGACTACGACGAAAAAGACAATTTTTACCAAAAAATCGCTGGCGGTGGATTTCCCAAAAAACGTCGTTTAGGGCCTCAAAACGGCTCCGAAAGTTTAGGACCCGAAAAACTGCTAAAAATAGTAAACTGTGCTATAATTAAGGAAACTGAAAAAAACTGTAAGAAGCACTAGAGGGGATCCAAGTGGAATTAGCGGGTGGCCACCAATATCCACCTGGATCATTCCTCCCCCCTTTGGAAGCAATGGTCCCCATTGCGTTGAGTTCCTCCATGAGATGAGGAAACTTCTGCTGCACTTGGTCCTTGGTGAGCCACTTGCCCTGGTGAAGGAGTTGTCCCGCTTTGACAACTCGATACAGTTGGATATTTTGCTGGCGAGTGTGCTTGATCTGTGTGTCCATGATCCGATCAGTTGCAGCTTGTTCCATGCAAGCTGTATTTAACTCTGTGGGTGTGAGTTGTTCTGCAATGTCGGACGTGTCTAGTAATGGTGGAAAGTATGGCCGAAGGCGGTCAACATTGAACACCGGGTGCAGGCCAAGGAATGGGGGAATGCTGAGCTCAAATGCATTGTCTCCCACAGCCTTGGTAATGGTGTAAGGGCCATATCGGAGTGGTCTGAGTTTCCGATAGGCTCCGGTAAGGCGTTCCTTTTGCAAATGCAACCAGACTTTGTCGCCCACTCGAAACTTGTGTAGCACCCGATGTTGATCATGTCGCTGCTTGTACTTGGCATTTGATTTCTCCAGAATGTCATGGACCTGCTGGCGAATATGTTGGATGTGCTCAATGAAGTTGTTTGCCTTATCTGTTTCAGACTGGACATGAGCAGAATCTGCGTGAGTAGCTGCAAATGGCATGGCCACATCGATGGGACATAGTGGCTGGAATCCCAATCCCACCTGAAAAGGGCTGTGGCCAGTCGAGCTG
The DNA here is from genome assembly GCA_031772625.1 of Pinus tabuliformis. NCBI lineage: Eukaryota > Viridiplantae > Streptophyta > Pinopsida > Pinales > Pinaceae > Pinus > Pinus tabuliformis. Next base: position 304,137,066 of record CM062818.1, read on the forward strand.
TGGAGAGCCCGGTTGTAGCTGTGCTGAACATAGGGGAGGCTCTCGTCCCATGTGCGTGGATTCTTTGAGTTGTACATGCGTAGAATGTGTACGATCATCCTGTTGACGACCTCAGTCTGGCCATCAGTTTGAGGATGGAAGGTTGTGGACTTAGTGAGTTTGGTGTCCAGCATCGACCAGAGGCTAGACCAAAATGTACTGAGGAACCTGCTGTCCTGATCCGAAATGATAGACTGTGGGATCCCAAAGTGTACCCACACTCGTTCAAAGAAGAGTTTAGCAGTGGCTTCTGCTGTGATATTCTTCTTGCAGGCCGCCATAATGGCCATCTTCGAGAACCTGTCGACGACCACAAAAACACATTCATTTCCATGCCTAGTGGAAGGGAGGCCTGACATGTAATCCATGGAGATGGATTCCCAAGGTCGACTAGGGGTAGGCAGCGGGGTAAAGAGGCCTTGCTTCTTGATGGTCGGTTTGGCAATGGCGCAAGCAGTGCATGATCTTATGTACTTTCCGACATCCTGTCGAAGATTCGACCAATAGAAATATTTCTGCAGTACAGCCACCGTTTTTTCAACCCCAAAATGCCCAACGGCCCGACTGTAGTGTGCTTCCCAGATCATCTTGGCACGCTCGCTTGACGGAACACAAAGGTGACCCAGGTGGCATAACAGGTCGTCCTGGAGGTGAAAATCTGGAACATGTTGACCCTCCAAGAGTGTCTGGTATGTGTGGCCGAATTCCGGGTCGCTTTTGTAGAGCCGTGGCCAATCAGAAGTCTCGTGCCCACAAGAGTTGAGCACGGTGGTTAATGCCATGATCGGTGGTCGACTGAGGCAATCTGCGACATTATTGGTGTTGCCCTTCTTATACTTGATATTCAAATGGAACTGTTGCAGGTATGTGGACCACTTCTGATGGCGATCATTCTGCAATTTCCCTTGGGTCTGTATGAACTGCAGGGGTCGGTGGTCTGTGTGGATGACCGTTTCCTTCCCCAAAATGTAATGCTTCCATTGTCGACAGGCCTGCACAATGGAATACATCTCTTTGTCATAAGTGGGATACTTCCGGATTGTGTCTGAAAGTGTCTCACTGTGATATGCCACTGGATGCCCATGTTGAGTAAGGACTGCCCCAATAGCATAGTCAGAGGCATCTGTCTTGACCTCAAATGGTTGTTGCAAGTCTGGTAATGCAAGAACTGGTGCTGTGCAGAGTCGATCTTTCAACTCTGTGAATGCCTTCTGTTGAGATTCAGACCAAAAAAAAAATTATTTTGCTCCTCCCTTGGTGACCTGACTCAAGGGCCAAGTGATATGAGAAAATCCCAACACGAACCTGCGGTAGAAGTTGGCAAGGCCTAGAAAGCTGCGAAGCTCTGTCAGAGTTGTTGGAGATGGCCAATCCCGAATGACTTGGATCTTGGCTGGATCCACATGCACCCCCCGTTCATCAATAATGTATCCCAGGTACTGAACCTGGGTCATGCCAAAAGTGCATTTCTCCAAATTGGCACATAACTTGTGTTGTCGCAGTGTTTGGAGAACCTGTCGTATGTGGTGGAGGTGCTCTTCCCAAGTCTTGCTAAAGATCAAGATGTCATCCAAGTATACCACTACAAATGAGTTGGTGAATGGCCGCAATATGTCATCCATTAGCCTCATGAAGGTTGCAAGAGCATTCGTCAATCCGAAAGGCATAACCAACCATTCGAAAAGGCCCTCCTTGGCTTTGAAGGCAGTCTTCCACACATCGAAGGGTTCGATTGGTACCTGATGATATCCTGACTTCAAATCGATCTTGCTGAAATATTTTGCCCCCTTTAGTTGGTCTAGGAGGTCATCAATCCGTGGGATTGGGTACCTATTACGGATAGTGATCTTGTTCAGCGCCCGATAGTCAATACAGTGTCTCCAAGTCCCATCCTTCTTTTGTACCAGCACGATCGAGCTCCCACAGGGCGATGAACTCGGACGGATGTGACCTTTTTGCAGCAACTCCTGAATCTGCCTCTTGATTTCATCGTTCTCCAGAACAGAGTGCCGATAGATTGGTCCATTGGGCAGCGGCGAACCTGGGGTTAGATCAATGGAGTGCTTGACCTGACAGTGCAGAGGAACCCCTGCGGGGGAGGTGAAGATGTCCTCATACTCCTCCACGACCTTGTCCATCTGTAGTTGTCGTGCAGAGGGGCCCTGTCTGGAGGTCGTGGCCACCGTCTTCTTCTTTTCTTGAGGGCGTATCATCAGGAAAACAAACTTCCTGGTTTTGGAAATGAGCTTACTGCATTGTTTTGCAGTAACCAAAGAGATGGCGGTAGGCGGTGCTACCTCTGGTATCCTGTACAACTTATTTCCCAAAGTAACAATAACAGCACGGGGCCTTGACTCATACACAGCATGTCGCTTCCACAAGTATGGTTGTCCTAATAACACATCACAAACTTCAAGGGGTGCAATGTCACACAATACCTCATCCGTGAAGGGCTTGATGTTGTATGGAAGGCGACACTGTTGGCTCACGCGAAGATCCTGTCCTTGGTGCAGCCACCCAATGGTGTATGGTTGTGGATGTGCTGTGGTCGGTAAGCCCAGCCGTTTCACGACCTCTGCCGAAATGAGGTTCTTTTGGCTCCCGCTGTCGACAATGAACTGTAGCGGGGAGCCCTTTACCCACATCTGGGAGTGGAAGAGACGCTCCTCCTCCTCTGGATCTTCAGGTTCCTCCTTCTGGATCTTCGTGGTGGCAACAGTGGCGTTGGGCTCCGCATCGATAATCTGCTTCCCTTTGTCATTCCCCTTATCGAGTTCTGACTCAGAGTCAGAACATGCATCTGATTCTGAAACCTTTAGCTCGCCCACCAGTGACTGCTTGGCCCGACACTCACTTGTGTTGTGAGTGGAGCTCTTATGGAACTCACACCACTTTCTGGTGTCCTTTTTCGGCTTCGTGGCGCTGTTCTTTGCTTGCAGCTTTGGCAGGTTGTCTTGGGCCGCCCCGCCTTGGCTTTGTCCTTTGTTCTGCAGTTTGGGGGCACCTTTCCCTTGTTTCGGATTCGCAGACCCAAAGTCTCGCTTCTTCTGTTTAAACTTTTGCTCGACCTTGACGGCATATCGGTATGCCATGCCGAGCGAGGAGATGTTCAGGAATTCTATTTCTTCTTGGATGTACTTGTGCAGGCAACCACGGTATTTTAGTACCAAATGCTGCTCTGTATCCTTGATACCCAGCTTTGTGCGAAGGGTATGGAAAATATTGGTGAACTCTGGTACGTCTTGGTCCCTTCGCTGCCGTAGCGTGGTCCACTTTATGTATTGATCCTCATAGCTTCCGACAGGGTAGTACTGCTCCTTGATGGCATCTCAGAATGAATCCCAAGTCGGTGCGACTGAAAATAGTGAGCTTGTACTTTCATCTTTCTGTTCGCAGTAGGTTTCCCACCAATCCTTGACGTGGGGGGCTGCTTTGAGAAGAGCGAAAATAATCTTTTCCCGACTGGAAAAATCATGAACAGAAAAATAACCCTCTAGCACATTTAACCATTTATCGACAGCATCTGCGCTTATCTGACCCTCGAATATGGGGATTTCAAAATTAACTTGTACCTTAAATGGTGTGGCGTTTCCAGAGTTGTTGTTGGAAGCCGATGCGTCGCCCCTGGGTAGCCGCTGAAGGATTTGGGCAAAGTTGTCCATCATCGCGTTCCTTTGTCGCTCGAGGGCTTCTTCGAGCAAGATTTTGATAGGATCTCCTGCCCCCTCGTCTTTCTTTTCATCCGCCATGGGAGGCCGTCGGGATTTGCGAGGCTGGTCTTGCAAAGGTTCGACCGGTTCAAGCCCTAACTCCTTATATCCCGACCTCGTTGGGGACATGCAAAGAAAAACAGAGAAGAAAAGCAGACCGCTCTGATACCACTGATCCGGATTTAAACAGGAACGCAATAAAATACAGAGATAACCATAAAGACAGATATGCAGCGGAAATAATACCTCAATTCATTACTGTAAAATACTGAAATATGCTTACAAACAGAAATGGAAATAAACCAGCTAGGGCGATGGTAGCTTATCTCTGAGAAGAGATGTGGTGGCTACATGCCTCTGAACTGTCTTACAATGAGGCTCGAAGGCCTATTTATTGTTGAGAAACAATGGAAAACCCTTCACATTCCAAAACCTAACCCTAGAAGATGAAACGCCAAATTGTGGGCCCCGTTTTTGGGTAAGTTGGTACATCAACTTCCCGGGGTCGCGAATTGGTCGTACTATCTCCGTTTGACGTGCACGATAGCCCGTTGGAACATGTTTATATTAAAGTAAAACCTAAGAAGAGTTCTTTGAGCTTGGGAAGTTGTTCTAAATTGGCCCCTCGGTTTTGCGAGCCATTTGAAATATTAGCCAGGTTGGGCCGATGGCCTACCAACTGACATTACCAACTCATATTAGAACTCATAATGTTTTTTAATGTATTTGTTTTAAGGAAGTATGTACATGACCCGACTCATGTAATTGATCGGCTTGTTGTATAGGTCGAACTAGAAGGAGAATTTCAGGTCGAGCCATTGCAAATTTTGGACTAGAGGGAGATTATACTCCGGAATTGAGCCATCGCCCAGGTTTAATTGCAACAGAATCACTTTGGGCCTGAAGAGGCTACTTGGGAAATGGAAGATGAGATGAAAAAGACATATCCTATGTTGTTGGAATGAAGGTTGATGTTGGTTAAAAACCGTGGACGATGTCCCCTTTTTAAGGGGAGGGGAGATGTAATACCTCTGGAAAGACTTATTTTGTAGCTTTTATTTATTTCTGGTAAATTAAAAAAGGTGCATTGGAATATTGTTTTATTTTCTAGAAAAGAAAATAACAATGAATGACAATTTATGTTAGAACATTAATCCGCTCAGAAATATGTTAAGAGGCTAACATGAGAGATTAACCTGTAACGATTAGGGGGAAACAATTGAAGTTAGTTATGCCCAAAAAAATTATAAATCATAGAAATTATTACCCTTGTTGAAGGGTTACATAGTAGCCTTTCCTTAAAAAAAGGAAAAGTCTTTTATTTGTTACCGGTATGCAAAAAATATATTTATACTTACTATTATGGAAGGGTTAGGACCATGGTTTATACCTAGGTTAGACACTTGGAATCCTAAGAAGCTTTGCATCACTTTCTGAACTCCATAGAGTTAGTCCTGAGTATGAGAGGGCTAGGACACATAGAACTAACAATGGTTTTCCCACTTCAAGAATCCATTTATGTCTTTGGAGTAGCAAGTAAATATTAGTATACACATCATTGTATATAAATATGTATACATATAGTTATCATAACTACTATTACCGTGTGTTTTTCATTAAGTAAGGAGTATTATATTCCATGTAATTAATAAACAACAAGAAAATAGGATGAGAGTGTCTGTGCATGACTAGGAATACAAAGATTTATTCCAAAAGGAACACCACATAATTGAAATATTCCAATAATGTAACCAAGCATAAAGTGTTCAAGATTTATCCAGTAACTGTAAACATAGTATTGATAGACATAAATCCAAAGTGGGTTCTTCTCATAATCGTTGCAAGACAAGTTAAAAGTTTAAATATAGTTAAGAGTTAAGCCATTGCATCATGTAGCAGAAGATTAGAAATGAAATGATATATATTGAAGGACACATCAGTCTAAATAAGCCCTAGGATGGGTTCGGCCTTCAGGGACCTGCATGTATCTACTTTATACATTTTTCACCACAATATGGTCTTGAAGCCTATGACCATAGAAATTATTGAATATAAAACTCTTTACATAGTTAAATAAAATATAAATAAAACCTTGGCCCTCGCATTTCTTCGAGCATGACTTCTCAAATAAAATAAGTGCAAAACCCTTGGCGGGAACAAGGTTTAATTAAAAATCTGTACAAGTTGAATTATGCAAATCAAGCACAAGATGTTGTAAGCCATGACCTGGGAAGAAGAAAATTTTGGCATTATTTAGAACCTGGAACCCATGTCTTGAGAGAGAGAATTTGATAATTTGGGTCATCACTCCTTATGCTTACCTAAGAGCAAAGTGGCCAAAGTTAGAATCATTCTAAATAGCCTAGAATTTGGGCAACTTGAGCGAGGGTTGTAAATACCTGAACGAAGGTAAGGGGATGTAGCCCCTCCAACAAGCAGACCTACAAGGACCATGAGAGGATGAGTGCGAGTCGACCATAAAAAAAGAAGGGAAAAAAAGCACTTCAAAAAAATCAACAATATGTTCATGAACCCTAAACCAAGGTTTACCCTGTGATGGGAACAAAATTTCACTTAACGAACCTGGAACTATGGTCATTTTGGAGTGGTTGGAACTTAAATCTTAGGGAACAATTAACTTTCGCAAAGGGGAGGAAAACCTTGTCACTTCTAGGCAATCCAAACCTGCCATGTTAACTAAGGAAGAATAATGGAGTTTGGAGGAAACCTAAATAGATTATGGATTACCAAATGAAAGAAAATCGAACTAGGTGTGAGCATTTCCACTCAAAAACCTTATAGTTTTTACTTGTGAAGTCAACGTTGGAACATATGCCTCTAGTACGACTAACTGAAGAGCCACGTCATAATTCATAAGGAAGTGTGGGAGGAAAGGGTATGCTTTTTTTGTTCTTCCGAAAAAGTGGAAACAGAAAAACATTTCATTTTAGAATGTGAGGCCTTCAAAAACAACAGGGAAAGTTGTGCAGATATGTTGACAGCGAGCTCTTGGGATAATCTATTTAACGAGGGGTTTGTCGAGAAGATGGGAGCATTTATTGTGAAGCTTCACAAAAAAAGGGTCGAATACATCAAGCAGATGAAGAAGCAATCTGTCCCATAGGCTATCTTTAGCCTCATGGACGTTAAAATAATTTCTTCTTCTTCTTTCTTTCTAAGATAAGAAAGAATTTACAAATAACCTCTTGAGTCAAATGAAAAGTAGCGTTATGGTTTAGACTCGCGGTGTAAATCTCCTCTCCTCGCAAGAACAAACATCACAATCATAGCTCAACGAAGGGTTTGGGTCAGGTAGTTACCCAAACCCTTACCCAAAGTAATCTACTATGTCCAATTTCCAAGATTAAACCCCGATCGTTGATGACAGCGAAGATAACACCTCAAACAAGAGGGTTTAACCATGTATCATACCGATATGACATGTGTTCAATCTACGTGTTTTCCAAGCTATGATGACCTCCGCATTAAGTATAGAAACATAATGCACCTCTAGACATTGTAAGGCTTCTCATCGAAGGCTTCTCATCAAGGATGAATATATGTTAAAACTATGAGGAACCTTTATTATGAGTTCGAAAATTGAGGTGTTACATTATTGACAGGTCGAAAAGGCCAATACCATACATTTGATTGAAAACTCAAAGGAGTATAATATATACATATATATGTGTCAAGAGCAAGTAATACAAAGGGACAAAACATTAAAACAAGTGCCATAAATATATACGTATAAATGTTATGTATTATTAAGTTGCCTCTTTTTTAAAAAAACACACACATGAGGTCAAAGGTCTTAGGTTGCCATAATGAAACCAAGTCCAAATTTAGCTTAAGGAAGCCTTATGGAAGGGTTATGCACTAACAATGAAGGTTCATGATATAGTGTAAGGTTCATGATATAGTGTTGTAAGTGCATACGAACCCATGGGAGTGAATGGAGATAAAGACAATGTATACCAAGGGGAAGACTATATAAATTTGTTAGATGGTTGCAAATAAAAACAAAAAAAAATTGTGCAAGTCACATCGCTACTAGTTTTCAAAGTAAATTGAATTTATTCTTGTAAGTTCTTACAGAGAAATTTAAGGAAGATAGAATTCCTCAACTGCATTTTTTTTTTAATTGCTAATTATGTAAGTAAGTTTAATAGTTTTATTACGAGATGTTACATCCCCTAACTAACAGACACAATGAAACCATGTTTGCATAATTTAGATCTCGTTATGCCAAGAGACACATTCTACAGAACTTTGAACAAAGGAACATAAAATATGCAAGTATTAGACAATTAACAAGAACCCCTTAAAAAATGACTACTTCCCCTAACTAACAAACACGGTAAAACCATGTTTACATAATTTAGATCTCAATGCACCAAGAGGCACATTTTACAACCCAATAAGAGGGACATGTATAATTCCTTCCATGTTCAACCTCGAGTTGACACATGTCCCTTTTAAAATAAATAAATAAATTATTTAATAAAAAACAATGTTGGCTATAATAAAAAGTAAAAATGAAATGACATGTTGGATTAGTTTTAATTAAAGTAATTATAAAATATCAATAATCTCACTTTCACTCTACTCTTTGTTGATATTTATGATATTACAACAAATATGAAAGAGATATGGTAAAATATATATATATATATATATATATATATATATATATATATATATATATATATATATTTATTTATTTATTTATTTTCCCAAAAGGAAAAATCGTAACTTTTCATTAATTTTGAAAAATTACATATAGTAGATGCCTATGGCATATGCATAATTGTTTGGCCTAAGCCAGTCAAGTAGCTGTCAAAAAAATATAAGTTATGGCTGAAGCCATTCCCAAAAAAGCTGTACATATTCACCTCACAGGGTGTACTCATTTTGTCTAGTAAGCAGAGTAGAAACATAAATATATACATATAAAGATACTGTGTATCAACTAAAAATAAACCAAAAATTTAGGGCCTGTCCGCCCTAGGATATGCCCTATCAATGTAGGGTCGGTGATAATACTGATACTGTTCTGCACCAAACTGTTCCTGAATCATCCACAGGCCTCTGGGGTGTGTCGTGGCCTCCTTGGATAATTTGTCAGCAACCTCGTTACGTTCCCTGTAAATGTGTTGACAGGTGATAGAGTTAAATTGTGCCTTGAAATCCATAATTTCATCCAAGATGTTCCTAAGTGTATGAGCATGACAATTATTGATGTTATTGAACCAATTAATGATGATTTTGGAGTCTCCGAAGATCTGTAGATTAATGCATGAATGTGCCAGTGCAAAATGCAAGAGATGTCTGAGTGTGATCAGTTCTGCAAAATTATTGGTTCCCTCTCCCAATCCCAGTTGTATTTTGTAGTGGTGTTGCTCAGATAGGAATAGAATGATTCCCCCCCCCCCCCACATCCCTGTGCTTGGGCGGCTCCATCAAAGTATGCCCACGGTATGGAGTGATCGATCGTCTCAGAGGTGCGGGAGTGGATTGTAGGAGGGTGAGATTCATCAGGGATTTCATGGTAGGCTGCGATAATTTTTGTTGTTGTAAGTGGCCATCGGGCCTCTATTCCTTTGAAGATGATTCCGTTCCTTGTCAGCCAGATGGACCAACAGATAAGGAGAGGGAGGCATAGAGATTTTGCATCATGATTCGCAGCAGTCCAGTTGTTCCATGCTTCAAGTATCGAAAGACCTTGCCAGCTGCCATGTTTGGAAAGGAGGTTTAATACATGTTGCCACAGCTGTGCACACTTCAGGCAGTGGAGAAATAAGTGGTCATTTGTCTCCTCAGCCTGTTTACAGAGAACACACCAATGTGGTCCATAGTGAGATCGGCGCATAAGGTTTGCTCCGGTTGGTGTCTTGTTTTTGAGCACGTTCCACATGAAGAGTCTGGTTCTTGGTGGTGCTTTGAGCTTCCAATCTTTCCCCACCAGTCCAGAAGTACAAGTGGTTTGCGCTCATTGAGAAGGTTGGGATAGCCAACTTTTGGGGAGTACTTACCATGATCGGCCGGGGTCCAGATAAGCTCATCGAGACCTTCTTTGATGCGCACATGGGCTTCTTTCAGGGCATTTATGTACCCTTCCCAGATCTGCTGCCAGTGTTCGGGGATACCCAAATTTTGAGCAGATAACCATGCCTGTTCGAAGATGGAGCTGTTCTCCAAATCTGTTATCTATGCAATCACATTGATATGCCTCTGATTTAGAAAATGGATGAGACCTGGAGGTAATTGATGCATGTTCCCCCCTCCTATCCACGGATCCATGCCTATACGGGCCAAATTGCCATCATTTATTCTCCATGCGAGACCCTCTCTGATGAAAGGCAAAGTATGCAGTATTGCTTTCCAAACCATAGATACCCCTGTTCGAGGCCAGGCGGGTATACGAATCCAGTCCATAAGATGATGAGGCCAGATATATTTGTGGTATGAGACTTCAGTCCAGAGGTTTTGTGTAGTGAGCAGGATCCAACCCATCTTGGCTGCTAATGCATGTGCAAATACTGAGAGGTCTTTTAGTCCCCAACCTCCCCATTTCTTAGGGAGAGCGATGTGCTTCCATCCTACCCAAGCAAAAGGTTTTCCCTCTTTATATCCATTCCAAAGGAATCTACAGCAGATCTTCTGAATGCAAGCAAGAATTCCTTTAGGAATCCAGGCCAGCGACATCCAATAAACGGGGGTAGCCTCCAAGACAGATTTAATGAGGACAAGTCGACCAGCTCTGGATAGGAATCTGTGGTTCCAATTTGTTAGTCGCTTCTCAATTTTGATCACAAGCCAAATCCAATCTGCAATCCTGTAGCAGTGGGGTTTGATCCAGAACCCCAGGTACTTGAGGCCATCCTCCAGATGATGTTGTTGAAAGGGGAAATTTTGATGAGAAATTCTGGCTTCTAGGGGAGATGTATTGGAGAGGGTGATGGTAGACTTGGAGTGATTTGCTTCCATGCCAGTAGCCAGGGAAAAAAGAGTGAGGATATCATGGAAGGTAGTTGAGTCCCTATGGCTTCCATTTAGGAATATAAGGACATCGTCAACAAATAGTAGATGGGTGAGATAGCAGTGGTCACTCATTTTCAGCCCTTGTAGTCGCCCATCCCTCTTGGCCGATGCAATGAGTCTGCTGAGGCCTTCCATTACAATCAGAAAAAGAAGCGGGGAGAGTGGACAGCCTTGCCGAAGGCCTCTCTCAGCATGGAAGAAATGAGATGCAGAACCATTTATGAGGACACTGAAGGTTGCCGAGGTGATACAACACATGATCCAGTCGATGAAGGGAGGGGGGAAGCCCAGATGGGTGAGGATCATTTTGATATAGAGCCAGCTGACCCGATCAAATGCTTTAGCTAAGTCAATTTTGAGGATTGCCCCTTTTAGCTTTTTTGTTTTGATGGAATGGAGGGCCTCTTGGGCAGTACCAATTGCTTCATGGATTTGTCTGTTCTGAAGGAAAGCAAATTGTTCAGGGGAGATGTGGCGAGATAGGATGGGTCTGAGCCTGTTAGCAAGAATCTTGGCAATGATTTTGTATAGACAGTTACAAAGGGAGATGGGGCGAAAATCATTGAAGGATGCAGGGGAGTCGGATTTAGGGATCAGGGCAATGAAGGTGGAGTTAATGGCCTCATACATACGCCCAGAAGTCCTGCATTCTTCCACCACCTTAAGCAGGTCTTGTCCAATGAGCTCAAAAAAAGCAAGGTAGAATTCGATTGTCCAGCCATCCGACCCTGGACTTCTATCTTTTTTGAACCATTTCAATGTACCTTCTAGTTCCGCCTGAGTGACGGGGGATGTGAGCTCCTCAGCTGTATCCATGTCCACAAATCTGGGGAAGTGTCCCGCAATTCTGACAATTTCAGCAAGAGTGGCACCAGGGGGTGCCTTGAAGAGGTTCCTAAAATGCGAATTCCCCAGGTGGGAGAGCTGATTAAAGGTAGTTTCCATGCTCCCATCTTCCATGGGCATATTCCAGATAGTATTGGTGACTTTCCTTCCCTTGGAAAAGTTTTGGAAGAACTTGGTGTTCTCATCTCCTACTTGTAACCAGACCGCTCGACTTTGGAGTCGCCAGGTTTCTTCCTGTTCCTTCAAAATTTTGATCTCTGATTTTCCAGATTTATTAGATGAGACTTTGCATCAGCAGATATGAATCCCCTGCTCTGGTCATCTAGAAGAGTGGCCAATGACAGTTCAATTTCAGCAAGGGTATGGTCATCCCTCTTAGATTTTTCCTTAGCCCAGTTAATGGAGAGTCTCTTGAGCTTAGAGAGGTTGGAGCAGAAGCCTTCTGCCAGAGATCTCCCCCTAGATGGCGGGTTTGTAAGCCAGAAATCAGTAACCAGCTGAATGTAGGATGGGTTCGCAAGCCAGGTGGAGTTGAATTTATACGGTGCCCTTGGTTTTTGAGGGGGGCCAAAAATCTCCATATAAATGGGGGAGTGGTCCGATATACCTCCAAAACCAACCCATTGTCTGTATAGGGAGAGTTTTTGTATCAGAGAGTCCTTAATCAGAAATCGATCTAGTCTCCTGGCCAAAGCAACCTCACCCACTCTCTGATTCCGCCAGGTGGGGAGGGGTTTTATCATAGGGATATCCGTCAGATGATGTTGTTCAAGCAGCAACTCCATAGTTTCTGTAAGCAAATCCACCTGTGCATTTGTCCCCCAAGATTCCCCGAAACCTATGGAGAAGTTCAGGTCACCACCAATGATGAGATTATCCAGGGAAGTGAGTGATAGATTGAGGAAGCGGTTCCAAAAGGCCTCTCTGCTATGACATGGCCCATATACATTGATCAAGCGTAGATCCATCCCTAGTTTAGATGAAAAAATGTCCATGCCAATGAAACCAGCACCCCCCCAGGAGGCCTTCAGGTTAATGGTACGGGGGTTATATCCCATGGCCAGACCTCCAGATCTCCCTATGACATCAAGGGATTGAAAGATCCATCCAGGCTTCAGAGAGCCGAGAGTGCGGGAGGTAATGTCAGCCGCTCCCAAAGTTTCTTGTAGGAATATGATATCAACAGACTCAGATTCAAAGAGTCTTCTGAGGGCTAGCTTTTTGGGTGAGCTAGCCAGGCCCCTGCAATTAAAGGAAATCCACTTCATGGGGGTGGATTTGAATGGGTGTTCATAGTTTTAAGAACCCGGTCAAGTGATGATTGTCTGCCCGAGGCCACTTCCGCCCTAGCAATAAGGATAGCTTTGGATAAATGGGATTTATGACCTCTGTTGGATTTGAGGGGGTGGGGAGAGGGGGTCAGGCCCAAGCCAGAGGGGGTAGAGTTGTCCTCAGATAAGGGGAGGCAAGGCCTGAGGTTGTAGGAGTGAAGGTATAGAGGAGGGGGATCAGGAGGGAAGGATGGGGGGGTGGTCGAGAGGACCGACAGGTGTGTGGCAAGGGGGCAGGGGATGGTGGAGTGGGAGTAATCCTGGACCGATGCAGATGCAGTGTGCATATGCAGTGCAGTACATGCAGGAGAAGAAATAAAAACAGAGTCAGAGAGAGGAGGAGTACCCGAGGAGCGAGCAGCCTCAGCAGCGGCCCTCGATCTAGTCATCGGTGAGGAGGGAGGACGGGGAGCGCTTGTAGTAGCCTGGTGAGATGGAGATCCCTTCTTGCTCATTGTCATGGCAGCTGGTGGAGTTGTCCCAGGGATGGATGTAGGAGCCTTTTCCGCCTCACCTTCTGGTCCCTTAGGAGAGTCCGAGTCCCTTCGCACCAATGGGCATTCCTTGAATAAGTGTCCCACTTTGTGGCACTTGCAACATCTGAAGGGGACTCCCTCGTAATCTAGGATTTGTATCCTGGTGAAATTCTTCCATTGCAGGGTGATTTTCTCCTCCAGTCCTTCTCTCGTATCAAGGTGTACCAGAATGCGAGCCAGAGATCTGTTTTTGGATTGTATATAGGTCCTATCGTAGTCCAAGTAGGTTCCCAGCATGTTCCCGATTCGGACAAACACATCTTCAGACCAATATTGCAAGGGGAGTCTAGGTAGCCTAACCCATAATGGTCCAGCCCCAATCTGTTCTCTTTCAGGATCGAAGAGCGGGCTCCAATGCTTCAGCATGACTGGGGCCATTTCGATGTGCCAGTATCGAGCAAGAGCCCAGTTGGTGTATTCCTCTTGTAGGAAATAGAGCACAAACTAGCTGCGAGGTAGAGTCTGCACTTCAGGTAGGTCTTTGAAGATGTTGCCCCAAATCTCCTTGACCCATAGGCTGAGTCGTTCTGCGGAGTAGGCATGGCCTCTAACCCTGCCCACCAGAACCTTGCCAACTGTGTTTACTACCTCACCCATGTTCAAACCTTCTCCAAATTTGAGGGTGAGATCCTTCCCCGAGGCCTTCACACACTTTACCTTTCGCTTACCTGATCTGGGCGCAGTCGGGTGGTCCTGTAGAGGGTCTGTCGTGCCCTGGTGCTCCTACTGGTGACTCTGCGCAGGGTGCCAAACCTTGATGACCGGGGTTTCGAAGCACCCAGATGGGAATGTCGTGGATGTAACCGCCGCAAAGGAGCAAGGTATGCCAGGCTCAGGGATAAGTTGCACGAGCACGACGAGATGTTCTAGCCCAGATGTGGGTGTGATGTGTGGCGAGCGTAAAAGGTCACCGGGAGGCAAGGGTTCGAAGGGCAGGGATGATGGAGAGCAAGCTGCGAGCAGGTGTAGGGTCGCTGGTGAGAGCGAGGGGCAGTCTAGCTCTGGAGAGTCGATGGAGAGGGTTGCGAAGGGGAGGCTGGATGTGGACGACCCAAGTAAGGTAACCACAGGAGGCGGGATGGAGCGAAACGAAGCAGTCGAATCTCGGAGAGCGGTTATAGCCAGCGTAGGGTTAGGGATTCTAAAAATAGGGATATCGGGGTTAGGGTCAATGGAATAATCAACCTCCTCGATGTCCATTTCCTCCATGCTGCAGCAAAATCGGGGGTAACAGGAAACGACGAGGTCAATAGAGGGCGTGGAGGGTATCCAACAAGTAGCGTGGGGTGACAGCGAGTCTGGAACGGAACCAGCGGTTACAGAGGGTAAAAACTGCGATTAGTTGTATCCACTATTCGGAACGATCGCCATCGTCCTTCGCATGTATTGCCAATTATCGGTAAAAATATTTCACTATCACACTCAACCATAAATGAAATATTTCCATGTTCTTGTAAGTAACCTAATTTTATACCTTGTCAAGTGGGTGTAGCTCACATGGTAGGGAGGAGTTTCTCTTATCCTTGCCACTCGGTTCCAGTCCTACCGAAATTGACATGCTCACTCCTTGGGAGGAATTTCTACATGAAAGATAGTCAGCTCACCTAAACATGGTTGGGTTTTCCATGGATGTAGCTAGCGTCAATCTCACCTAGACATGGGTGGGTTTTCCGTGGATGTAGTTAGTATCGATCTCACCTAGACATGGGTGGGTTTTTCGTGGATGTAGCTAGTGTCGATCTCTAATACAGTGAACTATACGAAAAATAAATAAATTATATCAATTTTAAAGAGAGATAAAATAATAAAAAACTCTTATATTTTCAATTTTGAGTATGTCGAAGACACTGGTTCAAATACGGTATTGGGAAGCAAGGATTGTGGAACCTCAATATCCATGAGTTTTTTTGCCAAGTAATATTTCTATTCTCTCTCATCCATCTCTCTATATAACTCTTCTACTTTTTAAAAATATTTCAATACATGACTTAAACTATTTGAATATCCATATTAACTAATTTATTTTAATATCAACTTCATATAGAGATAATGAAAACA
The DNA here is from genome assembly GCA_031772625.1 of Pinus tabuliformis. Lineage (NCBI taxonomy): Eukaryota > Viridiplantae > Streptophyta > Pinopsida > Pinales > Pinaceae > Pinus > Pinus tabuliformis. The sequence continues at coordinate 304,152,630 of CM062818.1, forward strand.
TGAAAAATAAATACATAAATTATTTTAATGTTAACCATAATAAAATATTTCAAAAGCCAAAGAAAAGAAGTAATTAAAAGAAAATAAATTCATTTACTTCCTAAAAATAAAAACAAGAAGAAAATGAATAATTCATTTAATTTTTAATATAAAAAATTAATATATATCAACCAAAAAATATTAATATTAATAATAATAAATCTAATGTAAATCATAAATAAAACATTTTAATATAAAAGGTTAGATAATATTAATATGCATTTAAAAATATAATAAAAAATTTAATGTAAATCACAAATAAAACATTTCTATATAAAAGATTAAATAATATTAATATGCATTTAAAAATGTATTAAATATTTTAATGTGAACGTGTTTTAATATATAAGTTATTTTAATAGCCATGTTAAGCAAAATATTTTAATGTCAACTATGTTTATATTATATATAGTTTAACAAAAAAAATTATGTAAATTTGATAGAAAGCAATTGGAAAAATAAAATAAAAATCTTATACTTCAAATATTTCAATTAATCTAATTATTTTACATTTTTTTAAGGCAATTTTGTTTGAAATCTAGTGAAATTTGTTGAAATTACAAATTTAAACTATGTAGTGTACACAATCCAAGTGTCCAAGAGAATTTTCAAGAAATTGAATCCATTTATGCATTCAAAAATGTTGTTCAAACAATAAATAATTACACACTTTGTCTCTCTCTATATAGTAACCACTGATCTATCAAGTGCTGAGAGTGATCAAATCTCTCTAGTTGCCAACCCTTTTTCAAGTCTTGCACTTTAAAAATGGTTGGCACCTCAAAACATTTCATCCCTCTCAGCTCCTAGTAAATCTGTGGTTAAAATAGATCTATACTGACATAGTCATAATTCTGAAACATTAATGTAATCATATTATCTTACCCATCTCAAATAACCTAAAGGAAAAAATCCTGTTATCTCTCTATTACAGGAAAAGTTGGTACTCAGGCACACACCAGAATTCGGTTCTTGAAAAAGATTTTAATCTACTCCGAAGCATAAGAGAGAAACACTGTCGGACATGGTATAAATACTCCCACATGAAAACACGATCCGACCATGCTCTGTGCATATACGACAAGACGGGCCTTCTTTCATAGGTTTATCACATGTACAGAAGATCCCAATCACAAGAAAAGGCTTTATATTAATAGCAAATCACTCAAATTTATTAGATGCCAATTCCAAGACAATTTATGGAAAAGTATATGCATAACTTCAATTCATTGAATAATTTTACAATCTGTAAAATTTGAAATACAAATTTCCATTTCAACATGAGGAACATGGGGATAACTAGGATTATATTTGTAAGTGACATTCAAATTCAAACCGTACATAAATGAGCTTCAATTCAATCTCATAGTGATATGATAGTAGCTTCTCGGCCTTGTCACAAAGTCATTTATGGGTGCTTGCATCTGAGAATGATTCATGCCAAAATCCTCAATCCCAGTTCTTTCCATCAAAGTGTTTGATTTCAACATACTTGATAGTACCGGGGTCAACACAATTAAGATTCAGGGCTACCCCAGCCTTACCTGGATGGTCTCGTTGGATGTAGTATGAAGTTATGCCACAGATCTTGCAGAATATATGCTTTGCGGTATGAGTTCCGAAAGTGTAGGTTGTTAGACACTCTTTAGATTCTTCTTGCAACTGGAAATCACATTCTGGGACCCCAAAATAGATAAGGCCTCGCATGGAGCAATTAGAGCAATTGCATTTCCCGGCTTTAATGTCCACGGGTGCCCGTGCTTCCCATCTCACACGTCCACAGTGACAACCGCCCTTATGGACAACAAAATCGTCCATTACGAGGAACTGAGGGTCAGCTCAACGAATCTTCCACTAGCTGGGGATATGCTAATAATGCAAGCCTTACAAACGTCAAGTGAAAGCAGCACCTGTAGTGCACTGGTAACTAGTTAGATCATCTAATTAGCATTCTTGACACTAGCTTTTCAACAACATTATCTGGAGTTGGCCTAATCAAACTTTATGATTGAATGAATTGCGAATAGCTGTCCAAATAAAACCCTGCCATTCAGAAACTCAAATCTACTATACATGTGAAAGAATCAATTAAAAACCATTAGAACGTTTCATATCCATGTGTCTTTGATGTTCCAAAACGCACCAAATAACTAGGGACCTTAAAAGCATTCGAGGCATTGAAATATTTTGCTATTCATGGATTCCATTTCATAACTGCTTCCCATATTGTTGTTCAGGATACATTCCCTGAATGTTTTCCAAAAGAAACAATCATTTTAATCCAGGCATTTTTGACTAGCAATCCAATCTTGAGGTCTAAACTTCTGTAGATGACATAAAATGAAATTCAACTTCCGTTTTAACTTCTATTTCATTCTCAAACCAGGCAGGCTTTCTATAGACAACCCTTTAATTTTTTGTGAGGTACACAAGGAAAACAGGGAAACACCAATCGGTTGAGTTATTTCTGGAACACATTTCATCCTAAGTCGCTCTTTACATCTATACGATTTCAGTGCTCACCACGGTCGTGAATGCTAATGCAGTATTCACAGCCCTGAATCTCTTTTAAATTATTGAGCTAGTTGGCTGAGGCCGAGATGAAAAATATATTATAAAAGGAAGTCAACAGAGTTTGCTATAAAATGTTTTTAAGAGAAGGAAAATGATTGGAACATAAAATTGGTGACAAAGAAATAGAAAAGATAATGCATTACTAGTCATGTTAAGTTCAAATACAGGGTATCTATTGTTTTCTAAGAATGAAATATCCTGGAGCATATACTGTAACTCAATATGTTATTTATAGCATGGACAGAAGCAACCAAGATTTCTACCAATATTAGCACTTATCATACCCTTCCACATAGCTCGTTTAACAGATCCCAATTCTATCCATAGCCAACTAAATCTTCATGCTGGGAATGCTTTCCATCCACTTCCAAAGGAGTCTCTCAAGTTTGCAGTATTATCATTGTCACTAATGTTGTAGTATTATCTGTTAAATATTCATCAAAATGTGGACAGATCCCATAGCCCACTAAATCTTCATGCTGGGAATGCTTTCCATCCACTTCCAAAGGAGTCTCTCAAGGTCGTAGTATTATCATTGTTACTAATGTTGTAGTATTATCTGTTAAATACTCGTGAAAATATGGACAGAATTTAGATAATCGCTGAATGCATATTATTCACAATGATATACATATTTATACGATGTCTAATGACCCTTGGTTTTCATATACCAAGTGGTCTCTTGGACTCCAATGACTGTTCACATTCTAGACCATAACCCCCCTTGGCGGATTAGGTGTCCAACATTCCCCCCCTTAATCCGAAGGGGTATATATGAGTCCAAGAAGAGAGTTGTAATACAAAAATGCAAAGATGCATGGCAGCAATTGGCTGAATGTGCTCTTTGAAATGATGGTATAAGGTGGGAGAACTCGAGGTCTCAACCAGTGGTGGTTTAAGGATGACCACCAATATTGGAATGCTTAGTGCAGTTCCTGGAACAGTTCCAAATCTCGCTAGAAGTTGAAGTCTTTTGCTAGGGGTAGTGCTCCCTAATGTTGTGAAAAGGGAGACCATTGAAGTCTGAACCTGGAATGCTTGATGCAGTTCCTCGAACAGTTCCAAATCTGGCTAGAAGCTGAAGTCTTTGCTAGAGGAAGTTTTTTGAAAAGGGAGACCATTGAGGTCTCACCCTGTGGTGGTTTAAGGAAGGCCACCAACCAAAGGCATGCTCATGAGGAATTGCTCTGTCTCTGGCTACAACTCTGGATCTGGGTATGGCTGACTTTGGCTCTAGGCTCAGGCAACAAGCTCAGGCTATGGCTCAGGCTTGTTTGACGTATCTTTGAAGCTTGTAGATGACCATCAATTCCCCCTTTGTCAGATACAAGGTGAGAAGAGGAAGAAATCTCAACTGCAAGGCATGTCTATACTCGAGAACAATTTTTGTGCTATGACCAAAATACCTTCTTGGTTGTTGAAGCCCATTGCCAAGAAGTGATCCATCCAAGGTGAATTTTTGTTCTCGCAGGAGGCTTGTTTCTGAAGTACCTGTTTGAATGATGAGTGTGCTTACCATAATGCTCACAAGGGTGAAGATCAAAACAATGATCTTTCACACGGCCAACTCGATCACAATGTTGACATTTGACAATTTGTGGCTATCGTTGAAGAGGAGCAAAATATGGAACAGGTGAATATGACTAGTCTTGAAGAAATCCAGCACTATGACACTGGATTGGCTTGGAATAGTCTGAGATGTAAGAGGACACATCCTTGTTATATCCAAGATTAGTTTTGTGCTTGTTACTGACAAGCTCTTCCCAAGGTTTGATGATGGGCTTGGTAAGTGCAACTTGAGCTTTTGCATCTTTCTACAAAACTGCTCCTAAAATGGGTACTTGATGTGTCAACCTCAATTTCAATTTCTTGTTGCTGATGGGAGTTTGTCTCAATCTTAAACATAGGATTGTTTTGAATAAAAACAAGTTCATAATCATGTCTTTTCTGTTGTAACTCATCTTGTTGTAGCTATGTTTCAAGATGCAAAAAAACAATTTTGTCTAGTGCATTTTGTAGACAGATTCTAATATCGGAAAGAGTGTCCTTACCGATTTGGATAGTGTTGTCAACAACAGAGTGTATCAAAGCATTTAATAACTCTAATATTTCGCCAATTAGAGCCATTTTCTCAACAAAAATCATGGCTCAATAATCCCAATGAAAGTTGTAGCAAGGTTAGACAAACCCCAACTATTGAAGATTCCAAAAAATGAAGAATACCAGTTGTGTATTAAACTATCATTGAATATATAATGCAGGCATAAATATCTCTGGTATATGAGAACAATTCAAATGCCACTACAGCGTCAAGGGTTAGCTCAGTTGGTCGAGTTCCCGTTGCTAAGTACCTCGCCACTTGGGAGGTCACAAGGTCAAATCTCCTCGACGCCCTTAGGGTTTGGAGGGGCTTGTTTGGCCGGTGGGTTGATCTGCCTGGATTTTTCCCGTGGATGTAGCTGTCACCCAATTTCTGTGAACCGCCCTTAAAAAATACTCAAATGCCACTACATAGAACTTAGAGCTCGGTGAGAGACGAAAAAAATGTTGCCAGTTTCCTCGACTATCTAGAAGCAGGGAATGCATATAAATATCATCATACACACCACCATCTGTAGCAGGGCAGCAGGCCAGAAAGTTGAAGTCAAGAAAAAGAACCAACCATTTTAACGCTCACTATCTATCACACAACCAATAGACACAAACTTTTGTGGATTCAAGCTGAGAACAAACCACATTAACCTCAAAAAATCATTACAACACAATGGGCAGACAATTGGCCAGAAGAGAAAACTGTTTGCCACAATATTTAAGTAGGGGAGGCTATTGAAGTGAGGACGCGATTACCAAGAGGTTGAGGCTGCCAATTTCTAAACTAAAATAGTGATGTGAGGTTGACCTTCGCATTAATAAACAACAACACTATGCATGCAATACAAGAATTTCAATTTTCTTAACCCAAAGAAGAAGGGCATGTAACAAATTAACTGACTCACCTTTGGGGCTAGCAGGAAACGACTACAATCTTAAAGAAACTCCACAAATAAATTAGAGGAAGACCAGAGACTATGCATGTGTGCTTGAAGACTGGAATACGAAGAGACTATGTGTTTTACAAATACGTCAACTTGTCATAGTGTGCACAGTATGTAATATGGCTACATTTGCAACCCAACTCTTGTTACCAAATCACTATTTCCTGTGCCCAAAGCTTCAACCCATCCTTCGTTTGGTGCATCTCGCCATGCCTTGCCCTTTGTCTTTCGATTACCTTGGGGCACCTCAACAGTGTTCCCTTTTGTGATTTAAGAATCCGTGGATTGGAACGGAGGTTTGATGGCGTTCTGCGAGAAATTAATACAGTGCGAGGTTATGTTTTCCAGTGAGACAACAAACTGCAGGATATAACCGATAAAGTGGACTAACATGGCACCGAGATAAATTTAGTGCGGGAACAAGTATCAGAGATAGCAAATAAATGAAATAGTAAGTGCACAGATATCAGACAAAACGCTCTTCAAGGCAAAATCCAAAACAGAAACGGTCGAGGGCAGCAGTTCTGATGAGCAGACAAGATATGGCAGCAATTCTGATGAGCAGTGAACAAAATTGACATGGAGAAAAAGGCCACAAAAAAAATGGCCCACACTTGAGTAGGGTAGGAACTCACCCGCTCTGATACCATGTTAAACACTCATGAAAATGTGGACAGAATTTAGATAATCGTTGAATGCATATTATTCACAATGATATACATATTTATGCAATGTCTAATGACCCTCAGTTTTCATATACCAAGTGGTCTCTTGGACTCCAATGACTATTCACATTCTAAACCATAACCCTTAGCAGATTAGGTGTCAAACATTATTATATGTTCATCAAATATTATCATCAGTTCAAACCCACCATCGAGAATTCTAGTTGTGTATCTCAGGTAACAATGTCATTTCACTAGCTATGTGGTATGGAGTTATGCCACAGATATCGCAGGGTACATGTTTTGTTGTATGTGTGTGAAAGTGTAGGTTGTCAAGCTCTTCACATTGTTCTTGTAAATCGACAGTGCATGGTGGGGCAATAAAGTTCTTGTTGTCTCACATGGAGAAATTAGAGTAATTGCATTTCCGGGATACGATGTCCATGGGTACTTGTGTTTTCAATGTCACACGTCCACAATGACAACTGCCCTATGTGCAACAAGACCATCCACTACCAATAAGTCAGGGCCAGCTCAGCTTTACAAACATCTAGTATGAACATCAGTTGTTCTACATTGATAACTAAGCTGGGCCACTAAACTAGCTTTATTGACACTAACAGTTTTCAACAACATTATCTACCAATTCACTGGTGCAGTTAATCAAATTTTATGATTCAAAGGTCTGTCCAAAGAAAACTGTTGACATCAATGTACATTATTGATTTGGGGCTTCTGCGATCTGTATTATGTGTAGTGTTGTCTTCCGGAGTCATCGCATACAAATTATTGGAATCGACGTTTCGAACCATCCTCCGTGGTTCATCATCAGGATAGATCCATGAGTGAAGAAGTCAGGACTCAGTAGTGTAAATAAATAAAGGTGAGGGTTCAAAACGTCAATTCCAATAATTTGTACGCGATGACTCCGGAAGACAACACTACACATCAATGTACATGTTAACCAATCAATTTAAAAACCATTAGATCCTTCTATATCCAAGTGATTGGCATTTCCAAACAGCATCAAATAACAAGGGACCTTAAAAGGATTTGAGGCATCACTATATGTTGCTAATTCATATTATTCCATTTCAGAAATTTGTTCCATATTGTTGTTTGGGATGCATTTCTTGATTGTTTTCAAAAAGAAACAATCGTTTTACTCCAGGAACGTTTCTACTGCCATCCAATGTTAACTTCTAGCTCAAAGACACTAGTTGGAGGGATCACAAAATAAGTGTGCAGAGAATAAGATAGGGTAAGAACTACCTCTCCTCCTCTCAGATGATGACCCGTCAACCAAAAAAGGGCCATTCCGACAATAATCCACCCAGCATCCTAATTCAAAACCTGCAGATTTAACCTCCTGGAGAAGAACAACATCAGGCTTAACATCCTTCAAAACAGTTCTTACCTGCATTTTTTGGCTAGGGATAGTCATCCCTCTCATGTTCCAAGATAGAATAGGCAGCTTCTTTCAAGAGGAACTTCATTTGCTAGATCCTTGAACCTGTTATCAGTAATAAAATCTCCCAACATTGCAAGCTGGTGCCCAGGCAGTTAGGAATCTTTTCGCAAGAAATCAAGGAGCAAAATTCAGGAGTGTATGGTGGAAGCCTGCCATCTGCAGAATTGTCAAAGTTCATTTGAGGTTGGGGGAGAATGGTGGTCCGTTCAAGCTAATGGGACATTAAGGCTGCAAGGATAACACTAGAAGAGGATAGGATTTTTCTTGAGAGAGATATTTTTAACTCCCTGCAAGAAGAAGCTGCTAAGATGGAGTATTTAAATAGTAGCAAAGAATATGCAGCTAGAGGAGCCAGAGTCTATTATTTCTACAGTGGATTCAAGATGGTGACGAGCCTTCAAAGTTTCATTTTGATTCCCTAAGGAAGGAAAATGTTTCCGAATAGGTGCTTGGACTCTGGATTCCAGAACCCTGATGGTTCTTTGGAGGAAGATTTATCTCAGATACAAAATATGTTTGGGCTACACTCTCAAAATATTTTTTCTTCCTAAGCTTTATCTAATAGAGTAGTTGATGCCAAGAACTGATGTCCATAAGATCTCCCTCATGGAAAGATATAGACTGAATGGTGAGATTACTACGGATAAACTTCTTGTTGCCCTGAACTTGATGAAATATGGCAAATATCCTAGACTCGGTGGCCTACCATATGAATTTTTTTTATGAGAATGTGGGAAACTATGGGTGAAGACTTGTATGAGATGACTAAGGAGGCTTTCTTTCCAGGGAAATTGTCAGAATCTTTGAACCGAGGCTTGATTAAATGCAATCTAAAGAATGTTGTCAGAGACTCTATTTGTGGGTGGCATCCCATAAAGTTGGTCAAAGTTTCTTATAAAGTCCTAGCCAAGAGAGTGGCTATGCAGTTTCAAAAAGTCGTTGCAGGCATTTGTCAGATGGGAGCAAACTAGTTGTGTTCAAGGAAGGTTTACTTTAGATATGGTTATTTCCGTTTTATTTCTGTTTGAGAGGCTATGGAATGGGCCAGAGAGACTTGACAGAGTTCCATATTCATCACCGAAATGGTGCAATGCCTTGGCTTCGGTGCTCATTGTGTGGATATGGCGAATAATCTCTTTTTGCATACTTCAGCTTTTGTTTCAATGAATGACACCTTTTCTATATGTTTTAGTAGCAAATCCTCGGGTTATCTTTTTAATGCAGCTAAGATACAAGCGAAACTATAGGGTATTTCTATTTGGTACTGATATGATTAATAACAATTTTGTTGATGACCCCCTAATCTTTGTTAGTGATGATCAAGAATAGGTTAATTTTGTCAAATGTTGCCTTAACATTTTTTTTTTTTTGCTCGAGCGTAGTGGTAAGGGACTACAAGTCAAACTTTTGGCTCATTGGGCTCAAAGATCATCCTACTAAAATTTCTAGAGCCTACATATTTATCCACCCCAAAGTGATTGTCAAATATTTAGGGATTCCATTTGGTGTTGGTTTCTGCTTTGCATATGCAAGAATGGTGTTTACAAACATTGTAGTTGAAGCTTCAGTATTGGCAATACGAAAATCTCACCCTTGCTGGAAAGTTGACTATTGTTTCCACAATTCTTTAGATATCCCGTATTTACTATGTTTCTTGCTCTACCTAACCGTACCTAGTTTGGAAAACTGGAGAAAAGCATGAGGTCCTTTTCATGGGCCAAATATGGAGGCAAAAAAGGCCTAGCTATAGGCTTAATAGATGTTACTTCTCAAGGCAGATTTCTTGTGACCAAGTGGGTAATCAAATTCCTGGAAGGTTATGCTCCATGGCAACTCCTTTTGCAATATAGAATTTCTCAAGCTCAGCATAACCTCAGAGTGTGAGGATTTTGTGGCTTATGTGATACTATTGCCTCTCCTTAGAATTTTGGGATCTTCCATTCTAAAAAGTATTTGGGGGATGATACTTCTTACCTTAAAATCTAGCAGGCCTTGTGAGAGGCCTCACAAGGCAAAGGCCAAATCTTGTTCCAACAATGAGTTGGATTTCCATTGTCACCTCAACAATCCTGCTCCTGCTCTTTAGTGGAATTTCACCACATGGGAGGCTTCCAAGTTTTCACCTAAAGGATATTCTAAGCTAGATGGCTCAAGGTGATGTGAATGAAAAGCTAAGAAAAGGTACTTTTCAATGGATAAGGGCATAATTCTTTATGTCTAGGAGCTGTGTGCCATATACAAAGCCCTAAAGAGGCACAAGTAAGGTTTTCAAGATATGGATCAACAAAGGGATGCCTAGGCATACACGCACCAAGAAATTATTTACAAATGATTTAATCAACAAAAAGAGAATGCAAACCTTCAAATTAAGTCCTATGTTGAAGCCCTAGCTAAGGTTAAGGTTTTTCTAGGGCACAAATTTATTAAGGAGGATGGCATCAGCCTTATTAGAGCAAATTCAACCATGAAAAATGCTATATTTTGAGTGCCAAGGATCAACAAAGATGAATTCAAACTACTTAAGCTCCAATGTCCATCTAATTAGTGCCCTAATTGAATTCGGCCTTATGCCCTAGCTCTAGCGGTTTGCCTTGAAGGACTTAGAAAAATAGACAAGAAGAAAAGATAAAGGCTTTTTATGATTTTTGACCACTAGAAGGATTCCCATTGACTATTCCTACTTTTAAGAGAAATTAAATTTATGCTTGGAGTAAGGGGTAAACCCTAGTTTTCACTTGATAAACCCTAATTATATTTTTATGAGGGGATTAATTAAATAGGGGAAAGCTCTCTAGGAGGTCCACTATGGTACTGTTGTCGCGCAGATTGACACGACAACGCTCAGACCGGGGGCTGTCACTCTGATCCCAGATCCCTCCGTTTAAGCCTGTCTCCCGCGGCTAAGGGGGGTAGACCCTATGATATGATGAAGACCAACTGTCGACCAGTTGGTTGGGAGACACGAGATACGATATAAAAAGCACTCGATGGATTTGATTAATTTAGCAGACCAGTGCCTTAAGAGATTGTTATTAAAATGATTACTTGTTAAATGATATAGAAAAATAAACCGTGAACAGCAATCATCCATCATCAGCTAAATCATAATGACCAAAACGATATCCAGCAACTGAAAATTTTAAAAGATGAATGCTTTAAACCACCACGAATCATAAATCATTAACCAGATATCAATTTCGTATCTCGACTTGAAAACTTAGATCTCAACACGAAAGATATAACATGATGATTCCCGAAAATAACTGGATCTAAAAAAAAAGAAAATTTTCCAATTTTTTTTTTTTTTTTTTTAATTTTTTTTTTTATTTTTCGATGTTATAAAAAATGAAAATTTAAAATCTAAAAATTTAAAATTTAAAATCTATTCTAGAACTAAGCTTAATCCTAAACTAAACTTAAAAATAAATTAAAATCTAACCTAAAGTCTAATTAAAATTAAATCTAAGGACTAAATATTAAAAGAAACTATTTTAAGTCTAAACAAAACTATGCAAATTTTAAACTAAAGCTAAAACATTAAAATACAAATCTAAAAAATAAAAAATCTAAAATCATTAAATCTAAAAAAATAAAAAAAATAAAAACTAACATAAAATTTATTTAAATATAACACGAAACTATAGTGAAACTCTTTGATTTTTCATAAATTTAATTCTAACTAAAACTATTTTAAATATAAAACAAAACCAAAAAAAATTTAAATCTAAAGCATAAACTAGTCTAAAGAAAAACCCAAAATATACCTATGCTATCAAAACGCATCGAATTTTTTTTGTTTTTGTTTGAAAACTGATAAACTCAAAAAAAAAATCAAAAAAAGGGAAATAAACGTAAATCGCAAAAAAGATGTCGAGCTGCCAGTCTGGGCGAATAACGTAACCCTAACCAAACAATGAATCGAAACTGTGTTAAATTTACCTGAATGCATGAATGTTTTCACTGGCTCGGATTAGCTAACTGAATATCAACTGATGGTTTCTCACCTGCAGCAAATACCTTGACAACGGCGTGGAAATTCCGACAGCTGCAGAATGAACATTCGGTAACACAGTTCGACGGCGGCAGTGTGGAGACTTCAACGCTCATCCACTATTTAACCCGGTGCCCCACTGTTGATGCACGATAAAATGGAACCTCATGCGTAGCCTTTACAGATTTCCGTGGGTTTTCTGACGGCAAGGAGGGATCAAGGTTTTCGTATTCCCAGCAAAGAGATTTGATGGCGGAATGAGCAGAACGAGAGTTACGAGGATGGCTCAAAAGCGAACTGGTTTTCGAATCGATTTAGGTGTGTTGACAAGCTTAGGGAAATATGCAGACGTTGCAGAGTGAATACCTGAGCCGATGTATGAACGTACAGTGGTATTGAGCCACGCTTATGACCGTATATTATTTTCAAACAGCTGCGTGAACAATTGAATGAGAAATCGGCCCGATAATGAGGATATGATGACAGAAAAACGCAGCAAAGAGACAGGATATGGCTCAGAAGGAGACAACTTGTAAAAAGATATCAGAACTCGTCCAAAGCTTGGCAGTTTGATGAGGAGCCTGTAATTTTAAAGAAACAGAACCCTATACCTGTAAACACAAAAGAAAACAAAACCTTAATCTGAAAACTGTATATAAGCAAAATTTTGAAACCCTAGAGCAGCTAATTAATTTACAGATTTGGCCCCTTAACAGCCAGATTCAGCAGTAGGCACAGAAATATTTTAAAGAAATAAAGCCTTCAGATTTTCACTGTGAAGAACTTCAGAAAATCTCTCATGCAACTAAAAAAAAATAAACCGAATGATAGACCCAGGATCAAATCCAACTGGGCTCAGCAAAAAATGCTTGCGGGAGTTGGCTGGTTCAGCCGAGAACTTCCCCTAACGCCCACACTCTTCCTTCAGAAAATGTTTTCTGCACAGCTCAAGACAACCATCAGTAAAGAGGGCAAAAATGCTGCTAGATCTCAGAAAACAATGGAGATACCTGCCATTACTTCAGAAACCCTAACAACACTCAAACCCCAGCAAGTGAACAAGATACCTGTGCTCACAATACTCTACAAAAAGCTATTATTAATGGCTGAAAATAACATATGCAGAAAATTGAACAATCTCACAGCATTTCAAGAGAGTAACACCAGCAAGATATGGACCCCAAAGTCTTCTTTTATTAACCAGGAACAGATTTACAAGAGAGCTTCTTCAGTCTTAGACTCACAGATCCAATGATCTGAAATGACCCCTAGCACCCTACTTAAAGGAAATGACTCCAACGGCTAGTTCGAGTGATCCATGTAGAAATGATCTCGACCGTTGATGAGGATCAAGACATCTCTTGATCTCATCCGTCGATTTATTCACTTAAAATATTATTATTTTATTAGTTAGGGTTTTTGCTTTATTTTTTTAATTTTTTATTATTTTATTATTTATTTCATTTTTTAATTTTTTTATTTATTTTATTCATTTTTTAATTTTTTAATTCATTTTAAAATGGATCATCGAACTAAGCCTTCGGAAACATCACCTAGGACCTAGGACTTAGGACTCATGAGGGGATTTAAAACATTTTCAACCCTCAAGACACATTTCATGATGACTTTTTACAATTTACATCTCAAGGGGACAAACCCACTTAACATAGACCCTCATAAACCACCCAGTTCTGCGACACAACTATAATCTAGCAGATCAACACACTAGGATTCTCCTAAAGTTCTAATGACAAAATCCATCCCGGCTTTGGGGTCAGGTTTGAAGGAAAACTCTGCCGATCCATGGATCGGTGAGACGAAAAACCTTCCGGGACGTAGATTACCACTAGAAAGTTAGGTCCACCTAGGCAATTTTACATACACGACTCGCATCTGCTAAGATTTTTTACAATTAATACATGCAGACTAAGTTTACAATCAAAATGATCAAGTTGTTGACGATGGCAGGATGGCACGGACATGCTGATCAGGTGCTGCCCCTTTTTGCAAAGAAAGGGGGGTGTACTGCATGGGTAGTTGACCGGTAGTGGTCAACAGGTACTAAAGAAAGTCAAATTTAGCATGCAACAATCAAGCAAGATTTTCCATAAAATATAAGCAAAAAGAAAAACCCTAGCATAATTTAATCACATGAAAAACAATAAAATATATAATTACACTTACAATTCTTCCAAAAAATAGCGTTCTTTCAATCCCAAAAAGACATCTCCAAGGCACAAATCATTCTCCAACAGCAATAGCTCCAAAAAGATCACATCTCCACAAGTAGCGAGTTACATCTAGGCTAAGTCGAGTTGTCTAAAGGAGGCAAAAAACCACAACTGATGATGAGAAAATATAATGGAGTGATCCTCTATTTATATGAGGTCAATCACTTCCATTAATTTGTCCAGAAGCCCTATGGCATGTTTAATTTTGAGGGAACATGAAGAAAATGGGTTACAAGCCAACCCAATAGCTCAATACAATAAAATAAGCCACTAATAGGCCACATGTTTGGGTCGAAAATCCTCCCAAACATGACCTTCTAGGACTAAAAAAGCTCCAAAAATGCAAGAATAGATGCATCTCCAACCATCATAATCAATCATGGATTGACGGTGAGCCCTCAAATCAAGCCTCAAACATCTCCATGTGTGTAAAGCCAACTCTTGATGTCTTGTGTCATGTCCATGGGGGTTGTTACCACTCAAACTAGCAAGGGTCGGGAGGGGATCCTATAGAGCAACTACTAGGTCGAGGGATAACAATGGAGCGATAGCCCATTGTCACCTAAGCGAAGGCTCCCTACTCTTTACGAACTTTCACCAATGGGAGGAGACCTGATATAAGGGGAATCACCAAATGAATGGATCAATAAGAGGATGAGTGATTTGAAAGGCCTATTCACAAGAGAGACTCAATTATATGGCTTTCTTGCTTGAAAAGCAAGGTGATATGCTCTATAGGAAGGGATAAGAGGATTCTTGAGGCTAGGGTTTGGGAATATATCTTGTCAAGAGGTTTCCTAGACCTGAAAATCCTAATGGAGAATTGGTCTTTATGTGATCTTTGTAAAATTAGGGATGTAAGGTTATGGGACCACAAAGTATCAAGTGGACCCAAAATTAGGTCAAGAGTGTGGAGTTGATCAACCAAGGAGGGGCTTGACCTAATTATGGAAGAGAAGAGGATCAAAGGACAAATTTTCTTTTGAAGATTGAATACAATGATCCAAATGAGGACACTAGCCAAGGGAAACCTAGGGCAAGAAACGATCCTAGAGCTAGGGCTTGCTATATCTCGGGATCCCACCATCAGAATTGCTTCAAATTTGGAGGGCCTCTAGAGGAAACCCTTAGTGCAGTTATGTACCAAAAATCGAGGTGTTTTGATGGCTACAAGGGAATTTATGTGACGCCCTAGGTGACCTATTAAGGCTAGGCCTAGAAAGAGAAAGGGAGACAAGAAAAATAAGCGTTTAGGTGACCACCAGTGGATGGATTAGTGCCTTGCCTTTGGGAGAGATGGAGTCAAGGTGAACTTGTGATTTGGAGAAACTATACCCAATCAAGGAGGCCTTTAGGCAACTTCACATGGCAATTAGGGCATGAGAGCAGCTACCCAAGGATTTTATTTTTTGATGCGCAATGTTCGATGACTTATCAAGATGTATTCAACAAAAGTAATCTCCAGGAACATTTACCCATTCATATATGACACATGAAATGATGCAACGCTTCAAAAGATCAAAATTTCCACAATTTCGCATAGAATAGTAGTAAATTTCAGACCTAGATAGAAAAAATCCCAACAACATTCATGTGACAAAGTAAAAAACAAGAATAAACATGAAAAAGATCACTTACATGTACAAATGAGTATATCCAATCATCAAATTATGCCAATAATGAAGCTCCAAGACCAAGAAGATAGAATCCAAACATCAAAATTCATCCATGAAACCAAACTCGTCCTCCAAAAGGGAATGCAAAATTCTCCAAGTAGCTACTAAACCCAAATCCAAGTGATGATGAGAGAAATGAATCACCTCTCATCTATTTATAGTATTTATACCATCTCTAATTGTTAATTTTAGGTATGTTCTATGCTTAGAACAATTTATTTCAATTTTCACAGTTAGCTAAATATCTTTTCCAGATTAGAAATCACATCAGCATAATAGTAAATTGCAGATAGATCATAAACATAAATCGCAGAAGACAAGAGGACACAAGATGTGGCGCTAGCTAGAGACAAACCCCAATGTGGGGAAACCCTTGATCAATTCTTCTTATATGTTTTTCAATAGTTCAACACAGAGAGAGAGATAGTACATTTACAGCAGAAGTCAACACTTTGACTTATCTAAATAAGAGCATAGATCATCTCTAAGAAGATGATACATGAGGTAGCTAAACTCAGTTGAAGACATGCTGCTTCAACTGATTCCCCACGGTGACTCCCTCACCACGTTGCACCTATCATTGTGCTGCACCATGCTGCACCCATCATCACTATGCTGCATTTCATCATGCTTCATTAATCATGACTGTACCCATCACTGTACTGCGTTATGTACCGTTGTCCCATGTACCATTGCTGCACCATGTCCAACAACACTGATCTACACCATGCTGCACCATTACTTCTGTCATGCTGCCACACTGCTTTAGCTGCTGGCTATGGCCTATGGCCTAGCCCAACAGCAAGATAGATTGCAATAGTCAACACTTTGACGACAAAATCTCATTCCAAGTTTGCTGCCCAACCACTGTGGAAATTGTCACTAGTCTAGGGCATCTAATCTGCCCTCATCTCATTGACTTCCACAGGCTGCCTTAACACGATCCAAATCTGATCCTCATCTAGGATCCAACACCTACAAGAAATGTCATAGATAACATACCTTAGCTCACTGTTTTGAGGTCTGATTTGTTTGCTGCAAACTAGGCCTGGTTAGGGCATATCACAGTCCCTTTGCCAACCTTCTTTTCCGCCCAGATTTGCTCCAAGGTGATGTGACTGCCCTTCCTTGTGGGGATGAGACCCTTCACTGTAATCCTGGGCGGTTCTAGCCCTTACAAAGTCCTCGGCCTGCCCTCAATCCCTACGGCATGCTACAACAAGCTTCCACAGGCCTGCAACAACCTTGTTAAGGGTTTGCCCACCCTCAAACGTCCTCAAAACAGTCCCTCCTTGCCTCGGCCCTCTAGGAAGGTACCTTGGCCCTCCTAACAGCAACTCGACCTTCACAAAATGACCTTGAAACAACCTCCAAAACCCACACTGTTCTGTCCCTCTTTGCTGTGGCTTAATCACAACAGGAAGGTGCCTTACTCGACCTGTTTCAGGAGGATTTCTAGCCCAGAACAGTCCCTAATTATTGCGGCCCTCCAGCAAGGTACTTCTGTTGATCTAAAGATGATCTGAGGTTGTCATTGATGTCAACCCAAGCAACACCAGGGGCTACCCTAATCTTGCAAGGGAATTTTGACTTGACAACTTGGGCTACCCTGATCTTGCAAGGGAATTTTGACTTGACAACTTACTCTATTTTGAGTCAAGGATCTTCTAGATAGATTCGTCGAGATGTTTCCGTTGATATATGACACGCCAAGTAATTCTTTCCGGTTTGAGAGATATTCATGTTTGAAGTTAGTAACCCCAGTTAGTGGGCAAAAACACTATGGCATGGCACTCATAATTGGTTTTGATCATTGAATAGTCATTAATTAATCATTTTTTAAGCTCCTAAAATCCCTCCAACATTCTCTATAGAAGCCCCTCTCAACTCTATAAAAAGAAATCTCATATATCCTCCAAATGTAGTGATTGTGGCATTTTCGCTATAACTTCATTTCTGCGAAGTCTTAGATTCTGAAATTAAACCCATTTCATTTGCAATATTGATGAACGTCGTGACTGAATTTCAGATCTTGGTTCACTATATTTTTGGAGATATGATCTATGGAAGTTAGGGTTTTTGCAGGCTCCCGAATTTCATCTCAAAGAAGTGACCTTGGGAAAATCGTCATAACTCTCTCTAAGAAGAGGATTGGAATTCTGTAAAAGTGGAGGATAGTGCACGGACTGTAGTTTTTTGTGTATCAATTTCAGAGCCGGAGGAGGAAACAGTGACACGTGGCACATCGTACAAGTTCGCTCTACTGAACTAGTCCATAATTAGGTCATTGTGAGAGATTGCGCATAACTTTGTCTTGAAGAGTCCAAATCGGGTCAAATCTATGGCATTGGAAAGAAGACTCATAGGGCTTCTACAGGACTGAAAATCACATGGAGGGGATCTGAAATCGTAGAGATACATCAAATAAAATATTGTGCTCCTAGAAGGAAAGAAAAACTAGATCAAGTGTTGTCAAGGGGTGCAAAGGACCAAACTTTCTAGGGCAGCAAAGAGCAAGGTGCAGCAAAATGATGTAGCAGAGGTAAGATACAGGTAAGTATCTTCTGTATATGCATGTTCATCTCTTAATTGCATTAGGTTCTTTGTATTATAATTTGTTGTTTTTGTTTAGCACTGACATATGCTCTACAGGATGAGGTAAGTTTTGTCATTATCATGTCATGGGTATTTCCTTGAAGACGTTTTGCAAGTATTATATATTCATCAAGAGAAGACTCAATGCATAATCTAATGTTATGAAGAATGAGAAAGGGTAGCATGACAAGAGTAGCAATCAAGGTGCAAAACAACAACAAGAAGTTCACCACATGAAGTCTTCAAGTGGGCAGCACTGCGTACAGATATTGTAAAAGTATCATTGTACAGAGTCATTGTAAAAGTTGTACAAGTGTCTATCTGCCAAGAGTTGAAGAGGTAGTTTCAAGAGGTCTAAGATCATCATTAGGTGGATGTGTCATAGTTGGGGTTATGGTCTAGTGTGTCGTCTTCTTCTACATCATTCTATATCATTGTAAAGTGGACCATTTTCCCTGGTATGGGAGTCCATTCTTCTTTTATTCTTCTATAGGGTGGTAGGGTGGTGCTAGGCTGGTGCATGAAGTCACCAACAAGTTCAAGTCTGTGAAAACTTCAGGGTGGTAGGGTGGTGCTAGGGTGAGTTGTAGCTCATTGGGTGTTGGGGCATCCGTTCAGTTGACTACTGAAGAATCTCGGGCGTTGGAGCGTCCATCCAGTGGGAGCTGGAGAAGAATGCTTTTCTAGATTCTAGGAAGTTGGAGCTTTCTTTTCAATTGGAGTTGAAGATTAAAGAATTATTAGAAAAACGTTCAGTGGTTTTTGACCCGGAGGGGGTTTTCCACCTAAAATTTTTGTGCCTCCTGTGTTCTTTTATTCACTATTGTTACTGCATAAACATTAATGATAATTGAAGATTAACTAATTCTCTGAAAAGATTTAAAAGTGCTAATTGCTAAGGAATACTGATTCACCCCCCCTCTTAGTATTTTCCATCAATTGGTATCATAGCTTGGTTCCTTCAATAGCAGTTTAACAACTGGAAGGAGATCATGGAGCATACCAAGAATGGTGTACCTCTATTCAATGAAAATAATTATGCACTCTGGAAAGGAAGAATGGAGGTCTATCTCTTGGCACAAGGTTACGAAGTATGGGACACTGTTCAAAATGGCTTTACACCAACTGCGGATGAAAAAGGTAAGAAGAATTTGGTAAGAGAGTCAATCTTGTCTATGTAGAGTATGGATGTGTCATGTTACACTTTGTAAAAGAGTCAATCTTGTCTATGTAGAGTATCCTCCAAAAACTTGTCATCTATCCTCTTCAAGTCAGCCTACAAACAATGAAGGAACTCTCTAGAACAAGTCGACCTACCTCCAACAGTCATGTCGGCCTAAAGGACTTGTGGTGAGGTGTATATATCTACACACTCGTCCTCCATTTGAAGTAACTCAATCGAGATTCGGTCATAGAAGAAGTGTGAGATAGAGGTGAAACAAAAGTGCGAAAAGGAGTTCAAGAATAAAAGTGCGAAGGGGGGAAAAGAGGATTCTTATGGGCAGTGCGAAGATAGGGTTTTTCTGGGCAGCGAAGGTTCTTTGATTTGGGGTAGCATCGGATGTGCTCTAGTCACGAAATTTGGTGGAGAGGTTGGGGCACATGGGATCTCCAATACCCAGAAAGGGTTTGAACAGATTCTAAATAGATCAGGAGATATTAAAATAATTAATATTTTTAATGGAGCCCCTAAGTCTAAACTTAGGGAAAATAAAATATTAATGTGTATTAATATAAATATGTGTTAGAATGGTCCAAAAGACATGGATCAAGCCAGATCTAATCTTAGTCGTTGATTAGGGTCTTAATCTCGGACGTTGAGATGTCAATAGGAAAAGTATAAGAGGAGGCTTGAGGGTCACTTGGACAATACACCAGAGTGATCAGTCATTCTATTCTCTAGAGCGGGGTTTGCTAAGAGAGATAGAATCAGTGATTGGGAGAGCAGTTGAGGGGCATTGAGTACAAAGAGATAGAGAGGCAGAGATAGTGTCAAGATAGCAACAGAACAGCGAGAGAGAGAGACGCAGGAGCAGCCATTGCTCACGCAGGGCCACATAGAGGCAGCTAAGTGCTCCACAGAGCACCAGAGGGGTCAGCGTAGCTGACGCAGAGGCTTAGAGAGTTGACGCAGGGCCTCCTAGGGCTGACGCAGGCCAAGATAGGCTGACGTAGGGCCATCACTAGATAGGAGAGGTAGTCCAGATTGGGCAGACGCTAGGGTTTCTGGGGCAGATTGGTGCTGAGTAGCTGCCGAAAGGATTATCCGGGTTTCAGCGAGTAGATTTGTTAGAAACTGAGAGGTATTACTGCCAAGGAAATTCTCTGTTGGGTAGGTCAGTTTCGGCACCCAGATTGTACTCTGATATTGCTTAATAAGAAAACCCTCAGATAGCTGCACCGGTTTTCCCACATTGGGTTTTTCCGGGGACATTAGTCCAAAAATAATGGTGTCATGTGGTGTGTTTGTTCTTGTTTCTTTTAGTTGCTGATTTGTAATATGTTGAGCATGCACTAGTGTTTATTTTCAGTATTTACATTGTAAATAACTTGTTAAGGAAGATAACAAGTAGGTAGGAATAAATCAGATAAAGTGCATGGAGGGTTTCTAACTAACTAAACTTAGAAACTTCAACAATGGGCAGTGCGAAGATAGGGTTCTTCTGGGCAGCGAAGGTTCTCCTGGGCAAACAAAGGAGAAGGACTCTTCTGGGAGGCTGAGATAGAAATCTAGAGACCAAGTTTCTCTAAAGGAGACCAATGAAGACCTAGTGACCAAGATTCTCTAGGGGAAGTCGAGAAGAAGTAGTGTTAAGGATAGAGACCGTGTTTCTCTAGAAGGGAGCCGAGGAGAGCAGTTCGAGATCAAGAAGAAAGGCGAGAAAATAAAATGGGAGAGGCAAAGCATCAAGGTTAGTGACAAGGTTTTTGGGAGGATACTAGAGTCAAGAGTCTGTGTCATGGTCTTGGTACTTATCAATTGAAAATCTAGAAGAATAATTTTCATCGGCTTTTCCTCTCAAGAGGTGAGAGGTTTTGGCCCTGGCTGAGAAGCCTACATACTGTGTCACTCGTCTTTTATTGTGCATATTGGTAATTGTCTTGATGAAGAGAACACAATAATAATATAATGAAGAAAAGACTATAAGCAAAGAAGTAAAAGTACATCACACGCAATTATCAAGTAGAGAAATCCTTAACTCTGAATGCCTTAGAATTCTCAACAGGCATGGTGAACTAGGTGCATCATCCTCATCCAAAAGGTGGAACACGAGCAATCAATGAGTGGTGTTGGGGATCCATGAAGTAATCTCTGCTATGATGGTGGCCCATGGCTCTCGATGCTCACCATACAAGTGCCAATGTGGCCATCTGGAGGGTTAGGACCCCATATAGGGAGACCAAGCCTCAAATGGAGACCCACCTGCAATCTTGCATAAGATCCAATGCGTCCCCTTGCCCTCCAATACAACAAAAAAATTAGAATAATCAAGTAAAATAGCTTACAAGTCATGGAATCAATGGGGCACTTCATGGTGGCATGCCCTTCCATAGTGGGCTTTCGCATGTACAAGTGCTTCCAAGCTCAATAATGGGGGTTAATCAAAGACCCTAGTAGGTGGTTTCAACTTTAAAGCGGGTGACATGTCCAAGGCACATCCATCAGGTGGTAGGTAGCAAATGATATAGTGATGGAATGGAGTGGGGGTCAGAGTAATGTTCCAAGCCACATGCCATGGTACAAGGGTAGCTATATAAGGGAAGCCCAAACCTGGGAATATGAGTGTAGGAGGGAGCAAATCGTGGTTCATGAGTTACCCCGACCTTTGTTTTTCCACTCTTATTCATATGTCTTTTGCCTTTGATTGATTTTTCTTCATAATTGCTCAAGGCTCCAAGGGATAAGAGCATGATGTGTAGGATATAGTAGTAGGTACCCCCTTTTAAGGTGGGGCATTTCATTGCCCACCAGGGGTTGGGACAATCATGGGTTCTTTTATGTGGAGGGGGCTCATCTATGGCCCATAGGAACCAGGGTGATGGCCATAAATAAGGGGTAGAGCTCATGTTTGGCTTTTGCCCACATGCTAAATTTGTATGTCTCGACCATCTTTTGCATTTTGTGGTACATTTCCTATTGAGAGTGGCCAAATTATGTTTTTTCTTTTCTTTTTAGCTGCATCAAACTCTGGGGCATCGTTCCAGGCTCGACCCAACGTGTGGACAAGAGGGGAAGGCTAACCCTATGTGGACCCAATGGACCCGGATGGGAAAAATGATGAACGCAGTTAGAATGAGCAGAAGGGAGTGATGTATATGGTGTCGGTAAGCGGGACCACGCAACCAAAATCAAGATTTCCCATGTAATGCCAACCCTAAACTTAATGGCCAGTAAAGGAGATTCCATGAGGCTAGGATACAAGGGTAACCACCAAGTCGAGCGAAGGAGACAAGAGTACAGACCTAATCCATTCTTTCCGCCGAATCCCCCCACCAATCCATGCCCCAAAGTGTCCATGAAAAGTAAGGAAAATTACTCAACTATACCAATGAAAAGCCATACCTTCAAGGTCAAGAGGCCCACATTCAAACATATAGCAAATGGACAAGGGACCACATGGCTGGCTCAGGTGGCGGAGATAATGGCACATCGAGTTATCTGGTGGCTACAAGGGGCTGCTGGATTCTGGTTGATGACCATCTAAAAGAAAAATTTTCTCCTATGGATACTACCCACAAGTGGTGGGTAACATCTAGCTTCAATTGGGACATGAGCTCTCGAAGAGGTGTGAAAAGCTACTCGAACGGGAGGTCATGAGAACACTAGCAATCTCTTGGTACCGCAGCCCTGTTACCTGCACAAATCAAAGACCAAGCACACGGGGTAGCATGTTTTTCTGGTGTCTTATGATCACCCATGCTTAGTATTAGGCCATAAAATCAACAAGAAATTAAATGCAAATTTAATCTAAATGCAACAACTCTATCATGAAAATACCATATGATTGTTAGTTCTAATGAGGAAATGTGCATGCAATGCACCCTACCCTAATATGCATATAATACAGTGTCAAGTGTCAAGGAAAGGGGTGATACGACTCAACTTGACCAGTTGTGACCAAAGTTCGTCATTAAGTTTGGCAATGTAGTAATAATCTTCCCCGACCTTCCCGTGAATCTTGACGGGCACAGGATTTTTATCTACCAAGACCACATCCCCAACCTTATATTCCTTTTTAGGCTTCCACTTCCTATTTGCTTTGTGATTTGGTCGCTTGAGAATATAGACTTCTTGTGAAGGGAGTATGGGAGAAGGCTTCTCAACCTCATGTGTCTTATAATATGGGATTGGCCCTAGCTTGACCACATGAGTAGGGTAGGCAGGCTCTCTATAGAGAATGAAAGGGGTCCCATCAAATTGCAGAATGGTGACGTATGATAAGTCCATTTGAAGTTGACCACCAACAGTGGCTCCCCATTTTCTAGATAACAACATCCCCCAAACATCAGGGATATCTATGACCACAACATCCATAAGCAATGATATATCGGGGTTCATAGCCAAATAAACCTTAAGATCTTTTATGAGGCCCTCTACTTCAATGGGTTGGGAGTTGAAACCACACACATTTTTATACCTTCGAGTGATGTTAAGACCCAATTGCTTCATGACCTTTAGTGGCATGATGTTTGCGGAAGCCCTTGAGTCTAACATGCAATTATGTAGTAGAAGGTCATTGACAGCTAAGGTGAGTAGGAATGGCTCGTGTCCTGGGTTTAGATCAGGAAGGTGGATGTTTCATAATGCTACAGGTAATTTCTCCTCTTCAAACCCCAGGGATTTCTTAACTTGCCATTGTTGTCAAGGAAGATTCACAATCTCCTTTAATGGAACTTGTACGATCATCTTCCCTATAGCAGTCTCTAAGTCGATATCAAGCTCAACCTCTTTACCCTTATCCTTTTTGGTGGGTTCTTTCTTTTGAGGATCCTTTTTGGGATTAACTTTCTTCGGGGGATTAGGGGGAACTTTAAGGAGGAGTTCTTTGTGATTGGGATTAACTTTCTTCGAGGGATTAGGGGGAACTTTAAGGAATAGTTCTTTGTGAGGGACCTGCTTGGGAATTGAGTCATTCTTGTTGGTTTCCTTGGAGGTTGTGGGGTTTTCGTTGTTGTTCTTTCGTGAATATTGGACCCCTTTAAATCTTCCACTATCATCAGTGTTGAGGATTGACTCCTTTCTTTCTTCTTTGAGAGTAACCTCACTAATGAGAGGATGAGTATATGAATCCCCAAGCAAAATGTTGAAGGCTTCAGATTCCACGATATTACATTGATCGTTGACTTCTTCATCATCACTCTCATCCTCATCACTTTGTTCATCTTCGGAGGACGAATCTTGCTCCACAATGTTTGTCGGAGCCAAAGTGTTGGGGACTTGGGAAGACCTTGGCTTATCCTCTTCATTTTGCTTCCTAGGGAAACGTTTTCCTTTTAAGATATAACTTGATTCTTGGGCCTTTTCCAAGGCAGTGAGCTTGTTCATGCAAACCCTATCTCGTGAGTTCATTTCTTCATTGAGCTTTTCCATTTTCTTAAGAAGCACTAAAAGGGTTTCTTCGGTTTGATCTTTGGACTTCCCCTCTTGACTTCAGCCTTAGCTTTAGGGTGTTCATCTACATCCATCTTGGAAATTCGTAGGTTTTGTTCAACTTCTATGACCATCTCTTTAGCTTCCGCCAAAGTCTCAGGTTTCTTGTCCCTTAGAGCATATGTTACATGTCCCCTCACAACTTTGATGAATTTGTCAAGTATACCAACATCAAGGGGTTTCAAATGGTCGGGAATGACCCTAACTCCCTTATCAAATTTTTGAATGAATTCTTTGATGTCTTCCCTTCGCCTCGATATTTGGTAAAACTTCTCCTACGCGTCACATGACCATTTTCTCATGAACTTATCCTCAAATTGGTCAGAATTGTCAATGCATCCTAGGGAGGACTAAAGTACTGTTACCGCTCAAACTAGCATGGCACCTAAGGGGGATCCCTAAAGGGCAAATGCTAGACCAAGGACAACAAATGGAGACTTAGCCCACTATCACCTAAGCTAAGGCTCCCTTCTACTTACGGACTTTCATTGATGGGAGGAGACCCAGTATGTATGGAGTCACCAATGAATGATAAGTCAATGAGTGGATATGAGTGACCCAAATAAACCCTTTCCCAGAGGAGTTTGAAGGATGGAGCTTGCTTGCTCTCGAAGCAAGGTACTATGTATTCTAGGGAAAGGAAGAGAGGATTTAAGAGTTAGGTTTATGAGATGAGACTTGTGAAGGAGTTCCCCAATCCATAAAATCCATGTTGGAATTGGTATCCCAGATGGTTCTTGGAGAATGGTCTTTCAAAGGAGCGAGACCATACGGGGCCAAATGGACCTAGTCTAGGGTATGAGGAAAGAATATAGCAACCAATGATATTCTTACCCTAAACAACATGGGG
Organism: Pinus tabuliformis; assembly: GCA_031772625.1. Lineage (NCBI taxonomy): Eukaryota > Viridiplantae > Streptophyta > Pinopsida > Pinales > Pinaceae > Pinus > Pinus tabuliformis. The sequence goes on from CM062818.1 coordinate 304,178,409, forward strand.
AAAGGATCAAAGAAAGTATTTTCACCCAAAGATGTTACTTTGACCCTTTGAGGTACTATCATTGGGGATGGCAAGGCAAGTTTTGATCTCTGAGCTAGGGCTTGGCTTTTATCCCAACTCCACTGTCGGAATGGCTTTAAAATTGGAGAGCTAGATGAAGGACAGTGCAGGAGACCCTAGGAGATCGATTTTTTTTTGTTGCTAACTTGTATGGAAATTGATGCCCTAGGTACCCAACTTGGCTAGACCTGGAAGGACGTGAAAGAACATGATTTTTAGTGACCACCCTTGGTAGATCAGTGCCTTAATCTTTGGGAGAATGGAGTCTATGTTGAGTATGAGTAGGATTTCTTGTTTCCCAGTCAAGGAGGCCTCAAGATCACTTCAATTGCCTTCTAGATCAAGAAGCAACCTTGCAGCTTTTATACTTTGATGTGCAAAAGGAATGGCTTATTAAGGTCAAATTCTTTGATAGAATTACCCCTAGGAGATTTCGCTCATATTACATGGCCCATACATTGAGAGATGCTATAATAGAGACAAATTCCACAAATTTAAACAGTAAATGCATGCAACAATTAGCCCTAGAACAACGAAAATCTCAATCCAACGTATATGACAAAAGTGAACAAGAATAAGATTAAAAAGCATGTACTTACATGTAAAAGATGAAGAATTTCAACCCTCACTCCGGTTATCAATTTTCCTTATCACTCCGTGCATTTAGTTTTAAATCCAAGCATGATAAAAATTCTAAAATCTGGGAATGACAATATTTTCTAAAAACACAAATTTAGAGATTTCAAATCCACTGAAATTGCAGAAATAAAACACAGCAAAATTATGGCAGCCACACATAGAAAATAACACAATGATTTTTTGTCAACGTGACCCTGGAAAAACCCCCTACAACTCTTGGGGAAAACCAGTTTGAGAGCTCTTCTTTATTTCTGAAAATGCTTTTACAGAGAAACTGAAATACACAGTAAAAATACCAACAACCACAAATTACAACTTATCTTGATTTTCGGGCTTGAACTCTGCCTCGAAAATTGTGCCAATCAGCAAATAGCCAAAACAAAAAAATTTCCAGCAATAAAACAACATTAAATGTTGTACGACCTACCTCGAAAAACGTGCCTGGAACATGTTGTACGGAGCATACGGCTTTCAGTAGTATGACTGCCTCAAAAATCGTGCCCAAACTTGCCTTGAAATTCTTGCCCTTGCTGTTGTCCCTCTTCCTCGTCTTCTGTGCCTCTCCTGCTATACGGTTTTGCCTTGGGATGCATGCCAATAAACGCTGCTGCCCAGATTTGCTGAAATGTCTTCTTGTTGCTCTCCTTCACTTCCTCACTCCTCAGAAATTTTCTCCTTGCTCTCTCTTCTCTTTCTCTCAAATGCTCATAAAAGAATGATTTTTTTTTTTTTTCTCTTCTATTCTCCTTTCACTCTTTAAATGACCTTTTGGGTTACCCTAAGATCTAATCGTTGAGATTCATTTAGATCTAGGGATGAGAATAAATGTGCATTTAATTCTCACTTTCTATTTTTTAACTCACCCACTTAAATAAAGACCCACTTAGCCTTTTATTTCCATAGTCACTTTTTCACTTTCTAATTCTTCATTGACTTTAATAAAGTCACCTTTAAATTAGAATGTAACTTTACCACTTATAAAGTCACTTTTAAATTAAATTGACTTTACCACTTATAAAGTCACTTTAGAAGAAAAGTACAAATAAATTTGGACACTTTTCCCTAGGCCAAAGATCAAAGCCTTAGGGAACCACTTGTCCTCTGGTACCCAAATTTTAACACTCCCTCTTAGCGAGGAAAGTGTTCCTCACCACTCCTATCTTGTCTCTGAAGTAGACATGCTTGCCCTATGGTAAGGCTTTGGTGAAAATGTCTGCTACCTACTCATTTGTGGAAATGTACTCAAGCTTGATAGCTCCCTTTTGGACATAGTCTCTAATGAAGTGATACTTGATCTCAATATGCTTTGATCTGTCATGAAAAACTGGATTCTCCGTGAGTTTTATGCAACTCTGATTATCACAGTAAATTACTAAAGGTCTCAAAGCCTGACCAAATAGACCAAACAACATCTTGCGAAGCTATATGGCCTCACAACTAGCCAAACTAGCAGCCATATACTCTGCCTCAACTAAGCTCAATGCAACTGACTCTTGTTTACGGCTGATCCACAACACAACTGATGAACCCAACACAAAACAGCACCCGAAAGTACTCTTCCTATCTGAAGCACAACCTGCCCAATCTGAATCCGTGTACCCTGCCAATCTTAGTCCATCACCCTGTCTATAATCCAGACCAAAATCCACAGTCCCCTACAAGTAACAAAGAATGTGTTTTGCAGCCACCCAATGCACTCTCCTGGGCTCACACATGAACTGACTCATAGTGTTAACTGCAAAACATATATCTGGTCGAGTGTTGACCAAATACATCAATTTACCAATCAGTTGTCTATATAGAGTAGGATCCACCAACTCGGAATCAGAAGCGTGAAGCTTCTTCCAGTTAGTGATCATAGGTGTAGACATGGGTTTGCAGTCCTCCATGTGAAATCTGTTAAGAATATCCACAATGTACTTCCCTTGTCCCAGGAAGAAATGCCCCTCCTCCTGCCACACCTCCAATCCCAGAAAATAATGCATCAAGCCGATATCCTTCATCTCAAACTCTAAAGCAAGATCTCTCTTGCAGCCCTCAATGAGTCTCTTTGCACCAGTGATGATCAAGTCATCAACATACAACACCAGAATGAGAGGCTCCTCATCCACCACAATGAAGTATAGGTTCGGATCAGCGTCACTCTTTCTGAAACCCAACTGCTGCAAGTATGTATCAATCCTCGAGTACCAAGCTCTAGGAGCTTGCTTTAGGCCATAGAGTGCCTTTTTCAATCTGCATACATGGGACTCCTTCCCATGCACCTCAAAGCCCGCAGTTGCTTAATATAAACCTCCTCCTGAATGAAGCCATTGAGAAATGTGGTCTTCACATCCATCTGGTGGATCTTCCAACCCATCTTTACTGCAATCGATATAATGGAGCGAATAGATGTATACCGAGCTACGGGAGCGAAGGTCTCCTCATAGTCAACTCCCTCTACCTGTGAGAACCCTCTCGCCACAAATCGAGCCTTGAACTTCTCGATGTTGCCATCTGCAGCATGCTTTATCTTGTAGAGCCATCTAGAAGTAACAACTGATTTACCTTCAGGCCTTGGCACTACCTCCCAAACATCGTTCTTCATAATAGAAGAATACTCCTCCATCATGGCCTCTCTCCAGACCTGCTGGCTGGCTGCCTCCTCATAACTAGAAGGCTCGGAGTCAACAATGCTTGTTACCAATGCCATGTAACTACAGAACCACTCAGGTGGTTTACTCTCTCTAACCTGTCTCTTTGGCCCAGCAACTGATGTGGCCTCGCGCAAGGTATCTTGAAGCCACTTGGGCTTCCTCTTCCCTAAGCATACTTCTCCCACCGGAGTGAAAGAATCCTCATCATCATCAGAAGCCTGAACTCCTGAAGGCCTGCCAACTGACCTCATGCCTGAATCTGTGCCTGTAGATGCTGAAGTACCGTGCGAACTGTCCATTAGTGGACTACCCTGTGAACTGCTCTGCGAACTGCCCTGCATGTTGCCCGAAGAACCACCCACCTAACTCTGAGAGCCACTGCTCACTGATGGCCCTGACACTGTAATCGATGTACCTCCTGATCCTTGTGACTGACTCATCTACTCCTGAGGGTCTGGTGACTCTGGATACTCTAACTCCCGTGACCTCCTGAAATCTCTCTCCTCCTCGAACTTCACATCCCACCTGACAATCACTTTCCTTTGCGCAGGAATATAAATCCGATAAGCTTTCGAGGTCTCACTATAACCCATAAAGATTCCCTTGTCTGCAATGGGCTCTAGCTTGGTCCTATTCTCCTTAGGGGCATAGGAATATGTAAGTCACCCAAAGATACGAAAGTGCCCAACATCAGGCTTCTTCCCAGAAAAAACCTCCTCCGGAGTCACATTCCCCAAGACACGATGTGGACTCCTGTTCTGCAAGTACACAGCAGTGTTGCAGGGCTCTGCCCACAAAAATAAAGGTAACCCCTGATCATGAAGCATGGCTTTGGCAGCCCCTACAATGGATCTATTCTTCCTCTCCGCAACCCCATTCTGCTAGGGGTTGTAAGGAACTGTGAACTCCCTCCTAATGCTTGTCTTAGCACAAAAATCAACAAACTCACCAAGGGTATACTCCCCTCCATTGTTCGACCTGAGGACCTTGATCTTCCTACCTATCTGGGTCTCCACAAGAGCTTTGAACTCTTGAAACCGCTTGAAGGCCTCACTCTTGGTCTTCAAGAAATAAATCCAAGTCTTCCTGGAATGGTCATCAATGAATAAAACATAGTACTCATAGCCACTCAAGGATACATGAGACATCCGACCACTCACATCGGTATGAATCAAGTCAAGGATCACGGTCGCTCTACTGTCACTGTTGGGAAAAGGGGATCTGGCAAACTTCCCCATAGTACATCCTCTGCATACATCAAGGTGATCAGAATTGAAATCTGGCAAATCAGTGGTGATCTCCCGCAGTGTACTCAAGGCCCCATGATACATGTGCCCCATCCTGTGGTGCCAAATCTCACACAACTCTGAACTACTAGATCTGCTGTCGGTCCTGTCTCGGGTGATGCTAGTCAATGGCATCAGGGGCTGGAATGAGAACTTGTACACCTTGGCATGGCGCACACCAATCACTCTAGCTGAAGAAGCTAGAGTTCTTTAGGATATATAAGCACCTGCCCTCTCCTGAACAACACATCATACCCTTTGTCCTCAAGTGCTGAGATGGATATCAAGTTCTTCTTCATTCTAGGCACATATAGAACATATCACACTTTCAAGGGAGGTTTGGGTCCCCTAACAAATGTCAATGTCCCCACATCGACTGCTCTAACAATGTTGTCATCACCAAGTACTACCTCCATATAAGTATCAACCTCTAAAAGCTCTGAGAAGTACTCTCTGACTCCTGTCATGTGGCGGGAAGCGCCACTATCAACATACCAAATGCTAGAAGATGCTCTGCTAGTAGTGGGGAGTGCACACTCCCTCTAAACCTGTATGGCAGGTGATCCTGCACTAGTGGCCTCACAAGCTATGAACCCAAACTCCTGATCAAAGCTCTCTGCAGAAGCTGCGATGGGTTTGTCTCTCCCTTTCTTGTTCTTCTTCTCCGAACACACAACAACATAGTGTCCCAACTTTTGACAAATCCAACATTTGACTTTGGAATAGTCCTTCTTCTTGTTTTGTTGCTTGCATTTACCTTTGCCTTTGCCTCCACGGTTGGAAGCTTGCTTCTTTGCTCTGCGTTTTTTGCCTCTTGCTAACAATGCCACATTGTCATCCTCCTCCAGCTGTTTGGTTGCCCCAAGATGGTTCTTTCTGATCTCATTTTGAATGCAATCATCCCACAACCTCTCCCAATCTAGAAGGTTTTCCCGTGCAACAATGGCATCCATAAAATTCTCCCAAGTCTTGGGAAGACCATTCAAAGCAATCCTCACCAACTCAATGGGTGCAATGATCTCACCTACGACTACCAACTCATCTCTCACTGAAGTGATCTTTGTGAGGTATGTTGTAGCACTATCAGTCTTAGCCATTTTAATGGCCTTCAATTTTTCCTTTAGGACCATTTTTTTCTGTTTTCATTTGAGCTCTAGTAAAGACTGGTCAAGGTTGTCCACATCTCATGTGCATAAATCTTTCCTCTCGCATGAGGAATGACATGATCTTTGACTCCTTCCAGAATCAATCTTTTTGTCTTAGCATTTTTTTTGTTAAACTCTGCCAACTGTACAGGGTTAGTAAGCACTGCTACTGGGTGTTGTGTGGTATTTACCATAATGCCCCAGAGTTCTGCTTCCTCAAAGATGCTTTGGATTCTCTCCTTCCATGCATTGTAGTTGTTTTGCCCATCCAACCTATCTTCAACTTTCAAACCCAAAGACATGTTTCACTGTCCTACCAAACTGAAATTTTCAAATCTGTGGTAAAGGTCTCTGTTTTCTGTGTAAAAATCAATTTCTTGTAATTTTCACTTTGCTGTCCCAAATTGCACTTTTCAGCGAACCAAGCTCTGTTACCATGAAGAATTTCAACCCCCACTCCAGTTATCAGTGTTCCTTATCACTCTATGCATTTAGTTTTAAACCCAAGCATGATAAAAATTCTAAAATCTGGAAATGATAATATTTTCTGAAAACACAAATTTAAAGATTTCAAAACTACTGAAATTACAGAAATAAAACACAGCAAAATTATGACAACCACACAGAAAATAACACAATGATTTTTTGTCAATGTGACCCTGGAAAAACCCCCTACAACTCTTGGGGAAAACCAGTTTGAGAGCTCTTCTTTATTTCTGAAAATGCTTTTACAGAGAAACTAAAATACACAGTAAAAATTCCAGCAACCACAAATTACAACTTATCTCGATTTTCGTGCTTGAACTCTGTCTTGAAAATTGTGCCAATCAGCAAACAGCCAAAACAAAAAAATTTCCAACAATAAAACAACATTAAATGTTGTATGACATGCCTCGAAAAACGTGCCTAGAACTTGTTGTATGGACATTACGAATTTCACCAGTACGACTGCCTCGAAATTCATGCCCTTGTTGTTGTCCCTCTTCCTCGACTTTTGTGCCTTTCTCCTACTATATGGTTTTGCCTTTGGATGTGTGCCAATAAACGTTGTTGCCCAGATTTGCTGAAATGTCTTCTTGTTGCTCTCCTTCACTTCCTCACTCCTCAGAAATTTTCTCCTTGCTCTCTCTTCTCTTTCTCTCAAATGCTCACGAAAGAATGATTTTTTTTAATCTTTTTTCTCTTCTCTTCTCCTTTTACTCTCTAAATGACCTTTTGGGTTACCCTAAGATCTAATGGTTAAAATTCATTTAGATCTAGGGATGAGAATAAATGTGCATTTAATTTTCACTTTCTATTTTTTAACTCACCCACTTAAATAAAGACCCACTTGGCCTTTTATTTCCATAGTCACTTTTTCACTTTCTAATTCTTCATTGACTTTAATAAAGTCACCTTTAAATTAAAATGTAACTTTACCACTTATAAAGTCATTTTTAAATTAAATTGACTTTACCACTTATAAAGTCACTTTAGGAAAAAAGTACAAATAAATTTGGACACTTTTCCCTAGGCCAAAGATCAAAGCCCTAGGGAACCACTTGTCCTCTGGTACCCAAATTTTAACAAAAGAGTATATCCAACCATTCACAATTGACAAAAGAGAAGCTCCAAGAGAAGATAAACCAATATCCACACATCAAAATTCATCCATAAAGCTCCAATTCATCCTCTAGAATAAGTGCGAAAATAAGCTCATCTCACTTATATTTATATACAACTTAGGTGTTCAAATTAGCCTCTTTGGCCTACATAAGCCCCAAAAAGAAAATAATGTTTTTAATAATTCAACTTTTGGTGACAAGCCCACCAAACTTGCTCATAAATGGAAAAGTAAGCCTCTCAAGAGGTCAAATAATAATATATGCATGTTGTATGGCCCTCTAAGAGGCCTAACGAGGTCCATGGGTGCCAGAATGAAGAATAGGACCCTCAAAAGCAGTGGACAAGGGGTTGGCCCCTTATAATAACCTGTGGTGCTCCAAATGACATGTGGGGGCACACAAGTGTCTTCATGGATCTCCAAACAAATCGAAGATGCCTGTAGATCACCTACAAGGGCTAGGATGGTGGTGTAGGTGGTGCCACATCATCGTGTAAGTCCTGGATCATCCACCACATGTATGGTGTAGATCTGGGGCTAGCTGGGCATGATGGATCAGGTGCATTTTCCTTGTCCAATAAGTAAACCACGAGCAATCTCTAAATGGCTGTGGGGATCCATGGAGTGCAAACTGCTGCTGTGGAGACCCATGGGTCTCAACGCTCACCCTACATGTGCCAATGTAGCCCTCTGGAAGATTAGGACCCCGTATAGGGAGACCAAACCCAAAATGGAAACCATCTACAATCTTGCATAAGATCCAATGCGTCCCCTAGCCTTCTAGTATAAGTCATTAGAGAAATAGAGTAAGTGAGCTTACCTAATCATGGACCACAGGTGGGGACTTCATAATGGCCTGCCCTTCCATAATGGGTTTCGGGATGTGCCAATGTCTCCTAAACTCCAAATGGGGTTAACCAATAATCCTATTAAGTGGTTTCTACTTCTAAAGGGGATAATATAGTCAAAGTACATCCTTCAAAAGGTGGTGGCATGTGACAAATAGGTGAATAAAGTAGGGAATGAAAAGGGACAACACTGAGTCACATGTTGGGGTACAAGGGTAGCTAATAGGAGGGAGACCCACACTTGGGTTTATAATGTGTAGGAGGGAGCAATCGTGGTCATGAGGTGCCCTGACCTTGATTTTTCCACCTTTCTTTATATGTATTTTGCCTTTTTATGATTTTCTTTAATTAACTGCTTGGGGCTCAAGGGGTTAGAGCATGATGTGTAAGATATAGTAGTGCATTCCCCCTTTTAAGGTCAGGCGGTTCATCGCCTGTCGAGGGTTGGGACAACCATGGGTTCCTATATGATGAAGAAGACTCATAGAACCTGTAGGAACTAGGGTGATGGCCATGATGATGGTGTAGAGCTCATGTATTGGCTTTTGCCCACGTGCTAAATGTATTTTGTTCCGACTATCTTTTGCATTTTGTGGTACATTTCCTTGTTGAATGTGGCCATATATGCTTTTCTCTTTCTTTTTAGTCGCATCAACCTCTAGTCTTCATTGCAGGCCATGATCCAAGGTGTGGGCAAGGGGAAGGGGCAAACTAACCGTATGTGGACCCAGGCGAGAGAAATGATGAATGGGGTAATAATGAATGGAAAGGGGGTGTTATAAGCGGATAAGGGAGCGGGACCTCACAACCAAAATCGAGGCTTCCTGTGAAATACCATCCCTGGAACCAAATGGTTAGTAAAAGAGATCCCATGGGGCTAGAATCCAAGGTTAATTCCTAAATGAGGTCTAGGGGACAAGCACAGACCCAACTCACTCTTTCTGTCGAATCCTCGCATTAATCCATGCCCAGAAGTGTCCATGATAAACAAACTACAATATTTAATTTCCAAATGACAAGGCATACCATTAGATTCATGAGGCCCACCTTCAAATATACGATCATGGCAGATGGGCGAGGGACCACATGGTTGGTTCAGGTGGCGGAGAAAATGGCACAATGAGCTAGCTGATGGTTGCAAGGGGTTGTTGGCTACCAACTGAGGACCATCTTGGAGAAAAATTTCTCCTAGGGATATTACCACAAAATGGTGGGTAACATCTGGCTCCAACTGGGACGTGAAATCTTGAAGAAGTGGGCGAAGGTACTCGAACGGGATGTCATGAGAACTCCAACAATCTCTTGGTTACTGTAGATCTGTCACCTGCACATATAATAGATGGAAAAACAAGGGGCAGCATGCTTTCGCAGCGTCTCATGATTGCACATGCTATATGTTAGGCCATAAAATCAACAGAAAATCAAATATGCAAATATGCACCTATCTACCATGAAAAATATCATATGATGTTATTTCTAATGCAGAAATCAACATGCAATGCATCCTACCCTAACATGCATATGACGAAGCTATTATTAAGTGTAATCATAAAGCCAGTGCAACCAACATATCATCAAGTCAATATAAATATATGATTACTCATGCAGCAAGTCCCAAAGCGAATGCAAACCCAAACACATGGAGGATGTTATGGGCGGGAGGTGGGAAAATATGATGCCCACATATGGATGATTATGTGAGAAGAGGTAAGAAAAGGATGTAATCTAGTCCATGAGATCTTCTCTTGCAACCAAAATATAGAGATGTCAACAACCAAGCTCATAAACTTTCGATGGATGGCGACCTCCGACATATCACTTCCATCATTGTCATGGCTTATGGCCTTCATCGGGTTATGATTAGCAGGAAAGGGAAAACGATGAGATGGAGAAACACAAGTAGGTTGCACATGATGATTACACTGGAGAGGGGAGACTATGGAGTGATCAAAACCCCGAGGGTGCGTCCAAGGAGGAAAAGTATAATCAATGATGGGCTTTTCCTTGACACTATACTCGGGAGGGGAAAAGGGCTCACAGTTACTTGAGATCATATGACCAGGGGTGAGGGAATCACTTGATGAAGACCCAAGATGATGACCAATAGGAAACAGGGAGAAAGAAGTATTGTATTCAACGGGTTGTGCTTTCCCAAAGTCATAATCTAAAGGCTCAAGTGATTTGAACATAGAATCATTCTTAGGAGAAGTGGGAGCCTTATCAATTCCCTTAGTATCAAAGATCGGGTCTCTCTTAAAAGGAAAGTTGATCACTTCCCACTACCTCTCTTTATGCAAAGGAAAATGAAGATTCTCCTTCCCAAGGGTATCAATGGGTATGTCATCATAAATAGTGCCCAAGGGGAAGGGAAGATCAATCTCATCCTCTTCCTCCTTGTCGGTGTCATAAATGGGAGCACAATCAAATTGAGGACCAACAATTTCCCATTTTTCCTTTTCAATGTGGAAATAATCTTTAATGTCATCTTTCAAGGGGCTAATGGAATCATCTCTCTCAAGGTTTTCAAAAGAGGATTCATTGGGAGTAATATCCTTGAGAAAGGTAGGGTTAGTCTCAATTTCACTTTCCATAAATTCATCCTTCTGAGCACATGTGTCCTCAAAATTATCATTTTCATCATGTGCACCCAAGGAGGACTCGTCTTCTTGTTCATTACCTAGATTCTTAATGTCTTGATGATGCTCGATGAAAGCTTCCTCTTAGATGCTTAATGCAGGGTGTACTTGAAAATGTCTAAGAAAGCCCTCAACGAACTCTTCAATAGATGAAATGCTCCTAGGTTCATGATCAGGCAACCATGAGTTATGGCCATTGAGCGACCCCATGAACAATAACATAAGGACATCTTGGTGGACAACCTTCTCTCTTGAAGCATGCGCATTAAATCTTTTTACGTGGTTAATTGCAGAGAGTGGATCACCATCAAACACGGGAATCCCACGCAGCATCCTTCTCGCGACATGATCAGGATGTCCATGGATGCTAGCAATGTCCAAAGCGGGAAATTTACGAAAGAATGAACACCTATTTGAGGTATACATGAAACATATGTAGGAGTCGTCAGGGTGAAATTAAAGATGCCTAGAAAATGCTTGCTTCACCCTACAATCATCGACCTTAAAGTTCAATGAAGAATTAGGGCTTCGTTCTTCCAATGGAGTCGCCAATAATGATATGTCAATATGTCATATGGGTAACAAAGCACACGTTTCGTGTCCCCGACAACGACGCCAAAATGTTACCGCTCAAACTAGCAGGGGACCTAAGGGGGATTCCTAAAGGGCAAATGCTAGACCAAGGGCAACAAATGGAGACTTAGCTCACTGTCACCTCAGCTAAGGCTCCCTTCTATTTACAGACTTTCACCAATGGGAGGAGACCCAGTACATATGGAGTCACCAATGAAGGATAAGTCAATGAGTGGATATGAGTGACCCAAATAAACCCTTTCCTAGAGGAGTTTGAAGGATGGAGCTTGCTTGCTCTCTAAGCAAGGCACTATGTATTCTAGTGAAAAGAAAAGAGGATTTGAGGGTTAGGTTTATGAGATGAGACTTGTGAAGGAGTTCCCCAAGCCCTAAAATCCTTATTGGAATTGGTATCTTGTATGGTTCTTGAAGAATGGTCCTTCAAAGGAGCGGGACCACACGGGGCCAAGTGGACGTAGTCTAGGGTATGAAGAAAGAATGCAGCAACCAATGATATTCTTACCCTAGAAAAGGTGGGGAAAGGATCAAACAAAGTATTTTCACTCGAAGATGTCGCTTTGACCCTTTGAGGTATATCCTTGGGGATGGCAAGGCAAGTTTTGAGCCCGGAGCTAGGGTTTCGATTTTCTCCCAACTCCGTTGTCGGAATGGCTTCAAAATTGGAGGAGAGCTAGAGGAAAGGTCAACGTAGGAGACCCTAGGAGATCAATTTTTTTTTTATGGCTAGCTTGTCAGGAAATTGATGCCCTAGGTACCCCAACTTGGCTAGACCTAGAAGGAGGTGAAAGAATATGATTTTTAGTGACCACCCTTGGTAGATCAGTGCCTTAATCTTTGGGAGAATGGAGTCTATGATGAATATGAGTAGGATTTCTTGGTTCCCAGTCAAGGAGGCCTCAAGATCACTTCGCTTGCCTTCTAGGTCAAGAAGAAGCAACCTTGCAGCTTTTATACTTCGATGTGCAAAAGGAATGGCTTATCAAGGTCAAATTCTTTGATAGAATTACCCCTAGGAGATTTCGCTCATATTACATGGCCCATACATTGAGAGATGCTATAATAGAGACAAATTCCACAAATTTAAGCAGTAAATGCATGCAGCAATTAGCCCTAGAACAATGAAAATCCTAGTCCAACATATATGACAAAAGTAAACAAGAATAACATTAAAAAGCATGTACTTACATGTAACAAAGTATATCCAACCATTCACAATTGACAAGAGAGAAGATCCAAGAGAAGATAGACCAATATCCACACATCAAAATTCATTCATAAAGCTCCAATTCATCCTCTAGAAAAAGTGCGAAAATCTCAAGAGAGAAAAGTGATCCCAACCAAAGTGATGATGAGCAAATGAGCTCATCTCACTTGTATTTATACACAACTTAGGAGTTCGAATTAGCCTCCTTGGCCTACATAAGCCCCAAAAAGAAAATAATGTTTTAATAGTTCAGCTTTTGGTGACAAGCCCACCAAACTAGCTCATAAATGGAAAAGTAAGGCTCTCAAGAGGTCAAATAATAATATATGCATGTCGTAGGGCCCTCTAAGAGGCCTAATGAGGTCCATGGGTGCCACAATGAAGAATAAGACCCTCAAAAGCAGTAGACAAAGGGTTGGCCCCTTGTAATAACCCGTGGTGCTCCAAATGACATTTGGGGGCACACAAGTGTCCTCATGGGTCTCCAAACAAATCAAAGATGCCTGTATTACCCACAAGGGATAGATGATGGTGTAGGTGGTGCCACATCATCGTGCAAGTCCTGGATCATCCACCAAGTGTATGGTGTAGATCTTTGGCCAGCTGGGCATGATGGATCAAGTGCATCTTCCTCGTCCAATAAGTGAACTACGGGCAATCTCTGAATGGCTGTGGGGATCCATGGAGTGAAAACTGTTGCTGTGGAGGCCCATGGCTCTCAACGCTCACCCTACATGTGCCAATGTAGCCCTCTGGAGGGTTAGGACCCCGTATAGGGAGACCAAACCCAAGATGGAAACCATCTACAATCCTGCATAAGATCCAATGCGTCCCCTAGCCTTATAGTACAAGAAGTCATTAGAGAAATCAAGTAAGTGAGCTTACCTAATCATGGACCACAAGTGGGGACTTCATAATGGCCTACCCTTCCATAATGGGCTTCGGGATGTGCCAGTGTCTCCTAAACTCCAAATGGGGTTAACCAATAATCCTATTAGGTGGTTTCTACTTCTAAAAGGAATAATATAGTCAAAGTACATCCTTCAAAAGGTGGTGGCATGTGACAGATAAGTGAATGAGGTAGGGAATTGAGAAGCGGCATCCCTGGGTCACATGCTGGGGTACAAGGGTAGCTAATAAGAGGGAAACCAACACTTGGGTTTATAATGTGTAGGAGGGAGCAATTGTGGTACATGAGGTGCCCCAACCTTGATTTTTCCACCTTTCTTTATATGCCTTTTTATGATTTTCTTTGATTAACTGCTCGGGGCTCAAGGGGTTAGAGTATGAAGTATAAAGATATAGCAGTGAATTCCCCCTTTTAAGGTGGGGCGGTTCATCGCCCACCGGGGGTTGGGACAATCATGGGTTCCTATATGATGAAGAAGGCTCATAGAACCTGTAGGAACCAGGGTGATGGCCATGATGATGGTGTAGAGCTCATGTATTGGCTTTTGCCCATATGCTAAATGTATTTTGTCCCAGCCATCTTTTGCATTTTATAGTACATTTCCCTGTTGAATGTGGCCATATATGCTTTTATCTTTCTTTTCAGTACATTTCAGTCGCTTCATTCCAGGCCATGACCTAAGGTGTGGGCAAGGGGAAGGGGCAAACTAACCCTATGTGGACCCAATGGAGGAATGTGAACCCAGCGAGAGAAAGGATGAATGGGGTAATAAGGAATGGAAAGAGGGTGATATAAGCAGATAAGGGAGCAGGACCACACAACCAAAATCAGTGTTTCCTGTGAAATACCATCCCTGGAACCAAATGGTCAGTAAAAGAGATCCCACAGGGCTAGAATCCAAAGTTAATTCCTACACCGAGTCTAGGGGACAAGCATAGACCTAACCCATTCTTTTCGCTGAATTCCCCCATTAATCCATGCCCAGAAGTGTCCATGATAAGAAAACTACAATAGTCAATTTCCAAATGACAAGGCATACCTTTAGATTCGGGAGGCCCACCTACGATCATGACAGATGGGCGAGCGACCACGTGGCTGGCTCAGGTGGCAGAGAAAATGGCACAATGAGCTAGCTAGTGGCTGCAAGGGGTTGTTGGCTATCGGCTGAGGACCATCTTGGAGAAAAAATTCTCCTAGGGATATTACCACAAAATGGTGGGTAACAGGTACCACTCCCTTGCTTGCCCCTCGAGAGACAAAGCAAAAAGCATCATGATTCTGTCTTCATGAAATATCATCCTAGGAGGAATGTTCCAATAGAGTTCTTCAACATGGTCACAGGAACTTATGGTAGCATCACCCTTAAACTTGGGAAGCCAGTTATTATACTTCTCAGGTAAAGGTTTGGGGTCTGTTACCCACCACCTATGGGTAGTGTATATAGGAGAAATTTTCTCCTAGATGATCCTCAGTCGACAGCCAACAACCCCTTACAGCCACCAAATAGCTCAATGTGCCATTGTCTCCGCCACCTGAGCCAGCCATGTGGTCCCTCAACCACTTGTCATGATTGTATGTTTGAAGGTGGGCCTCCCGACCCCAAAGGTATGACTTTTCATTGGTTTGATTGAGTAATTTTGTTTACTTTTCATGGTCACTTTTGGCATGGATTGGTGGAGGGATTTGGTGGGAAGAGTGGGTTAGGTCTGTATTCTTGTCTCCACTGCCCAATTTTGTGGTTACCCTTGTATCCTGGTCCCATGGGATCTCCTTTACTGGCCATTGGCTTCAGGTTTGGCAATATATGGGAAATCTCGATTTGGTTGTGTGGTCCCAATTCTCGATACCACCTACATCATCCCCTTCCACTCATTTTAGCCCCATTCATCTATTTTCCCATCCAGGTCCACATGTCTCCACATAGGGTTAACCTCCCCTTCCCCTTGTCCACACCTTTGGTCAGGCCTAAAACAATGCCCCGAAAGTTGATGCAGCTAAAAAGAAAAGAAAAAGCATAATTTGGCCACTCTCAACAGGAAATGTACCACAAAATGCAAAAGATGGCCGGGACATACAAATTTAGCACATGGGAAAAACCCAGACATGAGCTCTACCCCTTATTTATGGCCGTCACTCTAGTTCCTATGGGCCCTAAATGAGCCCCCTCCATCATTAAGGAACCCATGATTGTCCCAACCCCTGGTGAACAATGAATTACCCCACCTTAAGGGGGTATCCACTACTACATATTACACATCATGCTCTCATCCCTTGGAGCCCTGAGCAGTTATGAAGAGAAATTAGTCAAAAGGCAAAAGGCATATGAAGAAAGGTAGCAAAACAAAGGCTAGGGATGTACCACGATTTGCTCCCTCCTAACTCATATACCCAGGTGTGGGCTTCCCCTATTACAACTACCCTTGTACCATGACATGTGGTCTAGATGATTCCCCTGATCCCCACTCTACTCCATTATTATATCATCTGCCACCTACCATTTGAGGGATGTACCATGGACATGTCACCCCCCTTTGGAGGTTAAATCCTCCTAATAGAGTCATTGGTTAACCCCCCTATTGAGCTTGAAGACACTTGTACATGCCAAAGCCCACTATGGAAGGGCATGCCACCATGAAGTGACCCATTGACCCCATGACTTATAAGCTATTTTACTTGATTACCCTAATGATTTTTTGTATTGGAGGGCAAGAGGACGCATTGGATCTTATGCAGGATTGCAGGTGGGTCTCCCTATACGAGGGGTCCTAGCCCTCTAGAGGGCCACATTGGCACTTGTACGATGAGTGTTGAGAGCCATGGGCCTCCACCATAGCAAAGCATACTTCATGGATCCCCAACACCACTCGTTGATTGCTCGTGTTCCACCTTTTAGATGAGGATGATGCACCTGGTTCACCATGCCCAACCGGCTCCACACATGCACCATTCACTTGGCAGATGTTCCAGAGTCCAGAGAACGTTTCCTGCTGCAGAGGGATGGCTTATATCATCATCCTAGCCCTTATAGATGGTCTATAGGCATTTTCGATCCACTTGGAGACCCATGAGGATGTCCTTGTGCCCCCACAGGTTCTTGCTTGGGAAACAAGGGGCCAACCCCTTGTCCACTATGTTTGGAGTCCAGTTCTTCATCATGGTACCCCTTGGACTTCATTACGCCTCCTCAAAGGCCCAACAACTCACTTTGTTCATCATTTGACCCTCTTGAGAGGCTTCTTATTATGTTATTGAGCTATTTAGTGAGCTTATCACCAAAAGTATTGTTATTATGCACATTATTTTATTTTAGGGGCTCAATTAGGCCAATTTAGCTAAATCGAATTCATTAAAGCGTGTATAAATAGAAGTGAGATGATTCATTTTCATCATCATCACTTGGATTGGGTTCTTATCTCTTGTGAGATTTTCGCTATCCCTTTTGGAGGAGGATTTTGGATGTAATGGATGAACTTTGATGTTTGGATATCTCTCTTTTCTTAGAGCTTCATTATTGGCATAATTTGGTGATTGGGTATACTCGTTACACATGCAAGTAATATTTTCATGTCTATTCTTGTTATTTACTTTAATACATTGATGTTGCTGAGATTTTCGCTATACTGGATCTAAAATTTATTGATTTTTTTATGCAAAAATGTGGAAATTTAGTCTTTTATAGCATTGCATCATCTCATGTATCATGTTTGAAAGTGTGAATGTTCCTAGAGATTGTTTCTATTGAACACATCTTGATAAGTCATCGATCATTGCAAATTGAAGTATAAATTCTTCTAGCAGCGGCTCCCATGCCCTAATTGCCATGCGAAGTTGTCTAGAAGACTCCTTGATTGGGTGCAGTTCCTCTAAATCACTAATTTCATCTTGACTCCATCTTCCCCTAAGGATAAGGCACTGATCCTTCCATAGGTGATCATTTTCAAAGATAATTCCTTGCACCTTCCCCTCTTTTTCTAGGTCTAGCCTCCATAGGTCACCTAGGGCATCACTTTCTCATGATTTAGCCATCAAAAGAATTCAATCTCTTTCCCACAACTGCACTGGTGTGTCCTCAAGGAGCCCTCCAAATTTCACAAAATTCCGACGGTGGGATCTTGAGATATTTCAAGCCCTAGCTCGAAGATCAATTCTTGCCCTTGGTTTCCCATTGGCTAGTGACCTCATTGGGATCATAGCATCAAATCATCAAAAGAAGATTATTTCTTTGATCCCCTTCCTTTCCCTAATTAGGTCAAGTACATCCTTGATTGATCAACTCCATATCCTTGACCTAATTTCGGGTCCACTTGGCCCTTTGTGGTCCCGCAACTTGTTGACTCCAATTCCACAAAGATCACTTAGAAGCCAAGCATTCATAAGGCCTTTGAGACTAGGGGCTTCCTTAACAAAGCATACTCCCAAACCCTATCCTCAAAAGCCCTCTTAGCCCTTCCTAGAGAGCCCATCACCTTGCTTCTAAAGCAAGCAACCCATTTAATTGAGTCTCTCTTGCAAATAGGCTTAGGAATCACTTCCTTATCTTATCATTGACTATATATATTCTAGTGATTCCTCACATACTGGGACTCCTCCCATCGGTGAAAGTCCGTAAAGAGAAAGGAGCCTTAGCTGAGGTGATAGTGGGTTATCGCTCCATTGTTGCCCTCGACCTAGTTTGCTCTATAAGATCCCCTTCTAGGACCCCTGCTAGTTTGAGCAGTAACAGGGTCATCACTCAAGTTTAGAGGGGCAAAGACACTAACCAAACGCCTTTCACTTTTAGTCATTTTAGGTTGTTCTTGGTTTACGTTAGTGCTAGAATTCGTTGCCATTTTCAGTGTAGAATCTCTGACCTTTTCAAACTCATGGAGAAGGGCAGTTCTAACAGGTGATGTAGTTCGTTCTCCCCTTCTTGCGGCGGCCCTAGTTAAAGGAGGAATGTTGTCACCTTCAAGCAAACTAGGGTTTTTGACAATGAATGGAGTTGCTAGAGGAATATTTGAATTGTCGTCTATGAATCAATTCCTCAATGGTACACTAGGGAGGTAGACCTGCTTCCTTCCCGACAACGGTGCCAAAATGTTACCGCTCAAACTAGCAGGGGTCCTAGGAAGGGATCCCATAGACCAACTGCTAGATCGATGGGCAAGAATGGAGCGATAACCCACTGTCACCTCAGCTAAGGCTCCCTTCTCTTTACGGACTTTCACCGTGTTGATTTTGGGTAGTATCGGATGTGTTCTAGATCCGAAATTTTGTGAAGGGGCTAGAACACATGAGATCTCCAAAACCCAGAAATCGTTTGGAGAAATTCCACCCGGATGAGGAGTTATTAAAATAATTAATATTTTTAATGGGTTCCTAAGTCTAAACTTAGGAAAATAAAAATATTAATGGGTATTAATAAGAATATGGGTGAGAAACTTCTAAGTGACGAGGATCAAGTCTGTTTTAATCTTAGCCGTTGATTAGGGACTTAATCTCGGCCGTTGATTCATCAACAGGAAAAGTATAAGAGGAGGCTTGAGGGTCAGTTGGAGATACACCAAGAGACCAAAGAGTTCGATTTTTCTGGGGCGTGGTTTGCTAAGAAATTCGAGATAAGTGATCTGAATTGCATTGAGAAGGGTAGTTCAGCAGAGGGACTTCAGTCCAAGGCCGAGGATACATAGCAGAGAAACAGAGTAGCAGCAGGAGAGACCATGCAGCTCCAGAGAGGGTGACGCAAAACCTAGAGGGGCTGACGCAGTTCCTTAGAGGCAGCGCTGGGGTTTTCTGTGGGGCAGAGAGAGCAACAGTTCAGCATATCGACTTCTGAGCAAGGGAGGCTCACTGAGAGGGTGACACAACTCCTAGAGGTGACACAGTTCCAACGCAGAGGAGAAGCCATCGCTGTCCAACACTGGGAACAACAATTGTCATCTGTGGGGTTTGATCATCAGGTTGCTGAATTTGCCAAAATATTTGTCTCTGAATAGAGGTACTTCTGCCAGGTTTATTCTCTGTTGGGTGAGCCGGATTTGGCACCCTAGTTGTATTCATAAATCTGCTTAATAATACAAACCCTCTATATGCTGCAGCAGTTTTCCCGAATTGGGTTTTTCCGAGGACGATTGTCCAAAAATAACGGTGTCCCTTGTGTGATTGTCTCAGGTTATTTCAGTTCATGATCTGTATATTTGTGTAGTCTGCAATAGTGTTTTCATCGTTGTTTAAATATTTAAATAACTTGTTGAATGTAAAGAACAAGTAGGAGATGATAAACCAGTGATTGCAGTAGGATTTCTGATGTGTAGATTCAGAAATTCTCACATGGTATCAGAGCATTGCAAATCATAGGAGATTGAAGACACCAGCTGAGAGATCTAGAGAATTTGCTGCAGAGAAGCAGTTGTCCTGAGTGACAGCGTTGTTTCAGAGGCAGAGGAGCAGCTGCAGGAGTGACATAGAGGCTCACACAGTGCCTACGTCAGCATTTCGAGCCTACAGAGGGTGACGCAGAGCTAGAGAGGAGCCCACGTAGTGACTGCGTCATCTCTCTGAAAGGTTCAAATCAGCCAGTTGTCGGGGCTGGAAGAGCAAAGCAAATTCGATTTGAGGAGCTGGTGGGACATTGTTTCTGTTGGTGCAGAAGAGTGTCTGCGGAGACAGAGCCGAGGTAGAGGGAGTCTGATGCAGGAGCATTGGAGCACACTTAATTAAAATTTAAATTCAAAGCTGTGAAAGGGGAAACGTGGACAATCATTGTAAACCGGGGCAAATTCTGTTTAAACAGAGCTAAATTGATGGAATTGATAAGTCTCTAGAAGACTTGATTAAATGTAATTATCTGCCATGTATGCGTATAGAGAGATTTAGGGGTTTGATTGAGCGATTGTGGGAGAAACTCATGGATCGTAAACGATTCCTCCCTTTGTAATTTCCTATATAAGAGAGTCTGTGTTGTGTGAAAGAGAGATATAGAGTACGCAATGTAGCCACAGGGCAATTTGTGATTCGGGCCGTGAGGCCTTAGCCTGTAATCGAGTTCTGTATATAATTGAAATATGTGTGTTATCTGGATTTTGTGTGTCTGTGTATGTTTACATATATATTCTTTACTGTAAATTGCGTGTGCAAGTGTAAGGGACGAAGTTCCTATGAACTTCGCCTTAAACAAGTATGGCAGAGATAAATTTGTGTTGTAACGCAATTCCATCGATAAGCGAACGAGAGATCCGTTGGATCTGAGAATAGATCGTTTCAATCGCAACTGGAGTCGATTGAACAGCACAGCGGAAATCGTCAAATCGACGGATAATAATGGCGGAAGAGGAATGGTGGAGATTAACACCACGTGTTAACAAAAGGATGGAGCAGTATTCCCAAGTGGGAAGTGGCATCTCGCGCGCCCTAAAGGTGGGAACCGGTATTTCTAAATTCTACGCGATTAACCTTAGCGGTCGACACGTAGCATGAGAAAACTACTTTTCTCGCATGCTCGCGACTTGATAACGATCGTGCAAGAATCTGCGCAAGATTACGCGATAGTCGTTAGATCAAGCGGCACTGACCAACAATGGAGATCGTCCGGGCTAGTTGGTGAGCGGACGACGCGATATCCATTGGATCTAGAGAAGTGAGATCAATGATGCAGATTGAAGAGTTCGGCCTGAGGAAAAGTCAAAGTGGGACCGGCGGTGATTGGTCACGTTTGGTGTGAAGTCCGCTGATTAAAATGCTTATGATGTATACGTGGACCCATAACCCATAGGTCCACGCGCGAATTATGTAAATAGGCAGCTTTGCTGTGATCATTTTGGTATCAGAGCAGAAGAAGATTCTGTGTGCAAAAGGAGGAGGTGCAAATATGTTGTGATTTGGTAAGTGTGTGGTCTTTATATTTTTGTGCAGGTCGCAGCAGAGGAAGGTGAGAAGATTTGCAGCAGCCTAGAGCAAGGAGTGCTCATATGGTTCCAGAGGAGAGAATTAGAGAGATGCCAAAAGACTGAGCTCAAAGGAGAGAAGCTTAGTGAGGTATCATGTAGCAGGGAGACTTGTTACTGCAGAGGTTTTGTTGCAACTCATGAATGTTGTTACGAAGACCAGAAGCATATGACCAGGAGGTCATAAATTTTTGTACCTCGAGACTCTGATGCAGGAGCATTGGAGCACCCTTAATTAAAATTTAAATTCAAAGTTGTGAAAGGGGAAACATGGACAATCATTGTAAACTGGGGCGAATTCTGTTTAAATAGAGCTAAATTGACGGAATTGATAAGTCTCTAGAAGACTTGATTAAATGTAATCCTCTGCCATGTATGCGTATAGAGAGATTTAGGGATTTGATTGAGCGATTGTGGGAGAAACTCATGGATCGTAAACGATTCCTCCCTTTGTAATTTCCTATATAAGAGAGTTTGTGTTGTGTGAAAGAGAGATATAGAGTACGCAATGTAGCCACAGGGAAATTTGTGATTCGGGCCATGAGGCCTTAGCCTGTAATCGAGTTCTGTATATAATTGAAATATGCGTGTTATCTGGATTTTGTGTGTCAGTGTATGTTTACATATATATTCTTCACTGTGTGAATGTAAGGGACGAAGTTCCTATGAACTTCGCCTTAAACAAGTACGGTAGAGATAAATGTGTTGTTACGCAATTCCACCGATTGGTGAACAAGAGATCTGTTGGATCTGAGAACAGATCAACAGAGGAGAGTTTCAATCGCAACTGGAGTCGATTGAACAGCACAGCGAAAACCGTCAGATCGGCCAGATCGACGGATAATAATGGCGAAAGAGGAATGGTGGAGATTAACACCATGTGTTAACAGAAGGATGGAGCAGTATTCCCAAGTGGGAAGTGGTATCTCGTGTGCCCTAAAGGTGGGAATCGATATTTCTAAATTCTACACGATTAACCTTAGCGGTCGACACGTAGCACGAGAAAACTACTTTTCTCGCGTGCTCGGAACTTGATAACGGTCATGCAAGAATCTACGCAAGATTACGCGATAGCCGTTGGATCAAGCGGGACAAACCAACGGTGGAGATCGTCCGGGCTAGTTGGTGAGCGGACGACGCGATATCCATTGGATCTAGAGAAGTGAGATCAACGGTGCAAATTGAAGCGCTCGGCCTGAGGAAAAGTCAAAGTGGGAACGGCGGTGATTGGTCACGTTTGGTGTGAAGTCCGCTAATTAAAATGCTTTCGATGTATACGTGGGCCCATAACCCATAGGTCCACGCGTGAATTATGTAAAGAGAATTTGCTGCAAAGAAGCAGTTGTCTTGAGTGACAGCGTTGTTTCAAAGGTAGAGGAGTAGCTGCAGGAGTGACGCAGAGGCTCACGCAGTGCCTGCATCAGCATTTCGAGCCTGCAGAGGGTGACGCAGAGCTAGAGAGGAGCCCACACAGTGACTGCGTCATCTCTCTGGGCCAGCGCAGAGCTTGAAAGGTTCGAATTAGCCAGTTGTCGGGGCTGGAGGAGCAGAGCAAATTCAATTTGAAGAGTTGGTGGGACGTTGTTTTTGTTGGTGCAGAACAGTGTTTGTGGAGACAAAGCCGAGGTAGAGGGAGTCACTGCCTTGACAGATTTTGAGCCAAAGAAATCTAGATCCGGGTTGCAGCAGCAAAGGAGGATTGGAGAGGAAGTGATTCAACAGTTGGCGAGAGGATTTCCGTGAAGGAAATCAGGACTCAAAGGGAGTCTAGAGGAGCCTGTTCCTTAGAGGGTTTCTTGCGCCAAAGAAATTCAGATCCAAGTCTTGCTAGATTGACAGCAGGAGAGGGAGAAAAGAACCAGTCCTATTTTTTAGCAGAAATGGCATTGAATGGGTTGAGGGATCAAGACAGATTGGATGGAGCATCCAATTTTGTCATCTGGAAGGCTAGGATCCTGGCAATCCTAGACAAGCATCGCATCAAGGACTATGCCTTGAAGGTAGTTGCTAAGCCAGTCAACGTTGATCTGTTGAAGAAGTACAAGGAGGCCCAAGCTAAGGCCAAGTGCATGATCCTAGACGGGGTCAAAAATCATGCTGTACCACGCATTGCTTAGAAAAACACAGCATGGGAGATGTGGAAGGCGCTGACCACCTTGTATCAAGGATCTTCTGTCCAACGGAAGATGCTATTAGAAAATTAGCTGAGACAATACCAGATGTAGAAGGGAGAAGAGATCAATCCCTTCCTTCTCAGGTTGCAAAGGATTCACGACCAGTTGACTTCCGTGGGGTCTACACCAGTTCCTAAGTTCATGGTCAGGACTGCCCTAAATGCAGTCACTAAGGACTGGGAGACTTTTGTCCAAAGTATCTTGGGCAAAGCAACTCTCCCTAGTTGGGAGGAGATGTGGGCAACTCTTCGACAAGAAGAGCTAAGGAGGATGACAAAGACAAGGAGTAGCGGCAAGGGAGCCCGGGTCAAGGAGGAGGAGGAGGATGCAGCTCTCGCATCGTCGGGACAACAAGGGCAACATAAGAGAAAGGACATAACCAAGGTTAGATGCTTCAACTGTGGGGAACTGGGACATTATGCCACTCAGTGCCCCCTGAAGAAGGGCACAGGGGAGGCTTCTGACTCAAAGGATGCTCCAACGAAAGCTAACAAGGAAGGCGAGGATGACGATTGCGCTATTGTCACTCACTGCTTTATCAGTCTTTAGTTGCCTCAAGTGCCAAATAGCAGTGAAGTTGAAGCCATTTCCAACGCCACAAAAACTCTTAGAGATAAATCAAACCCTCTCCATTGCCTAGTGCTCAGAAAGAGCTTTCCAACGGTATATGGAAGTCCAAGGATGGACTCCTATAGCAGAAGTTAGAGCATGTTGAGGTTACCCATGGAAAGCTCAGCAATCAAAGGAAAAAACACCAAAGGACAAAGGTAAATCGCAATCGGGCTCCGGGAGCTAATCTCATCGCATATCGGCCATCCCGCAATCCCGCAGTCCCGCATCCCGCAGGTCCCAGAGCATACACTTAAGGTTATCGGTGGTTCGCAATGTCGAATGCCGATATCGCAGCCCGCAATCCCGCGACATCGGCGATCGGCGGGGTTCTAAACTTAAAAGACCTGTAAACCGTTGATCTTGCAATATAGCGGTACATCGTCGGGGAGGCCGAAAAATCATTAACAAAGTAAATGCATGGAAAAACCAAGGCATGGTCGCTCCCTTCTCTCTCCTCCACGTGGCGGTACGACATATCAGCGATGGGCAATCCTGCATCCCGAATCCCGCATGAACTGCATATCGGCGATTGGCAATTCTATCACTCCCAAAGCCTTGCGGGGTCACGATTCTGTGATATAGTATAAAATCGTCGAGGAGGCCGAAATCATTTTATAAAGGAAACCCATGTAAAACAGGGTTGGGCAGGCCATTTTCTCTCCTCCAGGGAGGCCACGTGGCGGAATATGATTGGCCCTTATAGTTGACATGGCAACTGATGTCATCAGTGACGTGGCAATACGAAGGACACGTTTCAAGCTGATTTGGCATTTTCAGGGGTCAAATGGGGGCATTTTCGGGTGACACGTGTCACCACTCACAAAGTGACACGTGGCAGTGATGACGTCACCCCGTAAATCGGCGGCCGGCGATCGCGCAGAGTAAAGTTCATTCCCCCGCTGATGACCCTCCCCGGCCTACGATTGCGATATGCGGGGGATCCTACTGGATGCGATATGATTTATTGGTTCTATCTTAGGAGGATTTCGCATTCAGACAAGTCAGTCTACGCTATGGATAAAGGTAAATGGCCTTTCCTTTCCCGCAGTTGCGATTGCGATATCCTGGTGGGTCCAATCCCGTAGATCGGCGATCGCAGGGGTCTTGGGGAAAAGCTAAAGGTAAAGCACTGTAAAGCGTCGATATGCGAGATTTCATGCAACAAAGAAAAAAGGCTCCCGCAAAGGCTTTCAAAGGCTCTAGTGCCTGAAGGCTAAGCCCCTGGTCTCAACCCTTGGTTATATGAAGAAAACAAAGTAAAGGGGGGCTATACCAAAAGAGGCCTGAAGGGGGGCCGAAACTCCCTTGTTTTACGTTATCCTGGTGTTAAAGACCGGCACCCGCAAGTCATCCGTATTACACCGTAAGCACAACACCAGGCGTATCAGAGTGCCAAAAGGGTTTTGCAGGGCTCTTAGGGCGGATGGGTCAACAGTTGTGATATTAAATGAAGTATGGGGCAACATTAAACCAGTATGGGGAGGTTCAGTAAGACTTAATGGCTCGGCATGGAGCCTCACTCCTCTACACAACGAAGGACCACCGAAACAGGCACTTGCAGCTACCCACTCCCTATTTCACATAACTGGTCCTTCACGCAATAAAGGCAGAAATGACAGAAAACAACCCCGCAGCAAAGGAACGCATCACAACAGGGACGTGGCTTGATCAAGGGCCTCCACTGGAACAGTAGGGGGACACCTCCTCCTTCATCTTTCCTTTTTTTCCTTCTTCCATTAGTTCTGCAGTTAGCATTTATTTCCAAGAAAGGGAGCAAATCCCCATTGTAATCTTTTTAGGCAGCAGGAGCTATCACAGCCTAAGGCAGCTAGTACATCAAACAGATGGCCTTTGGCTGAGATATTTTGTAACAGTAATTCCAGATCCCCCTCTTCTTATAAATAGGGGGAAGCAACATTATACAAAGGTTGGCAAGTTCTAGAATTTCTCACCCGCAGGGTCTGATTCTGAGAAGCCATTTTGGTTCAATTTGTTTTTAATGGGGGCTTCACTGATATCGTGTTGAACGTATGGACTGGTTATTTGGACCCTTTGAGATAAATGTTGTTTCCCTGTTGATTCCAAGCATGATTAATGTGCAGCATGTTCCTCTCGGTAATCTCATTTCATCTTTGTTTTTCTTCCTTTGAAATAGTATAATGAATGCAGTTGGCTCCTCTTAAATCTATTGATTTATCTTAGTTGCTCATAGAAGATAGTACCTGTTATGAATATAATTCATAACAAGTAAATAAATAAAATAAATGTAAATATTAAATAATCAAATATTTTTAGATAGAGGAGGAATGACCTGTTGTAGAGTTTTGATTAGGTTAAATAGTCATTAAGTTAAGTGAAAAGGCATGTCTAAAAGAGATGCCCAATCACGAAAGGTTACCTGCTGAGGTATAAAAGCAGGGTCCTCATTGTAACATTCATAACACATATACATTTTATATATATAATAAATTATTATTACAAATACCTTTGTGTAGTTTTACATTAAAGACATCAAGCTATCAGTTTTGTTGCTTCAGTGGTATCAAAGCCATGGCGCACAATATAATGATGCGAGTCTTTGAACATTGTTTGCAGCACAATGTGCCATTACGTTCACGTCCTGAATGCGTTAAGTAGTTTAGTAAAATTCAAGAAGCATTTCAGTGTTTAGAAAAATCAATTGCAAAAGTTAAAGCATGTCAAGAGGAGATCGATGATATGGAAGATAATAGCGACAATGAAGAAACGAAACTAGGTGAAGGAGAAAAAGAAGAAGAATTCGACCAAAATGTTGATAATGATGAATATGAAAATGATACAAATCAAGATGAGGATTTAGATAAAGTTGATCTTGATGTGAATGAGGATGATCTAGATCAAGATAATGATTCTGATTCTGATAATGGAGAGGAAGACATGAATCCACATAGTAAAAGTGGAGGAAACAATGCCAATTATGGTGAAGGGGAAGATATCAAAATTTTTGATCTGGAGGGAGACAAAGAATCTATGAATATAAATGATATGGACACAGATAGTGAGAATGAAGAAAATGCAGGAATTCATGTTGATGGGGAAGAAGGTCCAGTAGATGTCTGCATCATTGAATTGAGTGGAACAATTGGGGATATTAAATCAATGCCATTCATTGAGTCTTTGTGTCAACTGTCATATTTAGTTGGGCCAAAAGACTTTTGTCGGGTCCATGTAAACCTTGTACCTTTTATAGGTGTTGTTGGAGAGCAGAAAACCAAACCAACACAACATAGTGTTCGGGAACTAAGAGCATTGGGGTTGACACCTCATTGGCTATTTTTTCGAAGTTCTCAGCCCTTACTAGAGAATACTAAGGAGATGCTGTCTCAATTTTGTCATGTTCCAGAAAGCAACATTCTTAATATTTATGATGTATCAAACATTTGCCATGTCCCTTTATTGCCAAGGTATCAAAAGGCACACGAGGCAATAATAAAATAGTTGAATATATTAAGTTTTTCTAAAACCCCAGATTCAGAAGGAATGGCACTAAAGACAGTATTAGATTGGTTATGCTTAAATATTCCTGGAAATGAGATTCCCCTGAAGTTCTCAAGCTTTGTGGTGATTAGTGTCATTTGCTCCCAAAGTATTAATAAACTAAACCGTGAGTTGAGTTTTTCATTCTTGAATTCAATGGAAGAAGAAAGGGAGGAAGGGATCAGTGCCGAGCTAATAAATATTTGTTCAATTCGACCATTGGACAGAGATATAATTAATGCATCCATTAGGAAGACAAGTCGACTTGTGACAGTGGAAGAAGGCTTTCCACAACATGGAATTGGTGCAGAGATCCGCACTTCTGTGGTTGAGGAAAGTTTTGAATATTTGGATGCTCCTATGGAAAGAATCAACTCGGTGCGCCTGCAAAAGCTCAACGTGATTTTCCGCAGAAGCCCGACCACTATGCGTCTCGCAGAAGCCCGGCGTCGTTTCCCGTGGAACAGGCTTACGCCGCGTCCGAAGGTTCTGAGCCGCTGTCGTTTCCCCTCAAACAGGCTTACGCCACGTCTGAGGTTTTGAACTGTCGTCGATTGCTCCGTTTGTGGTGCTATCATGGTCTATTAACGATGGTCAACAGTGAACCCTGCCCACAATCAGTTGTCGCCTTTGACTCCACCTTCATCTTCCACCCACGTCCCTGCCATCCACATTGTCAACTCAGCTCACGTCCCAGCTGCCCGATATCTGGTTGACCCTTGCCTGCGGCGGCGACGGTGTAAATCGTGGTGGTCTGAATTCTTGATGCCTCGGCGACGGTGTAAATCGTGGTGGTCTGAATTCTTGATGCCTCCAGTTATCAACGTGTTGTGCTTTTTCGAATCGTGATGAGATATAGTCGTAACCCTAAGGTTACATAAGTTAAAATTAATTTAATTAATGTATAAAATTAATTTATAATTAATATAACTTAATTTAATTAATTTATAATTAATATAAGTTAATTAATTAATTAATTTATATGATCTATTTAATTAAAATATATATGTATATATATTATAAAAAAAAACAACATTGTTATTAAGAAGAAAAAAAATAGAGTTATTAAAAAAAAAAAAAATAGTGTTAAAAAAGAAAAATAAAATAAAATAATTTAGAGTTATAAAAAAAAATAATAAATAAAAAAATCCAAGGGAATATTACTGATGAGCTACATGACGAGAGGATGGCCAGATTATCCAGATTATATACATCGAGGCGACAGACACTAAGTGAAGAAAATCCACAACGTTAAAGCTTTGAGGACAAAGCTTCCGAAGGGAAGGGCTATGTTATGAATATAATTCATAACAAGTAAATAAATAAAATAAATGTAAATATTAAATAATCAAATATTGATTAGGTTAAATAGTCATTAAGTTAAGTGAAAAGGCAAGTCTAAAAGACATGCCCAATCACGAAAGGTCACCTGCTGAGGTATAAAAGCAGGGTCTTCATTGTAACATTCATAACACATATATATTTTATATATATAATAAATTATTATTATTAAATACCTCGTGTATTTTTACATTCAAGCCTCCAAGCTATCAGTTTTCATGCTTCAGTAATAGTTTTTATGCTTCAGTACCTGTGCTTATCACAGACCTATATGTGTTATTCACTAGCATTGCAGTACCTATAAAATTACAGATTTACTTGTGCATTTGATTAACCTGTAGGACCTGTATTAGTCCATATCTACGTTAGCTTTTGGCAAAGAATGATACCCATGTCATGTTTGATCTGAAACCTTCTTTTTCACTCCTCTATTTCTATCATTTCACCGGAAAACCATGGTTTAGGATTCTGTTTTGTTTACAACCCTATCCATCGAATTCCACTTTCTGCTTGGAACATTGTTGCCTAGGATTCTGTTTGTTACAACCCTATGCATCTATTTCCTTCCTTCCTCTCCTTCTCTCCACCATTACTACAACTTCAGTTTTACGCTGTCTCATTTTCGTGTGTCGACCACCAGAAAAAGAAGTCATTTCTCTTTGAGATTGCCCCAATATACCCCTTCATTTGGATCCATGTATTGGCTTGAGTCTACCTTAATGAAGGCCTATTGAACCAAGCCCCTCCTATTATCTTTCATTACGTGGCAATTGGAGTGTTGCAAACCCCTCAAATATAACCTTTCATGCACTCCTCTATTTAAGATGTCCTAGGCACTGATCTACAATCAACCCAGAGGCCGCCTCTAGGGAGCTTTCGTGCAAGATTTAGCTACAACATCTTTCTGGCGTCGTTGCCGGGGAACGGATTAGAATATTTTTCCCTGGGTACGACAAAGTTTTACATTTCCCCTGTTAGGTGAGCAAGGGAAGTGTGGGTTGAAGATCTCTCACCTTGGCGACTCCACTATCAAATTTATGGTAAACATCTTGGCGACTCCACTGTCCCTATCTCTATTTGATCATCCTAGCTTTCAAGCAGCCCCATACTCACTCAGATGCTACAACAGCCCAAAACTCTCCCTACTTTTGAAGCTGAAATCAATCACATAGGGAGGTTTTCAAGATGGCCCTTCCTGCATTCCTGGCCAACCAATTTGCCCCACTGGATTTCTCTTCTATTGTTGGTTATCCCAATCATGTCCCTGCATGTCATGAGTGGAATTCCTATTTGCCTAGATTCAGTGGGAACACAGAGAGAAGACCTGACCAACACCTCAAAGACTTTCACGAATGCATGGAGCAACAAGGTATTTTTCTTGAAGATGTACAAATGAAGTTGTTCAAGTGGTCTTTAGATGAGGATGCTAGAGTTTGGTTTAAAACGATACCTCGTGGCAGCATATCTTCTTTGAAATGTTTTCATACAACATTCTATCAATATTTCAAAATATTTTATCCACCGAATGCTCTATTTGAAGATTGTTGCACACTTTGTAATGATGAAGATATTCCTGAGGTAAATAACCCTGTTGAAGATGTATGTGAGAGCTCATTCCAAGAAGATATCTACTCACATCAAGAAGCATCTCCCCATGAGCAAGAAAGAGAAGAAGGAAACACCATTGAGTTGCCAATAAACTCTTAGAGGGCTTATTCAGTTGAGTCTGATGTTTCTCCTTCTTATGATGAATATAACTCTGATGAAGAGTCAAGTGATGCAGAGCCACAACGCTTCCAGTCAGGGGAAGCTGCGCAAGAAGAGGAAGCCCACTAGGAAGTCAGCGAAGAGCCTCCAGTTTGCAATGCTCATCTTTCGCTTAGAGAACAAGACCAAGACCCTCCTCCAAAGCATGATTCATATTATTCAGAGGAAGAGATGGTCGCTAGGGTCAAAAAGGGGTCGTTTACTAGCAAGTGGGGAGAAGGCTCCCAGCAGCAAAACTTTCAAGAAGAGCCCAGAGTCGAAGGACCAAGCAGTGTCTATGATTACTTATTGCAAAAAGGTCCTTGCCGGGAAGTCTCAGTAGGCCCTCTCGTCTCTAACTCTTGCAACTCAGAAACTGAAGATTCTACTGCAGATTTCCAAGAAGGTTGGCCCGTCGACAAATGGGTAACAAATGATCAGCAACAAGCTTTTCTCGAAAAGTCTAAAGCTGTGGAGCTGAGAAGTGTTTGTGGTTGCCCTGGCCAAGAGGATATTGGTTAGCAGACTGCTCATGAAAAGGAGGCAGCTGCAAATTTTCCTTGTGAATTCCATGACCCTGTGGCTGAGTACATGAGCATATTTTTAAGCCAGCAGCAGAGGTTGTTTCAACAGCATGTATCAGGTTCCTTGTTTGAAGACTTTTCATGGTGCATGCTTGTTTTATTTTTATTTTTCAGCAGCATGAAGGCACTAGGTCCAGTACTCTAATGCTGACCTGGCTCCATTGGAGGGTTGAACACACTTAGCTGAATTAAGTTCTGTGCATAAGTAGGAATGTACATAAATAAGCTCACCAGCTGAGCATTTACTTTCTAGTTGTTAGAATTTTTATTTCTGCATTTTAGATTGAGGAGGAAAGTCCCATGGAGATTTTATGGTTATAAAGATCCACTATATTTCTGACTCCATGCCCAATGGTGAAGGATATTGGTCTGCAGGTTCTCAGCACCTTGCCAGCAAGGCACTGTCCCCAGTAGGAGCCAATGTTGTCACTCACTGCTTTATCAGTCTTCAGTTGCCTCAAGTGCCAAATAGCAGTGAAGTTGAAGCCATTTCCAACACCACAAAAACTCTCAGAGATAAATCAGACCCTCTCCATTTCCTAGTGCTCGGAAAGAGCTTTCCAATAGTATATGGAAGTCCAAGAATGGACTCCTGGAGCAGAAGTTAGAGCATGTTGAAGTTACCCATGGAAAGCCCAACAATCAAAGGAAAAAACACCAAAGGACAAAGGTAAATTGCAATCGGGGTTCGGGAGCTAATCTCATCGCATATCGGCCATCCTGCATCCACATATCAACGATCCCGCATCCCGTAGGTCCCGTAGTCCTGCAGTCCTGCATCCCGTAGGTCCCAGGGCATACACTTAAGGCTATCGGCAGTTCGCAGTGTTGAACGTCGATATCGCAGCCCGCAGTTCCGCAATATCGGCGATCGGCGGGGTTCTGAACTTAAAAGACCTATAAACCGTCGATCTTAAGATATAGCAGTACATCGCCAGGGAGGCCGAAAAATCATTAACAAAGTAAATGTGCAAAAAAACCAAGGCCTGGCCACTCCCTTCTCTCTCCTTCGCCTAGTGATACGGCGGTATGTCATATCAATGATGGGCAATCCTGCATCCCGCAATCTCGCATGAACGGCGTATCAGCGATTGGCGGTGCTATCACTCCCAAAGCCTTGTGGGGTCGTGATTCTGCGATATAGTATAAAATCACCGGGGAGGCCGAAATCGTTTTATAAAGGAAACCCATGCAAAACAAGGTCGGGCAGGCCATTTTCTCTCTCCTCTAGGGGGCCACGTGGCGGAATATGATTGGCCCTTATAGCTGACATGGCAGTTGACGTCATCAATGACGTGGCAGTACGGAGGACACGTGTCAAGCTGATTCGGCATTTTCAAGGGTCAAATGGGGCATTTCTGGGTGACACGTGTCACTACTCACAAGGTAACACGTGGTAGTGATGAAGTCACCCCGCTAATTGGCAATCGACGATCGCGCAAAGTAAAGTTCATTCCCCTGCTGATGACCCTCCTTGGCCTGCGATTGCGATATGTGGGGGATCCTCCCGGATGCGATATGTTTTATTGGTTCTATCTTAGGAGGATTTCGCGTCCGGACAAGTTGGCTCGCGCTATGGATAAAGGTAAATGGCCTTTCCTTTCCGCAGTTGCGATTGCGATATCCTGGTGGGTCCGATCCTGCAGATCGACGATCGCAGGTGTCTTGGGGAAAAGCTAAAGGTAAAGCACTGTAAAGTTCTGATATGCGGGATTTCATGCAACAAAGAAAAAAGGCTCCCGCAAAGGCTTTCAAAGGCTCTAGCGCCTGAAGGCTAAGCCCCTACTCTCAGCCCTTGGTTATATGAAGAAAGCAAGGGGGGGCTATACCAAAAGAGGCCTGAAGGGGGCCCGGAACTCGCCTGTTTTACGTTATCCCGGTGTTAAAGGCCCACACATGCAAGTCATCCGTATTACACCGTAAGCACAACACCAGGTGTATCAGAGTGTCGAAAAGGTTTTGTTGGGCTCTTAAGACGAATGGGTCAGCAGCTGTGATATTAAATGAAGTATGGGGGAACAGTATGGGGAGGTTCAGTAAGACTTAATGGCTCGGCATGGAGCCTCACTCCTCTACACAGCGAAGGACCACCGAGACAAGCACTTGCAGCTACCCACTCCCTATTTCACACAACTGGTCATTCACACAGTAAAGGCAGAAATGACAGAAAACAGCCCTGCAGCAAAGGAACGCATCACAGCGGGGACGTGGCTTGATCAGGGGCCTCCACTGGAACAGCAAGGGGACACCTCCTCCTTCATCTTTCCTTTTTTTCCTTCTTCCATTAGTTCTGCAGTTAGCATTTATTTCCAAGAAAGGGAGCAGATCCCCATTGTAACTTTTGAGGCAACAGGAGCTATCACAGGCCGAGGCAGCTAGTACATCAGACAACTGGCCTTTCGCTGAGATATTTTGTAACAATAATTCCAGCTCCCCCTCTACTTATAAATAGGGGGAAGCAACATTATACAAAAGTTGGCAGATTCCAGAATTTCTCACCTGCAGGGTCTGATTCTGAGAAGCCATATTGGTTCAATTTGTTTTTAATGGGGGCTTCACTGATATCGTGCTGAATGTATGGACTGGTTATTTGGACCCTTTGAGATAAATGGTGTTTCCCTATTGATTCCAAGCATGATTAATGTGCAGCATGTTCCTTTCGGTAATCTCATTTCATTTGTGTTTTTCTTCCTTTGAAATAGTATAATGAATGCAGTTGGTTCCTCTTAAATCTATGGCTTTATCTTAGCTGCTCATAGAAGACAGTACCTGTGCTTATCACAGACCTATATGTGTTATTCACTAGCATTGCAGTACCTATAAAATTACAGATTTACTTGTGCATTTGATTAACCTATAGGACATATATTATTCCAGATCTACGTTATCTTTTGGTAGAGAATGATAACCATGTCATGTTTGATCTGAAACCTTCTTTTGCACTCCTCTATTTCTATCATTTCACCGGAAAACCATGGTTTAGGATTCTGTGTTGTTTACAGCCCTATCCATCGAATTCAATTTCTACTGGAACATTGCTGCCTAGGATTTTGTTTGTTACAGACCTATGCATCGATTTCCCTCCTTCCTCTCCTTCTCTCCACCATTACTACAACTTCAGTTTTAAGCTATCTCATTTTCATGTGTCGGCCACCAAAAGAAGAAGTCATTTCCCTTTGACATTGCCCCAATATACCCCTTCATTTGGATCCATGTATTGGCTTGAGTCTACCTTAATGAAGGCCTATTGAACCAAGCCCCTCCTATTATCTTTCATTACGTGACAATTGGAGTGCTGCAAACCCCTCACATATAACTTTTCATGCACTCCTCTATTTAAGATGTCCTAGGCACCAGTCTACAATCAACCTAGAGGCTGTCTCTAGGGAGCTTTCTTTGTCTCTTGCTGCACTTGTGCTACAGGTGCAAGATTTAGCTACAACATGTTCCATGAGTGCTCATGCACCTTTAGAGAAGAGGTGGGGCGACATCGAGTTGTAGTCGGGAGGACTACATGTGGGGCAGGATCCTTGAGGTGCCCAAACTCTTGGATCACATACGGCTACGGGAGCCCTTAATGACAGTAGCAAAATGACGAGTGTCGGTTGGAGCAATGTGTGATGGAGCGACAGTGGCAAAGCTAGAGTGCCAAAGTCCGAGGCAACGCAGTGGATGTTGTAGCAGTGCGAGAGGCACAAAGCAGTTTGCAGCAGAGGTAGCTTCAGGATCACGAGGCATCCATATTGACCAGGATGTCAGTTTTTGGGTGAATTTTTCAATTGCTTACTTCTCAGCAACTGAGTTGGAGTGCAACAGTTAGCAGTGGCAGTGTTATGGGCAGCATGAGGCAGCATTTTGAGAAGAAGCTGCAGTACAGATGTAGCAGTGACAGTGGCAGAGTCATGGCCAGCAGTACAGAAAGCAGTGGTGCAGTGGATGAAGGGCAGCAGGCCAACCATCAGCAACACAGAGGACCAATGCAGTGGATCAGTGTAATGCTTCTATGGGGAAGTATTGCTAGAGCACATTCCTCGCTAAGAGAGAGTGTTAATTTTGGGTAGCATCGGATGTGCTCTAGCTCCGAAATTTTGTGGAGGGGCTAGAGCACATGAGATCTCTAGAACCCAGAAATCGTTTGGAGAAATTCCACCCGGATGAGGAGTTATTAAAATAATTAATATTTTTAATGTGTTCCTAAGTCTAAACTTAGGAAAATAAATATATTAATGGGTATTAATAAGAATATGGGTGAGAAACTTCTAAGTGACAAGGATCAAGTGTGTTTTAATCTTAGTCGTTGATTAGGGACTTAATCTCGGTCGTTGATTCATCAATAGGAAAAATACCAGAGGAGGCTTGAGGGTCAGTTGGAGATACACCAAGAGATCAAAGAGTTCGATTTTTCTGGGGCGTGGTTTGCTGAGAAAGTCGAGCTAAGTGATTTGAGTTGCAGTGAGAGGGGAAGTTTTGCAGAGGGACTTTAGTCCAAGGTCGAGTATACATAGCAAAGAGGCAGAGCAATAGCAGGAGAGACAGTGCAGCTCCAGAGAGGGTGACACAAAAGCTAGAGGGGCTAACACAGTTCCTTATTAGTAGCGCTGGGGTTTTTTGTGGTGCTGAGAGAACAACAGTTCAACATATCGACTTCTGAGCAAGGGAGGCTCACTGAGAGGGTGACGCAGCTCCTAGAGGAGGTGACGCAGTTCCAGCGCAGAGATTGGAGCAGCCTATCGCTGCCCAGCACTTGGAACAACATTTGTCATCTGTGGGGTTTGATCATCTAGTTGTTGAATTTGCCAAAATATCTGTCTCCAGATAGAGGTACTTCTGTCAGGTTTATTCTCTGTAGGGTGAGCCGAATTTGGCACCCTAGTTGTATTCAGAAATCTGCTTAATAATACAAACCCTTTATGTGCTGCACCGATTTTCCCGAATTGGGTTTTTCTGTGGACGATTGTCCAAAAATAACGGTGCCCCTTGTGTGATTGTCTCAGGTTATTTCAGTTCATGATCTATATATTTGTGTAGTCTGCAATAGTGTTTTCATCGTTGTTTAAATATTTAAATAACTTGTTGAATGTAAAGAACAAGTAGGAGATGATAAACCAGTGATTGCAGTAGGATTTCTGATGTGTAGATTCAGAAATTTTCACACACCGATGGGAGGAGACTCAATATAAGGGGAATCACCAGATGAATGGATCAATAAGAGGATAAGGAGTGATTTCAAAGACCTAGTCACAAGAGAGACTCAATTATATGGCTTTCTTGCTTGAAAAGCAAGGTGATATGCTCTCTTGGAAGGGTTAAGAGGATTCTTGAGGCTAGGGTTTGGGAATATATCTTGTTAAGAGGTTTCCTAGACCCGAAAATCCTTATGGAGAATTGGCCTTTGTTGGACACCTAATCCCCAATGGGTTAGTGTGGACGCTGAATGGACAAAAGGAGTCCAAGAGACCTTGGGATGTGAAACCCAATGGTCACAACAATGTACTATAAATGTATATCTCCTGTTAATAAAAAATGTACTTTCATGTTTTATCATTAATATTTCTCTTGTTGCCCATGTGTGTTTAACATGGTATCAGAGCGGGCGATTGTTGGTCCTGCTCCATTTTGAGTCATTTTAATGAGCCATTATTTTCCTACGAATACTGACCTATCATTTAGGTTGCTTTGAATGCTTGTCAGTGATGCGCTCTGTATATTCTGCCAGGCAAAAATGCTTCTATTCTGCCCTGCAAAAACTCTCTGCGTAACGCTTGGTATTCCCATTGAATACCTGCTCGTACAATGCTGTCAGCGTTCCATTGCTAGCGTTCCTACAGTGCTGCCAGCGTTTCTGTGCAGTGTGAGGTTTGACAATGGAAGTCCGCAAGCAAAAGCCCATAACAGCACCAGATCAAAAGGCAGTAATGAAAGCCTTCCCGACACCCTTCCTGGCTTCTAGTGTTGTTCTTGCATTTGCGTAAGTTGCAATTTTCATTCCAAGATAGCCAAAAAGGATAGATGTCAAAGAACCAAGCAAGAAAGCTATTGTGCTGAAAATAGCATTAGCAAGGGCTGGCTTTTTGTACATCACTTCTTTGTTGTACGTGCATGGCTGACTTTTTGTACTAAATTTCTCCACTGAACCAAGGAACAGAAATATAAGGGCAGCAAAGCAGACCATGAAAATACCCATGTACTAGCACTCGGTGAATAAAAATGAGTTCGCTCCTTCAGAGATGGCATTCTGGATCTCAGCGCATTTATTGACGACATTGTGATCGTTCAGCCCTTCCTCTTCTTCGATCAAGTACTCTTGTAGCCATTTTTGTTGTTATTGCTAGGCGTGTGTGAGTGGTCGGGTGACACCTTAATGCGGGACACCAGAACCCACTGAATCAGAGTGAACCCGATACCAATAACGGCAGCCACCGGAATTAAAATCTCCGTCAGGGTTTCAGAGAGAAGAGCGCCCCCCATTGTTAGAGACCTAAAATAAAACGCAGGGCAGCCGAAGCTGAAACGTTACCAGGAGAAGAATGGGGAGAGGCCCCTAAAAAAAAAAATAAGAATGAACCAGGCGTTCGTTGTGCGGAATGCAGAGAGCATATGGCAGCTCAATAGACGTATTCGAACCCACGACCTCTAGCTGACGCCACATGCGCCTCTTCGTTGCGGGGGAGAAAAGTTGGGTTTGTCTGTAGAATCTTATGAGACCTGACATCACCACCACATGAAGCTCCATTTATTTTAGATATATCATTGTGGCACTGCTCAAATTGGTTGTACTCATTTACTACTGCCTCAGCCGAGGACTGTTCCATATGCAATATCATTATGGTGCGTCCAAGCTCTAACAACAATGCACCCAAATTCTGCATCATAATTCCATTTCGCAAGGTAGCAGCCTGAATCTCACTGCGTGCCAATGCATCAGTTACAATTGCTTCTGCGTGGAAAGTTGATCAAGTGAAGCTCCAGCTTGCTGAGTCAATAACTGTTGTGTGGACCGAATGACTGCTGGTGTTGGCAAACCTCCAGCAGCTGATTGTAAACTCGAATGATGGTTCTCAGTGGTTATATACCACTGTCCACTGTCTAAACGCTTGTGAAGGCTACTCTTACGCGTGTTTAAACGCCACTTCACTCTACGTCCATACATCCCTCGCCACTAGCTTCTTCCGCTCCAGCGTTTGGCACCTCTTCTCCAGCGCTTGGCACCTCTTCGACACCAGCTTTTGGTGCAACTTCGACACCAGCATTTGGTTCTACGACATCTACTCCATTTGGTGGAACATCTACTTTTGGACAAAATCCTTCATTTGGAGGATTTCGATCACCAAGTCCTGCTCAATCAAGTCCTTTTGAAAGCACTTTTGGACAAACACAGCCAGATTTTAGGAGTCAACCTTTTGGTGCAAGCAATCAACCTGCTTTTGGTTCAACTAGCACACCTGCATTTGGATCTACTTCAACACTTGCCTTTGGTCAGACAATTGCCTTTGGTCAAGCATCTGCTGCATCTACACCAGCTACATCGTCTTCCATTCCTTTTGGTAATAAACCACCTGGATTTTGCAGTAGCACATTTGCATCTTCACCAGGTTCTGCATTTAATTCACCATTTGGAGCGACCTCCTCATCCACCCCTTTTGGGACAGCTTCTTCAGGTCCATCTCTTTCTGGATCTTCAACAACATCAGCCTTTAGAGTGGAACCCACGCAGGAATATGTTCATAAAAAAAAAATATGTCATATGGACCCAATCCTTTACTTGGAAGATTAGTTGGTATCAACAAAATAACAACTTCAGAAGCAAGCTTCTCTATTTCTGCGTTTTGTTCGTCTAGTTGAATTTCCAACAGATATTTTGGTTATCAAGGTGCGGTGAGGCGATTTTGTCGATTTCTGCATGGGGATTTAAAAGCTTTAACTGAACCTGTGGATTGTATGTGAGAATTGACAGAAACCCAGAGCAGGAGATGATGGACAGAGTTTGAGGCCATTCTTGTGATATCGTAGCGTTAACCATATGTTGTCTCAATTATTGAGGCTACACAAATTTTGGAGCTCTACAAGTCGGATTTCTGGTTTGGTACGAAAGTAGGAAAAGTGGTCATTTATTGATTTGATTGTTTGAATAATGGAGAAAATTCATGGATTATTGGAGTTTTTAAGCACTCTAATATTATCTACTGATGGAAGCACAGTTAAAGTCAGCAAAGACACTCTCAAAGATATTCAAACATCTTTACAACATGCACAGGAAAACATTGATTTTTTGCAACTTGAATCTCAGCTACAACGAGCAGAATTACAACAATGGAGTCATCATTGTGAACCTGTTTTTGTTCAAAACAATGAAACAGACTCCCATAAACAGCAAGTCAATATTGTCGAAGCTCATTCAGATCCAGTGCCCAATAAAGCAGCAGTTGTACATGCAGATGCAGAAACTCAGTCTGCACTTCCCAAGCCTATCATCAGACCTTGGGAACAGCTTGTCCACAACAAGCACAAAACTGGTCTTGGATATGACAAGGACTTGTCCTTTCATATTTCAGACTACTCAAAGCCCATTCAGTTTCAGAGTGCTGGATTCATTCATGACACTTCACCTGCTCCTCATGACAGTTCAGCTTCAGCTGTTCTAGACTCTGCCCCTCTTCCACAGCAACAACAACAACAACAACAACAACAACAGATCGTGAAATGCCAACACTGTGACTAAGTTGGCCATCTGAGAGATCACTATTTTGATCTTCATCCATGTAAGCACTGTCATAAAACCAGCCATTCTTCACACAGATGCTTCAAAGACAAACGTCCTGCAAGAACAAAGATTCATCTTGGATGGATCGCTTCTTGGCAATGGGTATCAACAGCCAAGAAGATATTCCAAACACATGTTAGAACTTGTTCCAGAGTATTGAACAGTCTTGCAGTTGAGTTTTCTCCATCATCTCACCTTGTATCTGACAGGGGGGGAAATGATGGTCATCTACAAGCTTCAAAGCCACATCAAGCGAGCCTGAGCCACAACCTGCCACAACAGTTCCAGAGTTGTAGCCAGAAACAAAGATGCCCATGAACATGCCTTCAGTTGGCAATCTGGGACACTTCCTCTAGCAGAAGACTTCAGCTTCTTGCCAGCTTCGAAAGAATTCCAAGAACAAAATTGAGAACACTTCCTCTAGCAGAAGACTCCAGCTTCTGGCCAGTTTTGGAAGAGTTCCAGGAATTGCATTAAGCATTCCAGAGTTGTTGGTCATCCTTAAACCATCACAGGTTTAGACTTCCCTTTTCAGGTTGAAGTTCTCCCTTTTATGCGGGGTGAGACCTCCCTTTCATGGTTGAAGGTTTCCCTCTTCAAAACAATAGGAGCACTTCCTCTAGCAGAAAACTTCAGTTTCTTGCCAATTTTGGAAGAGTTCCGGGAACTGCACTAAGCGTTTCAGTGTTGGTGGTCATCCTTAAACCACCGCCCTTTTTACCAACATTTCAGAGAGCACATTCAGCCTAGTGCTACCATGCATTTTTGCACAGTTTGTATTACAAATCTCTTCTTGGACTCATACATAACCCTTCGGATTAAGGGGGGGAATGTTGGACACCTAATCCTCAATGGGTTAGTGTGGAAGCTGAATGGACAAAAGGAGTCCAAGAGACCTTGGGATGTGAAACCCAACGGTCACAACAATGTACTATAAATGTATATCTCCTGTTAATAAAAAATGTACTTTCATGTTTTATCATTAATATTTCTCTTGCTGCCCATGTGTGTTTAACAGCCTTTATGTGATCTTTGTGAAATTAGGACCATAAAGTTGCGGGACCACAAAGGACCAAGTGGACCCAAAATTAGGTCAAGAGTGTGGAGTTGATCAACCAAGGAGGGGCTTGACATAATTATGGAAGAGAAGAGGATCAAAGGACAAATTTTCTTTTGAAGATTGAATACAATGATCCAAATGAGGACACTAGCCAAGGGAAACCTAGGGCAAAA
Source organism: Pinus tabuliformis (assembly GCA_031772625.1). Classification (NCBI taxonomy): domain Eukaryota; kingdom Viridiplantae; phylum Streptophyta; class Pinopsida; order Pinales; family Pinaceae; genus Pinus; species Pinus tabuliformis. The sequence goes on from CM062818.1 coordinate 304,219,859, forward strand.
AATGATCCTAGAGCTAGGGCTTGCTATATCTTGGGATCCCACCATTGGAATTGCGTCAAATTTGGAGGGCCTCTAGAGGAAACCCTAACGCAATTATGGACCAAAACTCGAGGCATTTTGATGGCTACAATGGAATTTATGTGATGCCCTAGGTGACCTATTAAGACTAGGCCTAGAAAGAGAAAGGGGAGGCAAGAAAAATAAGCATTTAGGTGACCACTAGTCCATGGATTAGTGCCTTGCCTTTGGGAGAGATGGAGTCAAGGTGAACTTGTGATTTGGAGAAACTATACCCAATCAAGGAGGCCTTTAGGCAACTCCGCATCGCAATTAGGGCATGAGAGCATCTACCCAAGGACTTTATACTTCAACGTGCAATGTTTGATGACTTATCAGGATGTATTCAACAAAAATAATCTCTAGGAACATTCACCCATTCATACATAACACATGAAATGATGCAACGCTTCAAAAGATCAAAATTTCCACAATTTCGCATAGAATAGTAGTAAATTTCAGACCTAGATAGCAAAAATCCCAACAACATTCATGTGACAAAGTAAATAACAAGAATAAACATGAAAAAGATCACTTACATGTACAAATGAGTATATCCAATCAGCAAATTATGCCAATAATGAAGCTCCAATAATAAGAATATTTAATCCAAACATCAAAATTCATCCATGAAACCAAACTCGTCCTCCAAAAGGAAATGCGAAATTCTCCAAGTAGCTAATAAACCCAAATCCAAGTGATGATGAGAGAAATGAATCACCTCTCGTCTATTTATATGATCTCTAATGAGTTCGATTTGCCTAATTGGCCTAAATGAACCCCAAATAATGCAATAATAACATCCCTTGGTGACAAGCCCACCAAGATAGCTCAATAACATAAAAATAAGCCTCTCAAGAGGGAAAAATGATCAATAAAATGAGTCGTTGGGCCTTTGAGGAGGCCTAATGAAGTCCAAAGTGTGCCATGGTGAGAAAATGGACTCCAAACATAGTGGACAAGGGGTTGGCCCTTTGCTTTCCAAACAAGTCACTGTGGTGCTCCCAAGTAGGTGTGGGGGCACAAGGACATACTCATGGGTCTCCAAGTGGATCGAAAATGCATGTAAACCATCTGTAAGGGCTAGGATGATGACATAAGCCCTCCCTTGTCTCCTCTAGTGAGACATCCTCATTTGGACCCTGGAACATCTGCCAAGTGCATACTACAAGTGTGGAGTCGACTGGGCATGGTGAACCAGGTGCATCATCCTCATACAAAAGGTGGAACACGAGCAATCAATGAGCGGTGTTGGGGATCCATGAAGTAATCTCTGCTTATGGTGGAGGCCCATGGCTCTCGATGCTCACCCTACAAGTGCCAATGTGGCCCTATGGAGGGCTAGGACCCCATATAGGGGGACCAAGCCCCAAATGGAGACCCATTTGCAATCTTACATAAGATCCAATTGTTATGAATAAAATATAGATATAAATAATGTAAATATAAATAATAATAACACATCATAAATAATGATAAATTAGTAATTAGTTAATGAAGAGGTATGTCCCTAAGGACATGACCGTTCATAAAGGGACACCTGCCTAGGGTATATAAGCAGGCCCTCACACTCATTGTAATCATCTCACTTGTATTCAAATATTCTTATATAATATATTATCTATTCCATGATGGACATTCTTATATACCAGATATTTTGAGTATTCTTGTTCCGTATATGAACTTTGTTCATTACATTGGTATCAAAGCATTCCTCTGAGTATACGAACTTTGTTCGTTACATTGATATCAAAGCATTCCTCTGAGTATACGAACTTTGTTCGTTACATTGGTATCAGAGCTATTCGATCCTCTAGCTGCTCCACCACTGCACAGAGCCAGTTTGATCCGACTCTTAGCCATCGACTCTTCATCAACTTTATTATTGTTGCAATTCAAATGTTTCACTACAAGTTTCTAGAGATTCTCCATCTTGTTGTTACGCCTTTGGCCACTTCAAAAAAAAAAAGATTAAAAAAATTGAAAAAAAAGTTATACAAAAAAAAATTATATAGGAAAAGAAAAGGGTCTATAAAAAAAATTAAAAATTAAAAATTAAAAAATAAAAATAAAAATAGAATAAAATAAGAAAAAATAATATATTAAGAAAAGAAAAGAAAACATATATTATAGAAAAAAAAGTGCAGGTTCTCTACTATTGCAGTGGTATGGTGGCCCAACGAAGTCAGATGATTCCAATTAATTATTATACCGTATATACACATTTAAACCGTTGTGAGCCTTATCTGCCCCAACCAGATGCTTTCTACACTATCGTCCACACTCCACCACCCTGCAACCGCACACAACTCACCTGCCGTCGCCAACCATAGTGAGCCGCTAACCTTGCTGAAACCACCGTTGTCAGGCAACCACACCAACTCTGCAACCGTCGTCGAATTGTAGTCGACGGATAGCCATGCCGCACTGCAAACTCGCCTACCCCACACTCATTCCCCTGTTGTACGCTACATAGTCACCACCCCCACCGGTAGCAATTCCTCCACCACCGCAAGACGAATCACCCGCACCGCATTTTCTTCCCCAATACTGACATTCTGCAGTGAGCACCATCGACCCATAGTTGCTCCAGCCGCCATCATTGACCTGAGTGCAACACATTCCGTCATTTGTCGTCGCAGTACGGCAGTGCCCAGTCTCCTCATGTTGTGCGACCACCGTTGCCACCATCGAAGCAACGAACCATTGCTCAAGCTGCCACCGCCTTAACCTTCGTCGTCATCTGCAAGTCGTTTGCACGTGTTCATTGCAAATACGAGGTGGCCAAATCATCGACATCAAATTACTGGAAATCAGTGGTCAATGAAAAATTCCACTTGCTGTCACCAGCAGCAGTCGCTGATGCACCCGCACCTTCATCCACTTCACTGACTTGCTACAATGCAACAATCTATATGTTTCATTGATTAAGCTAGCTAAGCCAAGAGATAAAAGTGCCAATTGTCCAACCATTGTGGAGTCACGACCCTCTAAAAAACAACATTAAATAAATAAATTGAGATGGACTAAATTTATGACTACAAACATTGCCATCGAATTAATAAAATTCATTCCCTCCATTAATAAAACAATCGAATTATTGACTCTGGTCGAAATTATTAAAAAAGAGTATCAAAGAAGAAAAAAAAAATAAGGGTATAAAAAAAATAAGAAAAGAAAAGCAAGGGTATATACTAATTAAAAAAAAAATTATTACAAAGTGGAATTTAAATGTTTAAAAAATTATAAAGAAAGTTTAATACTATTTAAAATTAAAGGAAAAAAAGATACATATAAAAAAATTATAAAAAAAAAGTAAAAAAAAATCAAGGAAAAAAAGGGTTATATTAAAAAAAATTATTAAAAATATTATAAAAGTGATTTGAGAAAGGAATTCAAGAAAAGAACAGAAGATGAGTTCCACACAACAATCATTATTTTGGACTAAATGTTTGTTTTGTATAACATACATTGAATATCCATGGATTCATAAAAATTGCGAATTATGTTGTCCAACATGTGGAAAATTATTTAATGCGGAAGAATGTCAAGATGATGTATTGATGCAAATGACAGAACGAGAGGAAAAACTTGCAAAATTGGAACAAAAATTAATAGAAAAGGACGAGGAAATTTTGCGTCTAAGGGACCATAGCCAAAAATTACTTGCAAAGGTCAAGAAGTCCAAGGAAAGAAAAAAAAAATAGAAGAAAAGGAATGTGTCAAGAAGAAATTCAATGAGATTCTATCAAAGAAGAAAGAAAAATATTGCGCTTAAAAGACCTAAATCAAAGGTTATTAGAACAAATTAAGTGTTTAAAAAATGAAAAGTTCAAATGCCAAAGTAAAGTTGACTTGGAAAATGAGGAACTCTTACATCTCAAAAACCATAATCAGGGTCTACTCACTCAAATTAAGAAACGTAAAACTGATAAGAAATCATTGAACAACAAATTAGAAGAATTTATCACGAAAGAAGTGTCGAAGTCTTCAGTCCACGTTGAAGAAAAAGATACGAACATTGATCCAATCAATATCACAACTCAAGAAAATGACAAACCAGTTGAAGGAAAAACATATTCAGATGTTGTAGTTCAGATGATGGAAATTCCAAGTGAAGATTTTGTATCCAATTCAGCAACACCGCACCAGAAGTAAATCCATAAATGCCACACCCATGATAAGGCAAAGTCAAAACAGAAGAACTCCTTATCGACATTCAAATCACAAGAGCAGACTTTTCAATCAATCTACATACTAGTATCACTCAGAACATAAACAACAAACTTATGTTCCAAGGAATACTGAAGTTTGTACAATCCACTCATGTGATAACAATTCATCACAAGTTTTTAGCCACTGCAAGATTCCACAGAAGATTAACTTAGGATGGTCTGATCCCTTCTTAGTGCGACAATTTTGTTTATCTCTTAGAGGATCATATCAAATTGTATCAATGGAGATGACAGTTCTGAGATGAGAAGACATTCGAAAAAAAAAAGATCAAGCCTTTTCATCAGCAAGCTTTGAGGACAAAGCCTTTTTGAGGAGGAAGGCAATGTTATGAATAAAATATAGATTTAACTAATGTAAATATAAATAATAATAACACATCATAAATAATGATTAATTAGTAATTAGTTAATGAAGAGGTATGTCCCTAAGGACATGTCCATTCATAAAGGGACACTTCCCTAAGGTACATTCTTATATACCAGATATTTTGAATATTCATGTTGCGTATACGAACTTTGTTTGTTACACCAATGCATCCCCTTGCCCTCCAATACAACAAATCATTAGAATAATCAAGTAAAATAGTTTACAAGTCATGGAATCAATGGGGCACTTCATGGTGGCATGCTCTTCCATAGTGGGATTTGGCATGTACAAGTGTCTCCAAGCTCAATAATGGGGGTTAATCAAGGACCCTATTAGGTGGTTTTAACCTTTAAAGGGGGTGACATGTCCGTGGCACATCCATCAGGTGGTAGGTGGCAAATGATATAGTGATGGAATAGAGTGGGGTTTATCGGAATGCTCTAAGCCACATGCCATGGTACAAGGGTAGCTATAATAAGGGAAGCCCACACCTGGGTATATGAGTGTAGGAGGGAGCAAATCATGGTTCATGAGTTACCCCGGCCTTTGTTTTTCCACCCTTCTTCATATGTCTTTTGCCTTTGATTGATTTTTCTTCATAATTGCTCGGGGCTCTAGGGGATGAGAGCATGATGTGTAGGATATAACAGTAGGTACTCCCTTTTAAGGTGGGGCATTTCATTGCTCACCAGGGGTTGGGACAATCATGGGTTCCTTTATGTGGAGGGGGCTCATCTAGGGCCCATAGGAACCAGGGTGATGGCCATAAATAAAGGGTAGAGCTCATGTTTGGCTTTTGCCCACGTGCTAAATTTGTATGTCTCGGCCATCTTTTGCATTTTGTGGTACATTTCTTGTTGAGAGTGGCCAAATTATGCTTTTTCTTTTCTTTTTAGCTACATCAATCTCTAGGGCATCATTCTAGGCCCAACCCAAGGTGTGGACAAGGGGAAGGGAAGGCTAACCCTATGTGGACCCATGTGGACCCAGATGGGAAAAATGGTGAATAGGGTTAAAATGAGCAGAAGTGGTGTATATGGTGTTGGGAAGCAGGACCACGCAACCAAAATCAAGATTTCCCATGTAGTGCCAACCCTAAAGTTAATGGTCAATAAAGGAGATCCCACAGGACTAGAATACAAGGGTAACCACCAAATCGAGTGAAGGAGACAAGAGTACAGACCTAACCCACTCTTTCTACCAAATCCCCCCACCAATCCATGCCCCAAAGTGTCCATGAAAAGTAAGGAAAATTACTCAACTATACCAATGAAAAGCCATACCTTCGAGATCGGGAGGCCCACCTTCAAACATATAATCATAGCAGATGGACAAGGGACCACATGGCTGGCTCAAGTGGCGGAGATAATGGCACATCGAGCTATCTGGTGGCTGCAAGGGGTTGTTGGCTTCTGGCTGAGGACCATCTAGGAGAAATTTTCTCCTATGCATACTACCCAGGAAACCCAAAAGGGAAAACCTGCTTTCTTTATTGTGGTATTTTATTGATTGTTCTTGAGCAATTGGATCTATTACAAAGCAATCCGTCTCTGAGAAAGTGTTCTGCTTCTTCTCACTAATCTCAGTTGATACAATTGATCTTGGCCTACCTTGATCACTAGATCTCAACCCTCTAAGACGCAACAATTCCCCTGTTGAATAGCCTTGACTTGCCCTGCTTCTTGCTTGATCCCAGCTCCTACTTCCTTGCACACTGGAGCCCCTATTTCCTTGCGCACTTCTCCTATTTCCTAGCGTACAAGGAGCTCCTAAATCTTAGGTCACTTGTGGCCCTGTTTCCTAGCGCAAATGTACTCCTATTTTGTAGGGCACAATCTCCTAAATCCTTGTGCACAATTGATGCTCAATTCTGCACTCTCCATAATCAAAGAATGATCTCACAAACTTGTGAACAAACTTGTAAAATCATGTGCCTTCGTCCTTCTCCTTATAGACCCAATTCGAGCATGCAAGGGACCTAGCTCAATTTAGAAGCTCGAGTTCTGATTGCAAGTTAATTGAGAGTCTAATTGATTCTTTCTACAATCAAAACTTGGAGTCTTAACTCGTTCTCCCTTCAATCAAGACTGAAGATTAGCTCGCTCTAACTGAACTTGTGACTGCCACCTCATTCTGTAGTCAAACTAATGAAGACTCCACTTAACTAAAGCTCCAACTCTACGTATTTCATCTTGATGATTATTCCAGTAAACTCGAAATAAACTCATCCTAACTAAAGTCTAACTCATGAGTTCGCACTCACGCTAGATAAAGACAAACTGAGGTCTTCACTAGCTAAGGCACAAACTAGAAGACCTTTACTCGCTACATTTTCAAGAATTTGAAGATCTAGTTCAAGCTTGATTTGAAGTCCATGTTTTGGTGTATTGAAGGTTGGGTTCAGGTTGGAGCCTGCAATTACTGTAAGTTGGTGCTTATTGAGGATTGGTGTCCTCATCGTCTTGATGGGTTGGGACCTAGAATTTTTGTAAGTTGGTGCTTACAGAGGATTGATGTCCTCACAAGAGATTGTAATAAATTAAAGATTGTTTTCAAGTATTTCTTCTTCAAATTTTGATTTGCACTTTAATCTTTGTGTTCATACATTGTGGATGATTAATTATGTGATGTGAATTCAGTTTCAAGATTAACTAAGTGAAAATTTGTCAAAAGTAATGAAATATTGATTCACCCCCCTCTTACTATTTTCAATAGTAAGCATGGAGTGAGTGTGCCCACTAGGCCTCTGCTGCTCTGTGAAGAACCACTTGAAAAAACCATCTCAAACTCAAGTAAAAGCAACCACTCATTAGAGAAAATGACCATAAATGCATCATAGTGGACCATATTTAATTGTCAAGAGCATAGTAAGACTTCAAACTGGGATCACCAAATATCTAACTAGATCAAGTCCTATAAAATTGTTCCCTACCTTGTTAGAGGTGGCTAGATAATCAACCCTATTAGATACTTCCAATTCCTAAGGAGAAGTGACATGTCCAAGGTCAACCCTTCAATTCATAGGTATTTGTGATAGTGGTGTTAATGGAGAGGAATGACTCCATGGCTAGGTTCCATGAACATAGTACCAGCTGATGGTGGTCCATCATCCTGAGTGCAATAGATGTATGGAGGGAGCAATCATGGGGGCATAAGTTACCCCTTTCCTCAACCTGCTTTTTCCACCCCTTTAGTGCACCTTTTACTTCTTTTTGATAATGCTTTGATATGGAGCGTAGCTTAGGTGTCCAAGCTTGCTTTTAATGATATAACATTTATTTACCCCTTAAGGATGAGTCAGTTTTTTGCTCATCAGGGTTGGAACATGCAAGAGTTCCTTATGATGTGATGGAGCATCTAGTGATTAGGAACCGAGTGATGGCTAATGAAGGGGGTAGATCTCACGCTAGGCTTTTTCCCATGCATTAATTATTATGTCTCGACCATCTTTTGCATTTTAAATTTTCTTTTTCTTTTATTGTGGCCATCTTATGCTTTTATCTTTCTTGTAGTTGCATCAACCTCTACGACAAAGCTTTCAAACCCTAACTCAAGGATGTGAATGTGAGGGTGTTAAATCACAATAAACCAATGACAACAAACCCAAATGATGGATGCGAAATCAAGGGAATGATGAAATATGTTAAGTATGGGGTGGTTATGGACATACTACTTCAATCCAAGTTTTCCAAGTAGTGCCCTTCCTATAACCCTAAGGCCTCAGAGGAGGTCCCACTAGACTAAGGGTAAAAGCCAAACCCCCAATAAGGTGAGAGAACAAATTTACAATCAAGATCAGTGAAACATCTAGATCACCCCTTTATCCATGTTAGAATGCCCAAAATATTAAGTAAAAGCACTTGACTACAAAATGATTAAAGTACATGTTAAGTGGTAGCCCACCTTCATTCAAAAGGAATGTTGGATGGTGATAGGTTTATGACTCGTGCAAATGGTGGAGGAATGTGGCATATCATCATAACTAAACAATGTATAAGGCAGTTGGCTAACTGGTTGTCCAAGATAGGAGAAAAGTTTTCACCTATGGGGTTATCCACTTTGGTGGGTAACAATACTCATGCATCTATGAGGAAAATTTACAGCAACAAAATTGGTTGGGGTTTGGCTAATCGATTGATTTGGAGTTGTAAACCGAAATACCAAAGTATAGTTGAAATCCCTTGCATTCAAGCTCTAAGATGAAGTAGGAAAGGGATTTTCTTTTGGAAATATTTATGGGACTTGGAATCTTGATCTTGAATTGATTGGATAACACTTGCTTGCTAAAAATCTCGTTGAGCTTCTAATAGAGTAACTATTAGTGAGATGTAGACAATAGAACTTTATTCCTCCATAAAAGTACTACAAAACGAACATTTTTCATATCCAAAGCCCCTACATTGAATCTTGGATGCGCTTCAATGCTTACTAAAAATGGATTGCATTGTGTTCGGACCCTCAAAATCTCCTGTAAGCTCCAAGTCTTTGCCTGGTTCATTATTTATTGGGGTCTACCGAAAAAGTTTTGGTTAGCCAAAAGTGGGTTCATTGATAACAAGAGCTTGGCGTACAACAAGGAAACCCCCTAGCATATTATATGGAACTATAAATTTGCAGGAGACTACCGACAATAGGTTCATCTTCAAATCCCTACTATTTTCCTAGGCACCATCCATTGGCATGCAAGTCTTATAGGGAATTCAAAACAATTGGTTTTATTTGACTTCCTGGGTTTATGGAATTGCATTTGAATTTCATCTAGATTTAATCTTTGGAAAATGTGTTGCAAAGTATCTTTGAGAAAAATGTAAGCTCATTTCCCTTCCTTGAATCCTAGTGGGAAGAGGTACCCTCTCAATTGCTTGCCAAAGGCTACTTGTTGATTAGGGATGCCAAGAAACAAGATGCTTCTACTTATTCTGATTTGATTTCAGTCTTAATAGTGTTGATAAATCTTCACTATACATCCTCCTTTGCTCTTGCAGATATTGTCGTCCTTCTATGTGTGTGTAGTATTTTCTCCCAATAAAAAAATCTTCTGGTCTAAATTAATTGTATAGGCGATTTGAAAATAATTTGGTTTTTCCTCAATCTTAAACTTGATGAGTGTAGTATTGGCATTCCTTCATTTTCTAGTACGGTTCATAAAGAAGAGAGGAAGCCACTAATAAGTTGAGTTATTTTATAAGTGGCATTCCTTCCTCAGGTGCTATTATCCTACATCTATATGATTTGGATTTCAACATATTTTATGGATGCTACATATAGCCTAAGTGCAGTGTTCAATTTTCACATTCCTCTGCTCATGCCAAATGAAAATTCCTCGATGTTAATCATAGTGCACACAAAAACTTTTAATGCCCTTAGGTGGATATGAAGTTGAACCTCTATGAATAATCTAAAATTCCAATTATATTATTGAGCTAATAAATTGTGGTGAATCAAACAATTTTCTTATAGACAAAGCCCAAAGAATTTCCTTGAAAATGCTTTAGAGAAGGTGCATAGAGAAGATAACTGGAACACAAAATTGATGTCATTTTATATTCAAATACATGGCACCCATTGTTTTTCGAATAGCTTGCAACATTTGTTTGTAACTTAATATGTTGTTTTACAGAATGGACAACAACAACCAAGCTTCCTGCCAATATAACATGTGGCACCTTTTAATTGTTCAACTACACAACACCCCTTTGCATAGTACTATTGTAAGATCCCTTCATATCCAGAGCCTAATGGAATTTTGTTCCATCCACCTTAAAGGTGTCCCTCAAGGTCTTGATACACTATTATCATTAATGTTGCATCATTATCAAATGTTGCATAAACTAGTATCATCAATTCAAACCCATCATTCAATAAGTATAAACTATAGTTATATGCATCTCAAGTACTAAAGGCATCTCATGTTTCACCTTTTTGAAGCTTTTCGCATTCCATATGCCTTGAAATTATCAAGAGACACATTATTAAGTAGCAATAATTGGAATATTTCTTCCATTAGTGAGCAACATACATTCTTCTTGCATGAAGAATAAAACCTTTCAAAACAAGACATAAGTATCATGTTTCATCTCAATAAAAAGTGGTGAAAAGGTGTTACCAATTCAAGTCTTCAAATTCCCCATTCAAGTTAGTGTCACCATGTGAACATACATCAAGGGCTACAAAGGACTGGGATGTGGATCTTATAGCCCATAATATAGTCTTTAAGCAACCTTAATTTATGCGTACTTTAGCAACCAAAATTGGAGCATCTAGTGCCAACAAGTTTTCAAAACTATGAGACTACTAGCTATCAAATTTGTGATATTTTGAACTCATGGATCAACCCTTTTTAATTTTATGTACTATGCCTTATAGCCTAAATGGCAAGGCCCTAGTATACTCATGAGTCAAAACGTGTCTCTTCCCTTTTTTTGTATTTAGAGGAACGACAACTAGGTCAAGCTTGTACTCATGTGATATGGAGTCGATTATGACCACTACCACTAAACCTCTAGATGAACCTATGCGCGACCCCAGGCATAGTCCACACGGTAAATCAGGGGATTTGAACCTCAAACCTTAAATTTTCACAACATATTCATGTAATAGTGATCGCCAGTCAGTTGCGCCCCTGGCGGCATCAAAACTTGTCCCTTGACCATTGAAGTGATAACTCTTTGAAATGTATCAAGACAAATTGTCTTACGTACCTAATGTCTCTCATGGTCTTCGAATAGTTGTATTAATATATTAAATTACTTGTAAGTTGTTTAATTCTTAGTAACTTAGTAAGTTGTGTTCTCCTCTCTTTCTCTCTATATATAGTTTCTGACACAATTTTGGTGGTGTCATTATCAGTGGTTCCCAAAACTCATACCCACTTCAGAAACCACAGTGGTTACCAAAACCCATACCCACTTCAGATAGCATAATTGATTCCAAGTTTCAGGTCATGATCTGAGTTTTAGGTCATGATGTGTTTCCCCATCCCTTCAGGGCAGTTGTTCTGCATTGCTCTTCTTTAAGTTGAATTTATATAACAACTATCAAATTAAAGAATGTTGAAGAAAAATACCAGTTCTCACTGTTGTACACATTTTTTTGTGTTATTCCTCTTTCTTTCTCTCAGTGATTGCTTAACTCCATGTGGCTCATCTTTTTATCTTCTTTTATTATTGATAGCTTAGGTTTAGGAGTCGTTAGGGCACTTCCACTTTATATTACATTGGTAGTACCTTTTTTTTAGTTCCTTGGACTTATTTTTGTGATCAAAGAACAAAATTATCTTATTTTAATATCTATATATTTCTACATTTACTTATTTTAAGATTTTTTATTTTAGTTTTCTCTAAAACCAAGTTATACTCTTACCTTCATCTTACATTATTTCCCTTGTCTATCTCCATGATTAATTCGTTTTACATGTTGAGCTTTAAACAAAGGTGTTTCCATGTTTTTTTTCTTTAATGTCCATCATGTTCTTACTCTTCAACTTTGCCAAGTACATAGGTCATCTCACTGGAACATATTTAATTGCTCGTGTGGAACTTCAACTAAAATGTGGTTCACTATTTCACCACAGAAGTAAGACAAAGTTTGAATGCACCTTACCATTTGATATTCTATTAGTTTACCTCAAGGGTCTGAGAGTCTATTGATGTGACTCCATTTTCTTTAATAGGACAAAGGAACTTGGATGTCAATTATTGTTGGAATACTAAGAGGGGGGAGAGGGGGAGGGGTGAATCGATATTTCACTTTTTCTTACAATTTAAATTTTAAATATCACAAGCATTAATCAATAAGATCATATGGAGTACACAAAAAATATATGAACAATTTATTTATATTACAAGGGAAGCTACAACTTTCGGTTTACCAGCTACGACTGGAAGGACTACAACCCCAGATTTACCAGCTCTCACTAGAAGGACGCGACAACCTCCTAAAGGAAGCTACAACTTCCTTCCCTAGCACCACCTTGCCACCCTCAACAATAAAAGAAAGAACAAAATTCTTGGGCTCCCATACTAGGGATAATGACCCAAATACAACAATATACAGTCACTATTATCTTTGCCTAAACATATTCAACTTCAGATCTGCTCCAAAAGGTATGTCATTGTAACTTTGATCTCCAAAGCAACAAAATAGAATAATTCATACCTTCAATAAACTGTTTTAGATATCCCTTAGAACATAACCTTGGATTGTTGCTTTTAGTAGCTCAGATCTCCCTCAAAACTCTGCCTCAAAAAAGATTGTTGATATGCCTCAAAAGGTAACTCAGATCTGCTTCAAGACTTCTACAAGGATGACATCAGGGTTTGCTCCAAACTTCTACAAGAATAACTTCAAGATCTGCTCCAAACTTCTACAAGAATAACTTCAAGATCTGCTCCAAACTTCTACAAGAATAACTTCAAGATATGCTCCAAACTTCTACAAGAATGATGCCAAAAAGAACTTCAAAAATTGTGCCAAAATCCTTTAAAAATGTGCCAAAAGTCCTTCCATAGATAGCCTCCCCAATCCGGCCTCTCCTCACTTCCGATTCATGAGATATGAATCCCAGAAACACTTCTTTTCTTCGTTTGTTTCAACAGATCCGAATTTTCCTTGAGCAAATTTCTAAAATGCCTCCTCCTCACACCTATATATACTGCATTCGGTGTCTAGACTAGGCCGACTTGTCCACCTGCTGGGCCGCCTTGTCCACTAGCTAGTTTGGTTTGTGCAATTGGCAGAATGTATAGTGAATATTCAAAAAACCATTTCTCCTCAACCGTGAGGAGTTAGAGGGAGTTCCATATACCGTTGGAAAGGTCTCGGAATAAGCTTTCCAACCATGTATGTTATACTTCCATTTGAGCTAGGTAAATGGAGTAAAAATGCATTCAAAGATAGGGTATCCAAATGGAGCATCAAAAATCCAAAAATCATTTCTCTTCAACCGTGAGGAGTTAGAGGGAGTGCCATATACCATTGGAAAGGTCTTGATGAGGGCTACGTGATGATATAGTCCTTCCTTGAATTTGCTTTGGCTTTGACCACCTTTTCCTTGATTTTCTTTTGACTGTCAATTTTGCATTTGAGGGCTTAAACCCTTTTGCTCTTTAGGGCTTCTTGAACTATTATCACATGCTTTGATCATCCCAAAGCTAGGGCATCATCCCTAAGATTAGGGCTTTGACATCAATGACAACATTACTCAACAATGACCCATTCACCCTTTGACATCAATGACAACTTTCATCCAACAACTATTTGGCCTACTTGAAATTTGATAATTAACTTTACATTATACAAGATCCAATACATCATAATTATAATGTTAATGAGAATATTTTTATATAAGCGGTGCCTTTCTTATTAATATAATAATTGTTTGGTGATAGGATGAATAATTCTCCTGTAAAAAAGGTTTTATAAGATATAAGTTCAACCTACCATAACATTAATTATAATGTTAATAAAAATGTTTATAAAAACAGTACTTTTATTAATGTAATAATCAATTGACTGAAAAATAAATCGGTGTTTTATAAATTCAACATACCATAACATTAATTATAATGTTAATAAAAATGTTTATAGAAACAGCACTTTTATTAATATAATGCTCAATTGACTATAAGATGAAGAATAAATCAGTGTTTTATAAGTTCAACATACCATAATGTTAATAAAAATGTTTACAGAAATAGTACGTTTATTAATATAAAGGTCAATTGACTGTAAGATGAAAAATAAACCACCTCCTCTATGAAAAGTGTTTTGTAGCTGATATATGTACAAAATAAACATCAGATAAAACAGTGATTCCAACCCTTCATTAAGGCCGTTGGGACTTCCACCGACCCAATTACATATGTTGTAACTAACTTTGCTTGGGCACTGTAGAATGCTTTGTTTTAATAGCTTGGGGACAGGGGACACCCAAACGGCCCCTATTTCTAGGGAATTTTTAATCGAAATCAGATTAAAAATGCCACGAAATGAAATGATAGTTCCACAGAATTACAATTTCCAGCGATGGAAGAACTCTACTCCTAGGGTTTTGGGCCTTTGAATCCGCCCATAACCTTAAAATCCGAAAAATAAGTGCATCGGGCGGAACTTTTGGCCAGATTTCCATCGGAAATGGGACTTCTAATATACGAGATAGAATCTCTTCATTAAGGAAATTTTTTCATTATTTTTTTTCCAGCTGGAGCCTAAATAGGAGTTAGCCCTTAATGTTGAAGGCAAAAAAGATTTACCCACCAATAACCTGCTACCAGTAAAATGATGTAACTAAGATTGTACACGACTCACGCAAGTAGGAATGGAGTACTGCCAACATTCTCGACCACGGGAAAATCCTATTGTAATCGTTAAGAGCCGATGAATAATCAGCCTACGGGTACATTAAATCCTTCAACTCAACGAATTTGATGCAGCAGACTTTTTACCTTCGGGGATTTGGCTGTTTATAAGAAACCCTATTAGGGTTTTTGCCTAATTATAGTTAGGGCTCTTGGGATCCTAAAACCAAAATGGGCATATTAGATTGAAAAAACAACCAAACTCCACAGCAATTAAACTAAAATAACATGATTTCTAGCAAGTCAGTACCTCCAACAATTCTTGTCCTGGTAACATATCAAACTCCAATCTAAATTTAACTGCCTAACAGGTTCGTTATAATTGTAGTTATAAAAATTAAAAAACAAGTAAAGACAGACAGAATTAGAGTTATAAAAATTAAAAAACAGATAAAGACAGAGAGAATTAGATACGTACATAAGAGATTACAACCTGAAATGATACACACCCGCCCGCAGATAACGCTAGAGAGATCTCCGTTCTCGTTCGGTGATTTTGCATTCATTTATTTCTGCAATTTGTTTTTTTCCCATCAAATCACAAGTCAAAGTCAAGTATAGATTATGTTACAATTCTCAATTTTAATTTTTAAAAATGTTAAAAAATAAAAACGGAGTTGTTTTAGTGTGATTTTTTGGACTTTACCATCCAGAATCTGACAGAAAAATTTGAGGTGAAATCTTAATGTGTATTATTTAAACTGGTTTTTTTTACTATATATGAATTCAGCGCCCTGGAAAATCCTAGAACACTTCGATTTTGCAGGGGATACTCATCAAATAGCTTGTGATTTCAATTAATTCATGCCAGATTTTAGAAAAATTAAATCAGAAAAACCTATTTGGAAACCTTCCAAAAAAATCTTATTAAATACAACTCCAATAAAAACAATTAAAATTAATATTTAATTATAAATAAATAGATAAAAATTAATATTAAAAAATAAATACAATTGAGATTATTAATATTTAATTATAAATAAATAAATTGAGATTTTTTTAGTTTTTTTCAATACTATGCAGAGTGTTTCGTTTTTTCTTCCAGATATTATGCATGAGAGTAGATGTAATTTAAGTAATAGTGTGTAAATGTGATTAATATGTTGAATGTAATATATGATTTTTAATTATATTAATATTTATGTTTATTTTAGGATTTGATTTTAAAAATTTTAATTTAATTAATAAGAATTTTTAAATAGATGGTAAAGATTTAATTTTTATAGGATATTCTAATATATTTTTAGTAGTATATACAAATTAAAAATTGGCAAGTAATTATGTTTTTTGTTTTTTTTTTTGTTTTTTTTAAATTCATTAATTAAAAAAATGTCATATGAACAAATGTCATATAAAATGAATTAATATTATTGACAAGTTAGTATTATAACAAAGTTTATTTAAGAATCTCCATAATAAAGTGAAATGAATATCCATGATTAAGAATCTTGTTACATGTTTTTTTTCTAAATGTATATATATTTAACTTATATAGCAATTCTTCTTCTCAATAATAATAATAATAATAATTATAATTTAATTACTTTTTATAAAAAAAATTAATTTTAGCAACTTGAAATGTATTATGAAGCAAGTGTTTTGAAGTTTATTATGGATTGATATCTATCAACATTTACCATCTATTTAATTTATATGGTTGCACTATTATGTAATGTTAGTAATTGTTTTTAACAGTGTAAGAAGGAATATAGAGCATAGATTCATCTTAACCCCGAATCTATCAAATCCCTTGAGGTGCAAACCTTTTTAAGAATACACTTAAAGAAAGATTTGTACTTAAAGAAAATTTAATCGCTATAGAGGCGTGATAGATATGGGGTTAAGTTATATATATGTCATGTGTCACCCGTGAGGTGTAGAATAGTTGGTTTGCATGGGGTTTAGTCCCTGTTAGGTCACATGTTCAAACCTCATGGGGAGGGGTTGAGGATGGAAGCTACTTTGGGGGAATTAAACTTCACTAAGGGTGTCTAGGCTTGTACATTCATGGTGATAAGCATCCCATTGTGGGTTGATCATTCTTCTCCCATCCAATAACACATCTTCTTCATCTTAAGCAACAAACTAACAAAATGTTTTAACCATAAGAAATCTTTTATTTTAATTTGTTTCATATAATGTATACATAATTAATTGAAATATTTTACTCAATATAGTCATTGAAATATTTTATTTATGACACACAATTGTTATTAATATTTTTTCAAAATGTTGGGCCACGGGAGCCATCTCAATTGGCTATCATTGTGTTATGAAGTATTGTGTAAACCATGTGATTCAAGTTTCAAATCCCCATGGGGCAAACCAACAAAAAGAAAATTGTTCAAAATGTTATATACCAATTCCATATTAATTATTTAAAGAATTAAAAATATCCCCGATACCTTGAATTAAAAAAAAAAAAAAAAAAAAAAAAAAGAAGAAGAAGAAGAAGAAGAAGAAGTTTCATTGGAATAAGAGCTCGCTCTTTCTATTTGATATTGAAATATTTTACTTAACGTGCATATTGGAATATCTTATTTATAACCCATATTGGAAAAAAAAATTGTTATTAATATCTTTTAAATGCTACATATGAGCTCCATATTATGTTTTATTTATGACCAATACTAAATTATTTTTCTGTAATGCGCGCGCACACACACACCATATGTCAAATGAAATAAATGAATTGCACATCTCTTTTATACTAGATTGTAATATCAATATTTTTTTAGATAGAATGTGTGAACTCCATATTGAATGGTGAAATAATTACATGTCCCCATTATACTAAAAAGTAGAAAGTAATTGGAGGGAGAGGGTTTATTCTTAATCCTAGAGGAAAACAAGTGTTTAAGTAGTCCTAGGGGCTAGGCAAGCATACCAACAAACAAGGTGAAATGTATGGCCTCTTGCTGGGGCTAAACTTGGCCAAAGAGATGGAAATCACCAAGATTGTAATATTGGGGGGCTCTCACCTCACCATTCAAAATTTATATAGAGGATCTTTCCCAAAAGACAATCAACTTAAACAATTTCTTTACACAATTATGAGTGACTTGGAATGTTTTCACCTTAATACTTTTTTTCATATCCCAAAATCTCAAAATATTGCAGTTGACTAACAAGCAAATATTGTGTGCCTATTAAAAATGGGCCAGATTGACATCAATGACTCGTTTGGATGGAAAAACATCTCATGACTATATTCTCCCCATTCGTAGCATCTATGAAGTTTATTAGAGCTGCTTTACAAGCCTTTTCAAAAAATGAATTTAGTAATAAGAAAGTCTCTTTATAAATCCCCTTCCTCCCCCGTATTGGCATCAACTATATAGTTTATGGATCAAATGGTTGGAATTTCAAATGGGGTAGCATGGTTGGTTGTAAGCAGACACACCATGCAATGATCCTCCCAGTATGGGGTGGCATGGTTGGTTGTAAGCGCACACACCATGCAATGATCCTCCCAGTATTTTTGCATGTGTTAAGACTTACGACAAGATGATATTGCAACCAACAAGCAAATCTTACAATTGAAACTTTAATGGCTTCAAGGAGGTGGGTTATTATGGACCTTAATGGTGAAAGGATTTATATTGTGTGTGAATTCTTTGGTCCTGGGCTTAAATTCATGGTATGCATCTAGTTATGTCATAATTTCCCTCCATGGTGGCTCAGTCTGCAATGGGATCGAGTGAATTCCCCTCTATGTCAAGCGACTATTCTCAAAGATGAGGGTGTTATTTGGTGCACTATGGGATTTATTTAGGTCAATTTTTTTTAGTTATCTATACATCTGGTAGAGAGTGGTTCTCACATAGTTCTGTGGCGAGTGATTTGTGCAGCCCAATTAAATCTAGGGTGTTGTGGGTCTCTATGTTAGCTTGGGAAGCCAAACTCCTCCTCATCTGAGCTCGTGACAATGCAACTAGTTTTTCTAGCCCGTCGTGGATAATTTGGTTAGCACTGTAGACACAATTCTCCCCAAACTTGTTTGTGGCAACTCCTGTGTGCAATGGATTTCTTTGTTGGTTTGGGAAGTTATAATTTCTTGTTATTCTAGTTGTGGCAGTGCAATTGGCTTTTGGGTATACTACTAAAGAATATTCCTTGGGCAACTCCGCTCTCCTCATGATAACAGGTACTCCTTAATCTTCTTTGTGGATTGTTGGAAATAATACTGAGAGGGGGGGGTGAATCAGTATTATCACATTAATAAAACTTTTTCATTTCCATATTCAGATTCATATATGCTACTTCCACAACTTCTTATGATTCAGTTAGTTGATCCTTAATGAGTGCATTAGAACATTATCAACCATATTAACAGTAAACAGGTGCAGTAAAATAGAACAGATCATCAGAACACATCAACAACCTGAACCACCTGTAACTTTAAACATCATAGCTCAAATGGTATACACTACTACAATGAACCAAACCTGCGTACATACGTGCTTTCACCAAAGCCAACCCGTGTACAGATCTATAAATATTCAATCATGACTTGCAGCGATTTCAAACTTAAGTTATACCCAGTTCAGATCATTACAAGCGTCAGTATACAGATCTAGAATAAGCATAATCAACTATATAGAGATAGTTCATTTCAAACCATTTGATCCTGATCTATCCTTAGATCTTGTTCTCCATCAACCGGTGAGATCCCTCTTTAGCTCAGATCCAGAACTGCACCATAACCCAATCACAGTATTCCAGATCTAGATATTCAATAATTCAGATGATGCTTTGCCAAGTGATCTCCTTCCTCTTTTATAGCCTTAGTCCTTTCTTAATACCACGGTCCAAAACCATAGGATCAAAAAAACTGTTGGACTAATACCATGAACCAACCATGAAAGTGTGTGAGATCAACACTTTTGGATGCAATACCACGGACCAAAACCATAGGATCAAAAACTGTCGGACTAATACCATGAACCAACCATGAAAGTGCGTGAGATCAACACTTTTGGATGCAATACCACGGACCAAAACCATAGGATCAAAAACTGTCGGACTAATACCATGAACCAACCATGAAAGTGTGTGAACTTTTCTCTTGCATGAAGGGAACTTTTCTCTGCATGAAAGTGCGTAAACTTTTCTCTACATGAAATAAACTTTTCTCTGCATAAAAGTGTGTGAACATTTCTCTACATGAAATAAACTCTTCTCTGCATAAAAGTGCGTGAACTTTTCTCTACATGAAATAAACTTTTCTCTGCATAAAAGTGCGTGAACTTTTCTCTACATGGAATAAACTTTTCTCTGCATAAAAGTGCGTGAACTTTTCTCTACATGGAATAAAATTTTCTCTACATAAAAGTGTGTGAACTTTTCTCTACATGGAATAAAATTTTCTTTGCATAAAAGTGCGTGAACTTTTCTCTACATGAAGGAAACTTTGTTGCACTATAATTTATCAAATAAATTTGCTGCACTATAATTTATCATTTGTGTGATTTGCCATCAAGGACAACACTTGTCTCATAATGCCAACAATCTCCCCCTTTGGACTTGTCATACTGAGAATTGTCATCTGATATCTCTTCCGTAGATTCATCTAGATATATATAAGTGAGTTGACCTTCTATGAGTTGTTTGCCATCAAGTACAACACATGCATCATAATGCCAACAATCTCCCCCTTTGGACTTGATGGCAACAACACCAAATCACTCTCCCCCTTTGACATCAAGGGCAAAGGGTGAACCAAGATATTCTCTTTCCTAGATAAACATTCCGCTGTCCATACTCCCCCTGAGTACCCGCTGAAATATCTGAATGAGCTCCCCCTTTGTATATGCCAAGGTGTACCAATCTGTCCATGCTACATGCTGAAAGCTCTGCTCTTGCTGAATTGTGTTGTTCATGCTCCCCCTGTCTGTAAGCAAGGTTTGCAAAAAGGTGTTCTTCAAGAACATGACTCTCTCTATACATCATACGTGACCTTCCTAGCACCAAATACTCATACATACATCCATCTCCCAACCAAGTGGGGATATACCAGAAAATGACAACCAAGTACATTACATCATTCATCCCAGGCATAGTGGGGAAACCAACATAGGTCGTTACATGGCCTTGATATGACTGAAATATAGAGACACACTATTACATCATGAGTCTTGATATGGTCTTTACATCGAATGATATACATGACATTTATAACAGAGACCAAACACCTAAATAAGATCATGATAAACATCAGCAACGACATTGTATGATCTGTTCCATAGCATCTGTCACCAGCAACTTGTATTAGTGCATGAATCATCAAGGTATGTCCATATCAACTCATCCTTTTGAACAGAATTATGTATATATAGAATCATTCTATCATATGAGAGAAACACCATAGCCATCCAGATCTGCATGGACCAAGTATCATCAATTAGGAATATCAATCAACATATGTACGAAACAACCTATCATCATATAGGTAAGAACTCATCATCATCATGTCTCCAACAATGCAACTTTGAATAATCATCCATGTATCCAGCCAACAATCCTCATCCATATACGTGCCAAGAACAATCATAATATATGATCTTTATGCATATGACGACAACATCATATGAGTGACTCATCATCAAGTAAAGAAGATGTGAAATCAAGCTATGTACTTCTCCTTATCCTTATGAAGATCACCATGTAAGCACCATTAGAGAATCAACCACAAATCTGATCTAAATATCAACTATGTAACCCCAAGAATCATCTGAACAACTCATAATCATAGCAAAATGAATCATTTATCCATATACGCATCATCACCAAGGACTATTAACCATAATGCCAACAATTCATTAAAAGCATATTCTCCCCCTAAACCTGTGCCATCTTGGTTACTGTCAGATCTGATCATGCATATCAGCAAGAAGTATCAAGACATCATCATTATCAAGTTGGAAACAAAACACTTCTAACCATCAAGTCATTTCCACACATCATCAACAATTATAACCATTCTCAAACAACGCAAATAATAAACCGAATCATAACTGATCCTTTTCCTGAACCTGTCCCTTCTGCCTTTCCTCAAACAATCATATACGCGACTATGCCATAACCAACTCGCGTATATACGTGAATTCTCTTTAAGAAACTTGCATATGAGATTTAGGACACTGAAGTTTTACACTTCCAGCTCCCTCTGATTCTGTTATGTCTGTATGTTGTGCTATGCCGCCTCTTTCTGACTGTACTTCTTTCTTCTTCCACATCTTCAGGTGTGATGATGATGTTTTCTCCTTTTGGTATGGTGCCCATACTTTGTTCCTGCATTCCTTAGCTATATGTCCAAGCTTGTTACATGTGTAACATCTTACATGTCTCATATTTCTTCTATAGCAATCAACAGCTCTGTGACCAAACATATTGCAAGCAAAGCAATATCCATTAAAGTACCTTGAATGTGATTATCTTTCTGCATGATGGTCTTGAAACCTTCTTCTTCTACGTCTAGCTGCAACATGTCCAAGATTATGACATACATAACAGTCAACATTATTCATAGGAGGAGTAAAAGATTTTCTTTGAAGAATTTCTTTCCTTGGTTGATGATGAGATTGACCTTTCATCTCCTTATTGAGCATTTCAGATTTTGCAGTCGAGTCCCTTGTCTTACTTTGTGAACTAGATTCACCTTCAATAGATTCATGAAAACCAAGACCAGTTTTGATAGCAGGAGACCTTTGACTATTAATAATATCATCCAAGACTTTAGTACTATCTTGAAATCGTAACAGTTTATCCTTTTCTTCTAATTTATCTTTTAGAATATTTACCTCAACTTGATGTTGCTCTTCCTTTTCAAGATACTGTTTCTTCACGTTTTCTTCAGCATTTCTTTCTTCTTCCAACAGACGTCTTAGTTCAAGAACTTCATTTTCATGAGCTTGGAGTAGTTCTTTATTCTGCTTCTTTGATTCTTCAAGATCTTCTTTTAGCGAGCGGATCGTGGCTTCAAGACTTCCATAGTAACTGGATCTATCTCTGAGTTTCTTGATAGTTGTGCTTCTTTCATTGACTTCATCTCTTAGTGATGTTACTTCATCCTGCAACTTTTGATATTTGTCCTTGAATAACTTCCTTACCTTGTTTCCTTCCTCTAGTTGAGCTTTTAGTTTGGCAGCTTCTTCTTTGAAGACACATTCCCTTTTGTTCAATAGATCTTAATGATCTCTAATTTTATCTGTAAGCCTTTTAAATTCTGCCTCTATTTGATATCTTTCTTGCTCACCCATAAAAGCAAATTCAGTTGTTTCGCTATCACTTTCATCTTTTCCAAATGGATAGATAGCTGGAACATCAGAGGATAACAAATTCATACCTGATAGTTCATCTTCATTCTGAAGTGATTCTGAATCTGAAGTGCTTCTTCCACATAATCCCCAATCGATTCTCCCACTGTCATAGTTCTTCTGAGATGTCTTCTTCTGCTTAGGCGCTTTCTTCTTAAGCTTCTTTCCCATTGTTCCACGGATCTCCTTCAAGCGATCAAGCTTCTACAAAAGAACCTGGCTCTGATACCAATTGTTGGAAATAATACTGAGAGGGGGGGGTGAATCAGTATTATCACATCAATAAAACTTTTTCATTTCCATATTCAGATTCATATATGCTACTTCCACAACTTCTTATGATTCAGTTAGTTGATCCTTAGTGAGTGCATTAGAACATTATCAACCATATTAACAGTAAACAGGTGCAGTAAAATAGAACAGATCATCAGAACACATCAACAACCTGAACCACCTGTAACTTTAAACATCATAGCTCAAATGGTATACGCTACTACAATGAACCAAACCTGCGTACATACGTGCTTTCACCAAAGCCAACCCGTGTACAGATCTATAAATATTCAATCATGACTTGCAGCGATTTCAAACTTAAGTTATACCCAGTTCAAATCATTACAAGCGTCAGTATACAGATCTAGAATAAGCATAATCAACTATATAGAGATAGTTCATTTCAAACCATTTGATCCCAATCTATCCTTAGATCTTGTTCTCCATCAACCGGTGAGATCCCTCTTTAGCTCAGATCCAGATCTGCACCATAACCCAATCACAGTATTCCAGATCTAGATATTCAATAATTCAGATGATGCTTTTCCAAATGATCTCCTTCCTCTTTTATAGCCTTAGTCCTTTCTCAATACCACGGTCCAAAACCATAGGATCAAAAAAACTGTTGGACTAATACCATGAACCAACCATGAAAGTGCGTGAGATCAACACTTTTGGATGCAATACCACGGACCAAAACCATAGGATCAAAAACTGTCGGACTAATACCATGAACCAACCATGAAAGTGCGTGAGATCAACACTTTTGGATGTAATACCACGGACCAAAACCATAGGATCAAAAACTGTCGGACTAATACCATGAACCAACCATGAAAGTGTGTGAACTTTTCTCTGCATGAAAGTGCGTAAACTTTTCTCTACATGAAATAAACTTGTCTCTGCATAAAAGTGCGTGAACATTTCTCTACATCAAATAAACTCTTCTCTGCATAAAAGTGCCTGAACATTTCTCTACATGAAATAAACTCTTCTCTGCATAAAAGTGCGTGAACTTTTCTCTACATGAAATAAACTTTTCTCTGCATAAAAGTGCGTGAACTTTTCTCTACATGGAATAAACTTTTCTCTGCATAAAAGTGCGTGAACTTTTCTCTACATGGAATAAACTTTTCTCTGCATAAAAGTGCGTGAACTTTTCTCTACATGGAATAAACTTTTCTCTGCATAAAAGTGCGTGAACTTTTCTCTACATGAAGGAAACTTTGTTGCACTATAATTTATCATTTGTGTGATTTGCCATCAAGGACAACACTTGTCTCATAATGCCAACAATCTCCCCCTTTGGACTTGTCATATTGAGAATTGTCATCTGATATCTCTTCCGTAGATTCATCTAGATATATATAAGTGAGTTGATCTTCTATGAGTTGTTTGCCATCAAGTACAACACATGCATCATAATGCCAACAATTTTCTCTATACCACCTGTAGGTCTCTAAAAATTTGCTTTTGGTACTGGAAATCTCTTTATCCCTCTCTCCTATGTTTCTTGTGCAGTCAATGCCATGATCTCTTTGGCTCTCCACCTGCTCTTCTTTGTGATATTAAGCCACCTCTCTCTGCTTCCTCTAGAATTCTCTCGAACGGTAGCCTGATAGCCTCTCCTTGTTGTCTCAACTTTGGTCCCTGGACTCCCCTGCCCCCTATCTATATAATGATGTCTCAGAAAAGAAACTCCAAAAGTTGTTGGTGGTTGTAGCACTTTTCATGAATGTACATAACAATTCGTAGACTGACATCTTGAAAATACAGACTTACATTAGAAATCCCACCAGCAGGTGAACACTCTCATCGTTCTCATGGACGAATTTCAAACACTTAAGGAAAACATCAATTGTTAGGAGGATGAAATTGATGCTCTATGTAGGCAGCTAACTGAATTGCAAATGTAGTTGGATAACATAGAAATTCAAAGCTCTATAAGTTCAACACTTAGCAACTCTCCTTAACAATATGTAACTCAATCTAAACAGACCCCTCACAACATATTTTACCCCTTTTTTATCATGACCTCCTTTTGTAAATTTGTCTTTTTGTTAGGCAAATTTGCAGAATTCATGTGTGTTAGTCGTTTACAGTTATAGGCCTACATTTAAAACTTTTGGAACTACTTATCAATCCTCCTTTGAAGGATCATGTGCATGAAAAAATATTGTTTTCCTATGTATTTTGTTGTGACAGGGAACTTATTTAATAAAAATCTTACTCATTTATGTTTAAAAAAAGAAAAAAATAGAAAGTGATTATATGTTTAATCATTTCAGTAATGGTTTAGGCTATATACTATATTTTAGTTACCAGATTGGGGTTGGTAAACTTGTGAGGTTCTTTGTGTTGTATGCACAAGAGATAAGTCCTCACTTATTTGGACGAACTAAATGAAGGAATGCATGGGAATTTGGGATCAAATGAGAGAATCAACCTACAAACAACACACAATAGGGGTATGTGGCACCTCAAGCACCCAAACATATTTAGGGGTGAGCTCAATATCATGGGATGTATTTCAGACAATTTTGTAGCATTTGATTCTACAACTTTTGTCATAGAATAGGTTGCCCAAACATCCTTGAACTATTGGATCAAATCATATGTTGGGAAAGGAAAGATTACACTTGCTGAGAAATCAAAGATCACACTTGCTTGAAAATAAAAGAGCACACATACTTGAAAATAAAAAACACGTCTACTAAAATGGAAACCAACTAAAGTTAAAGCACTACAAGACAATGTAAACCTACTTACACATTAGCAACAAATCACTGGCACAAATCCATACCTTGAGTGGGCCCATGCTTAAGGTTGACCTATGCCTCTACGGTCTTAGTCGTTCAACATAGGCCAAAGACTTAAGCTTCCAAATTCATATAAAACAACACAAAAAAATGAGATAATGGATATTAACACATACAGAATGCATATTGTTCATGAATATATATATATATATATCCCATAAGAGTGTTAGTAACCCTTCCCAAATATCTTGAGCCATCATGAGAGCCTCTAAAGAATGGCTACATGTCAATTCGTGAAGTAACATAAAGTTGGTTGTGCCTGATAGTAGCAGAATCACCAGGGTTTTCCCTTAACCTTGCTAAGTTATTAACCACAAGGTCGTTCAATGGATACTCTTCTCAAACCATTAGTCGAGCCTCTAGTTTTGTTTTTCCATGAAAGTATGAGTCTCTTTTCCGCTTAACCCAGTTGGTGATATAGGACATAAAATCTCAGATTTGGATATCCCCAACAAAAGGTTTGGGTTTCCAACAAGAATTATCTAGCAATATGAAGTTAAATAAGTATAATTCACAAAGTATGTTATGGTCCAGTGTGTCTAAATTGTGGTATACTTCAATGAAGGTTTCAAGTTGATTTATTTCATGAGGTTGACTATCCCTAATTTGTCTTAATAAAAAAGATGCCTATAGATCATGTAAGAAAATAGGGTAATCCCTTGAGTGTACTTGGCAGGTAGAAATATTTGCATCGATCTATCAATTTGCTTCTTTCAACCTTTGTTCTTTCTGGTACAAGTCTTTCCACTTGGAAATTTGATTCTTCCATTTTTCCTCTTGAATTAGATACATTGAAAACCATCGTTGTTTTTCCTTTTCTATCACCTGTCTATGGCTTTCCTTATTGATGCCATTGTGGCATATCAGGTTTTAATTGAAGAAAGGCATAAGTGTTGGTTAATATGTCATATAGAATGACATTAATAACATGTTGGGCTTCCTTAGTGTACCCTTCAAAAAACATCTTGGCCTTGGCTGTGGAATCTTCCTTCTAATCTATGGCATGAAGTAAGGGCCCTAAATTGTTTAACATAGGCCCGTGTCATTTTAATTTAGCTTTAATCTTTTCATTCTTTAAAATCAATTTTTTTGTTTGATTGAGCAAAGCCTAATAACTGGGGCTACGAAATTAAAAAGGTTTAGGGTTTACAACCTTACCTTTGTTATGCTTAACTTTCCTAGATTTTCTACTACCAGTGCAAACCTTGAAGGTTGTGGGTAGTTCCTCAGTAATTGTATGCCTTATGCTTGGAATGGGGCTACATTCTCAATGCCCTCCTCACACCTAGAATTTTGAAGTTCCTCTATAATAGTTTTAGGTACATTAAAATTTATCTCCCAAGGTGGTGTCATTTCCTCCACTGAGTCTGAAGTCTCAAAGCTAAGAGTTGGACCTTTGTCTTTCCGAGTCCGTGGAAATGTTGAAATTCTGGAAAGATGTCAATGCCCATTTGTTGAAGGGGCCTTCGAACTTACTTGTTTACTTCTAGGTATGACAATTTCTCTCGCCTTACTTCTGACACCTCAAAAAAATACCTCCCATGATATATCCAACCTATGTAAGTCAACTTTGATTAACATATTGATTAGGCCCTGATGATATAACCCTAGATCAAGGTTCTTCATTTTTTTTCAAACTAATGTAGTCGTATGCATCAAGATCTTAAGCAAGAAATACACCATATTAAAGGGTTTACACCTTGTTAGGTGCATCAAGATCCTAATGTGATAATGGTAGACCAGGATATATCTCCCTTCGCACATCATGAACTTCTAAATAACAAAGAAAACATATTTCCATAGAGGAAGTAAGGCCTCTTTGTGAATACCTTTCCTTAAATATGGGAGTGGGGATGGCCTTTGCAAGAAAGACACTAGAAGTCTCCATCAATTTTGAAATTATTCAACCAATCCTCTCCATCCTGAGAAAGTTTAGTTACTACAGAAATCATCAGCTCATTAATCATGATAGTAAGTTGCATGACAAATGCTCATGCTCCATTAAAAGTCTAGGAAAACTCCAGCGCAATGGATGTGTCGTTCCCTTGGAATCGACCAAGGAGTTCAACCTACCTGACTTCTACAAACACGCTCCATACCTCGGGCTTAATCTAAATATCATTGATATTTTCGAGTTCAATACAATTGATGGTGCCTCCCATGCATTTCTTCCATGTAACCCCTACACTACAAATTAGTTTTCACATCACAAACCACTCCGTAATCATACCCTATTTGAATGAATGACCATAATATGATGGGTGACTGTTTGAATGAGCCAAATCTCAACAATTTTTTTGAGCTATGAAAACAATACTTCACCTATTGCGGAATGATGTAAGGTGGCAAACTTCTATATTTCACACAATGTATGCACCCTGCTCCTGTGATCAGATATGGAACGACCTCTGTCACGTGAACATGCCTATTTGGCATGTTCATTGTTCTAGGTAGGCCAACCTACTATCGACTTGGATGATGACGAATCGCCTATGTAGAAAATATCGTTCAACCTACTTTTGAGTTGGATGATGACAAGTCACCTAGGTAGCAAAGATCGTTCAAGAAACATCCCTCCAATTTTAGGAATAACTCATCGTGGTATGTGTTATAGGATAATGAAAAAGGCCCCATGGTATATGGTTGAAATGGGTTAAGAGAGTTTTATAGTGTGTGCTAGGAATATAGGTTAGGAAGAAAACCTTATAAATACTTTAGGATTTAGGATTATAGAAAGGATTTAAGCCAAATTCTCCACCCCCTTGTTTTTTAATTTTAATTTTATTCCTTAGACTTAGCATAAAGGTAGATATAGGGGTATAAAGGTTTTGAGCAAAGATTTAGTCCTGCGACTACAAATAAGCAATATGATAGCAGGAGGTTAAAATAGTGATTAATAGATAGGCTAGGAATGTCAAAAAGAATTTTCAATGGGTAAAATAACCAGGTACACATATTATTCTCTAAATATATTTAAAATCTCTGCTTAAAGAAAAACCAAGAGGCTAGAAAAGAAAGCACTTGGATAATAGGAAAAATTGCAATGTGGGCATGTTTGCTCGACACCATGTTCATGTATTGAATGTAATTCTGCAACCCATCCTGAAAAATAATTTATATATCATTAGTGCCTTTTATGGAAAAGATAGGTGTGGATAACTTAGTAGAAATTTATTCACAAGTACTTTTTCTTTTACACTTCGTTTTTTTTCCTCCTTTTTTTTCATACTTTGCTAGCTAGTGTCCTAGTTTTCCAGCAAAATTTATCCTCTTGCGCCTTTCAAAAAGGTTTTCACAGTAAGAAGGATTTTGTCCCTAGTAACTTGGCCAGAAATTGGTTTTCCAATATTACTAGGTGCTAGAAGTTCCCGAGACCAAGTTTTTGTTGCTATATTTTTTTTTTAACACGGGACTGCAAAATCAAGAGGTTGTGGGAGGGGATAGATTGACCATCTTCTCTACGAATTCTAAATCAGATTACTTAACTAATTCCTTGATGAACTCCTCCTTGGACTTGGGCCTCTAATATAGCCTTAATTAATGCTTGTTAGCCATCAATGGTGTCCATTCATCACAATGGTATGAAGCCTTACAGACCCATTTTCAAACATAGTTTTAACTTCATACTGTCCCAAACATCGAGTGTAAAAATTCCCTTTAAAATCCTTATATCTTGAATCAAATAATAGGGCTCAATCCCCTTCTTTGAATTTCTTCTTCTTGATGAATTTGTTGTGCCACATTGCTCACTGCTACTAGATGACAACCGTGTTACACAAAAATATCGTCACCATGATTATTTGCAGTCAGTATGGGTCTATCATCACTTATATTGTCCTCCTAAGCAAGTCTCAGACCTCAGCTCTTCAAATCAAGCTTTGGAAATGAGAGAAAGACACTAAAAATCAATGTAACTATAGTTCCGCACTTTCTCTCATGGTCACCTGCGGTCCCGCACCTTCTGTGTACAAAAACTGTGGACCTGCCCACTCTGTCCCTAATGGTGTAGGTGCGGACCCCTGTGAAAGTCAAAAGGCGCAAGTTTTATCTTAAAAAACTCACTTTGGGTTAATTCTAGAGGTTTCTAGAAGGAATTTTGACGTGGATTGTTCGCTCTGAGGTGGTTCATGCATCCCAAAAGAGAAGGAGCTAATCCCTTGATGAGAGGAGCTATCCCTTTGAAGGAGGGATTTATCCCTTTGAAGGAGGACCTAGTAACCTGCCTCCATTGCACTATAAATACAGGCATTGGGCTGGTTGCTGGAGAGGTTAGAAGCTGAACATTTTTTAGGGTAAATGCTGGTGAAATCAAGACTTCCTAGTTGAGCTTAAGAGGAGAGATCACACATCTTTTTGGCTTCATTGGGGAGTGAGTGAAACTTGTCAAAGTAGAGGAGACTTCTTGTTGGACCCTGGGAGGAGCTTGTACAGCGTCAAGGCAAAGGTTGTAAAGTTCTTCTTCTTTTGAATTAATACAATCAAACTCATTTTTCTCAACAAGTATCTCATGTTATTTGTTTCATGGACTCCTTGACTTTCATGTTAAATATGTTTTATGCAATTGGCTTTTCAGGTGCTATTTAATTTGTTTGCCTTGTTTGTGCTTGCAGATTCACGAAAAAGAGCTCATTTGGATCGAAGGAGCGAGGGCATCCACAAGCTTGCATTGGACCTAAGGTAGGCCCTAAAAACACTTGTTTGCTATTGTTTACCAAAGCATATTTAGAGAAAGATAGTGTCTCGTTGGTTTGCTTGTCATTAGGTCTTCTTTAGATTCTAGGAAGGTCTATCTTGTCCGCAAGATCGACTTATTCCATGTGACAAACCGTATGTTGTATGGCTACGAAATTAAAAAGGTTTAGGGTTTACAACCTTACCTTTGTTATGCTTAACTTTCCTAGATTTTCTACTACCAGTGCAAACCTTGAAGGTTGTGGGTAGTTCCTCAGTAATTGTATGCCTTATGCTTGGAATGGGGCTACATTCTCAATGCCCTCCTCACACCTAGAATTGTGAAGTTCCTCTATAATAGTTTTAGGTACATTAAAATTTATCTCCCCGGGTGGTGTCATTTCCTCCACTGAGTCTGAAGTCTCAAAGCTAAGAGTTGGACCTTTGTCTTTCCGAGTCTGTGGAAATGTTGAAATTCTGGAAAGAGTCAATGCTCATTTGTTGAAGGGGCCTTCGAACTTACTTGTTTACTTCTAGGTATGACAATTTCTCTCGACTTACTTCTGACACCTCAAAAAAATACCTCCCATGATATATCCAACCTATGTAACTCAACTTTGATTAACATCTTGATTAGGCCCTGATGATATAACCCTAGATCAAGGTTCTTCATTTTTTTTCAACCTAATGTAGTCGTATGCATCAAGATCTTAAGCAAGAAATACACCATATTAAAGGGTTTACACCTTGTTAGGTGCATCAAGATCCTAATGTGATAATGGTAGACCAGGATATATCTCCCTTCGCACATCATGAACTTCTAAATAACAAAGAAAACATATTTCCATAGAGGAAGTAAGGCCTCTTTGTGAATAACTTTCCTTAAATATGGTAGTGGGGATGGCCTTTGCAAGAAAGACACTAGAAGTCTCCATCAATTTTGAAATTATTCAACCAATCCTCTCCATCCTGAGAAAGTTTAGTTACTACAGAAATCATCAGTTCATTAATCATGATAGTAAGTTGCATGACAAATGCTCATGCCCCATTAAAAGTCTAGGAAAACTCCAGCGCAATGGATGTGTCGTTCCCTTGGAATCGACCAAGGAATTCAACCTACCTGACTTCTACAAACATGCTCCATACCTCGGGCTTAATCTAAATATCATTGATATTTTCGAGTTCAATACAATTGATGGTGCCTCCCATGCATTTCTTCCATGTAACCCCTACACTACAAATAAGTTTTCACATCACAAACCACTCCGTAATCATACCCTATTTGAATGAATGACCATAATATGATGGGTGACTGTTTGAATGAGCCAAATCTCAACAATGTTTTTGAGCTATGAAAACAATACTTCACCTATTGCGGAATGATGTAAGGTGGCAGACTTCTATATTTCACACAATGTATGCACCCTGCTCCTGTGATCAGATATGGAACGGCCTCTGTCACGTGAAAATGCCTATTTGGCATGTTCATTGTTCTAGGTAGGTCAACCTACTATCGACTTGGATGATGATGAGTCGCCTATGTAGAAAATATCGTTCAACCTACTTTTGAGTTGGATGATGACAAGTCACATAGGTAGCAAAGATCGTTCAAGAAACATCCCTCCAATTTTAGGAATAACTCATCGTGGTATGTGTTATAGGATAATGAAAAAGGCCCCATGGTATATGGTTGAAATGGGTTAAGAGAGTTTTATAGTGTGTGCTAGGAATATAGGTTAGGAAGAAAGCCTTATAAATACTTTAGGATTTAGGATTATAGAAAGGATTTAAGCCAAATTCTCCACCCCCTTGTTTTTTAATTTTAATTTTATTCCTTAGACTTAGCATAAAGGCAGATATAGGGGTATAAAGGTTTTGAGCAAAGATTTAGTCCTGCGACTAAAAATAAGCAATAGGATAGCAGGAGGTTAAAATAGTGATCAATAGATAGGCTAGGAATGTCAAAAAGAATTTTCAATGGGTAAAATAACCAGGTACACATATTATTCTCTAAATATATTTAAAATATCTGCTTAAAGAAAAACCAAGAGGCTAGATAAGAAAGCACTTGGATAATAGGAAAAATTGCAACGTGGGCATGTTTGCTCGACACCATGTTCATGCATTGAATGTAATTCTGCAACCCATCCTGAAAAATAATTTATATATCATTAGTGCCTTTTATGGAAAAGATAGGTGTGGATAACTTAGTAGAAATTTATTCACAAGTACTTTTTCTTTTACACTTCGTTTTTTTTCCTCCTTTTTTTTCATATTTTGCTAGCTAGTGTCCCAGATTTCCAGCAAAATTTATGCTATTGCGCCTTTCAAAAAGGTTTTCACAGTAAGAAGGATTTTGTCCCTAGTAACTTGGCCAGAAATTGGTTTTCCAATATTACTAGGTGCTAGAAGTTCCCGAGACCAAGTTTTTGTTGCTATATATTTTTTTTAACATGGGACTGCAAAATCAAGAGGTTGTGGGAGGGGATAGATTGACCATCTTCTCTACGAATTCTAAATCAGATTACTTAACTAATTCCTTGATGAACTCCTCCTTGGACTTGGGCCTCTAATATAGCCTTAATTAATGCTTGTTAGCCATCAATGGTGTCCATTCAT
This sequence comes from Pinus tabuliformis, assembly GCA_031772625.1. Taxonomy (NCBI): domain Eukaryota; kingdom Viridiplantae; phylum Streptophyta; class Pinopsida; order Pinales; family Pinaceae; genus Pinus; species Pinus tabuliformis. The sequence continues at coordinate 304,253,576 of CM062818.1, forward strand.
CACAATGGTATGAAGCCTTACAGACCCATTTTCAAACATAGTTTTAACTTCATACTGTCCCAAACATTAAGTGTAAAAATTCCCTTTAAAATCCTTGTATCTTGAATCAAATAATAGGGCTCAATCCCCTTCTTTGAATTTCTTCTTCTTGATGAATTCGTTGTGCCACTTTGCTCACTGCTACTAGATGACAACCGTGTTACACAAAAATATCGTCACCATGATTATTTGTAGTCAGTATGGGTCTATCATCACTTATATTGTCCTCCTAAGCAAGTCTCAGACCTCAGCTCTTCAAATCAAGTTTTGGAAATGAGAGAAAGACATTAAAAATCAATGTAACTATGGTTCCGCACTTTCTCTCATGGTCACCTACGGTCCCGCACCTTCTGTGTACAAAAACTGCGGACCTGCCCGCTCTGTCCCTAACGGTGTAGGTGCGGACCCCTGTGAAAGTCAAAAGGCGCAAGTTTTATCTTAAAAAACTCACTTTGGGTTAATTCTAGAGGTTTCTAGAAGGAATTTTGACGTGGATTGTTCGCTCTGAGGTGGTTCATGCATCCCAAAAGAGAAGGAGCTAATCCCTTGATGAGAGGAGCTATCCCTTTGAAGGAGGGCTTTATCCCTTTGAAGGAGGACCTAGTAACCTCCCTCCATTGCACTATAAATACAGGCATTGGGTTGGTTGCTGGAGAGGTTAGAAGCTGAACATTTTTTAGGGTAAATGCTGGTGAAATCAAGACTTCCTAGTTGAGCTTAAGAGGAGAGATCACACATCTTTTTGGCTTCATTGGGGAGTGAGTGAAACTTGTCAAAGTAGAGGAGACTTCTTGTTGGACCCTGGGAGGAGCTTGTACAGCGTCAAGGCAAAGGTTGTAAAGTTCTTCTTCTTTTGAATTAATACAATCAAACTCATTTTTCTCAACAAGTATCTCATGTTATTTGTTTCATGGACTCCTTGACTTTCATGTTAAATATGTTTTATGCAATTGGCTTTTCAGGTGCTATTTAATTTGTTTGCCTTGTTTGTGCTTGCAGATTCGCGAAAAAGAGCTCATTTGGATCGAAGGAGCGAGGGCATCCACAAGCTTGCATTGGACCTAAGGTAGGCCCTAAAAACACTTGTTTGCTATTGTTTACCAAAGCATATTTAGAGAAAGATAGTGTCTCGTTGGTTTGCTTGTCATTAGGTCTTCTTTAGATTCTAGGAAGGTCTATCTTGTCCGCAAGATCGACTTATTCCGTGTGACAAACCGTATGTTGTATGGCTACGAAATTAAAAAGGTTTAGGGTTTACAACCTTACCTTTGTTATGCTTAACTTTCCTAGATTTTCTACTACCAGTGCAAACCTTGAAGGTTGTGGGTAGTTCCTCAGTAATTGTATGCCTTATGCTTGGAATGGGGCTACATTCTCAATGCCCTCCTCACACCTAGAATTGTGAAGTTCCTCTATAATAGTTTTAGGTACATTAAAATTTATCTCCCCAGGTGGTGTCATTTCCTCCACTGAGTCTGAAGTCTCAAAGCTAAGAGTTGGACCTTTGTCTTTCCGAGTCTGTGGAAATGTTGAAATTCTGGAAAGATGTCAATGCCCATTTGTTGAAGGGGCCTTCGAACTTACTTGTTTACTTCTAGGTATGACAATTTCTCTCGACTTACTTCTGGCACCTCAAAAAAATACCTCCCATGATATATCCAACATATGTAACTCAACTTTGATTAACATCTTGATTAGGCCCTGATGATATAACCCTAGATCAAGGTTCTTCATTTTTTTTCAAACTAATGTAGTCGTATGCATCAAGATCTTAAGCAAGAAATACACCATATTAAAGGGTTTACACCTTGTTAGGTGCATCAAGATCCTAATGTGATAATGGTAGACCAGGATATATCTCCCTTCGCACATCATGAACTTCTAAATAACAAAGAAAACATATTTCCATAGAGGAAGTAAGGCCTCTTTGTGAATACCTTTCCTTAAATATGGGAGTGGGGATGGCCTTTGCAAGAAAGACACTAGAAGTCTCCATCAATTTTGAAATTATTCAACCAATCCTCTCCATCCTGAGAAAGTTTAGTTAATACAGAAATCATCAGCTCATTAATCATGATAGTAAGTTGCATGACAAATGCTCATGCTCCATTAAAAGTCTAGGAAAACTCCAGCGCAATGGATGTGTCGTTCCCTTGGAATCGACCAAGGAATTCAACCTACCTGACTTCTACAAACACGCTCCATACCTCGGGCTTAATCTAAATATCATTGATATTTTCGAGTTCAATACAATTGATGGTGCCTCCCATGCATTTCTTCCATGTAACCCCTACACTACAAATTAGTTTTCACATCACAAACCACTCCGTAATCATACCCTATTTGAATGAATGACCATAATATGATGGGTGACTGTTTGAATGAGCCAAATCTCAACAATTTTTTTGAGCTATGAAAACAATACTTCACCTGTTGCGGAATGATGTAAGGTGGCAGACTTCTATATTTCACACAATGTATGCACCCTGCTCCTGTGATCAGATATGGAACGGCCTCTGTCACGTGAACATGCCTATTTGGCATGTTCATTGTTCTAGGTAGGTCAACCTACTATCGATTTGGATGATGACGAGTCGCCTATGTAGAAAATATCGTTCAACCTACTTTTGAGTTGGATGATGACAAGTCACATAGGTAGCAAAGATCGTTCAAGAAACATCCCTCCAATTTTAGGAATAACTCATTGTGGTATGTGTTATAGGATAATGAAAAAGGCCCCATGGTATATGGTTGAAATGGGTTAAGAGAGTTTTATAGTGTGTGCTAGGAATATAGGTTAGGAAGAAAGCCTTATAAATACTTTAGGATTTAGGATTATAGAAAGGATTTAAGCCAAATTCTCCACCCCCTTGTTTTTTAATTTTAATTTTATTCCTTAGACTTAGCATAAAGGTAGATATAGGGGTATAAAGGTTTTGAGCAAAGATTTAGTCCTGCGACTACAAATAAGCAATATGATAGCAGGAGGTTAAAATAGTGATTAATAGATAGGCTAGGAATGTCAAAAAGAATTTTCAATGGGTAAAATAACCAGGTACACATATTATTCTCTAAATATATTTAAAATATCTGCTTAAAGAAAAACCAAGAGGCTAGAAAAGAAAGCACTTGGATAATAGGAAAAATTGCAACGTGGGCATGTTTGCTCGACACCATGTTCATGCATTGAATGTAATTCTGCAACCCATCCTGAAAAATAATTTATATATCATTAGTGCCTTTTATGGAAAAGATAGGTGTGGATAACTTAGTAGAAATTTATTCACAAGTACTTTTTCTTTTACACTTCGTTTTTTTTCCTCCTTTTTTTTCATACTTTGCTAGCTAGTGTCCCAGATTTCCAGCAAAATTTATCCTATTGCGCCTTTCAAAAAGGTTTTCACAGTAAGAAGGATTTTGTCCCTAGTAACTTGGCCAGAAATTGGTTTTCCAATATTACTAGGTGCTAGAAGTTCCCGAGACCAAGTTTTTGTTGCTATATATTTTTTTTAACATGGGACTGCAAAATCAAGAGGTTGTGGGAGGGAATAGATTGACCATCTTCTCTACGAATTCTAAATCAGATTACTTAACTAATTCCTTGATGAACTCCTCCTTGGACTTGGGCCTCTAATATAGCCTTAATTAATGCTTGTTAGCCATCAATGGTGTCCATTCATCACAATGGTATGAAGCCTTACAGACCCATTTTCAAACATAGTTTTAACTTCATACTGTCCCAAACATCGAGTGTAAAAATTCCCTTTAAAATCCTTGTATCTTGAATCAAATAATAGGGCTCAATCCCCTTCTTTGAATTTCTTCTTCTTGATGAATTCGTTGTGCCACTTTGTTCACTGCTACTAGATGACAACCGTGTTACACAAAAATATTGTCACCATGATTATTTGCAGTCATTATGGGTCTATCATCACTTATATTGTCCTCCTAAGCAAGTCTCAGACCTCAGCTCTTCAAATCAAGCTTTGGAAATGAGAGAAAGACATTAAAAATCAATGTAACTATGGTTCCGCACTTTCTCTCATGGTCACCTGCGGCCCCGCACCTTCTGTGTACAAAAACTGCGGACCTGCCCGCTCTGTCCCTAACGGTGTAGGTGCGGACCCCTGTGAAAGTCAAAAGGCGCAAGTTTTATCTTAAAAAACTCACTTTGGGTTAATTCTAGAGGTTTCTAGAAGGAATTTTGACGTGGATTGTTCGCTCTGAGGTGGTTCATGCATCCCAAAAGAGAAGGAGCTAATCTCTTGATGAGAGGAGCTATCCCTTTGAAGGAGGGCTTTATCCCTTTAAAGGAGGACCTAGTAACCTCCCTCCATTGCACTATAAATACAGGCATTGGGCTGGTTGCTGGAGAGGTTAGAAGCTGAACATTTTTTAGGGTAAATGCTGGTGAAATCAAGACTTCCTAGTTGAGCTTAGGAGGAGAGATCACACATCTTTTTGGCTTCATTGGGGAGTGAGTGAAACTTGTCAAAGTAGAGGAGACTTCTTGTTGGACCCTGGGAGGAACTTGTACAGCGTCAAGGCAAAGGTTGTAAAGTTCTTCTTCTTTTGAATTAATACAATCAAACTCATTTTTCTCAACAAGTATCTCATGTTATTTGTTTCATGGACTCCTTGACTTTCATGTTAAATATGTTTTATGCAATTGGCTTTTTAGGTGCTATTTAATTTGTTTGCCTTCTTTGTGTTTGCAGATTCGCGAAAAAGAGCTCATTTGGATCGAAGGAGCGAGGGCATCCACAAGCTTGCATTGGACCTAAGGTAGGCCCTAAAAACACTTGTTTGCTATTGTTTACCAAAGCATATTTAAAGAAAGATAGTGTCTAGTTGGTTTTCTTGTCATTAGGTCTTCTTTAGATTCTAGGAAGGTCTATCTTGTCCGCAAGATCGACTTATTCCGTGTGACAAACCGTATGTTGTATGGCTATGAAATTAAAAAGGTTTAGGGTTTACAACCTTACCTTTGTTATGCTTAACTTTCCTAGATTTTCTACTACCAGTGCAAACCTTGAAGGTTGTGGGTAGTTCCTTAGTAATTGTATGCCTTATGCTTGGAATGGGGCTACATTCTCAATGCCCTCCTCACACCTAGAATTGTGAAGTTCCTCTATAATAGTTTTAGGTACATTAAAATTTATCTCCCCAGGTGGTGTCATTTCCTCCACTGAGTCTGAAGTCTCAAAGCTAAGAGTTGGACCTTTGTCTTTCCGAGTTTGTGGAAATGTTGAAATTCTGGAAAGATGTCAATGCCCATTTATTGAAGGGGCCTTCAAACTTACTTGTTTACTTCTAGGTATGACAATTTCTCTCGACTTACTTCTGACACCTCAGAAAAATACCTCCCATGATATATCCAACCTATGTAACTCAACTTTGATTAACATCTTGATTAGGCCATGATGATATAACCCTAGATCAAGGTTCTTCATTTTTTTTCAAACTAATGTAGTCGTATGCATCAAGATCTTAAGCAAGAAATACACCATATTAAAGGGTTTACACCTTGTTAGGTGCATCAAGATCCTAATGTGATAATGGTAGACCAGGATATATCTCCCTTCGCACATCGTGAACTTCTAAATAACAAAGAAAACATATTTCCATAGAGGAAGTAAGGCCTCTTTGTGAATACCTTTCCTTAAATATGGGAGTGGGGATGGATTTTGCAAGAAAGAAACTAGAAGTCTCCATCAATTTTGAAATTATTCAACCAATCCTCTCCATCCTGAGAAAGTTTAGTTACTACAGAAATCATCAGCTCATTAATCATGATAGTAAGTTGCATGACAAATGCTCATGCTCCATTAAAAGTCTAGGAAAACTCCAGCGCAATGGATGTGTCGTTCCCTTGGAATCGACCAAGGAATTCAACCTACCTGACTTCTACAAACACGCTCCATACCTCGGGCTTAATCTAAATATCATTGATATTTTCGAGTTCAATACAATTGATGGTGCCTCCCATGCATTTCTTCCATGTAACCCCTACACTACAAATTAGTTTTCACATCATAAACCACTCCGTAATCATACCCTATTTGAATGAATGACCATAATATGATGGGTGACTGTTTGAATGAGCCAAATCTCAACAATTTTTTTGAGCTATGAAAACAATACTTTACCTGTTGCGGAATGATGTAAGGTGGAAAACTTCTATATTTCACACAATGTATGCACCCTGCTCCTGTGATCAGATATGGAACGGCCTCTGTCACATGAACATGCGTATTTGGCATGTTCATTGTTCTAGGTAGGTCAACCTACTATCGACTTGGATGATGACGAGTCGCCTATGTAGAAAATATCGTTCAACCTACTTTTGAGTTGGATGATGACAAGTCACATAGGTAGCAAAGATCGTTCAAGAAACATCCCTCCAATTTTAGGAATAACTCATCGTGGTATGTGTTATAGGATAATGAAAAAGGCCCCATGGTATATGGTTGAAATGGGTTAAGAGAGTTTTATAGTGTGTGCTAGGAATATAGGTTAGGAAGAAAGCCTTATAAATACTTTAGGATTTAGGATTATAGAAAGGATTTAAGCCAAATTCTCCACCCCCTTGTTTTTTAATTTTAATTTTATTCCTTAGACTTATCATAAAGGTAGATATAGGGGTATAAAGGTTTTGAGCAAAGATTTAGTCCTGCGACTAAAAATAAGCAATAAGATAGCAGGAGGTTAAAATAGTGATTAATAGATAGGCTAGGAATGTCAAAAAGAATTTTCAATGGGTAAAATAACCAGGTACACATATTATTCTCTAAATATATTTAAAAGATCTGCTTAAAGAAAAACCAAGAGGCTAGAAAAGAAAGCACTTGGATAATAGGAAAAATTGCAACGTGGGCATGTTTGCTTGACACCATTTTCATGCATTGAATGTAATTCTGCAACCCATCCTGAAAAATAATTTATATATCATTAGTGCCTTTTATGGAAAAGATAGGTGTGGATAACTTAGTAGAAATTTATTCACAAGTACTTTTTCTTTTACACTTCGTTTTTTTCCTCCTTTTTTTTCATACTTTTCTAGCTAGTGTCCCAGTTTCCAGCAAAATTTATCCTATTGCGCCTTTCAAAAAGGTTTTCACAGTAAGAAGGATTTTTTCCCTAGTAACTTGGCCAGAAATTGGTTTTCCAATATTACTAGGTGCTAGAAGTTCCCGAGACCAAGTTTTTGTTGCTATATTTTTTTTTTAACATGGGACTGCAAAATCAAGAGGTTGTGGGAGGGGATAGATTGACCATCTTCTCTACGAATTCTAAATCAGATTACTTAACTAATTCCTTGATGAACTCCTCCTTGGACTTGGGCCTCTAATATAGCCTTAATTAATGCTTGTTAGCCATCAATGGTGTCCATTCATCACAATGGTATGAAGCCTTACAGACCCATTTTCAAACATAGTTTTAACTTCATACTGTCCCAAACATCGAGTGTAAAAATTCCCTTTAAAATCCTTGTATCTTGAATCAAATAATAGGGCTCAATCCCCTTCTTTGAATTTCTTCTTCTTGATGAATTTGTTGTGCCACTTTGCTCACTGCTACTAGATGACAACCGTGTTACACAAAAATATCGTCACCATGATTATTTGCAGTCAGTATGGGTCTATCATCACTTATATTGTCTTCCTAAGCAAGTCTCAGACCTCAGCTCTTCAAATCAAGCTTTGGAAATGAGAGAAAGACATTAAAAATCAATGTAACTATGGTTCCGCACTTTCTCTCATGGTCACCTGCAGTCCCGTACCTTCTGTGTACAAAAACTGCGGACCTGCCCGCTCTGTCCCTAACGGTGTAGGTGCGGACCCCTGTGAAAGTCAAAAGGCGCAAGTTTTATCTTAAAAAACTCACTTTGGGTTAATTCTAGAGGTTTCTAGAAGGAATTTTGACGTGGATTGTTCGCTCTGAGGTGGTTCATGCATCCCAAAAGAGAAGGAGCTAATCCCTTGATGAGAGGAGCTATCCCTTTGAAGGAGGGCTTTATCCCTTTGAAGGAGGACCTAGTAACCTCCCTCCATTGCACTATAAATACAGGCATTGGGCTGGTTGCTGGAGAGGTTAGAAGCTGAACATTTTTTAGGGTAAATACTGGTGAAATCAAGACTTCCTAGTTGAGCTTAAGGAGAGATCACACATCTTTTTGGCTTCATTGGGGAGTGAGTGAAACTTGTCAAAGTAAAGGAGACTTCTTGTTGGACCCTGAGAGGAGCTTGTACAGCGTCAAGACAAAGGTTGTAAAGTTCTTCTTCTTTTGAATTAATACAATCAAACTCATTTTTCTCAACAAGTATCTCATGTTATTTGTTTCATGGACTCCTTGACTTTCATGTTAAATATGTTTTATGCAATTGGCTTTTCAGGTGCTATTTAATTTGTTTGCCTTGTTTGTGTTTGTAGATTCGCGAAAAAGAGCTCATTTGGATCGAAGGAGCGAGGGCATCCACAAGCTTGCATTGGACCTAAGGTAGGCCCTAAAAACACTTGTTTGCTATTGTTTACCAAAGCATATTTAGAGAAAGATAGTGTTTGGTTGGTTTGCTTGTCATTAGGTCTTATTTAGATTCTAGGAAGGTCTATCTTGTCCGCAAGATCGACTTATTCCATGTGACAAAATGGCGACTCCGTTGGGGACTTGATTGTTTTCCTTGTTTTACTTTGACCTGAGAAACTCTATTTTTGTTTCTATTTTTGGCTTGTTGTGTGTAAAATTGGGTAGAGTTTGTAGATCTAGGGTTATTTTTTGTTTTTCATAGCTTTGAGAGAGGACCGCACCCTAGCCGTTTGACACAGTGCGTACCTACCCGCAGCTTGGCTTTTAGCACAGAGCGAGACCGCACCTGTGCCAACTGTGGGCCTGCGGACCCTGTCAAAATTTTGAAAACCCTAAGGTTTCCTCTGTTAGTCAGCTTAGTTTGTGTTTAGAAATTGTTATCCACTACCCAGACCTGCATATAACCTGTCAGAAGCTTTCCTTGGATTGATTTCGTTAGTGTTAGGGTTTTAGGTGAAATTCCTAGGAGTTTTCCTTGTTGGGTTTGTTTTTCATTGTGGTTGTGTAGTGGCTTTGAGCTTAGAAGCTGTAGGGACTTCAGATCACCTTAGTGTCTACCAGCCTTCTTATGAGTCTGATCATTGATGAAATCTCCCCTTGTTTGAGGAATCCGCTTTGAATTTTCTCTTTACAAAACTTCGAAAAGCTTGTGTTTAAGAGTTTGGACTTTCATTTTCAAGAGGAAAAACGAAATTGGTTGTTCTTGACTGATTTGTGATTCTGCATAAATGTTATGAAACCAGCTCAAGAAAAGATAGATCAACGCCTTAGAATTCAGCCTCTTCGAGGGGGCAACCTCCTTTACATTACATAAATGAACAATTCTTCGATGATACAAATGAAAAGACCTCCTTTCTATATATAGGAGTCTAAGGGGTCATAACATAATCAGAGCTGACATAACAATAATAATGTAAGGGCACAATAATAACAATAGTGGGCTTCTATGGGGCACAATAGTAACAATATGGGCACTACATGGGTACATCAATATAATAAGTGGGTTATACTAATAACAATAAGGGGTTACACTTGTAGTATAGGGGCCTAACATGCCCCTCTCCTTCAAAAAGCGTTGTCCTCAATGCTTGAGTAGTTCTTGATGCTTCTGTATAAAATTCTTGTCCTCCCATGTGGAATATTCAGCGAGTAAGTTCTTCCACTTAATGAGATACTCTGAAATTGATCGATTTCGTAGCTGTCGGGTTCTTGTTTCTGTGATTGCTCCAGGTTCCAATATGATTTTTCCTTCCTCTTTAATTTCTAGCAATATTGTTTGAATTGGGATCTTTTGCAACTTTTGAATAAGTGGCCATACTTCTTCGTCCTTCTTCCATTCATCCCTTGCTTCGTTTATCCAATCTGGTTGGATAATATAAATAGCACAAAACAATGCTTCCACATCCTCATCCTTGAAGAGTATTCCCATTCGATAAGGTCGCCATTTTTTAAGTGCATGTTGTTTCGTTTGATTTTGCACCGAAGTGGCATTATCCTTTAAAAGTTGGAGAACTTGTTGTTGATGCTCGATGTGATCTTTCACTGCTTGAACCTTTTTCTTCTTGATATGTCCTTCTATCTCTAGAGTTTGAGGAGTGGTAATTTCTTTCAATCCTTTAAAAGATATGGTCGGATTTATTTCTTGATGCTCGATGTGATCTTTCACTTCTTGAACATTTTTCTTCTTTATATGTCCTTCTATCTTGATTGTTTGAGGAGTGGTAATTTCGAACAATGAATTACAAGATATGGTTGGATTCATTTCTTCTTTCTCGATGTGATCTTTCACTTCTTGCACCTTTTTCTTCTTGATATGTCCTTCTATCTTGAGAGTTTGAGGAGTGGTAATTCCTGCCAATGTTTTACAAGATATGGTATGATTCATTTCTTCTTTCTCTAGGGTGGGGTCCTGGCATATATCTCCTCCTTTTGTTGTTTCTTGATCCTTTTCTTCCTCCTCTTCATATTCTATGTAAAATAATTTCTTCTCAGCACACTTATGACCTTTAGTGCATTTGCTATCACAATTGTAACAAAGCCCTTTTTCTCTTTTTTCTTCCAATTGTTGTGGTGTAACCCTTGTAGGTTGTGGAAGGCTAGGAGAAACAACACTTCCATCTTTATAATTGTGAGGGGTACACTTCCTGGTTTCCATAATTTTTCTTTCCACTACGTCACAAAGCCCTTTTACTCTTTCCAATTGTTGTGGTGTTGCTCTAAAGAAGGTGTTGCTCTTTGTATCATCATAATGTGCTATCATTTCCTCCGTGAAAATTGACCACGTAACAAGTTTTTTACGAGAACAAAGCCCTTTGTACCATAAAAATTGATCTGGTTCTAAATATGAAGATGCAATACATACCTTTTGTAACATTTGTACACCATGTATATCAAAATATTGCTCCATCTGAAGTATCCAATTTACTGGATCCTTGCCATCAAACTTCCTCATCTTGCTTTTTCTTGATTTTAGGAGCTCTACCTTGAAACGACTGTAACTCTGTACTTTCAGATCTTTAAATTCTGAAATTGTGACCTGTAGTAGCCCTCTGTGTCCTCTTTCCAATGCCACCAGTCTGATCCAAATTGGATTCTCCAAGAAAGAGTTATGCCCAATCTCCCGCAGTGACCTGATTATAGACTAGTTCAGTAGAGCGAACTTGTATGAAGTTCCACGTGTCACTGTTTCAACCTTTGACTCTAAAAAATATATAAAAGAAAACTAAAGTCCGTCCTCTTTCTGTACCTTCTTACGAAATTTCAATCCGATGCTCAGAAAGAAAGTTATGACGATTTTCCCCAGGTCACCTGTTTTGAGTGTAATTCAGGAGTCTGCAAAAAGACCAACTTCCTCAGATCATATCTCCGACAATATCGCGCGAAAAGCTCTGAAATTCGGACCCAAGGTTCAGCGCGATTTCTTCTCACATGGGTTTTTTTTGCGACTTCTGAAATGTCACAGAAAAATGGTTATAGCGAAAATGCCACGATGACCTGTTTGGAGCAGCGAAACCCTAGAATCCAAAGCTCTGATACCAAATGTTATGAAACCAGCTCAAGAAAAGATAGAAAAGATAGATCAACGCCTTAGAATTCAGCCTCTTCGAGGGGGCAACCTCCTTTACATTACATAAATGAACAATTCTTCGATGATACAAATGAAAAGACCTCCTTTCTATATATAGGAGTCTAAGGGGTCATAACATAATCAGAGCCGACATAACAATAATAATGTAAGGGCACAATAATAACAATAGTGGGCTTCTATGGGGCACAATAGTAACAATATGGGCACTACATGGGTACATCAATATAATAAGTGGGTTATACTAATAACAATAAGGGGTTACACTTGTAGTATAGGGGCCTAACTGTTATGAAACCAGCTCACAAAAATATAGAAAAGAGAGATCCACGCCTTAGAATTCAGCCTCTTCGAGGGGGCAACCTCCTTTACATTACATAAATGAACAATTCTTGGATGATACAAATGAAAAGACCTCCTTTCTATATATAGGAGTCTAAGGGGTTATAACATAATCAGAGCCGACATAACAATAATAATGTAAGGGCACAATAATAACAATAGTGGGCTTCTATGGGGCACACTAGTAACAATATGGGCACTACATGGGTACATCAATATAATAAGTGGGTTATACTAATAAAAATAAGGGGTTACACTAGTAGTATAGGGGCCTAACATGCCCCTCTCATTCAAAAAGCGTTTTCCTCAACGCTTGAGTAGTTCTTGATGCTTCTGTATAAAATTCTTGTCCTCCCATGTGGAATATTCAGCGGGTAAGTTCTTCCACTTGATGAGATACTCTGAAATTGATCGATTTCGTAACTGTCGGGTTCTTGTTTCTGTGACTGCTCCTGGTTCTAATATGATTTTTCTTTCTTCTTCAATTTCTGGCAATATTGTTTGAATTGGGATCTTTTGCAACTTTTGAATAAGTGGCCATACTTCTTCGTCCTTCTTCCATTCATCCCTTGCTTCGTTTATCCAATCTGGTTGGATAATAGAAATAGCACAAAACAATGCTTCCACATCCTCATCCTTGAAGAGTCTTCCCATTCGGTAAGGTCGCCATTTTTTAAGTGCATGTAGTATTGCCAACATTTCATTCTCATAAATAGCTTGCTTGAGATGTAGCAGTAAAAATACCCAATCACCTACATCAAAACATTTTTCACTACAATGTTGATCTACCTGTTGTTTCATTTGATTTTGCACCGAAGTGGCGTTATCCTTTAAAAGTTGGAGAACTTGTTGTTGATGCTCGATGTGATCTTTCACTGCTTGAACCTTTTTCTTCTTGATATGTCCTTCTATCTCTAGAGTTTGAGGAGTGGTAATTTCTTCCAATCCTTTACAAGATATGGTCGGATTCATTTCTTGATGCTCGATGTGATCTTTCAGTTCTTGAACATTTTTCTTCTTGATGTGCCCTTCTATCTTGATAGTTTGAGGAGTGGTAATTTCGACCCATGAATTACAAGATATGGTTGGATTCATTTCTTCTTTCTCGATGTGATATTTCACTTCTTGCACCTTTTTCTTCTTGATATGTCCTTCTATCTTGAGAGTTTGAGGAGTGGTAATTCTTGCCAATGCTTTACAAGATATGGTATGATTCAATTCTTCTTTCTCTGGGGTGGTGTCCTGGTGTATATCCTCTTCTTTTGATGTTTCTTGATCCTTTTCTTCCTCGTCTTCATATTCTATGTAAAATAATTTCTTCTCAGCACACATATGACCTTTAGTGCATTTGCTATCACAATTGTAACAAAGCCTTTTTTCTCTTTTTTCTTCCAATTGTTGTGGTGTAACCCTTGTAGGTTGTGGAAGGCTGGGAGAAACAACACTTCCATCTTTATAGTTGTGACGGGTATGCTTCCTGGTTTCAATAATTTTGCTTTCTATTATGTCACAAATCCCTTTTACTCTTTCCAACTGTTGTGGTGTTGCTCTAAAGAAGGTGTTGCTCTTTGTATCCTCATAATGTGCTATCATTTCCTCCGTGAAAATTGACCACGTAACAAGTTTTTTACGAGAACAAAGCCCTTCATACCATAAAAATTGATCTGGTTCTAAATATGAAGATGCAATACATACCTTTTGTAACAGTTGTACACCATGTAGATCAAAATATTGCTCCATCTGAAGTATCCAATTTACCGGATCCTTGCCATCAAACTTCCTCATCTTGCTTTTTCTTGATTTTAGGAGCTCGACCTGAAACGACTGTAACTCTGTACTTTCAGATCTTTAAGTTCTGAAATTGTGAACTATAGTAGCCCTCTGTGTCCTCTTTCTAATGCCACAAGTCTGACCCAAATTGGATTCTCGAAGGAAGAGTTATGAGAAATCTCCCACAGTGACTTGATTATAGACTAGTTCAGTAGAGTGAACTTGTACGACGTGCCACGTGTCACTGTTTCAACCTTTGACTCTGAAAAATATATAAATGAAAACTACAGTCCATCCTATTTCTGTACCTTCTTACGAAATTTCAATCCGATGCTCAGAAAGAAAGTTATGACGATTTTCTCCAGGTCACCTGTTTTGAGTGTAATTCAGGAGTCTGCAAAAAAACCAACTTCCTCAGATCATATCTCCGAAAATATCGCGTGAAAAGCTCTGAAATTTGGACCCAAGGTTCAGCGTGATTTCTTCTCAAATGGGTTTTTTTTGCGACTTCTGAAACGTCACAGAAAAAACGTTATAGCGAAAATGCCACGATGACTGTTTGGAGCAGCGAAACCCTAGAATCCAAAGCTCTGATACCAAATGTTATGAAACCAGCTCAAGAAAAGATAGAAAAGATAGATCAACGCCTTAGAATTCAGCCTCTTCGAGGGGGAAACCTCCTTTACATTACATAAATGAACAATTCTTTGATGATACAAATGAAAAGACCTCCTTTCTATATATAGGAGTCTAAGGGGTCATAACATAATCAGAGCCGACATAACAATAATAATGTAAGGGCACAATAATAACAATAGTGGGCTTCTATGGGGCACAATAGTAACAATATGGGCACTACATGGGTACATCAATATAATAAGTGGGTTATATTAATAACAATAAGGGGTTACACTTGTAGTATAGGGGCCTAACAATAAATTAGTCCTTAGCTTGCATCTAGCTGAGTAAAACATCCTTAAAAAAGACTTTTAGTAGGCTTTGACTTCAAATAGGTTTTTATAGTTTGTAGATCTCAAAGTTAGTCATTTGCATTAGTTTTGAGTGTGTTATTAAAAAATATAAAAATCTCTTTTGGAAAAAAGTTTGTTTTTGTAGTGATTGAGTGCTTTGAAACAAAAAAGGGAAATTTTTGTGAAATAACTAGTTGTCTCGTTTTTTGAGTGCTTTGGAAAGGAAAAGCTCTTCTTTTAATTTGTTTAATTGAGAAAGATTTGTGTTTACAAAATATTTGCATTCTCAAACTCTTTCTTAGTTTAGAAGTTCATCGAAGAGGAAAAGATTGTTTGAATCATCTTAGGTGCATTTTTAGTGATTTTGAGTCGAGTCTTCATACCACGAGTTTCATCTCCGCACCTTTGAACTTAAACAAAAACCGCTAAAATTAATGCTTAAAGTAAAATTCACCTAGTAACATTTTTATTTCTAGGGCTCTGATACACCAACTTAGCTTAGGCTAGTGTCTTGGAGTAGGAGAGTAATTAACTCTCCAAGACAGTAAAAACAAACAAGTAGCTGTATCTTGTGGTAGGGAAGAAATCCAATTGTTGCATTTATGCTCTGGTAAAGCTCCTCTTAAAAGAGAAGCACGAGATCGTGTCCGAACCAGCGTGGGAATTAATCCTTCCTCATTGGGAACGATGCCAGATATTCACGTATTAAAAACGGTAAACCTCGGATTAACCATTGTCGAGGAGCCTAGGGTCACTTGTTGGTAAACCTTGGATTATGTCAAGGAGCCTTCAAGGGGATTGAGCTTGCTACTCTGCCCTTGCATGCGTATCGGATCGTAGGCTGTTCCCCCAAGTATATTTGTCTCACTTGGTAACCTTAGTGGCCATATTCTTTAGGACTCTTCCTGAGGTGACAGTGGTGGGAAGATCCCACTGTACCTGGAGCAGACGTCAGCTAGACTCACTTGGATTTTCTGGGGGGTTCTCTTCACTCGAGACGGTTAAGTGGAGAAACTTGTGCCAGTCTATTCATTAAGCAGGTTGCCGGGGTAACTGTTCCAACCGCCATTTCTGAATTGAACTCTGCGATGTTGGATTTCATCACCAACTAGTGTTTTCAGTCCAGAAAGTTACTGTTTGTGTGTGTTTGATCTCCTAGATTCTTTAGGCGTGTGATTCAAATTTGTTTGGTTCTTTAGAGACTTTAGGTGCTTTTCATTGAGATTTTACTTTGTTTGTGTGTGAAGTAGTTAAATGTTTTTAACTATGGTTGAATTACCAAGACAGTCCCGTAGACTTCGGGGCCAGTCTCCTGAGTTTGTAAACGTGGCTGAGTTACTAAGGAAGTCCCGTAGGCTTCGGGGCCAACCTCCTGAGGAAGTACCAAGCCAGCTCGAAGGCTTGAAAGTCCTTGTAACTCCTAGAGATAGTAGAGTTGGGTCACCTGAGGAAGGAGAATCTTCTTTGATAGTACATCCTGATTTTCAACCGTTAGTAGCAGAGTATAATCCACAGTGAGTGTCTGTCTCTGAAATCGATGGTAGCTTTTCATCTACTAGTGATATAGGTGAAGAACCCGAAATATCCGAGCCTGAAAGTGAATTTGCTGCTACTCCGACATCGGGGTTTGTTTCTCCAACTTCTAGTGGTCCTGGTTCACCTAGGGTAGAAAGAGTAATCATCCAAGATCTTCCTTCTGGACTTATTGCTATTGAAGAACTTGCTCTGGAAGAAGTAGGCATCCCTATCCCTGAAAATCAACCTGTTATTGAACTAAGGGAGAGTGAATCAATTTTTTACAGTCCACCTAGGAGTAGTTCTTGGTATCTTTCTTTGACTAATTTTCTAGAAAACTCAGGGTTAAGTTTTTCACCACCTCGTGCTCCTTATCACCCAACACCTAGAGGTTTTTATACTCCCGTCAATATGGCAGGACAGTCATCCATGTTTACTCAATTGCCCGAATCTTTTTTGTACGGCGGTCCTTCTGTTCCCTCTGGGTATCAGTCACTTTTTGGTACTTTTTCGGGAGCATCTCCTCAACCCATTGAGCAAGGGTTATTAACTGGAAACAATGGTACTAAGCCGTTGAGCGTAGAAGACATTCTTATGATGTCAGGTTCTATTCCCAATCCTCAACCTCAAGGTGGCCAGTTACCGCCTGGGGGGCAGCCTCAATTAACGCCTGGGGGGCAACCTCAAGGACAGTACATACCTATGGGACAGTACGTTCCTCAAGGTCAACCCCAGACTCAATATGTACCCCAAGGTCAACCCCAGTATCAATTTATACCTCAAGGTCAACCCCAGTATCAGTATGTGCCTCAAGGGTATCAACCCCAAGGTTAGAACTCGAACCAAGGTTTCCAACGACCCCAAGGTCAAACGTATGTTCAAGGAACGAGAAATGTACCTTTCAATTATCAATCCTACCCTCAACCCGGTTATGGTCCTCAGTATTCTCAACCTGTTATGGGTCACTACCCCGGAATGAATATAGTGTGGGATCCATCGCAAACCCAACAGATGTTGCAGCCAAGTGTACAGTTGTCATATCAAACTGGACAACCCTTAGTTTCTGGTTCACCCTAGCAACCAGTCTAGTCTAACATTCAAACTTCTGTACCTTCGGTAGTTTCTCAGCCTGGGCCTAGTACAGCTCGTACTCTGCCTCAAACGACTGCTACAACTGCCGCAACATTTGTTCAATCTACCCCACCTACTTCTGGAGTATCGATAGCTCCGGTTTCTACTGTTCCTGTATCTACTCCTCAGACATCTTTACCACCGTCTGGATCTACGATTCAAACTTCGGTTCAGATGCCTGTAGGACAACGTGGTTTAAGTACGGTTGTCACAAGTCAACCACAATTCACTTATCAACCGTACCAGGGACAGTACCAATTCGGTCCTGCTGTGCAACAGCCAGTCTATCAGTATCAACTGTATCCTGGGTACACTTATCAACAACCTCAACAACCCCAGTACGGTCCGGTTAATCCTGGTTTTCCGGGAGGATACAATATCCCGAACGCCATTCCCATTCCTAGTTATCCTGGATATCCTCCTCCTGGGGCTGGTCTCATGACCCAGAGTTTTAGGGATCCTAATCGACAGTTATCGTTTATCGCAACTTTGGACTTACCTGATTTGTCGCGCCTAACGAACGATCCCATTAATTATCTTCCATTTTGGCCGCCAATGTTGAATAAGTTGCCCAGTGACATTCCCAAGTTCGAAGGTAAATCAGGAGAGGACCCGTCCAACCATGTGATGACTTACCACCTCTGGTGTGCGTCTAACTCCATTACAGATGATTCGATCCGTCTTAGACTTTTCTAGCGCACTCTAATTGGTCTCGCGGCCAAGTGGTACATTGAGTTACCACGAGGCACTTTTTATAATTTTAGTCAGTTAGCCACCTCGTTTTTAACTCATTTTCAGTTTCCAGTCCGATATGACAATGGCACGAAATTGTTAACTTCACTAAAACAATCGACATCCACTTATATTTTAGATCATATTCATGAGTGGAGACGTCGACGACGTTTAGTGAAAGTATTTATTTCGGATCAGATCTTGGCTGAGTGGTTTGTAAAATCTTTGTTGCCAAAGATCACTGAAGATGTTGTTAAAGTCGGAGTTGTTACTGAGGAGCAAGTAATTGCTCAAGCACAGTACCTTGACTTGGTCTATACTTAGTTGGGTACGTTACACGAAAAAATCCCCGATCTTCCCAAGCAAAATCAAATCGCTGCAGCTCCTTCGGGATCTCATGCCGCCGATGGTATGATTGGCACAGTTAGCACTAAAAGTAAGAAGAAGTCTTCCAAGAATTCTTCCCCTGTCATAACCTTGCCTGATTCCCCAACAGGAGATTCTTCTGCAGATATTTCCGCCGATATTCACGTTGTAGAGTCATCTACAGCCAAATCAAAATCCGGTGGGAAGAAGAAAGGAAAGAAGAAGAATAGAATGGACAAAAGTTCAAAGGAGAAACTTGAAAAGGCGAAATCCAATGATGAAAAGCGCAAACCTCGTTATCCTTGTCTCATTTGTGACGATGAACATTTTACAAGAGACTGCCCTCATCGTGCAGAGGTTGCGAAGATTGTCAAGGGTTCCCAAACTCCTGCTGTTTTGAAGGATCCGTTTCCGGCTCAAGACAGTAAGATGATAGGTTCATCCTCGAACGCCAATGAAGAACCCATACTGATGATGTCCCATGTTAGGATTTCGACTCGATCGCAAGATTATGGTAGTAAAAGTCTTGTTGATGGTAAAGAAGCAGAATCTTCTCATTCTAATCCATCAACCTCAGCTCCCGGTTCTGATCCACTACAGATCGAGAAACCTAATCCAGACTTGGTAATCAAACCGCCCGCCAAGGGTATACTTCGAAAGTCAGCTTTCAATCCACATGCGAGAGCGGCTCAGAATTATAACATCGTTGAGGATTTAGTTGTTTCACCCTCAGCAATGTCAGTTTTGGAAGTGCTGCAATCATGCCCAGCACAACGTAAATTACTTTTGTCGGCTATAGGAGCTGTTTATGTTCAGGACCCGAACCTAATAATCTTCGATCTAGAAAGTAGTACACCGCATTTGCCTCATCAAATGGCTTTCCAAATTCCAGTGATAGTAAAAAACAGGCCTATTCATCGGACTGTAATTGATGAGGGAGCCTCAACGTGTATTATGTCGATACAGTGCTGGAGATCCTTTGATGGCCGTGGGTGTCATCCTTTTAGCATTCTACAGGATTTGCCTATAGGGGTTGAAGGAAAAACCGTTAGTCTAGATGTGGAGGTGGTTGATGCCCCTCTAGATTACAACCTTCTCTTGGGTCGAAGTTGGTCTTACGCTATGACAGCGGTCGTTTCATCGGTCTTTCGAGTAATAAAGTTTCCACACAATGGAAAGATCATAACAATAGACCAGCTGGCTTACTTTTCATCCGACCCAGCCTCTTCAGAGAGTATTCAGCATGTTGGTAAAACGACTATCCCATATAAGGATGTTGGAGTAGGATTAGTTAAAGATGCCGGTTTACTGGGAACTTTTCCTTTTCCTCCAATCAACGCATCATCTTCATTTGCAACCATTCATATGATTATATCAGACACCATTATTTATGATGATCCTTGGATTTTCCCTTCTGAATCTGAGATAGACTCATTTGGTAATGCCATGCCTTTGAGTCCATATGAACTTGCCTATGAAGCCGTGCAGTCATTTGCCGACCCATCTTCAACCGAAAATGACTTAATGAATGTGGTCCGTGAGGAATCACTTTTCACATCAACCTCGGATTTAATCACGTTTTCTGAACTTGTTCACTCTGATGAGCAAATTCGTGAAATCCTATGTGTAGATGATTTACCATGGGAAGATCTCCATCACAGATCTTCGTTTTTACCCGAGATTGATCGTTTTGAAAATGATTTCTCATCAATTTTTACAACTGAATATGTCAAGGAACCTCAGAATCCAATGAAACATCCCGATTCAGAGTTAAATTTGGGAAACATCTCTCGAACTATTCCTATTGACATTTCGGTTAATCCCGGAATTGTTGAGAACATTCATATAGGTGCCTTGTGTACAGATGACGAAATTCAAATATATAAGGCCCTATTTCAAGGATTCCGCAACGTGTTTGCCTGGTCCTATGAGGAAATGCTAGGAATTGATCCCGTAATTGTTGTTCATGAGATCAAGACTTACCCGGACGCTAAACCCGTCCGGCAACGTTTGTGTCAGATTCACCCACGAAAAGCTATTGCAATTAAAGCAGAAGTTGAAAAATTATTGAAAGCAGGTTTCATTTATCCGATCCCATTAATGGATTGGGTATTGAATATTGTTCCGGTTAACAAAAAGCAGGGAAAAATAAGAATATGCATCGACTATAGGGATATTAATCGAGCTTGTCCAAAGGACAATTACCCAACTCCCTATATCGATCAAATCATTGATGATTGTGCCGGCAGCGAACTATTTTCCTTTATGGACGGCTTTTCCGGATATAATCAAATCAATATTCTACCTATCGATCAACCAAAAACGGCTTTCATTTGTCCATGGGGGACATTTGCTTATTGCAAATTACCTTTTGGGCTTAAGAATGCCGGAGCAACTTTTCAAAGGGTGATGTCTTATGCGTTTTATGACATCAAACACATTGTGCAGCCGTATCTCGATGACTTTCCTGCTCATTCCTTACATCGAGCTGATCACCTCATCCATTTACGAGCAATTTTTATGAGGTGTAGGCATTATCGGATTCGTTTGAACCCACACAAATGTGTCTTCTGTATAGAAACGGGTCGATTACTGGGATTTGTAGTTTCGAAAGCCGGCATTCACGTTGATCCCTCGAAGGTTGAAGCTATCATCAAATTGCCTCCTCCTTCGAGTCTTCGCCAACTCCAAAGTTTGCAGGGGAAAGCAAACTTTTTACGACGATTCATTCCTAACTACGCCGAGGTTACAAAGGGTTTTACCCGGTTGTTGAAACAAAATACACCATTCTATTGGGATGAGATAGCTCAAAAATATTTTGATGCACTCAAACACACGTTGACTCATGCACCGTTGTTGCATCCTCCCAACTACAACCAAGATTACTTCTTGTATCTCGCCGCCTCTCATTCCACCATTGGAATGGTCTTAGTTCAGGAAGATGAATTCGGAACTGAACATGTGATATATTACCTTAGTCGAACTTTAAATCCAACTGAGCTAAAATACTCACATGTGGATAAATTGGCATTGACAGCCATTCAAGCTGTCCAACGTTTTCGTCACTACATTTTACTACGTAAAACTACGGTAATTTCGGATTGCAACCCTATGATCTACATTTTGACCAAGCAATTGCTAGGGGGCAAGTACTCTAAATGGATCATTATCCTGCAGGAGTTCGACTTGGAATTTGAGAAATCTAAGTCTAAGAAATCTTTAGTTTTTGCGGAGTTAATGTGTGACTTCCCGCGTGCTGACACAAAAATTGTGGCGGAGGAGCCCATTGCGGACGAATCCTTGTTTCTAATCAGCACTTTAGATCCGTGGTATGGGGATATCATCATTTATCTCCAGACCCAATCCTTTCGGCCAGAAATTTCAAGGTCAGAATGTTGAAAAATTCGATTCCAGTCCCAACAATTCAAGATTATTGGAGATACTCTTTATCGCCGTGGGGCGGATTCTGTTTTTCGACGTTGCTTAACTCACGAGGAAGATGAAAGGGTTCTAAATGACTGTCACTCTGGAGCGTGTGGCGGTCATATGTCTGGGTTTGCCACAGCCTAAAAGATATTGTGCGCTGGCTACTTCTGGCCGTCTTTATTCAAAGATTGTATTACAGCGGTCCGAAAATGCCACAACTGCCAAATTTTTTATCGTAAGATGCGCGCTCCACCTGCTCCTCTCCACCCTATAATTGCCGTTGGTCCTTTTTCCAAATGAGGTATCGATTTTATTACATGTAACCCTCACTCGGCCGGGGGCATGCATATATCATCCTTGTGGTAGATTATTTTACTAAGTGGGCCGAGGCGATGCCTACATTCGAGGCAGACGGCAAGACAGCTGCAATTTTCATGTTCAATCATATAATTGCTAGGTTTGGTGTCCCACAAGCGATAATCACTGATCATGGGCATCATTTTCGAAACGTTATGATGACCGAACTTACAGGCCAGCTTGGTTTACGTCACGATAGTTCAACCCCTTATTATCCACAAGCGAATGGTCTGGTTGAATCCATCAACAAACTTTTAGTTATCATGATCCGACGAACCATTGGGATTCATCGGTCGAATTGGCACAACATGCTATTTTCAGCGCTTTGGGCATACCAAACTTCAGTAAAAACATCAACAGGGTTCACTCCTTTCCAACTAGTCTATGGTTTGGAAGCTGTGTTACCCATTGAATGTGAAATCCTGTCACTACAAATGACCATCGAGTTACTTCCAGCCACTTCCGAAGAGGAGAAGCGCTTGTTATACTTGGCTCAATTAGATGAGTATCGACGTGATGTTGCATTGGTGATCGAGACTCACGCAAAACGAATGAAAGCTCAGTATGATTGAAATGTGACCCCTCGAAATTTTTCGGAAGGAGATCTAGTCTTAGTTTACGATCAAGCTAATGATAAATTAGGCGCTGGAAAATTCGTTCCTATGTGGCATGGTCCCTATGTTGTCAAGTGAAAGCTAACCAAAGGGGCTTATGAATTGGTAGACTTTGACAGGGACTCTTTGGGTAAACCCAGAAATGGCCTTTACTTGAAGAGGTATTATGCTTAAAAGAATGGGTATGGAGATTTTTAGTTAGGATAGTTTTTTCTTTCTAGCTGGTGTGTTTTAGTTTAAACAATGTGCTTAGCTTAGAGAGTGTTTTTCGTCATTATTCCTGCTTATCTTGATTTTACTCTTGATATTGCAGATGTCGGTGCCTCTCCAAACATACATTGGTTTCGCTGATGGTGCTTGTCGTAATACACGAAACATCTCTTCCGCAGCTTCGGTTATCTATTCGCCCTATGACGAGTTAGTATCTATGCATGGGGTAAGCCTCGGTCAAACAACGAACAACATTGCCGAGTATAGTGCAGTGATTGAGTTATTATCTGAATCTATTTCATTTGGGATTCGGAGTTTGATAGTGAGGTTAGATTCTGAACTCGTTGTATTACAACTTAATAGAGTGTATGCCATTAGAAATCCAGTGTTATTAAGATTATTTTTGAGAGTGCGTCTCTTGGAACGTGAATTTGATTACATTGAATATCAGCATATTCCAAGATCTTTAAATACATTAGCAGATGCAATTGCTTCTCGAATGTTAAATAGACATTTGCAATAATCATACATGTAAATTTAAAACCATTCCATAACATGATTTACAAGATAAGTCGGTAATAGTGATATATATATATATATATATATATATATATATAGGAGTGTGTCAAAAAATACATCGTCCTCGATCATAGGTTGAAAAACACCTTATGATCGGCAAAAATGATAAGTACAAAAAACAAAAATGTCACATGTGCCCACAATAGGCGATCATCCTATCACTGGTGATGATCTCTATAAGAAACCACTGCACGGGCCACCTTGCAAAGGAACCTCCTAAAAGGTCCCGGGACTCCAATCACATAGCGCTGAAGTCGACGAGGAATGTCGTCTATAGTGGTCTTAGGAATATCTCCTGTCAAGCACTCGAGATGACCCTCCAACTCGGCCAAAACCTCTGCTGATTCGTCCTGTGGGGCTGGCGCGGGTGCAACTGGTTGCCTCCTCTCGTAAGGCCAGAGAGCGGCTGGTCGCTGTGGACCCACATCTGCATTTGAAATTTTTACTATCAGTTTTGAGACGATGAAAAAATAACAAAAAATTAAAATAGAAAAATGTTGAAAAGGATTTTACCTGACTCGTCCCACTGCTCTCCTAGTGGAAGAACCATGTCTGGGTCACCACAAAAATCTATCCCAGCGTAAGGGAAGTCCTGAATAGAAAAGACCTGGTTTTCCAGCCATTGGAAATACTCAGGTTTGAACCGAGCAACCTCTGTCCTCTCGTCCGGGTGACGGGCCATGACTGCGACCCATCGCATCAGTTTGGGCTCTCGAGGAAGCCCAGCTCCAACAGTAAGGTGCTGTGGGATCCGCATAGGAACCCTCTCTAGGCCAAAACTCACGACCAAAGCCCCATAACCAAAGGTCTTTAGTCGTCCGTTCTTGGCCCTGGTTAGTCGGCCTTTCACATTGGCCAACACAGCATCGCACCAGTAGAAGATGGTGCCTCGGAAGCAATCAACTGCCATACGCATCTGGGATTCGGTGGCAATATGTAATGCGGCAGCTCCGCAAAGTCTGGTGACAGTGAATGCAATCACCATGAGCTCAGGACGGGATATGGTCTTTATGTATATCCCTTTGTCTCTAGTCTGGCTGTTGTAGTACTCTAGCCGGAGGCTATCGACAGACTAGCCACCTGGCCTAGTCCCGTGCAGAGTCAAGTCTTCGCCTCTCTTAGGCAAACCAGTCAAGAAATATATGTCCGCCAGCTCGATTTCGAGCTGGTGGCCGCCAATGAAGAAGCACTGGTCCTGTATGCTCCATCTGTCAACCAGCCACTGTAAGAAATCCACCTGAGCCCTCATGCCAGGAATGGCCCAGAATTTATACAAGCCGCACGCCCTCAAAGCATCAAGTGAAGGCTGATGATTCCATGCGGCGGCATCCACGTCCTCATGCTCTCGTTCACGCCAATCTAGCATGATGTACTCTCTGCATCAAGTATAAAGACAAATTAAAATGCTAGAAAATATTTTGTGTGGTCCATTTTTGAGAATTTTTGGGTTAAAAACCCTTGCGGTGGGGACCGCACCCTCCAAGTTAGACACAGTGCGTGGGACCGCACTTTGTCTACACGGATGGTGCGGAACCCGAGCTTTTTCCTAATGGAGAAAAAGTCGGGGTCCGCAGGCCCGCAATGGTAAACCTGCAGGCCCCCACGCGCGGGTTTTGCGCCTAAAAACCCTCCCAAAAATGAAATAAATGATTAAAACAAAAAATTAAACGGTTAAAAATGAAGAGTGGGATGATGTGGATTACCTGGAGAAGACGGCGCTCGATTTCGACGGTTGGATTTTCCGCAATCTTCACGGGAAGTTTTCTAAGCAAAAGCACTATTTTCTCACCCAAACTCAAACGGTAAAAATGAATTGACAAAACCCCTTTTTATAAGTTTTTTGAGTAAATAAATTGCAAATTTGTTTATGTTTCACTTTGAAAAGGTATTTTGCGACGTTTTTATCCATTTCGAACAGGTATGAGTAATGTTTGTGTTTTTGTGTAGAATAAAGGATTATTCAGGCGAAATCTATCATTTTCGACGAAAAAAACATGTAGAGTCATCTTTAAGCTCTTTTTTGACTCCTAAAACATGAAAAGATTGCCGAGTGTTTCTTTTAAACTCGTTAAAATAGAATTAAAAGATGGTCCACTTACATCTCTTTTCTGACCGTAAAAACATGAAAAGATTGCCGGATTTTTGTCGTTTCAAATTCGATATTGGTTATAAAACGACGTGTCGTTGATCGCTTTTTTACTTTTTCGGGTCAAGGGCACTAATGACGAAAAGTACTCCTTGGTCGTAAAAGATCAAACGGTTCTCTCAAGTATTATTTATACTTTTTCGGGCTTGGGAGACACAAATTTATGAAAAAGGTCAACCCTGGAGTCTTCTTAAGTTTTTCAGACTCTCTAAAATTGAAAAACGCCGAGTTTCTTCTATACTAGACTCGTTAAAATTTCACAGTAAAGGACCTGTTCAATTACAAACAGGAACGAACCACTCCTTCTTAGGGTTCGAATTTAAACTAAGTTGGACTCATCTGAAGGATGAGCTTATAATCAAGCAAATGTTATCCTCCTCAAGTTTGTCAAAAATAAAGAGGTACTTGCCAGAAATGGTGGGGGAAAAGAGAGAAAAATGAGCCTGTTTGTCATACTTTGTAACCACTCTTGAACACGAAACTTTTATTCACCTGGGTTGGGAAATCCTTTGCCTAACAGTTGATCAAACCACATTGAAAGTCTTCAGCCGGTTTCTGGGTATTAACTTTGGGTCAATTGTCACCAAGCCATCTGTCGTGTCGTTATATGTTGAAGAGGTCACTGCCAATAAGCCATTCATTTGCAAAATATTTGTCATCCATTTTTACCATCCCTGAGTTAGTCCTTGCAACTAAATTTTTTCAACTTGATCTATGATTTCGTGTTGTGGGCTTGCCTACGATGGATCGCTTTCTATCGACATCAACTCATTATCTAGAAAGATGATCTAGGAATCGTCAGTACCTTGAAGTCTGCATGCCTCAATGGCAGGTTTCTCGCCTTTGACGACAGTTTACATCATTGACTTTCGATCAAAGGATTCCGTGACATGTTCGACATCAACACATTTATTCACATCTCATGGATTGTATTGGGTACTTTGAGAGCCATTGACATCACTGGTGGTTTCTCTCACACTTGTTAACAATTTACATCATTAACTGGTAATCAAGTGGTTTCTACCATGTTCGACATCAACACATTCATTCGCATGGATAGAATCGTACTGTTTCGGGAAGTAGAAATGAAGACCCTGGATCTAGTTTCTACCATCCAGGCTACGAGGAATTTTGTATTCATTATATATGGACTATTCATAAACAGATGGATGCGTCCATACTGTGTCCACATGAGTCTTGTGATGTTTTACAAGATCATTCCTATATCAGAGCAGTAGTTAGTTTTTCTAGTCAGTTTTAATCTAAGTATGGGAATGCCTACCTCAGCGATGATATGATCTCATATATATATCTTGCATTGAATGTTTTTACAGGTTCCAACCGGGCTCTCCACAAGATGATCCTCGAAATGCTAAAGTACTTCACTCTTCCTAAATGATAAGAAATCCTCATCTACTACAGACTTCGCACTTTAGGGGGCAATCTGTTATACAAAAATATCGTCACCATGATTATTTGCAGTCAGTATGGGTCTATCATCACTTATACTGTCCTCCTAAGCAAGTCTCAGACCTCAGCTCTTCAAATCAAGCTTTGGAAATGAGAGAAAGACATTAAAAATCAATGTAACTCTGGTTCCGCACTTTCTCTCATGGTCACCTGCGGTCCCGCACCTTCTGTGTACAAAAACTGCGGACATGCCCGCTCTGTCCCTAACGGTGTAGGTGCGGACCCCTGTGAAAGTCAAAAGGCGCAAGTTTTATCTTAAAGAACTCACTTTGGGTTAATTCTAGAGGTTTCTAGAAGGAATTTTGACGTGGATTGTTCGCTCTGAGGTGGTTCATGCATCCCAAAAGAGAAGGAGCTAATCCCTTGATGAGAGGAGCTATCTCTTTGAAAGAGGGCTTTATCCCTTTGAAGGAGGACCTAGTAACCTCCCTCCATTGCACTATAAATACAGGCATTGGGCTGGTTGCTGGAGAGGTTAGAAGCTGAACATTTTTTAGGGTAAATGCTGGTGAAATCAAGACTTCCTAGTTGAGCTTAAGAGGAGAGATCACACATCTTTTTGGCTTCATTGGGGAGTGAGTGAAACTTGTCAAAGTAGAGGAGACTTCTTGTTGGACCCTGGGAGGAGCTTGTACAGCGTCAAGGCAAAGGTTGTAAAGTTCTTCTTCTTTTGAATTAATACAATCAAACTCATTTTTCTCAACAAGTATCTCATGTTATTTGTTTCATGGACTCCTTGACTTTCATGTTAAATATGTTTTATGCAATTGGCTTTTCAGTTGCTATTTAATTTGTTTGCCTTGTTTGTGTTTGCAGATTCGCGAAAAAGAGCTCATTTGGATCGAAGGAGCGAGGGCATCCACAAGCTTGCATTGGACCTAAGGTAGGCCCTAAAAACACTTGTTTGCTATTGTTTACCAAAGCATATTTAGAGAAAGATAGTGTCTGGTTGGTTTGCTTGTCATTAGATCTTCTTTAGATTCTAGGAAGGTTTATCTTGTCCGCAAGATCGACTTATTCCGTGTGACAAACTGTATGTTGTATGGCATCCTGGTGGAATTCATCAAGTTCATTAAGTTGGTCCATGATCCGAATTTAAACAAGAATGCAACAAATTACAGATATAACCATAAAATACGTAGATGCAACAAAAATAACACTTCCTTTCATTAATATCAAATAATGAAATATGCTTACAAACATAATGGAAATAAGACTAGCTCAGGTGATGGTAGCTTATCTCAGAGAAGAGATGTGGTGGCTACATGCCTCTGAACTGAGTTACAATGAGGCTCAAGGGCCTTTTTATTATTGAACAATAAGAGAAAACCCTTAACAACCAAAACCCTAACCCGAGGAGATGTTACACCAAGAGTTTATGGGCCTCGTTGGGGTTAGTTGGGCAACCAACTTCTCGGGGTCGTAACTTGGTCGTACTATCTTTGTTTGACGCACATGATACCTCGTTGGAAAGATCTCTCCAAGGACTACAACTGAAAATGTGATTTCAATGAAATTGCCTAGAATAATATTGACAAAAAAAATGTCGTTTAGGGCCTCAAAACAGCGCCGGAAGTTCAGGACCTGAAAAACTGCCAAAAATAGTAAACCGTGCTATAATTAAGGAAAAAAACACTGACAAAACAATGGTGGGGGTCCAAGTGGAATAGGCGGGTGACCACCAATATCCACCTGCATCATTCCTCCCCCCTTAGGAAGCAATGGTCTCCACTACGTTGAGTTCCTCCATGAGATGAGGAAATGTTTGGTGAACTTAGTCCCTAGTGAGCCATTTTCCTTGGTGCAGGAGTTGGCCGGCTTTGACAACTCGATACAATTGGATCTTCTGCTGGCGATTGTTCTTGATCTGCGTGTCCATGATCCGATCAGTTGCAGCTTGTTCCATGCAGTCTGGATTTAACTCTATTGGTGTGAGTTGTTCTGCAATGTCGGATGTGTCTAGTAATGGTGGAAAGTATGGCCGAAGGCGATCCACATTGAACACTGGGTGCAAGCCAAGGAATGGGGAAATGTTAAGCTCAAAAGCATTATCTCCCACAGCCTTGGTGATGGCATATGGCCCATATGGAAGAGGGTGAATCTTGTGGTGAAGCCCAACGAGGTGCTCCTTCTGCAAATGTAGCCAAACTTTGTCGCCCACCTGGAACTTGTGTGGCACCTGATGTTTATCATGTCACTACTTGTACTTAGCATTGGCTTTTTCCAATATGTCATGGACCTGTTGGCGGATGTGTTGAATGTGCTCAATGAAGATATTTTCTTTGTCGGCTTCAGATTTGACATGAGACGAATCTGCCTTAGTCACTGCAAATGGTATGGCCACATCAATGGGACATAGTGGCTAGAATCCCAAGCCCACCTGAAAAGGGTTGTAGCTAGTTGAGCTGTGGAGAGCTCGGTTGTAGCTGTGCTGGACATAGGGGAGGCTCTCATCCCATGTGCGTAGATGCTTTGAGTTGTACATGTGCATAATGTGTACAATCATCCTGTTGACGACCTTTGTCTAGCCATTAGTTTGGGAATGGAAAGTTGTGGACTTAGTGAGCTTGGTGTCCAACATCGACTAGAGACTGGAGCAAAATGTACTGAGGAACCTGTTGTCCCGATATGAGATGATAGACTACGGGATCCAAAAGTGTACCCACACTTGTTTAAAGAAGAGTTTAGTAGTGGCTTTTGGTGTGATACTCTTCTTGCAGGCTGCCATAATGGTCATCTTCGAGAATCTGTTGACAACCACAAAAGCATGGTCGTTGCCATGCTTAGTAGAAGGAAGGCCTGACATGTAATCCATGGAGATGGATTCCCAAGGTTGACTGGGGTAGGCAGCGGAGTATAGAGACCTTGCTTCTTGATGGTCGATTTGGCAATGGTGCAGGCAGTGCAGGATCTGATGTACTTCCCGACATCCTGTCAAAGATTCAACCAATAGAAATATCTTTGTAGTACTGCTACCATTTCTCGACCTCGAAGTGCCTAGTGGCCCAACTGTAGTGCGCTTCCCAAATCATCTTCGCACGCTCACTTGAAGGAACAAAAAGGTGTCCTAGATGGCATAATAGATCATCTTGGAGGTGAAAATCTGGAACTTGCTGACCCTCCAAGAGCGTATGGTATGTGTGGCTGAATTCTGGGTCACTTTTGTAGATAAGTTACTAATCAGAAGTCTCGTGCTCACACGAATTGAGCACGGTCGTTAACGCCATGATCGGTGGTCGGTTGAGGCAGTCTACAACATTATTTGTGCTGCCCTTCTTATACTTGATATTCAAATGGAACTGTTGTAGGTATGCGGAACACTTATGATGGTGATCATTTCGTAACTTCCCTTATGTTTGTATGAGCTAGAGGGGTCAGTGGTCTATGTGGATGACCGTTTCCTTCCCAAAATGTAATGCTTTCATTGGCGGCAGGCATACATAATGGAATACATGTCTTTGTCATAAGTGGGATATTTCTAGACTGTGTCTGAAAGTGTCTCACTGTGATATGCCACTGGATGCCGTTGTTGAGTGAGGACTGCCCCAATAGCATAGTCAGAGGCATTTGTCTCAATATCAAATGGTTGTTGCAAGTCTGGTAATGTGAGCACTAGTGCAGAGCAGAGGCGATGTTTCAACTCTGCGAATGCCTTCTGTTGAGATTCAACCAAAAGAATTTTTCTTTCGCTCCTCCTTTAGTGACTTGACTCAAGGGCCAAGTGATATGAGATAGTCCCAACATGAACCTGCAGTAGAAATTGGCAAGACCTAGAAAGTTGCGGAGCTCTGTCAGAGTGGTTGGGGCTGGCCAATCCCGAATGACTTGGATATTGGCTGGATCCACATGCACCCCCGTTCATCAATAATGTATCCCAGATACTGAACCTGGGTCATGCCAAAAGTGCAGTTCTCCAAATTGGCACACAACTTGTGTTGCCGCAATGTTTGGAGAACCTGTCAGATGTGGTGGAGGTGCTCTTCCCAACTTTCACTGAAGATAAAGATGTCATCCAAGTATACCACTACAAATGAGTTGGTGAATGGTCGCACGATGTCATCCATCAACCTCATGAAGGTTGCATGAGCATTTTTCAACCCGAAAGGCATAACCAACCATTTGAAAAGGCCCTCCTTAGCTTTGAAGGCAGTCTTCCACACATAAGAGGGTTCAATTGATACCTGGTGATATCCTGACTTCAAGTCTATCTTGCTGAAATATTTTTCCCCCTTGAGTTGGTCCAGAAGGTCATCAATCCTTGGGATCGAGTACTTATTTTGGACAGTGATCTTGTTCAACGCCTGATTGTCAATACAGAGTCTCCAAGTCCCATCCTTCTTTTGTACCAACACGATCGGGCTCCCACAAGGTTATGGAATCAGCCGAATGTGACCTTTCTGCAGCAACTCTTGAATTTGCCTCTTGATTTGATCGTTCTCCAGAATGGAGCACCATAGATCGGTCCATTGGGTAATGACGCACCTGGGGTTAGATCGATGGAGTGCTTGACCTGACAGTGTAGAGGCACCCCTACAGGGGAGGTGAAGATGTCCTTGTACTCCTCCATGACCTTTTCCATTTGTTGTTGTCATGCAAAAGGGCCCTGTTTGGAGGTCTTGGCCACCATCTTCTTCTTTCCTTGAGGGCGTATCATTAGGAAAACAAGTTTCCCGGTTTTTGAAATGAGCTTACTGCATTATTTTGTAGTAACCAGAGAGATGGCGGTAGGCGGTGCTACCTCTAGTATCCTGTACAACTTATTTCCCAATGTAACAATAACAATGTGAGGCCTTGACTCATACACAACATGTCACTTCCACAAGTATGGTTGGCCTAATAATACATCATAAACATCAAGGGGAGCAACGTCACATAATACCTCATCCGTGAAGGGCTTGATGTTGTATGGAAGATGACATTGTTGGCTCATGCACAGATCTCGTCCTTGGTGAAGCCACCTGATGGTGTACGGTTGTGGGTGTGTTGTGGTCGGTAAGCCCAGCCGCTTCACGACCTCTGCTGCAATGAGGTTCTTTTGGCTCCCGCTGTCGACAATGAACTGTAGCAGGGAACCCTTTACCCACATCTGGGAGTGGAAGAGACACTCCTCCTCCTCTGGATCTTCAGGTTCCTCCTTCTGGATCTTTGTGGTGGTGACGGTGGCGTTGGGCTCCGCATCAATAATCTGCTTCCCTTTGTCATTCCCTTTGTTGAGTTCTAACTCAGAGTTGGAACATGCATCTGATTCTGAAGCCTTCAGCTTGGACACCAGTGACTGCTTGGCCCGACACTCACTTGTGTTGTGGGTGGAGCTCTTATGGAACTCACACCAATTTCCTGTGTCCTTCTTTGGCTTTGCAATGTTGTCCTTTTCTTGTGGCCTTGGCAGGTTGTCTCGGGTTGTCCCGCCTTGGCTTTGTCCTTTGTTCTACGGTTTGGGGGAAGATTTCCCTTGCTTTGGATTCACAGATCCAAAGTCTCGCTTCTTCTGTTTAAATTTCTGCTCGATCTTGACGGTGTATTGGTACACCGTGCCAAGCGAGGATATGTCTAGGAACTCCATCTCGTCTTGGATGTATCTATGTAGGCAGTCGTGGTACTTGAGTACCAAATGTTTCTCAGAATCCTTGATACCCAACTTCATGCGAAGGGTATGAAAAACATTGCTAAACTCTGGCACATCTTGGTCCCTTCCCTACTGCAGCGTGGTCCACTTTATGTATTTGTCATCGTAGCTCTCGATAGAATATTACTGCTCCTTGATGGCATCTCGGAAAGAATTCCAAGTGCAAGTGGCTAAAAACAGTGAGGTTGTGCTTTCATCCTTCTGCTCACAATAGGTTTCCCACTAGTCCTTGACGTGGGGGGTGCTTTGAGAAGAGCATAAGTAATATTTTCTTGGCTGGAGAAATCATGAACAGAAAAATATCCTTCTACCAGATTCAACCTTTTACCTACGGCGTCTGCATCTATTTGGCCCTCAAATATGGGAATGTCAAAGTTTACTTGTACCTTAAAAGGTGTGGAGCCTCCAGAGTGGCTGTTATATGTGGATGCGTTGTCGATGGGAAACCGTTGAAGGATCTGGGAAAAGTTATCCATCATCGCTTTCCTTTGTTTCTCGAGGGTCTCCTCAAGCAATATTTTGATAGGGTCTACTGCTCCCTTGTCTTTCTTTTCTTCCCCCATGGGAGGTCGTTGGGATTTATGAGGTTGGTCTTGCAAAGGTTCGACCAGTTCGAGCCCTAACTACTTATATCCCGACCTCATTGGGGACATGCAAAGAAAAACAGAGAAAGAGCAGACCGCTCTGATACCACTGATCCGAATTTAAACAAGAACACAACAAATTACATATATAACCATAAATACAGAGATGCAGCAGAAATAACACTTCCTTTCATTAATATCAAATAATGAAATATGCTTACAAACATAATGGAAATGAGACTAGCTCGAGCGATGATAGCTTATCTCTGAGAAGAGATGTGGCGGCTACATGCCTCTAAACTGAGTTACAATGAGGTTCAAGGGCCTTTTTATTATTGAAAAATAAGAGAAAACCCTAAACAACAAAAACCCTAACCCGAGGAGATGTAACACCAAGAGTTTATGGGCCCCGTTGGGGTTAGTTGGGCAGCCAACTTCCCAGGGTCATAACTTGGTCATATTATCTCCGTTTGACGCGCATGATACCTCGTTGGAAAGATCTCTCCGAGGAATACAACTAAAAACATTATTTCAATGAAATTTCTTAGGAGGAATATTGCCAAAAAAAGTCGTTTAGGGCTTCAAAACGGCTCTAGAAGTTCAGGACTCGAAAAACTGCCAAAAATAATATATTGTGCTAAAAAAAAAAAAAAAACCTGAGAGAATAATGGTGGGGGTCCATGTGGAATAGGTGGGTAGCCACCAATATCCACCTGGATCAGTCCAACTTGTTGATTTTTCATAGTCTTATTAATAGATAATTACTTCAAATGATATTCATTTAAGTTCACTTGTATTCACATTTATCATTAAGCAAATAAACAAAATATCTTCAACAATAGAACAATAGAATCATAAAGAGACAACCAAACAAGAGACACAAGAATTTACCCTGGGAAAACACACATGTGGGAAAAACCAAAAAAACATTCCCTTAGAGAAGTTATTCAATTCAATATAGATACTTCTAATTCTTCAAGTCAAACATGAGTCAAACTAACTAGTAACTGTTGGGCAGCAGATCCCCCCATAGCATGTTTTTGGGGCTTAAAGCCCGAGTTTTGGTCAATATAATGTGAAGACCTCGTGAAATACGGGAGCGGAGCGCGAGAGTCTAGGGTTGTCCGCCCTAAAATAATGTAATTTAATGTAGGTTGTGTTGGCCTACCCATGGTCCACAGACCATGGGATTGTATAAATAGAGCGGGGCTCTAAGTGTAAAGATAGTTATGAGTTTTTGGCAAGAAAATAGATGCGAAGGCATGGTTAGAGGACCGAAGTGGATCTGAAGTGTATTAGGTCGTAGTAGTAGGAAGAGGCTCTACAGCTGAGTGCTCGGACCCGTACAACTGAGTGCGCAGGGCAGAGTCGGGTTTGTATTGAACTGAACTTGAAAAGGATCATTAATAAAGCTAAGTTGATTCGGCATATTGTGCATCTATTTCATAGATCTATATTTTGATGTTCGGCGTTAATGGTATCTGTTTATTTATATGCGCGCACTTGTATGTATGTTTATGTATGAAAACTTTCTAAGTAAGTAACAAACAGAACCCAACTAAGGAAGACTTGGGTAATTAATATTAGTCGCACTACGGTGGGATCTGTGCGAAGGCAGTCCCCCAAGACACAAGGAGCTCGCTGGTGCGCGTAACCTAGTAAGTGCGAAGGTTGAATCGTGTACCTATCACCCATATCAGACATCCCCAGGGTGCAGAAACCTGGTTCCAGCACCCTCCCATACTACTTCGGGTGAGACCTCAGTCCGCACTCCGCGGACTATTGCCGAAAGGGCCAGTAGTACCAGGATTTGCTTGGCTAAACTCACTATTGAACTTGGGTCAAGCCCCACGTAGCCAACAAATGGTTTCGTTGCCGGGACCGGGATCTGCCTAAGGGATGTCTGATGTTGTGCCACTGGAACCCAACAAAGAAAGAAATTGAAGAGTGGTTGGACAAGAAGATTCACGAGTTCGCGACACAGGAAAACAAAACTCCGCAAGTATTTGGGAAAAGGTGGCTGGATCGCTACATGTATAGGGAAATACACAAGATTTTCTTTGCATCCTTTGCTTATGAACTGTATGAGTGGATCGCGATATTAGCTGATAGCTAGGGAAGGTGTAAGCTCTGTTAGCGCTTGAAATTTCACCTCAGGCTGAGAAAGGTAAACCTCAAGGCAACATCAAACCATTTAGCCTCGTAGCTAGCCCTACGGGGCAGGAGAAGGCTCTCTCCGGTCTATCTCGGTAAAATCTTCAATGGATGAGATGACCAATATGTTAACACTGATTTTAGGCTAGTAAACTGATCAAAAAGGTTGTTTTGGGATTTTTAGGGTTTTTGGTGGCACATTGAGGAGAGGGCAATTTTGGGTGCGGGGATTGGACACAGTTTCTGCAGGGGGTTCTTTGGGGCGAGGTAGGAGACAGTATTGATGCCTTTGATTGAGGTGGATGATCAGGAATGACAGGTGAGGAGCCAAGGAGAGCAAACAATAACTTTGAATTCCCCTTAGACAGTAGAAAACATTGAAATTAAACAAATTTAAAAGCAGAGCATGGCAAGCATGAATTCTTACTTTAACACTTCATTTGTTTAATGTGCAGAAGCAAAAGAAAGGAAATGATTCACATAAACACACTTACAAGAACATTGAGAAACAAACCATCAACACATGAGTCCACAAGAATCCCAAAGAGGACTGCAAAACCCTAGTCTTCCTTAGCCAAAAATTGCAGAGATACAGTGAAATAATACAATGATAGCTTCTCCCTCAAGAGTCCAACCATGAAAATGAGAAAGAAAGTACATAATATAGATGATCTAACCTCTTTCCTTGCCTCCATGGGTCGAGCTCACTATCCTAGGAGCTGTTTCAACCACTTCTAAACTAAGCACTACAAACTAGGTAGTCAAAACAACTTGCCTCTATAAGCTAGGAAACCAATTCATTCATTTAATATTTACCTTTTTCATGAATGAATCTTCTAGAAGTGTTACATAAGAGTAAAAGTGTCTAAAAAGTACAATAATTACATCAAATTACATCAAAGAGGATCACATTTCATCCCAAAAAGTCAAACTGGGTCAAACTGTGCTTTTCCGAGCTGTACAGTGCATTTCTGGACAAAACTGCCTGACAGGTCGCGCGCCTTTGGAGCCATGTTTGGGGCACTTGCATGTGGCCAAATTGAGCAAAAGTGGGCTTGTTGGAAAGGTCTATGAGTCTACTTTCCAACCCAACTAGAATTTCTGAATTTGGAGTTCATTTGCCCTGTCAAAACTCAAATCTCCCAAGACTGCTTTCTGCAATTCAAAAAAGTGGCAGAAAGTCAATTTTTACTAGTTTTTTGACTTTCTGGAGGCCCAAAACTTCACCAAATCTCAAGTCCATCCATGAGCATATGTAACTTTGCATGAAAAATCTGGAAATGCTGAGTTTTGGTCAAAAGGAGTTGCCCTGATGTAGGGTCGCACGGGGGGTGTGACCCGTTAATGGGAAAAACCTGCAAATTGCCAAAAAATGCCAAAATTCACGCAAAATTCTCAAAATTTCTTGGTATTTGTGCTGTGTCTAGGCTATTTAGTGCCTTGATCCTTGAGTGAAGCCTCAGCCAAGATACGGAGGGGATTTGGCCTCTTTCTCCTTTTCAGTGCCTCGGTCAACCGCCTTTGAAACATTTTCATCTTTGCCTTGCACACATGCATTCTTGCCCAGTAATGGTTCTTCATGTTCCTCAGCAATTTCTTCTCTTGGTTGGCCTTAGCTAATAGCCTCTCCAAGTGTGCATTGACCCGGATGAGCATGGACTCTCTCTCAGCGGGCAATAGGTCACCGGGCCTCCTTCTGTTCAAGTTTCGGTCTCCTCTAATCCTCCATAGCTCATCAAGGACTTTCTCATCCTCCAACTGTTTGTTGCGCTACTCCAGGTATGAGATTGTCCATTGTGCTCCCTCTAACCTCCTCTACAAGGCATCATTTTCAGCTCTGAGATGCTGAATGATCTCCTTTGCCTCTTGGCTAGGAGAACTGGTCTCAAGATCCACAAGCTCAATATCTGGCACTGCTGATGGTCCCTCATGAATCATGGGCTGCTTGCCCCTCCCTGGTACCTGTGCTGGTGAAGAAAGCGAGGCCCCTTCCACCTGATGTGGAGATAACACTCGCTGAGCTGATGATGAAGGTGAGACCCCTTCCACCTGCTGTGGAGATAGTACTTGCTGGGCTGCTGCAAATAAGGCCCTTGGGCCTTTCTGATAGGTAACCAGAGGTGAGGAGCTGACATGTCTAGTGACAGGGATGTCATGCTGCTGAGATGGTCCTCCCTCCTCGTGAACAACCTCAGGATGTGGCAAGGGTGGTGCTGTGAAAAACTCACGAGAGATGAACTCCTCCCATGAGATGCCCTGCTGAGTCAACTGATGCAATACTACAAGCTGAATCAAACCATAATGGTACAGGCTCCTATACTGCTGTTCCAGGCTCTTCCTCTGCAACATGGGCACCATCCTCTGAATGTTCTGATAGAAGAAAACAGGGATGTTCATCATCCTCACTCGGGTGAAGTGCATCAAGAGGCGAATATGATATGAATATACCTGTGAAAATCTGCCCTCACAGGTAAAATAGTGCATGATGAGCCTCATCATGGGAGCATACTCGCCCCTGAGAAACCTGAATGGAAACACACCTGCCAAATGTCTCATGAATGGTGGCCGGACAAAAGGCTCAAAATGAACATTATCCAGCACCTTGCGCTTGTTCCACACCTCCCCAACATTAGGTATCCCTGTGGCATGTGAGATCACCTCTGGTGTCAATGTAAAGTTTACCCCTGCAAGGTTGACATGTCCATCATGCAAGTGTAAGACAAATAGGCGAGCCAACTCTCTGTGGTGCTGAATCCGTGAGATCCTCTCACAAAACTCATAGCAAGACATATACTGAAAACATGTGACTGCCATAGGACAAGCCTGTAACTCTGCTAAAGAGGTGGGCTCCTCTCTCTTATGATGTCCACCCTTACCACCCTTATGAGGCCTCCTCTGTACCTCAATTTCTGAAGCTGATGACTGGTCATCACTTTGCTCATAGGTTTCGGTTTCTGACATTGTTTAAAAGAGCAAAGTGGACAAAATGTACTGCTGCTTCTGCTTTATAAAATGCTGATTTATATGCTGTTTCAAGGGAACAAGGAACATGAGGGAAATGTTAGGGGAGGGGCATTTTTACAAGGAAAATGGGAATACATGTATATAACAGGGAATTTAGGGAAAAAACAATGCAAACATCACTGCACATGCATCATCAAATTCATGTGTTTACATAGGTATTATGAGGGGTAGGGTTTAGGGCTTGATTTTTTATTTTTAGGGAAAAGGGGTAGGGTTTATTTTCTTTACAAATTTAAAAGGGAAATTGACATGGAAATATAGGGAAAATGAAATGGGAATGAGGAAAATAATTACAAGGGGAAAAACCATGAAACAACAATAAACCCTAGCACACCTTTACAATGTAACATACAGCCATATGGAGGTCTTGCTCTTGTACATTTCGATCATTAAAAACACATTCATAATATCCATCAACCATAACCAGCAATCATAACCAAGATTAGGGAACCTACCTCAAGCAATTTGATGGCTTGGAGGGCGTTTGAGCAAATTTGAAATAAGTTTGGAGGGAGATTGCTTGACGGGTCGCGCACCACGCCCAACGGGTCGCGCGCGCCTGACGGGTCGCGCCCGTTGCAAAAATACACTGTGGGAACCCCTCTGACGGGTCGCGCGCCTGGCCTGACGGGTCGCGCCCCTGTCACTCACCCGAACTTGCTCTGCTTTCGCTCCTTTCACTCAATCACTCACTCAAACTTCTCTTGCAAGTGTCTTGGATGCACAATGAGAGTGAAAGGAGGGAGATTGGGTTTTTATAAGTTTCATTTGAAAAAATTTCATGCTCAAACCCACTTTCTAATGTTTTCTCTTTGACACTTTATAAAATTGACTTTTTGGTTTCCTTTGTCCTGAAATTGACTCATTTAGTGCTTTGACTTGATTCTTTTTGCAGGTAGATCATCTGAGGAATCTAGGCAAGGGGACCAGGGTTGCATATTGTCCGCTGAAGACTTTTGAAATTTCATCACTTTTTACAAATATTTGAAAAATGACCTTGGCTTTAAAAATAGAGTTTTTAAATCCAAGGTGAGAATTAACTGTACAAGATAAAAAACTTCGAAGAAACATCTTTACAAACATCCCTCTGGCTTGCTGAACACTCATTGACCTTCAGACACATGACCTTGTAAACATATTTGACCAAAACCCTAGACCTAGGAAATTGACCTCAAAACAAGACAAGACAAGCTTGAAAGAGCTTAATGACTGAAATGACCTGATCCAGCAATGCCAAGAGGAGTATAAACACACCAGCTCCTCCATCAGGGTTATGGCATGCCTAATGGGATGCAAAAATTAACACTGATGAGACACCTACTTATGCAAATGCAAAGAGTTTTGATCGCTGATGGAGGGCTCAAGACCGACTCTAACAAGCTCGACCAACCGATAGTGTGGACTTTGGAATTAGTGCGCAGACTAGAGGCATCAGAAGACAAGATTGCGCGAGCTGTGGACCATTGGCTCAACCGGATAATAGGGGGATTCATCACTGAGTTCGCGGTAGACATGACCGTGAGCTACAATGAAGCAGAACGATGTTTTCTGAAGGGACCGCGAGGTAAGTATATTAAATCTTTAAATACCTGGATTAAGATGCTGCTATGTGAAAAACAAGTTATGCGAATACATTAATGTTTGGGATGAAGCGGAGCGGAAAGATCTATAAAGGTAATGGGGAATTAGGAAACAATCCCTTAATTTCACCTTTGCGAGAGAGCGAGGAAGAGCTCGCTCGGGTCTCTCCGAGAAGTGCGGTCAATTTGATAAGGCAGCGCATTCCGCAGTTACCACCTCCACCTACGCCACCACCCGCTTCACCTCCCTCACCTCCATCTCCACCCACTCCACCTCCACCAACCCCGCAGTTCAGCATGGCGAGCGCGATCAAACTACCCGTATTCAGAGGAGTAGGGAATGAGGATCCGGACCAGTTCTGGTTCATGGTAAGAGTGGTGTGGGAAGCAAAAGGGGTCAAAAACGACAACATTAAGAAGGCTACATTGGTGAGTGCGTTGCAGGATCGCGCATTGACATGGTATATTAAACACTCTAACGACCACCCAAATGTCGGGATAGTAGAGATCCAGAATGTGTTAAACAGAGAATTTAGCCGGCCGAAATTAGAGACACAATCAATCATCGGGTTTAAAGAGATCGCGATGCTTCAAGGCGAGACCACCTGGGATCTGGACAAGCGGCTGAAGAGTACGATCCGCGAGGCTAATATGACGCTAACGGATCCGTAGCATTGCGCATGGTTTGTGGCATCCCTGAAACCACACTTGAGGATGGCTTTGTCACAACAGAAACTTTCCACCCAGGGCGAAGTGTTGAAAATGGCGATGAGGTTGCATAGATCTTGGGTTGGGAGTTCAACAAATCCACGTACAACTACAGAATCTTTGCCTGGAAATGCAGAGCTTGAAGCAGGATAGGGCACCGCGGCCAGAGGCACGCGAGGAAGTATGGTGCGTAAAATGCAAAGGCCAGGGCCATGACAAGGACCACTGTCCAGTATTCACAAACTACTTGGCAGGAGGGGGGCCAATGTTGTTGAGACCGGAGGCACAGGCAGGGCCGAGTGCGACACCCATGTTATGGTGCGCGATCTGTCAGATAGGAGGAAAACACACGACAGACAATTGTCATTTGTTGCAGAAGTATATGCAGACTCCCCAATAGTTGTTTTGTAATTTCTGTAGGTCGGTAGGCCACGACGAGCGCACTTGTCGCAGCTACGAGTTAATGATGGATCGAACCCCAGCCTATAGGATGCAAACAGAAACGCGAGCCCTCGACCCAGCTGCGGGGATGGCACACACTGGATTTCAGGGGCGAGGTCAAGGACGAGGAGGAATGGGACCAGGAAAGGGCCACAGAAAATTAATTTGTTACAATTGCGGAGGACCAGGGCACTACGCCCACGAGTGCACCAACCCGACGAGGATATCCTGTTCGTACTGTGCTCGGTTTGATCATAAAACAGTGGATTGTCCTACGTTGATCACACAAATGCGCGAAAATGAGGTATTTCAGCCTCCTCCGACCCAGAATATCCAAATTATGAGGTTTGAACTGCGCAAAGAAGACCCAAATGTGAACATGATGCTCAAAAGCGACGCGACCAAAGGGGAAGATAAGGGGAAATAGCCCGAGGGAGATACATGGGTTCGCAAGGCTCCTGCAAAGGAACCTGAGTTTGACTTAGAACGCGCAAGGGAGACGTTCATGGAAGCTAAGAAGAGCTTCACAAAGGCCTCCACTTCAAGTAGCAAGGATCAACCAGAGCCAGGAATAGATCCTTCCATGCTTACTACCTTTCTGGGGACCTGCATGAAACTGCTGCATGATAATAAGGCAGTTAAGGGACTATAGGAGTTGATCACCAAGTGCACAGGGTCAGGAGAACAGCGCGTAGTCTGGAAATTGGGAGAGCATGCACTGTGCACCGGGAGGGAGATGAGATTGACGGTGCAGATTGGTGAGTACGAAATGGATGAGGTCATCCTAGATCTGGGATCGGACGCGAATGTGTTATTGAAGCAAACTTGGGAACGCATGGGCAGGCCCGCATTGTAGTGGTCCCCTATTCAATTAAGAGTGGCAAACCAATAGAATATTTTGCCCATGAGGAGGTTATAAGGAGTAACAGTTGATATTGAAGGCGCGGGCACACATACAGATTTTGAGGTAATAGAGATTGTTGATGACAACAATCCCTATCCTGCATTGCTAGGAATAGACTGGGCCACTGATATGAATGAAGTCATCAATCTGAAGAAGTGGAAGATGATATTCGAGAAAAAGTCACTATGCGTAGTAGTCCCGCTAGACCCAGCCGAAGGAGCGCGCTACACTGAACCAGTGCGCAATGATGAAAGCGACAATGAGCTGGATTGTATTTACCAGATAACGACACGAGACCAGGATCGGGTGAACCTAACTGTGGATGGGAGAATCTCGTGGGCGCGTGACAGGTCCTGTACTTTGGATTCAGACGAAGAAGTAGAGTGCTGGCAGAACCGATTGCATGAAGTGACAATGCTGAATTGCAACATGATGATTAGATCACTGCATTGCGTGACGACAAAGGCAAGGGAACTGCCAACATATGATGGAGTGACAACGGTGGATGAATTCCTAGACAAATTTGAAAGTGCAGTACCAGAACAGCAGCGGTACGGTGCGCTGGAATGGGCACTACGCGCAACACCTGCACGATGGTGGAGTACACATCAGGAGACCATTGTAAGTTGGTGCGAATGTAGAAGGCGGATGTGCTTACAATTTGGAAGCCCCCAGCGTCAAACGAGAGTCAGGAAGCCAGGACGAAGCAGCTTGCACACCCACTTGTGTTGATGGGTGCATACGTGTGCTAGGCAATCAGCACAAGCACACCCGAGGCTAAGGATCGAAAATCGGAACCAGACGCAACAGCCAGAAAAGCGACGCACACCACAAATGTTCCACGTCAAAGCATTCAAAAGAGTATGCAGAATCATGAACAGAGTTCACCAGGCGAGACGAATTGATTGGGACCTACGCGTACCAGCGGTTCGATGGGCCTATAGGGCCATGAGCAAAAACCTGAGTGCGGAAATGACTCCAACGCTGAAGAGCAGAGACGAGACCATAAGAGCAGAGAAGAATCCCCATACAACAGCTCCCACAGTTGGGACAGTACGCGAGGACCCGGGTAGAGGAACTATGCAGTTATAGGAAGCCATTCGGCGAGGGAACTTGAAACTTCGCGAACTCGAAGAAGATCGGGTATGGCTAGGAAAGAAAAGCATGTTATTGGACGAAGAAATCAACAAACGGGAAACCGAAATCGTGCAAGCATGCTGCACCGAGAAACTAAGCATGCCAGGACAAGGTATAGCCAGCCATACTACTGCATTAGAAGAACTTGTGGCCCTGCTACCATGGCTGTGACCGCACCTTACTAGACAACGTAACCAGGGGAGTGCATTGTACAAGGAAGAACGCAAAGCACTTACGGACGCGAGGGCAATTGAGGGGTACCCATAGACTGGGCTGGAAGGTAAATTGAAGCCTCACACTTGTGGTGTGACCACCTAACTATCCGTAGAGAGCAC
This sequence comes from Pinus tabuliformis, assembly GCA_031772625.1. NCBI lineage: Eukaryota > Viridiplantae > Streptophyta > Pinopsida > Pinales > Pinaceae > Pinus > Pinus tabuliformis. The sequence continues at coordinate 304,297,409 of CM062818.1, forward strand.
AGTCTTAGCGCTCCAAGCGGTTGAAAGAGAGCGCGGGACTATAAAAGAGTCTGTATGGGAGCTGCCCGAGGTGGAGGTTGCGTGCAGGATCGGTATGTCACAGGGGTCACGGCCGCACATAGGGGGCTGCGCTGCTGCGCGGGTAGGCTAGGAGGTGACTGTTGGTGTCACTGTTCATGACAAGAGGTCCAATTTAAGTCAAAAAGGAGTGGGCGACAGGCAATTAAGACACGAATTAAGAGCTCAATTTGGGACAATCTGCCGCCAAGAAGGCATTAATGACTCATAAGTGGGGGGAAGGGTCAAATTCAAATTCAAAAGGTGCTATAAAACCTCCAAGGCTAGCCACAAGACAACACTTGGTTGTTTGAGAATTGAGCAAGTACAGAGCATTGAGTGCTACGTACTTACCATCCTCAAGTGTAGCTACGATGACGGCTGCTAGAATAAGAGCGCGATTCACTGAAGTTATCGCGGAGCCCCGTATGGCCCATGAGGAGCCTGGAGAGGCGACAACTGCACTAGAAGTTTCAAAATCACCACACATGTCGCGACCACAGAAAGATAAGCAAATGATGGGGCCAATTTGTGTATCCCTAAGAAACCCACGGTTTGGCAAATTGTCAATGGCAGAGAAGGGAAAAGCCGTCACCATTGAAATAAAGGAGGAGGAGGAAGACTTGCAAGCTCTGATCGCCCAAATTGAGGTGCAAGACGATGAGGCAGAGGATGTCTCCCAAATGCCTTCTGCGACAAAGTTACCTCCATACATCCCCCCGTGGAAGGGGAAAGCCAAGATACCAAAGGACCTGGAGGCCACAAAGAGTGCGCTCTAGACCCCGCTCCTCCCCGATGATATAAGGTTTGAAGGTCCATCGTTGGGACGAGTACCTACTATGAAGTTCAAAGATTGGGACCTCGCAGACAGCGAGAAGTTCCCACAGTGGGCCGTGGAGAGGTTAATGAAGCAAAAATTGTTGCGCGGTGTGGAGAAGGCTGGGTTACTCCATCTACGATGGATACCCCACTACCATCGCGTGCCCATCACCATTTTTGTCCTCAGGCAGATGCTATTCCTGGTGCATGATGGGTATCTTTGGCTGGAGGAGCCGATTCCCATCACGGCCGATCTAATTCACTGAATTTCTCGATTGTCAGTCAAAGGAAACGGCCCTGCGGCCGTAGCAGGAAAAAGCAGCGACTTGGCCCTCACAGAAGCTATGAAGGCCAAGTATAAATTGGAAAAGAGAAATAGAGGGTATGCAATAGCGAGCATTAAATACAAAGGGGTGCACGTAGCCACCCAGCTGCTGGCCAACAAGCTAATGAGGAAATGCCGCGCCGACGAAGTACCAACGTTTGTGATTGCGTTGGCAGAATAGTGCGCAGAGGGGGTCCAGTTCAACTGGGCACAGTTTCTCTGTGACGAGTTTTTGACGAACTGTAGGGAGGCCTAGGAGCAGGGTAAGACCTTCCACTACACGTGGTTGCTCTTATCCATACTGTTGGTTGCTGGGGAGCTGCCGGAGGATAGCCAATTTCCCACTATTGAGGATGATTTGCCCAAAGCCGCGAGGTACACCTCGCTCTGGGCTACAAAAGACGCGAAGAGGATTCGCAAGATAAAGGTGTTCTGGGTGTTCGTGGAGGCGAGCATCCAAACGTGGATCAACTAAAGGCCGCGCTTGTCCCCTACAGTTCATAACAGCTTGCAGAGCACTGCAGAATTCAAGGCTGATATGCATAACCTGTATATCCGGGCGCGCAAGGATCCAACACACACATGGTTGAAGCTTCCATTCATCGCAACGGATGATGTGATCTTCGTAGTGATGGAGTCATGGTCTCCAGAGTGGCGCACCCCGTACTTAGCTGAAATAGAGAAGGTCGCAGCGCAACAAAGAAAGAAGGACACCAAGCTGCATATAGCGCAGTTGGCCGAAAAGAGGCGCCAGGAACAAGCCATAGTGGAAGTAGCCACACAACAGAAGGCGACTGATGTAGTAGCAACGACGCATACAGCAGAAACAACACCAGCAACAACCAGAGAGCCCGAGGAGGGCCAAAAGATGTCCACAGAGCAGCAGACCAAGGAAGAGGACAAGGTGGAAGAACGCATGGGCCTCAGTTCCACATCGGCCCAACTCAAGCGACCGCACGGCCCTGAGAAAACGGCTTCCAGGAAGAAGGTAAAGTCCACAAAGACGTCCGTCGACCAGATCACGCTCACAGAAGGTAATCTGTTTGACATCAGCGAAACGATTCATGAGGTCACAAAGGATGTGCTCTAGTTACTCAGGATGGAGCAGAGCACTGTGTTGGGGGTGCTCAGCATGCAGCTCCAAGGCTTACAGGTACAACCCCCCAACAGGTACAATGGCCCAGTACGCCATAGTAGGAACCGCCAAGGCCGAGCAGATGTTGCGCGCCCGTATGGCCAACACCTTCGTGTTGCCCGAAGGCGTGATTGCAGTAGCAAGCAAGGGTGACCGGGCTGCGATGAGCAACATGCAAAGCGTCGGCTTGAACTTGGCCGCCCTGCCGCGTGAAATTCTGTACCAGCTGCAGGATGAGGTCATCCTAGAGCTCTGTGCTCGGGAAGGCCGAGTGATCCAGATCCTACACGAACAGAAAATCAACATGGACCAACTCATCATCCAACGAGATGAGTTGGTTGCGTAGGCTTGTGGACTGGAACAGGCTGTAGAGGATGCATTTAGGAGCGTTCCTGAGTTGGCCGTGCCGGTAGAGCTCCCAGCAGCAGAACGAGTATATAGATTGGTGGCCGGAGTCCGCGAGGCCCGGGAGGAAACGACAAAGGTTCAACTGGAGCTAAACCTACAGATCGCCAAGCTGCGATTAAAGGCGCAACCCTCCACGCCCTAGAAGTCAGAGAGCAGTGCGCCTGTGCTATCTAGTTGGGGTTGGAACAAATTGGCCAGGCAACACAGGATTGCACTGGGTTGTTGGAGCAAGCACTCACCATGGTTACGCACCTGTAGGAAGACCCGAATCTGCAACGCCTAGAGACCGAGGCGCGCGAGTTGCAGTAGGAGTACGATAGTGTCCGAGGCACCATGCAGATGGTTTTCCTTACTCAACGACTCACCAGACTATAGCAGGCAAGGGCACTGAAGGAACAATTAGACACCACGCACCAAAAAGAAGCCCTACTCAAAGAACACATCCAACTAGGGATTGATGAAGCGTTCACAATTACAGCTACCATTGAAGGGAAGCTGGTGCACATGCAAGAAATTTATGTGGTTGGACAGGAAGGTGACCCTGCTCATGAAGGTTCATAGATACGTATGCAACAGATACAACAGACAGTCGAACAGTGTGCTGCAGATACCCAAGCTGCGCACGACCTCTTAAATGGACTTTGCGCAAAGATTGCTGCACCAGTGGAGTGACTCGAGACGAGTCACAATGATTGTGTTGGGGGCCTGTTAGGCAGCGGATCACCCCATAGCATGTTTTTGGGGCTTAAAGCCCGAGTTTTGGTCAATATAATATGAATACCCCGCGAAATGCGGGCGCAGAGCGCAAGAGTCTAGGGTTGTCTGCCCTAAAATAATGTAATTTAATGTAAGTTGTGTCGGCCTACCCATGGTCCGTGGACCATGGGATTGTATAAATAGAGCGGGGCTCTAAGTGTAAAGACAGTTCTGAGTTTTTGGTAAGAAAATAGATGCGAAGGCATGGTAAGAGGACCGATGTGGATCTGAAGTGTATTAGGTCGTAGTAGTAGGAAGAGGCTTTGCAGTTGAGTGCACAGAGGCCTAGTAGAGTCCGCAGCTGAGTGCACAGGGCAGAGTTGGGTCTGTATTGAACTGAACTTGAAAAGGATCATTAATAAAGCTAAGTTTATTCGGCATATTGTGCATCTGTTTCATAGATCTATATTTTGATGTTCGACGTTAATGGTATTTGTTTATTTATATGTGCGCACTTGTATGTATGTTTATGTATGAAAAATTTCTAAGTGATTAACAAACATAACCTAACTAAGGAAGACTTGGGTAATTAATATTAGTTGCACTGCGGTGGGATTTGCGTGAAGGCAGTCCCCCAAGACACAAGGAGCTCACTGGTGCGTGTAACCTAGTAAGCGCGAAGGTTGAATTGCGTACCTATCTCCCATATCAGACATCCCCAGGGTGCGGAAACCTGGTTCCAGCACCCTCCCATACTACTTCGGGTGAGACCTCAGTCCGCGCTCTGCGGACTGTTGCCGAAAGGGCCAGTAGTACCGGGATTTGCTTGGCTAAACTCACTGCTGAACCTGGGTCGGGCGCCACGTAGCCAACAATAATGTAGCCCTGGTCACACCTAGTCAAGTCAAATAGCTACCCAATAAGATCTGCCTAATCTGATATGCTAGGGTTGAATTTCAACCCTTCTTTTGCACTAGTAAAACTTGGACCTGCTGTCCTGAGATACCAAAACTTTTATTTGTCCTTACTCTACCTCAGATTCATTCAATACTTTGCCTCATATTTGTCTTTTTCTCTTGCCTCAAATGGTTTGAATTGCTTGCTTGAGGATGAAGTTGAATGCCTCATATATACAGAAGACTGGTTGGATGAATGGGTGCATCTTTGACCAGGGCCAAGTTGACTAGGAGGAGAGCTGACTTGACCTTACATGAGCCAAAAAATCAAATTTTAAAATTTAAAATTTCTCTTTTGAAGCTGACATGAAGAACATGTCTTATATTAATCATTATATGTATTTCAAGGGATAAAATATAACTTATGAAGACCAACCATAGCTACAAAATTCAAAAAATCGATGTTGTTGAGCCTCAGAGAGGTCCATCCCTACTTACAAAGTTGTCCTTAATGTCTTGACTTCAAATTCAATAGGAGGGACAACCTGCTTCACATATACAAGCTCATAAGGTGTAAAACCAATGGAATTCTTACAAGTGTTATACTCTTGACCTGCAAAAAATCCAGAATACTAGAAATACGAAGAAATATAGCCTAAAACATAGAATTATCACATGAAATGAGACAAACTGCAAGATATTTTATTATTCAGAAGCATATTACAATGTTCACTTGCCTCTTTGAGGGGGCAACCTCCAACAGAGCAGAGCTCAATTACAATAAGACTCGATGATCTTTCCCTTACTAACTAAGACTATTTATAGCTAAATGACATCCAAAACCATAACTACTAGTGGTCCCTTGCATAACATGGGTTAACCACTTTATTTATTAACTATGGCCCATTTACAACTAATTGTGGTCCCTTTTCTATAATGTGGGTCAACCACTTACAATTATTAATGTGGGATTTATTGAATCTTTAACTAACTATGAATCTAACTCAGCCCCTTGGGATTATTACATAAATAAATGGGTTAGGGTTGGACCCTAACATGCCCTCCCTCATCAAAAGCAACCTTGTCCTCAAGGATGAAGCTGCAAAAACTGCTGAAGAATAGTGGTTGGTTTCTAGGTTGCATCTTCTGGAGAGGTGTCTTTCCACTTGATGAGGACTTCCTTGATGGTGCAGTCGCGAATATTTCTTTCATGAGTATCGAAGACCTCAGATAGGTCTCCAAACATTTGTTTATCGCTTCTGTTTGACCATCTGTTTGGGGATGATAGGTGGTACTTAGTTGGAGTTGTGTGCCATGTAGCTTGAAAATTTCTTGCCAAAATTTGCTAGTGAAAGTGGGGTCGTGATCAGACACAATGGAAGTTGGCATGCCATGCATTTTGAAGATATGGTCCAAGAAAATTTGAGCCACCAAAGTGGGAGTAAATGGGTGTGCTAGAGCACAAAAATGAGCATATTTAGAAAGATTGTCAACAACCACCATGATGACTGATTTGTTGCCTGACTTTGGGAGACCAGTGATGAAATCCATGGAAACATCCGTCTAGACAGAAGCAGGGAGTGGAAATGGTTGTAAGGTTCCCGGTAACTTGACTGTTTCCCCTTTGTTGCGTTGGCACACATCACATTTAGCTACAAAAGTAAGAATGTCATTCTTCATGCCAGTCCAAAAGAAAGAACGACATGCATGAGCATAAGTCTTCTGAAAGCCTGAATGTCCTGCAATTGGAGATGAGTGCAGCTCATCCAAGATGTGGGTTTTGAGGGTGGAGGTCAGGGATATCACTACTCAATCCTTGTAGCGAAGAATCTCATCCTTCCAAGAGTAGTCTGCTAAGGAATTATGATCTTCTCTTAAGTTATTAATGAGTTGGGACAGAGAGGGGTGGGAGAACCATTCCTTGCGGGCCTCTTCAATCCAATCTGGTATGGGTAGAGAGATTGATAGAAGTGTGTTCTCATCCTCAAATTGGCGCGATAAAGCATGAGCCACTACATTGTCATGCCCCTTCTTGTAAATTATCTCATAATCATATCCTAGCATTTTGGCAAGCCATTTATTTTGCTGTGGTGATGATAGATGCTACTCTAGAAAATATTTTAGGTTATGATGGTCCATGCAGATTTGGAAACGTCGCCCCAATAAGTATGGTCGCCAGGTGTCTACTGCATGTAAGATGGCCATCATTTCTTTCTCATAAGTAGATTGACCCAGATGTTTTCCACTGAGTTGTTGACTGGTGAAAGCTAATGGTCTACCTTCCTGCATTAATACAACGCCAATACCTATACCTGAAGCATCACATTCAATCACAAAAGATTTGGTGAAGTCGGGTAAGGCCAATATGGGAGTGGAGCACATGGAGCCAAGAATGCCTGTTGAGCTGCATTAGTCTAGAGAAATGAATTTTTCTTGAGAATATTAGTGAGGGGTCTAGCAATGCATCCATAATTGTGGACAAATTTGTGATAGTAGCCAGTGAGACCTAAGAATCCCCTCAAACTCTTCAAGGTTTTTGGTTGGGGCCAATCTTGCATTGCCTGAATCTTTTCGGATCAACCCTCACTCCTTCACGACCCACAATGTGTCCCAAATACTCTACTTCTTCCACACCAAAGGAGCAATTGGATAATTTGAAAAATAATTTGTGATCTCGGAGTAGTTGCAATATCTAGTTGACATGTTGAAGATGTTTGTCCCATGTTATGTTGTGGATGAGAATATCATCGAAGAATACCATGAAATTTTTGTGAAGATATGTTTTCAGAAGGTCGTTGATGAGGCTTTGAAAAGTAGATGGAGAATTACAGAGACCAAATGGAATGACCAAGAATTTATAATGGCCTTCATGAGTTCGAAAGGCGGTCTTGGAAATGTCTAATTCCTTCATGCGTATTTTGTGATAGCTCGAGTGGAGGTCTAACTTGGTAAATAATTTAGCACCATGCAATTCATCAAGTAGATCATCAACAACTAGAATAGGAAATTTGTCCTTGATAGTGAACTTGTTAAGGCCTCGAAAGTCCAGACACATGTGCCATTCTCCATCTTTCTTTAGAAACATGACCACTGGAGATGAATAAGGACTGATGTTAGGACAGATAACACCAACTTCAATGAGTTCCTTGATGATTTTTTCAATTCAATTCTTTTGGGAAAAAGGATATCAATATGGGAGGACATTAGGTGGATGGGCACCTTAGACCAAAGGGATGCTATGATCAAGTTCACCCCTAGAGGGTGGAAGCTCTCTAGGTTTTTCAAAGACCCGCTGATGGCAATCTAATACCTGCTGCATCTCAGGATAGATATGAGGAGTAGTGGATTCAATGGCCTGGATGGCATTAAATTGGGCGACTACTCCATGATGGCCCTTTTTTAAAAGCTTCTCCCTTCAATGTGAACTAATGATAGTAGGAGCACCTTCCCAGAGTCCCCTCAGTGTACGAATGTGGTTGTTTTGCTTAAATCTCATATATAACTCCTGGAAATCCATTGTGATAGGGCCCAGTGTGCGAAGCTATTCAACACCAAGGACAGTGTCAGAACCACCCATTTCAATGGAAAACATGTGGGTCCTTAGGTGGTAGTCTCCCATTTGAAGCTTAATATTCTCACAACGGCCTTCACATTTCTTGGTCCCCCCATCAACAATAAGGACTTGGAAATTAGATACTGCATGTACAAATCAATGAACAACTTTTGTGACTCTCTTATGGATAAAGTTATGAGTGTTGCCACTATCAATCAATACCACTACTAACTGATGTTTAATAAAGCCTCGGATTTTGAGAGTTTGAGGAGAAGAAATTCTAGCTAAGGAATGTAGTGATATAACCGACTCATTTGGCATAGATGTGAGATCATTATCTGGGTCGGTTTGGATTTCACCCCCTTCTTCTTCAAGCACCTCATGGGATGGAGCTTCATCTGCTGAGATGTTATCATTAGTGTCATTTTGAAAGAAATTTGGTTCCTTGCATTTATGTCCAGGGGAATACTTGTCATCACAATAGTAGCATAGTCCTTGTTTCCTTCTTTCGACCATTTATGTCGGTAACACCTTTTGAACCTTAAGTGTTTGGGTGGGGCCTTGATTCTGGGTGGGACGTGCCTTGGCGATGAAATTTGGACGATTGGACTGGGAATTTAAGGCGAATTCCACATCTAAGGCCTTATGGCATGCGTCCAACCAAGTCATTGGGTGGTGCATCTAGACATAGGCTTAGATGGCTTCCTTTAGACAACTAATGAAACATTCCAAGTAAAATCCATCTCCTAGGATGTTAGTTCTGATGGCCAATTGTTTAAAGGCTACAATGTAGTCCTTTACTGTACCTATTTTCTGGAGCTTAGTGAGATGGCCCAAAAAAATAGATTTCGAGACAAAGTGATCACATATGGCTTTTGAGAAAAATTTCCAAGTTGCTCTCGCTGGATAACATTTTTGATGCCACTGCCACCACTGCCATTTCTCTTGGTCCAAGTAAAGGGCTCCCACATGTAGTTTAGTTTCATCTTCACATATATAATTAAGGGAGAAATATTATTCAATTTGTGCTACCCATACTATAGGGTTAGAGTCATCAAATTTGTACATGTCCATCTTGGGTGTCCGGTGGCTCGAAGAGTGGTGATTTCCATGGAAATGAATGAGATGGCTGGATTTTCCTTCTATGTGTGCGTCAACACTAGGATATTCCTACGAGATGTATTTATAACTTCTTCTAATTGTGATATCTGGGTGGAAATTCTCTTCTCGAATTCCTTGAATTTTTTCTCAAGTTTATCGACCTTCTCGACTGCCCTTTCCACAACCATAACTTGAGATCTGGTACCTAGCATACACCAAACCCAGTCAAATTTTTGAGCTTACTTAAGAGTAGTATGCTTGTAAAGAGGGAAAGCTCGAGAATCTAGTTGAGTGGGTCACTTGAAGCTGTGTCGGGAAAAAAATTAGGACTGCCAGAAAATTGGGGGCTTACAAGTGAATGGTATCACTACGACTAGCTCGTTGTCCCAAAGCTTATGGGCTAAGTCTCTTACAAGCATCTTGGAATGGCCTCAATTTTTTTTTTTACTACGAAAGGAGTTTTACTCCCAGCTGATCAATACTGCAGTGGCCGAATTCTAGAAAGCTTGATAATATTATGCGAAAATTGGGCCTGGACTGTAGTAACATAAAACCCAAGATCTTGGTATTATAGAATTTGCTGCTACAATCTGATATGGACTATGGTGGCCAAAACTGTCCCTGCACAAAGAGTCTGATCTGCGCTGTGAAAACCCCAACTATTGAATCTGATTTGTATTGTAGCGACAAAACTCCAATTGTTGGACTTGATATGGATGACGGTAGTCAAACCCCAACAATTGGATCTGATCTAGAAGACAAGGTAGAAGGAAATCTTCAGATCGTGGAGGGAACTATGGTCGGAAAGGAGTGTTAGGTGCTACAGATCGTAATATACATAGGGGTCCAATAATAGTACTCGGCCTAATCTTTTAGGGCACTAACTAAGGAGGATCGACCGTACCCTTAGTCGTACTACCCGACTACCCTATTATACGTGTGAGTAATCTCCCTGAGTGTTGTTCTCAGTGTACTATAGCAGCAAGACGACCGACGACTTATCTAAGGTTAGGTTTCAGGTTATCCTAGGGGGCTTCCGATATACCCAAGGGTACATGGAAGTGTAGTCCATGTGCGGTTTTGTTTAATGCGCTACTGCTCAAAGGGGTACCCACAGGGATTACAAGGGAGTTCAATAAGCATGACCACCTCTTGTAGTTATTGCGTGCATGCCTCCCCAAATATGTAGGTTTATGTGCTCAACGACAAATCCCATGGTTTAAAGACGTCGGAACACGTCTCTAGCCTAAAAAAATTTCTGCAAAAAATGGAGGTACCATTGGCCCTGGAAAGTGCTCTGATACCACTTATTATACTCTTGACCTACGAGAAATCCAGAATACCATAAATATGAAGAAATATAACCCAAAACATAGAATTATCACATGAAATGAGACAAACTGCAAGATATTTTATTATTCAGAAGCAGATTACAATGTTCACTTGCCTCTTCGAGGGGGAAACCTCCAACAGAGCAGAGCTCAATTACAATAAGACTCAATGATATTTCCCTTACTAACTAAGACTATTTATAGCTAAATGACATCCAAAACCCTAAATACTAGTGGTCCCTTGCATAACACGGGTTAACCACTTTATTTATTAACTATGGACCATTTACAACTAATTGTGGTCCCTTTTCTATAATGCAGACCAACCACTTACAATTATTAATGCGGGCTTTATTGACTCTTTAACTAATTATGACTCTGACTTGACCCCTTAGGCTTATTACATAAATAAAGGGGTTAGGGTTGGACCCTAACAACAAGTAGCTATGTAAGCCCACAAGGCCCATGGGGTGTAGAATAGACAGTGATGGGGTGTACTGTTAAGTCACTTCGTGATGTGAAGGTCACCGGTTTGAAGCTCCGTGGGAAAAAATCTAGCCATGTTAAGGGCTAGTGTGGCCCAGGCTAGGTGTGATGCCTAGGTGATTTTGATGGCTTAGATGCCCTTGTGCCATATTTCTCAAGCTAAAGGTTAAGCATGCAATCATCTTAGGACTCAAACAACTTGACAAACATAAAAACAAAAGAAATATGTAAGCCCACAAGGCTTCTAGGAGTTTCTCGACCCAATCTTTGTGATGGTGGTGTACAATCTTAGTGAAGATAGCTTCCAAAACCTTGTTGGTAACTTCCACTTGCTCATTTTCTTGAGGGTGATATGGAATGTACATCCCATGCTTGATTTTAAATTTCTCATTTATGGATTATATTAACTTAGAATTAAATTGAGTCCCTTGATCGGTAATGATCTCCCATGGGACGCCAAAATGGACAAAGATTTCCTCATGCAAGAAATCAACTATTGTTTGTTCTGTCGCTTTCAATAGGGTCTTGGCTTCAACCCACTTAGCTACATAGTCAGTGCACACCAAAATATATTCCCTTTGTTTTGATGGTGGGTTAAAATGCCCTACAAAATCAAGAGCCCACTTTTCAAAAGGCTTTATCATAACTTGTGGTTGCAAAGGAATTTCATTAGACTATGTTGGCTTTCTCATTCTTTGACATTTATCACAACTCCTGACATACTTCTTACTATCCATAAAAATTGTTGGCCAATAATATCCCTTTCGCACAACTTTGTTTGTAGTCCTTTTGTCAACAAAGTGGCCACCACAAGGCTCATCATGACATGCTTTTAGGATGTCATAAATTTCATCTTCTCGAACACATCTTCATATTACATGATTGGGCCCAGTTCGGAACAAGTATCATTGAATCGAAGAGTACATAACACTGTTTCTAACAACTTTATGTCACTCTCTAGGCGACAAGTGATGTGGGAGTTTACCTATAGCCAAATAATTAACAATATTTTCTTACTGGGGTACATTAGTAGACAAGGAAACAAATGTTCATAAAGAAAGACATCTTCTATAGGGCCAGACTCGTCTGCATTATGAAGTCGTGATAGGAAATTATCAACGACATTCTCATTTCATGGCTTATCAATGATAGTGATATTGAATTCTTGTAGGAGAAGAAGCCACCTAATTACTTTACCATGAGTACTAGGTTTATTCACGAGGTATCATATGGTGAAGTGATCAATATGTTCAAATACAACATATATAGTAATATAATGATGAAATTTGTTTATGTAATGGACCACAACAAGGAATTCTTTCTCAGTTCCAGTATAATTTAATTCGATTGGAGTTAATTTCTTACTGATATAATAAATAGCATAGGGTTTAAGTTCTTCCTTTTGACCTAATACAACCACAATGATCATATCTGAGGCATCAGTGTGAATATGAAAAGGTAAGGACCAATTAGGACCTCACAAAATAGAAGCAATGGATAATTTTTCTTTAAGGGCATCAAATGCAAACTAACATTGATCATCCCCACATAAATATACAAACTTTTTCAAAAGACAAAATAATGGGGAAGCTACCCTTATAAAGGTTTCCATAAATCTTTGATAATATCCCGCATATCCTAAAAAAATATGGACATCCTTTTGTGTGGTTGGCTTGATAATTTAATAATTACTTCTATTTTGGCAGGGCTCACCCTAATCCTTTCAGGAGATATATGGTGTCCTAATACAATTCCCTAAGTGAGAATAATTTAATATTTTTCATTACTGAGAGAAAGGTTTATCTCCTGACATAGAAGTAATACCTTTTTAATATTCTCCAAGGCTTCCTAAAAAGTTTACCCATATACCATAAATCATCCATATATATCTTGACATAATCATTGGTGAGATTGGAAAAAATTCCGAAAATTGGTCATTGAAATGTTGTTGGAGAATTACATAATCTGAACAAGAGCACTCAGTAAGCATAAGTTACCCATAGACAAGTGAAGGTGGTATTTTCTTGATCTTCAGGGGCTACTTGGATTTGATTGCAGTCGTTGAATCCATTAAGAAAGGAGAATAATTGCTTTCATTCTAGCGGTGTCGAGTACTAATCAATGAAAGGCAGGGGAAAGTAATCCTTTAAAGTAGCCTTATTCCATTCCCAATAATCAACACACACTTGCCACTTTCCATTATTTATAGGGACAATGACTAAGGATGAGACCCATTTTGATCATAAATAGGATAAATAAAACACACATTCAACAACTTTTGTAACTTTTCTTTGATTTTATCCATTAGAGTTGGATTCATCCTCCTTTGAGGTTACCTAATAGGCCAAGAATCCTATTTTATATAAATATGGTGGGCACACAAATTAGGAGAAATCTCCTTCATATCAATATAATCCTAGGAAAAAGCATTGTTATTTTTCCTAAGAATTTCTATTAGTTATTTTTTTTTGTGATGGTTCTAGTTGGGCATTAACGTTCAAAGTTTTCTAGGATAAATTTCAATAGATTTAGTTCAATTTTCTATGCCAATATCATGTAGAGCTATTGAATCAAGTTTTTATGCTAGTTTGATGGGTGAACAAGTCTACTAGGACTATTTTTCCAAAACTTGGTCGAATGGTGAATTGCTATCAATACATGGATGTGCTATGAAGGTACAAATTAGATCGTCCTTAGTATGTTCTTTAAAAATTGAGGCTTTATCAAGGGTCAATAGAGTTCGGGTAGATTCTTCATCATTATCTTCAAACTAAAGAGAAATATCATAGTCTAAGGAAGGTTTAACGGGAGGATAAAGAGTAAGCTTTTTAGTAGAATTTCCATGGGGAATAGTCATGTCCCCATACCTACATTTGATATACGCATCTTTTATGACCAATCAGATCTTCTTAGGGTTAAGGGGTAACCTTCAAGATTAGATTTTGGGTGGAGAATCATAAATTTAGCTGGATATTCCCACAAATCTATGGGAACAACAATGTCTTCTACCACCCCTTCTTATTTTGTTGCGAACCTATCAACCATTTGAAGGATAGTTGTGTAGGTTTTAACCCTGTACAAAAATTACCTGCATACGAATTCTTAAACAAAGAAAATAAACAATGCGAGAGCATAACCCATAAAACACATATGCACAGAGATTTTTCCCTGGATCCCAAAACCGGGACTACCAGCTTGATTTTTCATTATGTTCCTTTCAATGTTACAATACATATTTATACATGCCGAAGCATCCAATACCATGGACCGAAAACCATCGCGTCCAAAAAAAACATGTGCGAAAATCATGCACAAAACCATAGGTGGGTCCGCCCAACCTAACATATGGTCCAAAACCAAAATTTTCCGGGGCGCTGCCCCGGACCCCATAAAGTGGGGTTACGGGTGCCCTTCAAACCCCCTATTAAATACGTGGAAAGAATATAACACAACCCAACAATCTCCCACTTGTTGTTTTCTTTCCACAGGGGGCCACAGGAGAGCTTAGTCATTTTTTCAGCCCTGAGATTCCCATTGCTTCTCTACACCAAGAGAACTTCTCAGAGCTCACAGATTTTGTCAATGCATCTGCAGTATTCTTCAAAGTGTCCACCTTTACCAGCAACACCTTTCTGTCTTCTATCATATCCCTCACAAAGTGATACTGAACATCAATGTGCTTTGTCTTTGAATGATAAGCAGGGTTCTTTGCCAAGAAAATTGCACTTTGGCTGTCACAGTCTATTCTTATAGCTCCCTGTACTAACCCCATACTTGAACACAATATCTGCAACCAAACTGCTTCCCTGCTTGCATGAGTGGCTGCCATGTATTCTGCCTCTGTAGTTGATAGTGCCACTACAGATTGTTTCTTACTCATCCAACTGACTGCACCTCCAAATAGGTTCAACACATACCCACTTGTAGATCTTCTCTGATCCAGATCTCCAGCCCAGTCTGCATCAACAAAGCCATGAATATCCAACACTCTGTCCAATCCTGGTCTTCCTTGGTAGCACAAACCATAATCACTAGTGCCACGCAAATACCTGAAAACCCGCTTCACTACTGTCCAGTGCTCCTTCCCAGGTTTTGACATAAACCTGCTCAATACTCCCATTGCATGTGCAATGTCTGGTCTAGTACAGACCATTGCATACATCAGGCTACCCACTGCACTTGCATATGGAACACGGGACATGTCCTCTTCCTCTTCTTGTGTCTTGGGACACTGTTTAGCAGATAACCTCACACCTACAGGAATAGGAACCTTCACTGGTTTACTATCCTGCATATTAAACCTCTGGAGTATTGTCTCGACATACCTCCTCTGGTTTAACCAGAGCTTCCTCTTTGACTGATCTCTTTTAATTTCCATGCCCAAAATATAGTTTGCAGCACCAAGATCTTTCATGTCGAATTTGGAGGACAATTGGGTCTTCAAATCCTGGATAATTTCTTTGTCATTTCCAACCAGCAACATATCATCCACATACAAGACCAGATAAATAATACGGTCACCAATTAATTTAAAATACACACAATGATCTGCTTTGCTTCTGGTGAAGCCAAGTCCCCGTATAAATGTATCAAATTTCTGATACCACATCCTTGGTGACTGTTTTAACCCATACAGAGACTTCTTTAACTTGCATACCAGTTCTTTCTTACCCTTCACCGCAAAGCCTTCAGGTTGCTTCATGTAGATTTCCTCTTCCAAATCCTCGTGAAGAAATGCTATCTTCACATCCATCTGTTCTACCTCAAAATCAAAAGCAGCAGCAACAGATAAAAGTAATCTAATAGAAGTTACCTTGGCAACAGGAGAAAAATATCACCAAAATCAATTCCCGGCACCTGGGAATAACCTTTTGCTACCAACCGAGCTTTGTATTTCTCCACCTTTCCTTCTGCATTTGTCTTCTTCTTGAACACCCATTTGCTGCCAATGGGTTTCCTTCCAGCCGGCAACTCCACCAGATCCCAAGCCTCATTTTTGTGCAAAGATGCCATTTCATCGACTGTGGCCTCTTTCCAGAGTTTTCCATCCTCTGAATCCACTGCTTCCTTCACAGTTCTGGGATCATTATCAGTAACAGACAAAGCAAAATTTGAACTGAAAGCAGATGGACTATACCTTTTTGGCTGCCTTCTTTCTCGAACTGATCTTCTCACAGCCGGAGTTTGTGGCTCTTCATCTTCTGATTCCTCCTCTGCTGCAGAGTCTGATTCTTCCTCCTTTGGCTCAAACTCTATCTTCTCAGGTTCCTTTGGTTGGACTTCATGTTGAATAACATCTTTTACCTCTCTGAACAACACATCTCGGCTGTACACAACCTTCCATGTGACTGGGTTCCAAAGCTTATAACCCTTTAAACCATCCTTATACCCAATAAAGATGCACTTTTCAGATTTACTATCCAACTTGGTTCGTTTCTCCTTTGGAACATGTACATATGCATCACATCCAAATACCCTTAGATGTGAAAGAGAGGGTTTCTTACCAGTCCATACTTCTTGTGGAGTCTTATCCTCCAACGCTGATGAAGGTGATCTGTTGATCAGGTAACATGCAGTATCCACCGCCTCTGCCCAGAATTCCTATCCTAACCCGACACCACTGAGCATGCTTCTTGCCCTTTCCATCAACGTCTTGTTCATTCTTTCTGCGACTCCATTTTGCTGAGGTGTATATGGAGTAGTCTTCTGTCGTGCTATACCACACTTCTTACAAAATTCTTCAAATTCCTTGCTGCAAAATTCTCCACCATTATCTATCCTCAGCACCTTTATCTTCTTCTCTGTCTGATTTTCCACCAGAGCCTTAAATTCTTTAAACCTGTCAAAGACTTCAGATTTCTTCTTAATAAAATATATCCATGTATTCCTTGAGAAGTCATCTATGAATGATACATAGTACACAGACTTACCCAGTGATGGAATCTTCACAGGTCCAAACACATCACTGTGCACAAGCTCTAATATATGTTTCGTCCTCTTACCACCAGAGGGGAAACTCACCCGATTCTGCTTCCCATATACACAATTTTCACAGAAATCAAAATCCAGAGAGCTATTATTCATACCTTCTACCATACCTTTACCATGAAGTATTCGAAGGCCCTTCTCTCCAATATGTCCAAGCCTTTGATGCCACAACATGGTCTTCTCTCTAGAGACCACTAGATTCTCTACTCCATTTTCAGGAACCATAGAACTATTGCACCCATCAACAACAGTGCTACCTTGCAGCTTGTACAGAGTTCCAATCCGAACTCCCCGCATTAATATCAATGCTCCTCGAACCATCATGCAGGTATCTTTCTCGAACACCGTCTTTACACCTGCATCATCCAACTTGCTTATAGAAATCAGATTTCTGGCCAATGCAGGAATATGTAGAACACCCGGAAGTGTTCTAACCCTTCCACCTTGCAACTTCAACTTTACTTTTCCCCGACCAATGATTCTAGCCTTCCTATCATCTCCTAAGAAGACATCACCACCATCGTATTTCTCATACTCGCAGAACCACTCTCTATGGGGAGTGAAGTGAAAGGATGCACCTGAGTCAATCAACCATGCCTCATGATCTACATGTGTACTTGAAGAAGCCAAGTACACATCCCCACCTTCATCTGAGGTGGTTTTCGCCTTTGCAGAAGGAGCATCATCATATACCTTTCCTTTATCAGGAGCTTTAGATTTACAATCCCTTCTGAAGTGCCCTTCCTTTCCGCATTTCCAGCACACCACCTTTGTAGGTTTTCCTGGAGATTTAGATCTCCCTCTAGATTTAGATCTCCCATTCGATGACTTATTTTTGTTTCTGTTCTGGGACCGTCCTCGTACAGACAAGGCATCACCATTCTGGTTGTCCATATTTTTCCGTCTCATCTCCTCCGTCAGCAAGGCTGAGACTATTTCATCAAACTGCAAAGCAGTTGCATTGCTACCTATTGCAATAACCAGACTATCCCACGAATCTGGTAGAGAACACAACAAACTGATGCACTTATCTTCATCTGAAATTTTGATATCAACAGATAATAACTGACTTACCACAGTATTAAACGCATTCAGATGCTCTGTCACCGAGTCTCCATCTTTCATCCTCAGGTTATACAGCTTTTTCCGCAGGAACAGTTTATTCACCAGAGACTTAGATTGGTACAAAGTCCCTAACTTGACCCACAAAGCCTTTGCCGTAGCTTCCCCTGATACATTCAGCAATACTGAATCCGAGACACACAATCGTATTGTGCTCTTTGCCTTCCGATCCAACTTCTTCCATTCTTCATCGGTCACTCCCGATGGTTTAGTACCCGGATCTACCGCGATCCACTGATCTTTATCCACCAACAGATCCTCCATCTTGAGTTTCCATAACTCAAAATTCTGACCATTGAACTTCTCAATCTCTATCTTTCCACTGCTCGCCATCTTCTTCCACCACCAAAATCGATCTCGCAGATCTCCCACTGAACAGGGTCTACCACAGGCCCGAGCGAAACCCCTCAGCAACAAAGGCATCCCCTTGAAGCCAAAATAGCTCCAATACCAAATGTAGGTTTTAACCCTGTACAGAAATTACCTGCATACGAATTCTTAAACAAAGAAAATAAACAATGCGAGAGCATAACCCATAAAACACATATGCACAGAGATTTTTCCTTGGATCCCAAAATCGGGACTACCAGCTTGATTTTTCATTATGTTCCTTTCAATGTTACAATACATATTTATACATGCTGAAGCATCCAATACCATGGACCGAAAACTATCGCGTCCAATACCATGGACCGAAAACCATCGCGTCCAAAAAAAACATGTGCGAAAATCATGCACAAAACCATAGGTGGGTCCGCCCAACCTAACATATGGTCCAAAACCAAAATTTTCCGGGGCGCTGCCCCGAACGCCATAAAAGTGGGGTTACGGGTGCCCTTCAAACCCCCTATTAACTACGTGGAAAGAATATAACACAACCCAACAAGTTGAGGTCAGTTGAAGACCAGGAAACTTAAGTTGCTCCATAGTTTCCTTCATCATGAATTTTATGGATGCCCCTAAATCTATCAAGGTATTGGCTATGGGAGTATTGTTAATGTTAACAGTAATGATGGGGCTTCCTGGATTCTCATACTTTGGTGTAAACATTTTACCCAACATTAAATCTGCTAATTTTCCAATCCCATGAATTGTCTTGGGATCTCTCTTTTTCCTTCCTGGCTTCTTTAGACAAAGTTCTTGAATTGATTTTGCATAGATAGGGAGATCTTTAATAGATTGAAACAACATAATATTTACACATAGATTTCTTAAATATCCTAAGAAATCAAATTCAGGTTGTACAAGAGGATTTTTGAGACAATCTTTCTGTATAAGGCTCATTTTCAGGAGATTGTACTATTGAAATATCTTGACATTTTGAAGAAAGAAATTTCAACTTTAGAGGATTATCTTCTTCTTCTTATTCTTGAATAATAGGAGAAGTTTGACTTTGAATTACCTTTCTAGAACGCAAATGAATATTTTTACAGTCCACAAACAAAAGGGGGTAGGTAGGAAAAGGGGGTAGTTCAACATTGTAGGTGGGTTGAACTACTTTATTATTTGGATTAGGAATAGGATGAGTAGGTAGTTGAGGCCTTTTATGAGTCCAAGAGGTTTTATTGGAAGGTAGTTGGATTTGTTGTGGATGTACCTAAGGTGTAGCTTATGGTAACATATTTTCAAAAATGGAAGGTCGTCTCAAACCTAGGGCCCACCCATGACTTTGCATCTAAGGGGAGCAATGTGGCCAAGGCATATGAGGGTACCATCCAAAAGCAAGAGTAAAATATTGGGAAGGATCAAAAGGTATTGGTGCAAATGATTGAGGGGGCCAAGGTTTCTTTTGGGCCACAAAGAAAATGTGCTCAGTTTTCGCATTGGCTTCTTGAAGCATCACCTTAAGCACTGGTAGAGAGGGACATTCCTAAGTGGAATGTTTTTTCCTGTAAATGTAACATGTCTCAACATTTTTTAAGGGCATTCCTGAAGAGGATTCTTCTTATGACGTTTGGAAGAAAATACGACCAAGGCTAATTCAACCTCTTCCTTCTTGTTTTTAGCTTGTAGGGTATCTAATTGAGAGCTGAGTGTGTCGAGAATATCGACTTTAAAATTATCCAGTAAGTTCCCTAGCTCAAATTTAGTTACCCCTATGCCACTTGATTTATTAATCCTTGAGATTACATCCTGAGAGATTCTTCCATATTTTGAGCTCCCTCTAGAATATCATTTGCATAAGTCACTTATCTCTTCATAAGATAACAAAGAAACATCTCTTACTCCATTGAGATTTAAAGTTTAAATACCATCCTCCCGTATACCTTTAAGAAAAAAGATACATAGGGTTTGTGTGTCCTACGTGTTTTTTTTGTGCTTTGTAGATTCTGTTGGAATCTTTCCACATAATATTCTAGGCTTTCATCATCTGATTGGGACATCTTGAAGATTTCTTCTTTAATATCTTAAACTTTGCAATAGTCTTAATATTTCTTCAAAAATGTTTTCTTCATATCATCCCAAGTTCGGATGGAATTTCTTTCGAGTCCCATGAACCAATGGAGGGTTGCATTCTTCAAGGTTGCAGGAAATAGTTTCAAATTTTGGGCATCCATCAAATAAACATAACTATGACAAAGAACATCAAAATCAAATAGAAAGGTATTTGGATCCTCTTTTGAAAGGCCATGAAATTTTGGAAGGGAAGAAAGAGGAACATTTATCATTTGGACTATTGCATCATGGTATTTAATAAAAAACTCAAAAGTAGTAGGTTCCAGTCACTTAGGTCCATTTATCTCATCATCTCCAATATTTTCTTCCCTTGGAGTCTCGGGGTTCTAGATTTTATTGGAACCTTCAGAGGTATCTAATTCCTTGTCCAAGGTAAACCCTTCCCTTAGTTTTTTCCCTTCTATATTATTTGGAAATAAGGTGACTTTTAAAGGATTTTCCTTTCCCTTCTCTCTTGCCATAATATTAGTTGGAGTGCCTCCTACTGCATCGCGTGGGGTTTTAACAGGTTCCTTCTTTGTACCTATGATGTTTTAATGCATGACCTAATACAAAAAGATAGTGGGGATCTAGGTTACTTAAAGGGGTGATTAATGACCCATTTGGTATTTTCTATCCCTAATATCTTTTATGTGAACTATGTGAGGACTCTTGAATATTTTAAGTGCCTCCCTGAAAAAAGCACCAAAAATGACGATGTACTCATATGGTTAATAATTTTGGTAGTGGTTTAGGCTCACAATCCATTTTAATTATCAGACTGGGGTTGGTAAACTTGTGAGGCTCTTCGTGATGTATGCATAAGAGACAAGTCCACACTTATTTGAATGACCTAGATGAAGGAATGCATGTGAATTGAGTATCGAATGAGAGAATCAACCTACAAACAACACAAAAAATGGCTATGTGGAACCTAAATCACCCAAACTTCTTTAGGGGTGATGTCAATATCACTGGATGTATTTAAGGAAATTTTGTAGCATTTGATTCTATAGCTTTTACTCATAGAACAATTTTCCCAAACTTCCCTAAACTACTAGATCAAATAATATGCTTGAAAAAGAAATATCACACTTGTTGAGAAATCAAAGATCACACTTGCTTGAAAATAAAAGAGGACACATACTTGAAAATAAACGACACATCTAAAGAAATGAAAACCAACTAAATTCAAAGCACTACAAGACAATGTAAACCTACTTACAAATTAATAAGAAAATCACTGGCACATAGTTATACCTTGAGTGGGTTGCTGCTCAAGGCTAGCTTATGCCTCTATGCTCTTAGTCATTCAACACAACAAAAATTCTTAAGCTTATAAATTCATACGAGATAATACAACATAATGAGATAACACATATTAACACACACACATAGAGCAATATATATTGATCGGGTAAAAATAATAACAGAGTACCTCCATTTTCGTGCGCTCCAAAGCGCTCACATATTTATACAAAAATATCAATCTTTAACTTAAAACAATAGCAATTTTCCTTGTGAACTAAACAAGGTTGAAAATAGAAATGAAATTAATAGCCAACCAATGTTTCCAACACTGTATTAACAACTCTTGTTATTCATGGTCTCAAACACCTATGCACTAAGCCAACAATATGGAGGAATCTTGGAAGTTGGTATAAATGCGAGTCTTGGATATTTATTGTAGTCACAAACGATTGAGATGCTAGCATTTGGTCGAAACACATGAAATACTACATGCACTATACAATGATAATATGATAGTGTTATAACAACCCTCGCAGATGGAGGAATCATGTGCCAATAGACCCGAAATCCTGAATGTCGATGTATTGTTTAAATCTGTCCAGGTGTCTGTATAAACTTGACCCTTGTGGTTATTTAATGCGCACACATGTATTTTGTATTTGACTACAAAAAATAACCTTTTGGAATTGATTGAAATGATAGTTCCTTTGTAGTATAAAGAGACTCTCAATCTCAAATCTACTATGTTGACACTTGGTCGAGGTGAATATGGCCAAAAAAGAACCATGTATACATAAGAGAACCCAAAACATTGATTAGTCACCAAGCTTTTATTTATTGCAAACCATAGTATATAATGAAAACCATAACATAACATTATATATATATCTTCCAAGCCATTCACTCAAAAATTCTTCTTAACAACCTTTCAATCTTAATTCAAGCAAAAGAAGTAATTAAGCAAATACATAAATGTGTAGCTATAGTCACGAACAATGAGTTATAAGTGATTAGGGACGGAGGATGAAGGGTATATAGGCAAAAATGAGTGTTCTAATGGGAAAAAAAGTTGCCAAATGAGGGACTCATCAATAAGTTAAAGTAAAAATATTTTACCATTAATTATTTTATCCTTTTATAAAATTGATGTAAAATTAAGATAGAAATTGAAGTATTTTTTTTTTATGGCAAACATTTTTTTTGTTATTACCAATTTTTAATTTGTTAGTGTAAGTATTATCTTCTTATTTTTAAACATAAGTTTGAGGAAAAATTTCTACTACATATTAGGGCCTCTAGGTGCACATAAATATAAATTTACATGAAAATGCAAAGGAAAAAATAAAGATATTTGATAAATATTAAAATACATTTTTTATTTATTAAAGAGTTTTGGGAAAACATAATATGTGAAAACGGAGTAAAAACTTACTAGATATTTGTATTTCTTTGTTAGAGACATTGTGGACTTGTAAGAAAGTTTAAAAGATAAATTATAAATGTATCATATAATTTAAAAAGGGGTTAAAATGTATTAGATATTTGTATTTCTCTTGTTAGAGATATTGTGGACTTGGGAAAAAAAAAGGATAAGTTATGAATGTATTAGACATTTTACCTTCCATTAAGGTAAAGTATACATCACATTGTTGGTGAAGTTGGAGGAACTATATCTTGTACATGAATTATGTGGTATGTTATTTAAAACTTAGGTGTGGACATAGAAGTTGAGATTTGGATGCAAGTGTGGAAATTGTTGTAGTATGAACATAGAGTGGACAATCTTATGGTGGAGTGGTGGCATCACACAAAGAACTCTTTTGGTTGGGCACACGATGGTCATCACTTAAAGTAATTTACATGGCTCCTAACAGAACATAATTTTCATTATTTAAAGATTGATTATTATTGATTCACCTTTGCTAATTATCAAGTAATTATGACTAAGTTTTTAACTACCATAAGATACAAGTTAAGAATTATTTACATATGATATCTCCACCTCCAAAGAAGAAATGCAAACCTTGAGACCAAACTTAACACTAGCTCACCAATAAAAAAATGAGCATTATAACAAACATCCAACATTATGGAGTGAAAGGTGAGCTCTGAAGCCCACCCCTCTTTCTTATCTAGCCTTTGAGGCTTATGTTGTTTGTCCTATATCATGTTTTCGAAACTCAAATATTGGATTTTGAGGGGAATTTAAGGGGGGGGGGAGGGATTTTAGGGGTTTTTTCTTTGAGAATGAAAAAGTAATATATGTTTGTTTAGTTAGTGTTTTAATCTCTTATATAGCTTATTAATCCATTTTCTTGAATGATCAAGAGTTCATCATTTTATCTAGAAGAAACTCCACAATGAACAAAACCTCGAGAGTTGTCATTGGGTCTTGTAATTAAATTAGCTGAAGAAAGTTTCTAATTTTTATAGGTGAATAAAGCCTACATGTATATTATCATTGTAATATAACTTATCGTCACATTTATAATGCATGAAGAGTAGATGTCATTGAGTAGATACATACTTTAGAATCTCTTCATGGCCTTGTCTCATTGATCTAAATTGAATGATTGTCATTGATGACATAGAATGATTTTCTCATTTGAATGTTGATTAGGTTTAAAAAAGAAAACCTTTTTATGCATTTCTAATTTAATCTTATCATATAAATTAATCCTATAAGAAGAATTGTTTCACTTTGCATGCATGTGGGGAATGGGCATGAGTATAACAAGTACTTTCTCATAATTTTAGAATTGGAAATATATTGGATGCATTGAAGTAATAGTGTAGGATTCAAGATTAGATTTTGAAAGCATTCTTATTTATCATAATCAAATAATGGAAATGATATATATATATATATATATATATATATATATAGTCAATTAGATGTGGCTTAGGTGGTTGTGGTAAAATGTTGTTGTTCTCCTCACCTAGGTTTAGTTTTGAACGTGACATGTTAAGCTCATAATGAGTATATCCTTTTAATGCCTTGCAGAGAGAGAGAGATAGAGAGAGAGAGCCTTTTGAAATGCATATAACATATGATACCTTGTAATTTTGTCTTTCTCAATAAACATATATAGTTTTTTCTTAGTAATACACACACACACACACACAAAATCCATGTCCTAGTTGGAGCTAGATGTTACCCACCAAAAGTGGGTACCCTTAGAAGAGCTTCATTCCTAGACATCTTCTTCAACTGACAACTAACAACCATTGAGAGCCACCCATAGCCAATGTGATGTGCCACTTTATCTCCACTCCATGCATCAGTTATACGTTTCCTCTCCCATATTTCAAGAGCATATGTTAAAAGGTGGGAAATATGACCCAAATTGTATGTTTTTCATTATGCAAGCGAGTGCTTATGTTTGTTTTTCATTGGGAATTTTGGGCATGGATTATTGGGTAACTTGGAAGAAGGACAAACTTTGGCCATGGTTTTGTTCCCTCACCTTAAATGGGGGGAGAGAGGGTTTAATCCTCAATCCTAGTTAGGTGGGACCTCCCCTATTGGCCCATGACTTTAGGAAGGTATCTACTTGGGAAACCTTGATTCTGGTAGTCTGGTCCCATTTTCTCGTTCCACATTTTTCACTCCCCTTCGCACATTACGAGCCATATTCCATCATTTTCCTTCTCTAAGTCCACATGACCATTGGGTCCGCAAGGAACTAGCACAACCCCCTCCCCTTTGTCTACATATTTGGGTTAGGCTTGGAAATGTTGCCCCAGAGGTTGATACAGTTAAAATAATATCATGGCCATAAGAAAGAAACAAAAGAAAAGAATATTATAAAAATGCAAAAGATGGTCAGAATATTAAATATAGCATGTGGGAAAAATCGAAACATGAGCTCTACCCCTTATCATGTCAAGCACCTTGATTCCTAGAGCCCATGAGTGCCCTCACATAATTAATAAACCCATGCACATCCCAACCCTTGGCAGACGATGAACTGCCCCACCTTAAGGGGGTAATAATTTTTTTTTACATCATTCACAACATTTTCTCATTTCGTGGAGCTTCGAGCAGTAATACAAAAGAAAAATTAAGAAAAGGAAAAATACAAATAAAGAGGGGTCAAAAAACAAAGGTTGGGGTAACTCATGTATCCACAATTTCTCCCTCCTACATCTATATATTGAATATATAGACATCCCTCATTATTGCTATCCTTTTACCCATGGCTTTTGGCTTTGAAACCTTTGTTTCCTCATCCATTTCATCATTATTCATATGCCACTTATCAATTGAAGGATCTACCAAGGAGATGTATTTCCCCTTAGGGGTTGAGAACACCTAATAAGGTTGTTTATTAACCACTCCTACCTAGGGAGGTAACACTATTATGAGATTAAAGCACCAAATTTGGAAGGGAAGCCCCATATGAAGTCTCAATGTGCCCTTGATTAACAAGACTGGTTCACTTAGATGCTAAGTCACCAAGTTCGATGAATAAAATCCTTTGGATTCGAAATTCACCAAACATTAAAGAAATTTGAACAAATTCATTTACGTTCACTAAAATTTATGTTGAACACGAACTTGTCTTGAACCTGAACATGAACCCATATACGAACATGAACAAATTCAATAAATTCGCTAAAAAATCAATGAAATTCATTTTAGGGTTTTTGTGGTTTTTCCAGTATTTATAACTAAGAAAAATTAAAATAGTAACCATAATGAGGCTAAAACTTGGCGGGTGCGTAAGTATCACTCTCACATAGTCACACTCTATCACTCCACTAGTCAACCATTGACACTCGTCGCATTGTGCTAATAAACCCATTTGTTGCCTGCACACTCAATCCTTCACTGTGTAACCCTGTGTGACATGTACAGACTCTGAAGTCCACCCTGCAAGCTGTGTTTTGTTTTATACCCCTGGCGACTGCAAGTTTGGACTTTACAATTCATACTTGTGACTATCTCGAACCTTCGAACCCATCCCACATAGGGGGATCTATAGACCCAACTTTATAAGTTCTCCTCACCAAGTGTATCATTTTGATTAATAAAATTGCTTATTCATATTAGCCATTGGGTTACTACACTTTTGTTTCTGCTGTTATATGTTTCTATTTGCATATTATCTATTGTTTCCGAGAACTTTTTTTTTATATATTTTCTTGAAGATATGAAAAATAGACACAACCATCTTCAATTGTGAGGGTTATAAGTCACCTATAACTTAAGTAAGGTATTTTCTCTCACTTGCAAAAAAACTTACACTTACATGGCCCGCAACTTATAAATTTTTAGTATTTCATATAAGCAAAGGCTTATTCATTTTTGTTGTTTCATACATAATAAAATTCATTTTTTTTTGTAAGCTTGGTAGATCCTTCCATTAATATATAAGAAAGTTACAACCACATAAAACTAGTTAGGTGGCCTCAACTTGCCCAACGGGAAACCAAGTCTATTGGCCACCTAACTGCATGATAAGCCATCCAGTAGCAAAAAGTGATAAGTCTTTCTACCCAAGCTATATAAGTTTGTATATCATGTCCTTGCCCATACTCTATTTTCCTATAAACATATATGACTTCAAACTGAAAAGTAAAAGCTATTCACATATGTACTAATAAAAAATTAAAAACCAACTAACATTCTAATCATCTTTCTCAGCAGAGGTGGATTCAACCGGAGTCGGATCCTTGGCATTGGAACCAGGAAGCACTGTCTGTGAGAAAAGACATGGAAAGTGTTTCTCGATGAGACCGAGGCATCCATCCTATTTTTGCATTTGGAATTGCAACTTTTGAAAATCCTGGTTGTAATTAGGGAAGTCCTGCACTGTTGTCACCATGCTCACTGAAATTTGATCCAGGTCCTTGCCGAGGAGGCTTTTCAAAATCCAATATAGGTACAGGATCTATTTGAACTGGGTCACCCGCCCTCGAGTATGCCCAGGGTCTGGAACCATTGTGCACAAATTCTCCATATCTATCTCTGTTGAGTTCGCATGGCGGTTCAGGTCAGCGTCCCATTCCTCAATAAAATTTCTAATCACTTCAATGGTCCCCTCTCGGTATGCATTGATCGCTTCATTAATGAGTTTAGCTACCAATTTCCTGCCATGTCTCCCACTCGAGGAACTGGGCTCTTCCTCCTGCTCATCTGCCTGAGGCCTCCTACCTCGGTCCCTATTCTTCACTGCCCTTGCCATCACAACACAATCTCGATGCTTGGTAATAAAATGGGTGTTGGAAGATCCTGTGTAGGTGAGGGTGCGAGCCCAGAAGCCCTTCGTGCCCTGGAGAGCCTACCTCTAAGCGCACCTGCCATGGGGGAAAGAAACCATAATTTACTTAAACTTAAAGTTTGTCTCTCCTCTTGCAGACCCCACAGCTAATCGAAGTCCTCCAACCAACCCAGGAATTATATTTGTTGACCCCCAGACCCATTTTCATAACAACCAGAAACAAAATTTATGAGCCCATCATAGCCAGCTTCAGCAACATTATAACAATTCCCAAACCCAGGGGTACGCAACACCTCAAAAATGACCCCACAGACGTTTCGACACAGGCCATGGGTGCGAAGCCTAGAAAGATAGAGAACTAAGTCATTACCATGCCAGTATCACTAGTTATGCAGGGATGAAGGGTTATGTTCAATCCCATAAAAGGTAGTAAAGTAGACCCTAAATGTAAAATTGACAGCAACCCAATCCCAAACCCCTTGGTCTTCGAACCAAGCCAGACAACAACATTCTCCAAGGTTCACACCCTTGTCCCAGATCCCAAATAACCCCATTCGGGAGAGGAGAATTTCATATCAAACCGACACCAAGGTTATTCCGGTGAGGATAACATACTGTTGCTAGACTACCGGTACCAGACACTTCCACCAACCCAATTTACCCCCACCCACAGACAAATTGTCCCCATGCAGAACCCAATCCCAAAACCAGACACTTGAATGCATGGAGGAGGGGGAGAAAAAGCAGTTTACATACCAGATTACCCTTGCCTAGAGTTGAAGAGTCCACTGTCTCTTTTGGAATCGTTGCACTTCACTATTCACAGAGTCCCTCCTCCAGAATCGCTGCACTACAATCGTTTGGGCAAGGAAACAACCTACAAACCTCTTAGAACACTTGCCATCGAACTCAAACCTTAACATAATAACTCTACCACCTTCCATTGCATTGATATCCTTATGCATGTAGGGAGCCACTGCACCCATCGCCTCAAGCATGTGGGGGTGGTGGTGGTGTACCTCAATGTAATTGGCATTAAATCTGTCTTGATGGGGCCACTCTCTGGCTCACACCCTAATCGAGGGAAAATAATTTTTATTTTTATTGTTTCTAATTTACAACTTATTCATTTTTATTATTTCATATAATAAAAGGTTGTAATAGTGGTTTATGTATGTGTTTTTCAGCCTACTTTAATTTAATTTTATTACACACACACACACACACACACACACACACACACACACACACACACACACATATACAAATTTCTATATTCGAATTCTATGTCGAATTTTATCAGCAAAATTTTAGGTGTCGAACTTTATTTGAATTTCAAGGTCATCAAAATTGAACACAAACATGAACACAATGACTTAACTTAGATGCACTGATGAATTATTGTCCATGATGGTGAGGATGCAACATTAGACATTATATGTAATTGGTAGGTGGTTTCATCATGGGTTGGGCAACTTAACTGGGGCCAAAGTCCACTAGAGGAGCATATGACACCCATTAGGTGAAGCATTGATAGCCATGGGACTTCTGTACTTGTAGATCATCATTAATTCATTCCATGGTCACTTACAACACCATAAAAATATGCAATTTTACCCATATTATTCACAAGATGATGTACTTGGACCAGCATGCCCCTTAGTCGACTTAGTAGTATATACAAGTTTTGCTAGCTAATTTGAGGCTCATATGAGGTTTATCTCATTATTGAGACTTGGGAGGGATATCACCATCCTATGAACCTTCAATGTTGGAGTAGATACAATCTATTATTCCACTAGGAGACCTATGAGACCCATTTTTTGCCCCAAACACAAAACTGGGGTCCGCTTAATGATTTGCATGCATGTATAGGGACCAACACCTAGTAGATGATTTATGGAGCCCTCTTGACTCATTCTTGCATAGCGAGAGCTTAATGCATGATCCATGTGGATCTTGGTGGCCACCCACCTATTCCAATTGGAACCCCCACCACTGTCTCTTTTAGTTTTTTAGTTTCCTTAATTGTAGTACAACTTACTATTTTTGGCAGTTTTTTGGGTCCTCAACTTCCAGAGCCGTTTTACGGCCCTAAACGACGTTTTTTGGGGAATATAGGGGCCAACATGGGTCCTTAATTGATGTTGACCACTCGAAAGTTTTAGTCCTCAGATCTCAGATAGATCTTTCAAACAAGGTATTGTGCGTGTCAAACATAGATCATATGCCAAAGTTAAAACCCTAGGAAATTGATGTACCAATTTACCCAAACGGGGTCCATAGTTTTGGCGCTTAATCTCCTAGGGTTAAGTTTTTGGAGGTTTAGGGTTTTCCATTATTTCTCAATAATAAATAGGCCTTCTATCCTCATTGTAACACGATTTAGAGGCATGTAGTCGCCACATCTCTTCTCAAAGATAAGCTACCATCGCCTGATCAAGTTTATTTCCATTATGTATGCAAGCATAGTTGAGTTCTTTGATATTAATGAAATTAAGTTTTATTTCTGTTGCATCTTTGTGTTTATGTTTATATCTATATTTTGTTATGTTCCTGCATAAGTCTGGATCAGTGGTATCAAAGCGGTCTGCTCTTTCTCTATTTTTCTTTGCATGTCCCCAACGAGGTCAGGGTATAAGGAGTTAGGGCTTGAATTGGTTGAACCTTTGCAAGACCAGCCTCACAAACCCCGACAACCTCCCATGGTGGAAGAAAAGAAAGGTGAGGGAGCAGGAGATCCCTTCAAAATATTGCTCGAAGAAGTCGTCAAGCGACAGAGGAATGCGATGATGGACACTTTAACCAGATCCTTCGGCGAATGCCCACATGTGACACATCTTCATCCGATAGCCACTCTAGAGGCACCACTCCCTTCAAGGTACAAATCAACTTTGATATTCCCATATTTGAAGGCTAGATAGATGCAGACACTGTAGATATATGGTTAAATCTATTGGAAGGGTATTTTTCGGTTCATGATTTTTCCAATAGGGAAAATATTACTTTTGCACTCCTCAAAGTCTCCCCCATGTCAAGGAACAGTGCGAAACATACTATGAGTAGAAGGACGAGAGGGAACCCTCACTGTTTTCAACCGCACCCACATGGAACTCTTTCCGAGACGCCATCAAGGAGCAATATTACCCTGTCGGGAGTTATGAAGATAAGTACATAAAGTGGACCACACTATGGCAGGGAAGGGACCAAGATGTGCCAGAGTTCACAAATATTTTTCATACCCTTCACACGAAGTTGGGTATCAAGGATTCTGAGTGGCATCTGGTACTAAAGTACCGCAGTTGTCTGTACAAATACATCCAAGATGACATGGAGTTCTTGGACATCTCCTCGCTCGACACCGCCTAACGATATGACGTCAAGATCGAGCAAAAGTTTAAATAGAAGAAGGTGAGAATTTGGATCTACGAATCCGAAGTAAGGGAAAGGCTCCCCCAAACCACAGAACAAAGGGAAAAGTCAAGGCGAGGTGACCCAGGAAAACCTGCTGAAGCCACAAGCAAATAAAAACACCACAAAGTTAAAGAAGGACATAGGAAAGTGGTGTGAGTTCCATAAGAGCCCCACTCACAACACACATGAGTGTCAGGCCAAGCAGTCGTTGGCAGCCGAGTTGAAGGATTCAGAACCAGGTGCATGTTCTGTCTCTGAGTTAGAACTCGACAAGGGGAATGACAAAGAGAAGTAGATTATTGATGCGGAGCCCAGCTCCAATGTTTCCACCACCAAGATCCAGAAGAATGCGGCTGAAGATCCAAAGGAAGGGGAGTGTCTCTTCCACTTAGAGATGTGGGTGAAGGGTTCGCCACCACAATTCATTGTTGATAGTGGGAGCCAAATGAACCTCATTTCAGCAGAGGCTGTGAAGTGGCTGGGCCTATCAACTACACCACATCTGTAGCCATACACCATCAGGTGGCTTCACGAAGGACAAGATCTTCGTGTCAGCCCGAAGTGTCGCCTTCCCTACAACATCAAACCCTTCACAGATGCAGTATTTTGTGATGTTTCTCCTCTTGAAAATTGTGATGTATTATTAGGAAAACCATACTTGTGGAAGTGACATGTTGTATATGAGTCTAGACCTTGCTCTGTTATTATTTCTTTGGGTAATAAGTTACACAGAATACTAGAGGTAGCCATGCCTACCACCATCTCTTTGATCTCTACTAAGCAATGCATTAAGGTCATCTCCCAGACTGGAAATTTTGTTTTCTTTCTAATTTTCTCTAAAATAAGGGGAAGATCGTAGCCACAATGATGGGCCCTCAGAAGGGTTCCTCCACACAACAGAAGTAGGTGGATAAGGTCGTGGAAGAATATAGTGACATCTTCTCCTCACCCATAGGGGTACCCTTGCACTATTAGGTCAAGCATTCGATCGACCTGACTCCTAGAGAACCTCTACCCAACGGGCCTATATATCATCGCTCCATTCTGGAAAATGAAGAGATCCAGAGACAAACCTAGGAGTTGCTGCAAAAAGGGCACATCCGACTGAGTTCCTTGCCTTGTGGGAGCCCGATTGCATTTGTACAGAAGAAGGATGGCACCTACAGGCTCTGCATTGATTATCGAGCACTGAACAAAATCACTATCAGGAACAGGTATCCAATCCCACGAATTGATGACCTTTTGGACCAACTCAAGGGGGCCAAGTATTTCACCAAAATTTATCTGAAGTCTAACTATCACCAGGTTCTGATAGAGCCCACAAATGTATGGAATACCACCTTCAAATCAAAGGAAGGCCTTTTTTGAATGGTTGGTTATGCACTTCAGGTTGACAAATGCCACTGCTACTTTTATGAGGCTAATTGATGCCATCTTGTAGCCCTTGACTAACTCATTTATGGTTGTTTATCTGGACGACATCCTCATCTTTAGCAATAGTTGGGAAACACTTGCAACAACAATTTGAAATCGAGATAGACGCCTCAGACTATGCTATTGGTGTAGTCCTCACCCAACACAACCATCTAGTGGCCTATCATAGCAAGACACTTTCTGATACAATTCGGAAGTACCCCAACTATGATAAAGAGATGTATTCCATTGTGCAGGCTTGTCAGCAATGGAAGCATTACATTTTGGGGAAGGAGACAGTCATCCACATCGATCATTGAACTCTTCAGTTTATATAGACACAAGGGAAGTTGCAGAATGATCACCATTAGAAGTGGTCTACATATCTGCAACAATTCCACTTGAAAATTAAATACAAAAAGGGTAGCACCAATCATGTTACAGACTACCTCAGTCGGTCCCTAGTTGCAGCACTGACTATTGTTCTCAACTCTTGTGGCCACGAGACCTCTAGATGGCCACAACTATACAAAAATGATCCAGAGTTCACCTCCACATACTAGATGCTAGTAGATGGAAAGCAAGTTCCTGATTTCCACCTCTAGGACACATTATTATGTTACCTGGGCCACCTTTGTGTTCCTTCAAGCGAGCGTGCCAAGCTGATTTGGGAAGCGCACTATAGTTGGGTTGTAGGACACTTTGGCATGGAGAAAACTACGGATGTACTACAAAAGTACTTTTATTGGCCAAAACTACAACTAGATGTTGCAAAATATATCAGATCTTGCACTGCCTGTGCCATCGCCAAGCCAACCATCAAGAAGCAAGGCCTGTACACTACTCTACCTACTCCCAGATAACTGCGGGAATCCATCTCCATGGACTATATGTCTGGTCTTCCTTCTACCAAGCATGGTAATGATTGTGTATTTGTGGTCGTGGATAGATTTTCGGAGATGGCTATAATGGCGGCCTACAAGAAGAGTATCATAGCAGAGGACACTGCCAAACTCTTATTTGAACGAGTATGGGTACATTTTGGGATCTCAAAGACCATTATATCATATCAGGATAGTAGGTTCCTGAGCACATCCTGGTCAAGCCTCTGGACACTATTGGACACCAAGCTCACCAAGTCGACTGCCTATCATCCCTAGACTGATGGCTAGACAGAGGTCATCAATAGGATGATAGTTAACATACTCTACATGTACAACTCCAAGCATCTTCGAACCTGGGATCAGAGTCTTCCATATGTGCAACATAGTTATAAAAGATCTCTCCATAGCTTGACTGGTCGCAGTCCCTTTCAAGTGGGTCTAGGATTTCAACCATTGTGTTTGATTGATGTTGCCATGCCTCATGTGATGACACAGAAAAAATCCACACATGTATTGTCCGAGGCTGATAAAGCAACCATATTTATTGAACGCATCTAACACACCTGCCAGTAGGTTCATGACATCTTGGAGAAGTCAAATGCCAAGTACAAGCAACAACATGATCAACATCGGGTGTTGTTTAGTCAATTTAATATTCTTAAATTGTAAGCATAAATTATCGACCAGGGAAGGTAAACTGATGAAATACAAGTGCACTGTATGTGTTAGAAGTTGTTTATGTCGTTAAGGTGATTATGTTATTGTTATCTAAATTAATGTCAAACTCTAGAATCAATAATGGGATGACGTTACTATCTATACTAGGATGTTATTTTTAAGATTTGTTAATTGATTACTCTAAATGATATCTCTAGAGTTAGTTCTAATTGAATTGAGCTTTTTAGAATGGTTGAATATTGATCTTAACTCTTTTCAATAAATATATTAAGTTAATCCACTTTTCAACTTATTAATTATTTTTTTTTGGATTTTTATGCTGCAGCTTAAAAAAGCTAATTATGAAAGCATGAAATCATATAAAGGAGATACTATTTTATCAACTTAAAAGGTGAAATGTGCTTGAGTTCAGATGTTGAGAAAGACTGCCACTCTTATCTACTGCAACTTCATTCAATGCAAAAATAAAGCCAAAACAAGATTACTAAGCTATGAAATAACTAAACTATGAATGAAACGAAATTACTAAGTTATACTAGGTATAAAGCAAACGAGATAATTGAGTTATGCTAGATGTAAAGCAAACACGATTATTGAGCTATGCTAGGTATAAAGCAAACGAGATTACTGATACAAAGATCAATCAAGTTCACCAAGTCACGAACTCCATTGAATTGCATCCTAAAAGTATAAAAATAGAGCATCCATAAATTAAATCTATGAAATAAAAGAAAATCTAATTGTAGTGAATCAAAGACTTGATATGTGCACAGGGGCCCTCCACGAGGCAATCAATAGCTTTAATCAACATCACATCAAATGTATGAACCAAAATCTTTTCATTAATCAGAAAGAGTTTCTACAGGACGCTTCAAAATTACATACGGTGGCGCACACTTAACACAGATCTGCCTTCGTTCTTATAGAGTTTTTAATTAACAACATGAGAAATTCAAGCATATAGGTCTTCGCTACAATCCTTATCAAAACCAAATCATATCGCTTATTTGCCAATTTTCTATTGAAAAAAGCAAATCAATAATATCTCTTGAAACTCAAACTCTGTTCCAACACATTATCTTGCGGTTGACTCTCATAGTTGACCGTGTTGTAGTGCAGATATCTTGATGGATTATCTCGAGTAAACAGGAAGAAATCCATGAGAGGGTCATTCCGTATCTACCCATATACTCCTTTGCTGAGCTGACGCACTCGAACCCTGTCAACAATGGAAGTAGTTGCGGATCTTTGGATTAGCTGTAGAATCAGGTCAATTATGCAGCTGCATGTAAACTTTAATAAAAAATGAGGCATATTGACAAAATATGAAAAAAAGGACATATAAATGCTTACCTTAACAAAACCTTATATTTATTGCATTTATTTGGATGATAGCGATAGGAAAAAGGAAGTAACATGGACAAAAAGGGTGTCAAGATAAAGTAGTTCTTGGACTCTACATTCCCCCACACTGTCGGTTTTGAATGTCCTCATAGAACACAACATTGTCATTCTCCTATATATCTTTGCTAGCACATCCAAATTTCACTTTCTTCTTCTTCTTGGCAGCCACTGCCATCCTTGGTTTATTCATAAGGATCTTATATTTTAGGTTAATGATTTCTCTTTTCATGGCCTTGTTTTCTTTCTTCAATTTCTTGTTCTTTTTATACCATATACTTAAGTGAATAATGAGGTTGTCACTTTTGGCAATTTGAATTCCATTTTGTGCCTTCAGCGTTTGATTTTCAGTTTTGAGGTACCTGTTTAATGTCTCCAACTCAAATATTTATTGTTTCAAGACATTAGATGTTGGAGGTTCTTATGGCTCATTAAACTGGTTGCTTCCTTCTTCTGGGCTCTGAATTGATCCTTTGGTTGTTGCTTCCTTTCTCTCTAATGATTCTATGTAATCATAAATTTCTTGCTGAACATGATCAATACCTGGACTTTGTATTGGACTCCTTGGAGGTGAACTGAAGGGAGGTGGTGATACCCTTGGTGACAGTCTCAATGATTCTCTCGGAGAGTTCTCAAGACCTTTAGATTGCTCTTTCGACTCAAGATCGATATGTTCTGCAACTCCCGAGGCTGCTTCTTTCACTATGTTCAATCTGGTGCTTCTTCTCAAACCTGTGGTTGGAAATCCTTGAATTTTATTTTCTTTAGCTTTTGGATTTTATTTTTGAGGAAGGATTTTTTTTGGGGTGAAACCTCTGTTTCCTTGTTGGCTTTCTTTCTTCTAATATTTTCTCTGTTCATTTTCTGCAAAATTTCTACAATTGGTAGATCATCCTCTGACAATTCTTGTTGAGGTTGTGGTTCCTATTCTATTACCGTCTCCATTTTTCTCTTTCTTCCCCTTAGGGTTTTGCTACCACTTGGTTGTTCAGGGGTTTTCTCTTCAAAATGATTTCTTACTAGAAAATTTTCCCAATTGTCACCTATGCTTTGAAGATGAAACTCAATCAAGATTTTTATCAATCCATGATGGTACATTGTGTTGTCTATAAGATGGATTTTCTTTTGAACATTCATTGACATTTTATTAAGGCTATGCAATAGAAAGTATGGAAGATTCATTTGATTCTCTTCAAGGAAATTCATCAATAGCCTAATGTGATAGAAAAACATACACCCAAATCGACCTTCGCAAGTAACAAATTTCTGAAGGACAAGGAGCAAATTTCTCCATTTACTTTTGAGGGAAGAACTAGGAATACCTTTTCTGAAGATGGTAGTATCCATGCTTGGGTTTTTCAAGAAAATTTTCCAATCTTCCCCTTCGATTCCTTTGTTCTTGAACCACTTTTCTCCAACTCTAGGCAATTCAGTGGCTTCTGCAATCAGGGACTCTGTTACTGCAAACTTGAAACTGCCTATCTCAACTTCTGTTCCATCAAAATATTGTGCAAAGGTTTTTGTCACCTCCCTGTGGAAACCATCAAACTTTTCTATGAAATTTAACCACTAAAATTTTTGTAACAATTCTCTGGTCTGAGGGTATCCTTCCAAAAATTTCCTTCCTGTTGGTTATGTTCAAACAATAACGCCCATGGTGAGAGATGTTTCGTCTCAAGAACTGTTTACTTGACAGGGAAAATGGTCTTAGTAGGGTTTCGCTTTGGGATGGAGAGACTGTATGAATTGGAAGAATGAGAGAATGAGTGAGTATAATGAAGGTTTACAAAGATGAGTTAGTCGTTTGAATGCATTCAATTCAATGATTCGACGATCAAATTGATGGATTCGAAATGAGGACGAGATAGGAGTTAAAATGGTGGCAGACTATAATGGATTTGACAAGCGACTATCATCCATGAACTGCAATGATTTCGTTTTTATTTCGGTAATGTTATGTCCACATAATTCATATATGCAATATGTTAACCCCTATTGTAAAATTAAAGTGTCACATACCTTAGATTGATTTGCTAACCTTTATTTGTCCTTTGATGTCTTTTGCAGGTACTTTTCACTTGAAAGGATTCAATCATTTCTTTAGTTTGAGCTGCCAAGTGTCCCTCTCAGATTGGCTACAAAAATCTTATTAGAGCTGTAGAAACTTGCTCGGGTTGTAGAAAGTCACTAATTCTATAGCTGAAAGTTTTTTTTAACAAAGGGATGTTTAGAAAAAGGGATTTATCTATTTATTTATTTTTTTTAGAAAAAAATGGTGAAGATAAAATTTAAGGTGCCAACAAGAGTTGGTTTTTACTTTAAATTTTCTGTATAAGCATGCCAATAACTTGTTGGTTTTCATGTTTATACACTATTATTATTATTATTCTCTCTCTCTCTCTCTCTCTCTATATATATATATATATATATCTATATATATATATTTATTTATGATAGAGAAAAATAAAATTTCTAAGGTGGAAAAGAAGAAGAATTCTTCTCAACCATCTTCAATTCTGAATTGTCTTGGAAAATTTTGACAAATTCTTCTTTTGTCAATGGCTTATGATAAAGTATAAGTCGATGTCCATTCAATAAAACAGGAATTTTCTCTTCATGAATAGTCCTAATTCTGGCTACACCATTGTTAAAGACATTTTCAACTTCATAAGGTCTAAGCCAGTGAGTTTGGAATTTTCCTTGGAAGTTTTTGAACTTTGAGTCAAAAAGTAATGCCCAATCTCCTAGATGAAAATTTCTTTCTTTAATGTATTTGTCATTCCATCTGGATCTCTGTTGTTGAACTACGTTGGTCTCTTGGAAAGCTTCTTGGCTTATTTCATCAAGCTCATTGAGTTGTCCCATCCTTTGCTTTTGTACTTATGATAAGTCAAGATCCAACTGGACTGTTGTTTTATAGGTCTAGATCTGGAACTCTATTGGAAGTAAGACCTGCTTCCCATAAACAAGTTCATAGGGAGTATGTCTTGTAGTACTTCTCCATGTAGTTCTATAAGCCCACAAAGCTTCTGGAAGCTTTTCTGCCCAGTCCTTCCCATGTAAGTGTACAGTCTTGGTAAGAATTGCTTCAATCACCTTGTTTGTAGAATCAACTTGTCCATTGGATTGTGGATGGTATGGAGTGGATTTCTGATGCTTGATTTTGTACTATTCCATGAGCTTCTGCACTAATCTGGATGTAATCTGTGTTCCTTGAGCTGTTACAATTTCTCTTGAGACACCAAAACCAGTGAAAATATCCTAAAAAATAAATGAAACTACAACATTTTCAGTAGCAAAAGGAAGTGCTTTAGCTTCTACCCATTTAGTGACATAATCAATACATACCAGAATATACCTTTTTTGTTTTGAAGGTGGATTGATTGGACCAACAAAATCTAGTGCCCATTTCTCAAATGGTTCAATGAGTACCTGAGGTTGTAATGGCATTTCATTTGAAAGAGTAGGTTTCCCCATTCTCTAACAACTGTCACATCTCTTAACATATTCCTTGGTATCCTTGAAAATGGAAGGCCAATAATATCCTAAGAGTAGGACCTTATAAGCAGTTCTTCTATCAGAAAAATGTCCTCCACACGGTTCATCATGGCATGCTTTAAGTATTTCCAGTATCTCATCTTCTCGAACACATCTTCTAATGATGAGATATGGTCCTGTTTTGTACAATTCTTCGTTTATCCATGAATAAGATGTGTTGTTGTGAATTATCCTCCTCTTTTCTCTAGGAGACAAATGAAATGGTAATTTCCTTGTAGCTAAATAGTTAGCAATATCTGCATACCAAGGTGATTTAGTAGATACTGCAAAAAGATATTCATTAGTCCTACATAGGTTTATCATTGTTATAATTATGAATTATAGATAAAAAGTCAGCAATTGTATTTTGTTTTCCGGGTCTATCTAGAATGGTGATGTTGAATTCTTGTAACAGTAAGAGCCATTTGGTTATTCTTCCATTAATGATTGGTTTATTCATTAGATATCTAATGGAATAATGGTCTGTGTGAATGAAAGTTTCATAGCCAGTTATATAATGTCTAAATTTGTTAATGGCATGAACTACAACTAAAAACTCCTTCTCAGTTACAATATAATTTAGCTCTGTTGGAGTTAAATTTTTACTGGTATAATAGATTGCATAAGGAGTAAGGTATTTTTGTCCTAACACAACTCCTAAGGCTGTATCTGAAGCATCAGTTGATATATGGAAAGGAAATTTCCAATTAGGTCCTTTTAAGATAGGTGCTTCAGAGATTTTCTTTTTTCAAAGTTTCAAAGGTAGCTTGACAATCAGGATCCCAACTGAATTCACAGTCTTTGGTAAGTAGTTTGAAGAGTGGAGATGCAATTTTTGTGAAGTTTTCTATAAATCTTCTATAATATCCAGTAAAACCAAGAAAACTCCTAACATCTCGTTGACAGTTTAGGACTGATAATTTAGAAATGACCTATACTTTAGATGAGTCTACCTTAATTCCATATCTATACTTATGGTGACCTAAAACAATTCCTTCATTAAACATCATAAAACATTTCTCATGACTTAACGAAAGATTTGTTTCTTTACATCTTATTAGAACTTTTTCTAAATTTTCAAGTGCTTCTTTAAAATAATCTCCATAAACTGTGAAATCATTCATATACACTTCCACACAATCATGAATAAGATCAGAGAAAATTCCGAGGACTGCTCTTTAGAATGTTGCCGGAGCATTGCTAATCCAAGGTAAGTACTCGATAAGCATAAGTTCCCCATGGATAGGTAAATGTGGTTTTATCTTGATCCTCAAGTGCTACCTAAATTTGATTGTATCCACTAAAACCGTCCAAAAATGAAAAATACTTTTTCCCTGCTAATGTGTCTAAGACTTGATCTATGAAAGGGAGTGGAAAGTGGTCTTTTAATGTTTCTTTATTCAATTCCTTGTAATTGATACATACTCTCCATTTCCCATTTTTCTTAGGAATGATTAATAGGGGTGAAACCCACTGACTGTTTGATATTGGATAGATGAAGTTTACATTTAGCAGTTTTTGTAATTCCTCCTTAACAATTTCTTTCAAATTTGGATTCATTCTTCTTTGTGGCTGTTTAACTGGTCTTGCATTTTGTTCAATGTATATATGATGCATGCAAGTTTTAGGATTAATTCCTCTCATATCAATGTATTCCCATGCATAAGCAGAAGAATGTTTTTGTAAAATTTCTACCAGTTGATTCTTTTGTAATTCTTCCAGGTTTTCATTAATGTTCAAAGTTTTACCTGGAAAAATTTCTATTGAAGAATTTCCAAATTTTTCCATAGAGAGTAAAGATACTTGTCTAGATGAGAGATATTCGTTTCGACTACGGTCATAATGTGAGGAGGATTCATTATTTTCCATTAGATTTAAAATTTGGTCCTCCTCTCTTACTTGTTCAGTAGTGAAAATAGGTTGTATATCATCATCATCATCTATCCATTCCTCATTCTCTATTTCTATTGTTGTTTTTGCAGGTGGATACAATGTAAATTTCTTTGTAGAATTTCCATCTGAGATAAACATGTCACCTGATCTACAACCGATGAAAGAATCAGTTGTAGCTAACCAAGGTCTTCCTAAGATTAATGGATGTCCTCCTAGATTATTCTTGGGTGTTAAGACCATGAAGTCAACAGGATATTCCCAAGAATCTAAGGATACGCAAATATCTTCTAACACACCATCAGGTTTAATTACAGACCTATCTGCTAATTGTAACAATGTTGGTGTGTATTAGGAAGCCTAAGTGAATCCTTGACTTATTTACTCGTTATGTTTATGGCTGCTCCTAGATCAATCAATGTGTTTGGTATTTCAATTCCATGATGTAAATTTTCACAATGGGGTTCCCTGAATCCATATATTTTTGTATTGTTGTTTTCCCCATCACGATGTCTGCAATTTTCCCAACTAATTGAATTCTTTTTATGAATTTTCTTTTTCTTCCTGATCTTCGAGTACTTAATTCCTTGATTGTTTTTGCAAAGGTTGGTATTTCTTTTATGGCTTGCAATAAAGGAGTTTTTATACAAACATTTATTAATTCATCCAACATATTATAATCAGGCAATGTGATTTTTTTTTCTACTCCTTCATCAATTTTCAACCATTCAGGAAAAGGTGGTATAATGGATACAGAGGGTTGTTCTATAATAGGAGTATTTATAGGAACATTTTTTTTCTCGATTATTTTCTTTCTGAGGAAGAGAGGTTTCTCCTTCTTCAGATTTATTTTTATCTTTTTGAAGATTTGTCCTTGCTTCTTGAATAAAAACTGGGGGTTTTCTTTGCAATACTATACCAG
Source organism: Pinus tabuliformis (assembly GCA_031772625.1). Taxonomy (NCBI): domain Eukaryota; kingdom Viridiplantae; phylum Streptophyta; class Pinopsida; order Pinales; family Pinaceae; genus Pinus; species Pinus tabuliformis. The sequence goes on from CM062818.1 coordinate 304,339,379, forward strand.
ACCTTAATTGAATATTATTTATATCTAGTGGAGTTATTACATAGGTTTGAAGATTTTGCCCTTTCATATTGTAAACAGGTTGTTGTGACATTTTATTATTGGGATTCGAAAGTGGTTGAGCAGGTAATTGATTTGATTTTGATGCAAATGGTAGGGAGAGCTATGGATTTTGATTTTGGATTTGGACTTGAGGTAATTGATTAGCTTGAGGAATTTGATTAGATTGGGGTAAGAATTGTGGTGGAAAATTAGGATAGGATGGTGAATATTGTTGATATTGAGCATAAGCCCCATAAGGATTTTTCCATCCTTGATTCCAAGATTGTGATTGTGGCTGAGCCCAAGGCTTCCAAGATGGATTCCAATTATTTTGTGAAGACTAAGCAAATTGTTGTGATCTAAATCCTTGTGGTTGATTTGCTTGAGAGTTCTGTCATGGTCTTTTAGCAATAAAATAAATAGGGTCTACTTGTTCTGGTATCCCTTCATCATTAAATACAGCCTTGAGACTTGGTAAAGAAGGAAATTCCTTAGTATCATGGTTATCTGCACATATGGCACAAGTTTATATGGTTTTTAAGTCTAAAGGACATTCTCTTAGAGTATGCTTCTTTCTACACCTAGGACAAAAAATGGATAATGCAACATTTTCAGACTTTTACTTGTTTTGTAGTTTAAGGGTGTCAATTTGCTCACTTAGAATCCTAAAATATTTGTCTTAAAAGTATCAAGAAAACTTCCTAATTCTTCCCTACTGTTTGTCCCAGCTGTAGATTTATTGATTCTTGATAAGAGAGGGTCCCTAGGACTTTTTCCAACTCGTGCTTTACCGCTTGAGATATGTACACATAAATCATAGATATCTGTAAATGGTAGTTGAGAAATATCTCCTTTTCCTGTTAATTTAAGGAGATAAATCCACTCATCTCTGATAGATTTGAGTAGGAGGGCTTTCAAAGTTTCCTCATATAAACTATCCATTTTTTCCCTTTTAATATTATAGACAAATCTCTCGACTAAGTCTTCAAGATTCTCATCTTCTTTTTGTGTCATTTTGAAGACTTCGTCTCTAATGTTGTGAGGCATACAGTAGTCTCTATATTTCTCTAAGAAATCTTCTTTCATTTGTGCCCATGTCCTTATATAATTAATTCCTAGACTCATGAACCATTTTAATGCCAAATCTTTTAAGGTAGCAGGGAACAATTTCAATTTTTGAGCATCATGTAGATAATCATATGATTTGCATAATACTTTAGATTCGAAGAGAAATGTCTTTGGATCTTCACTTATTTTTCCATGGAAATTAGGAAGAATAGAAGGTGAAATATTCTTCATTGTGAGGGTTGTATCTTCATCGAAAATAGGAAATCCAAAAGGATCTTGATTTCCTCTACCTATGCCCCCTCCTCTGCCTCTATCTCTACCTCCTCCTCTACCTCTACCTCGTCCAATCCTATTTTTCACGCCACTGACATTGTGTACCTCCCCTTCTCCTTCTTCAGTCATGATAGATTATTCAAAACTAATGTAAGGATCTTCTAATTCTTTTGGTTCTTCTATCAATGGATAATCAAAATGAGTTTCTTGTGCCTCTTCTTCACTAGGAATTTCTAATTCTTCTCCTAGAATTTGTTCACCAGTGGAAGACAGAAAAACTACTCTTGTAGTTGGGGATGTAGTATTTACTTCGATTATGGCTTCAATAGATGAAGTAGGTGAAGTTATGGATTGGATTTATTGTAGTTTTTAACCCCGTACAGAAATTACCTGCATAGGAATTCTAAAACACATAAAATAAACAATGTGAGAGCATAACACATAAAACACATATACACATATATTTTCCCCTGGATCCCAAAACCGGGACTACCAACTTGATTTTTCATTATGTTCCTTTCAATGTTACAATACATATTTATACATGCCAAAGCATCCAATACTATGGACCGAAAAACCATCACGTCCAAAGCCATGGACCGAAAACCATCACATCCAAAAACATGTGTGAAAATCATGCACAAAACCATAGGTGGATCCGTCCAACCTACCATAGGGTCCAAAACCAAAAATTTCCGGGGCGTTGCCTTGGACCCCATAAAGTGGGGTTACGGGTGCCCCTCAAACCCCTTGTGACCTCCCCCCCTCTAAACCCCGTTTAACAACATGGGCTAGTCATGGAAAGAATATAACACAACCCAACATTCTCCCACTTGTTGTTTTCTTTCCACAGGGGGCCACAGAGAGCTTAGTCATTTATCCAGCCCTGCAACGCCCATTATTTCTCTACACCAAGAGAACTTCTCAAAGCTCACATATTTTGTCAATGCATATGCAGTATTCTTCAAAGTGTCCACCTTTACCAGCAACACCTTTTTTTCTTCTATCATATCCCTCACAAAGTGATACTGAACATCAATGTGGTTTGTCTTTGAATGATATGTAGGGTTCTTTGCCAAGAAAATTGCACTTTGGCTGTCACAGTCTATCCTTATAGCTTCTTGTACTAACCCCATACTTGAACACAATCTCTGCAACCAAACTGCTTCCGTGCTTGCATGAGGGGATGCCATGTATTCTGCCTCTATAGTTGATAGTGCCACTACAGATTGTTTTTTACTCATCCAACTGACTGCACCTCCAAATAGGTTAAACACATACCCACTTGTAGATCTTCTATGATCCAGATCTCCAGCCCAGTCTACATCAAGAAGGTCACGAATATCCAACACTCTGTCTAATCCTGGTCTTCCTTGGTAGCACAAACCATAATCACTAGTGCAACGCAAATACCTGAAAACCCGCTTCACTGCTGTCCAATGCTCCTTTCCTGGTTTTGACATAAACCTGCTCAATACCCCCACTGCATGTGCAATGTCTGGTCTAGTACAGACCATTGCATACATCAGGCTACCAACTGCACTTGCATATGGAACACGGGACATGTCTTCCTCCTCTTCTTGTGTCTCGGGACACTATTCAACAGATAACCTCACACCTACAGGGATAGGAACCTTCACCGGTTTACTATCCTGCATATTAAACCTCTGCAATATTGTCTCGACATACTTCCTCTGGTTTAACCAGAGCTTCCTCTTTGCCCGATCTCTTTTAATTTCCATGCCCAAAATATAGTTTGCAACACCAAGATCTTTCATTTCGAATTTGGAGGACAATTGGGTCTTCAAATCCTGGATAACTTCTTTGTCATTTCCAACCAACAACATATCATCCACATACAATACCATATAAATAACACGGTCACCAATTAATTTAAAATACACACAGTGATCTGCTTTGCTTCTGGTGAAGCCAAGTCCTCGTATAAATGTATCATATTTCTGATACGACATCCTTGGTGACTGTTTTAACCCATACAGAGACTTCTTTAACTTGCATACCAGTTCTTTCTTACCCTTCACCGCAAAGCCTTCAGGTTGCTTCATATAGATCTCCTCTTTCAGATCCTAGTGAAGAAATGTTGTCTTCACATCCATTTGTTCTACCTCAAAATCAAAAGCAGCAGCAACAGATAAAAGTAATCTAATAGAAGTTACCTTGGCAACAGGAGAAAAAATATCACCAAAATCAATTCCTCGCACCTGGGAGTAACCTTTTGCTACCAACCGAGCTTTGTATTTCTCCACTTTTCCTTCTGCATTTGTCTTCCTTTTGAACACCCATTTGCTGCTAATGGGTTTCCTTCCATCTAGCAACTCCACAAGATCCCAAGCCTCATTTTTGTGCAAAGATGCCATTTCATCAACCATGGCCTCTTTCCAGAGTTTTCCATTCTCTAAATCCACTGCTTCCTTCACAGTTCTGGGATCATCATCAGTAAAAGACAAAGCAAAATTTGAACAGAAAGGAGATGGACTATACCTTTCTAGTTGCCTTATTTCTTGAACTGATATTCTCATAGTCAGAGTTTGTGGCTCTTCATCTTCTGATTCCTCCTCTGCTATAGAGTTTGATTCTTCCTCCTTCAGCTCAAACTCTATCTTCTCAAGTTCCTTTGGTTGGACTTCATGTTTAATAACATCTTTCACCTCTCTGAACACCACATCTCGGATGTACACAACCTTCCTTGTTATTGGGTTCCAAAGCTTATAACCCTTTAAACCATCCTTATACCCAATAAAGATGAACTTTTCATATTTACTATCCAACTTGGTTCATTTCTCCTTTGGAACATGTACATATGCATCACATCCAAATACCCTTAGATGTGAAAGAGAGGGTTTCTTACCAGTCCATACCTATTGTGGAGTCTTATCCTCCAACGTTGATGAAGGTGACCTGTTGACCAGGTACCATGCAGTATCCACCGCCTTTGCCCAAAATTCCTGTCCTAACTCGGCACCACTGAGCATGCTTCTTGCCCTTTCCATCAACATCTTGTTCATTCTTTCTGCAACTCCATTTTGCTGAGGTGTATATGGAGTAGTCTTCTGCCATGCTATACCGCAATTCTTACAGAATTCTTCAAATTCCTTACTGCAAAACTCTCCACCGTTATCTGTCCTCAGCACCTTTATCTTCTTCTCTGTCTGGTTTTCCACCAGAGCCTTGAATTCTTTAAACCTGTCAAAGACTTCAGATTTCTTCTTAAGGAAATATATCCATGTATTCCTTGAGAGGTCACCTATAAATGATACATAGTACACAGACTTACCTAGTGATGGAACCTTCACAGGTCCAAACACATCACTATGCACAAGCTCTAATATCTGTTTCGCCCTCTTACTACCAGAGGGGAAACTCACACGATTCTGCTTCCCATATACACAATTTTCACAGAAATCAAAATCCAGATAGCTATTACTCATTCCTTCTACCATACCTTTACCATGAAGTATTCGAAGGCCCTTCTCTCCAATATGTCCAAGCCTTTGATGCCACAGCATGATCTTCTCTCCAGAGACCACTAGATTTTCTGCTCTACTTTTAGGAACCACAGAACTGTTGCACCCATCAATAATAGTGCTACCTTGCAGCTTGTACAGAGTTCTAATTCGAACACCCCGCATCAATACCAGTGCTCCCCGAACCATTTTGAAGGTATCCTTCTCGAACACTGTTTTTACACCTGCATCATCTAGCCTGCTTACACAAATCAAATTTCTGGCTAATGCAGGAATATGCAGAACACCTGGAAGTGTTCTAACCCTTCCACCTTGCAGCTTCAACTTTACTTTTCCACGACCAATGATTCTAGCCTTCCTGTCGTCCCCCAAGAAGACATCACCACCATCATATTTCTCATACTCGCAGAACCACTCTCTATGGGGAGTGAAGTGAAAGGATGCACCTGGGTCAATCAACCATGCCTCATGATCTACATGTGTACTTGAAGAAGCCAAGTACACATCCCCACCTTCATCTGAGGTGGTTTTCGCCTCTGCAGAAGGAGCATCATCAGATCCCTTTCCTTTGTCAGGAGCTTTAGATTTACAGTCCCTTTTATAGTGCCCTTCTTTTCTGCATTTCCAGCACACCACCTTTACAGGTTTTCCTGGAGATTTAGATCTCCCACTCGATGACTTATTTTTGTTTCTATTCTGGGACTGTCCTCGTACAGATAAGGCATCACCATTCTGGCTCTCCATATTTTTCCATCTCATCTCCTCCGTTAGCAAGGATGAGACTATTTCATCAAACTACAAGGTAGTTGCATTGCTACCTATTGCAATAACCAGACTATCCCACGAATCTGGTAGAGAACACAACAAATTGATGCACTTATCTTCATCTGAAATTTTAATATCAACAGATGCTAACTGACTTACCATAGTATTAAATGCATTCAGATGCTCTGTCACCAAGTCTCCATCTTTCATCCTCAGGTTATATAGCTTTTTCCGCAGGAACAGTTTATTCACCAGAGACTTAGATTGGTACAAAGTCCCTAACTTGTCCCACAAAGCCTTCACCGTAGCTTCCCCTGATACATTCAGCAATATTGAATCTGAGACACACAATCGTATTGTGCTCTTTTCCTTTCGATCTAACTTCTTCCATTCTTCATCTGACACTCCCGTTGGTTTAGTACCCGGATCTACTGCGATCCACTGATCTTTATCCACCAACAGATCCTCCATCTTGAGTTTCCATAACTCAAAATTATGACCATTAAATTTCTCAATCTCTATCTTTCCACTGCTCGCCATCTTCTTTCACCACCAGAATCGATCTCGCAGATCTCCCACTAAACAGGGTCTACCACAGGCGCGAGCGAAACCCCTCAGCAACAAAGGCATCCCCTTGAAGCCAAAACTGCTTTGATACCAAATGTAGGTTTTAACCCCGCACAGAAATTACCTGCATACGAATTCTAAAGCACATAAAATAAACAATGCGAGAGCATAACACATAAAACACATATACACAGAGATTTCCCCTGGATCCCAAAACTGGGACTACTAGCTTGATTTTTCATTATGTTCCTTTCAATGTTACAATGCATATTTATACATGCCGAAGCATCCAATACCATGGACCGAAAAACCATCACATCCAAAACCATGGACCGAAAACCATCGTGTCCAAAAACATGTGCGAAAATCATGCACAAAACCATAGGTGGGTCCACCCAACCTAACATAGGGTCCAAAACCAAAATTTTCCGGAGCGCTGCCCTGGACCCCATAAAGTGGGGTTACGGGTGCCCCTCAAACCCGCTGTGACCTCCCCCCCCCTAACCCCTGGTTAACTACATGGGCTAGTCGTGGAAATAATATAACACAACCCAACATTTATGAACTTAAGACTTCAGGAAGTATTTGTTGACTTACAAATGGAATTTGGGTTTGAGTAGGTGGTGTGGAACTTCGAAGTCGTGGTGGAGTGAGCGGATTTGTGGGAATTAAACTTCTTCCTCGTCCTACAAATCTACCTCTAGAGTCTCTTTCCCTACGCATATCATGTTTTTAATTGATGATTTTTTTTATAACTTCTATTTGCACTTCCCCGACAACGACGCCAAAATGTTTAGTCAATTTAATGTTCTTAAATTGTAAGCATAAATTATCGACTAGGGAAGGTAAACTGATGAAGTACAAGTGCACTGTATGTGTTAGAAGTTTTTTATGTCGTTAAGGTGATTATGTTATTGTTATCTAAATTAATGTCAAACTCTAGAATCAATAATGAGATGATGTTACTATCTATACTAGGATGTTATTTTTAAGATTTGTTAATTGATTACTCTAAATGATATCTCTAGAGTTAGTTCTAATTGAATAGAGCTTTTTAGAATAGTTGAATAATGATCTTAACTCTTTTCAATGAATATATTAAGTTAATCTACTTCTTAACTTATTAATTGTTTTTTTTTTGGATTTTTATGCTGTAGCTAAACAAAGCTAATTATGAAAGCATGAAATGATATAAAGGAGATCCTATTTTATCAACTTAAAAGGTGAAATGTGCTTGAGTTCAGATGCTGAGAAAGACTATCACTCTTATCTACTGCAACTTCATTCAATGCAAAAGTAAAGCAGAAACAAGTTTACTAAGCTACGAAATAACTAAATTATGAATGAATAGAAATTACTGAGTTATACTAGGTATAATGAAAACAAGATAATTGAGTTATGCTAGATGTAAAGAAAACAAGATTATTGAGTTATGCTAGGTATAAAGAAAACGAGATTACTGATATAGAGATCAATCAAGTGCACCTAGTTGTGAACTCCATTGAACCGCATCTTAAAAATATAAAAACAAAGCATCCATAAATTAAATCTATGAAATAAAAGAAAATCTAATTGCAATGAATCAAAGACCTGATCTGCGCGCACGGGCCCTCCACGAGGCAATCAATAGCTTTAATCAACATCACATAAAATGTATGAACCAAGATCTTTGCATTAATCAGAAAAGAGTTTCTACATGATGCTTCAAAATTACATACGGTGGCGCACACTTAACACATAACTGCCTTCGTTCTTATAGAGTTTTTAATTAACAACATAAGAAATTCAAGCCTACAGGTCTTCACTACAATCCTTATCAAAACCAAATCATGTCGATTATTTTTTGATTTTCTATTGAAAAGGAAAATCGATAATATCTCTTGAAACTCGGACTCTGTTCTAGCACATTATCTTGCGGTTGACTGTCATGGTTGACCGTGTTGTAGTGCGGATATCTTGATGGATTAGCTCGAGTAAACATGAAGAAATCCATGAGAGGATCATTCCCTATCTACCCATATAATCCTTTGTTGAGATGGCGCACTCGAACCCTGTCAACAATGGAAGTAGATGCAGATCTGTGGATTAGCTGTAGAATAAGTTCAATTCTATAGTTGCATGTAAACTTTAATAAAACAATAAGGCATATTGACAAAATATGAAAAAGAGGACATATGAATGCTTAACTTAACAAAACCTTATATTTATTGCATTTATTTGGATAATAGCGATAGGAAAAAGGAGGTAACATGGACAAAAAGGGTGTTAATATAAAGCAATTCTTGGACTCTACAGGGGCCACACAATTTTCAGGTGGGCGACAAAGTTTGGTTGCATTTGCAGAAAGAACACCTTACCACAGCCCATCGGAAGCTCATATCACTCCAATATGGTCCTTACACCATTACCAAGGTGGTGGGAGACAGTGCTTTTGAGGTCAACATCCCCTCATTCCTTGGCTTGCACCCAATGTTCAATGTGGACTGCCTTCGACCATATTTCCCACCATTACTGGACACATCAGACATTGCAGAACAACTCACACCAACATAGTTAAACGTAGACTACATGGAATATACCACAACTGATCGGATTATGGACACACAAATCAAGAACACTCTCCAGCAAGAGATCCGACCGTATTAGGTTGTCAAAGTTGGCCAACTCCTGCACCAAAGCAAGTGGCTCACCAGGGACCAAGTTCAACAGAAGTTTCCCCATCTCATGGAGGCACTCAACGCAATGGGGACCATTGCTTCTTAAGGGGGCAGGACTGATCTAGGTGGATGTTGGTGGTCACTCACCTATTCCACTTGGACCCCCCCCCCACTATCTCTTTCATGTTTCCAGTTTCCTTAATTGTAGCACAACTTACTATCTTTGGCAGTTTTTCGAGTCCTGAACTTCCAGAGCCGTTTTGAGGCCCTAAATGACGTTTTTTGGAAAACTCAGGGCCAACGTGGAACATATGTTGATATTGGCCACTCGAAAGTTGTATTCCTCAGATAGATATTTCTAACGAGGTGTTGTGCATATCAAACGAAGATCATATGCCAAAGTTAGGATCCCGGGAAGTTGATGTACCAATTTACTCAAACAGGGCCCATAGTTATGGCGCTTCATCTCCTAGGGTTAGGTTTTGGGAGGTTTAGGGTTTTCCATTATTTCTCAATAATAAATAGGCCTTCGAGCCTCATTGTGACACAGTTCAAAGGCATGTAGCCGCCACATCTCTTCTCAAAGATAAGCTACCATCGCCCGAGCTAATTTATTTCCATTCTGTATGTAAGCATATTTTAGTTCTTTGATATTAATGAAATGAAGTTTTATTTTAGTTGCATCTCTATGTTTATGTTTATATCTGTATTTTGTTGCATTCCTGCATATTCCGGATCAATGCATTCCTCCAAGAGGCCCACATAGTGATGATGTCAACATTTTGGCCATCTTGTGGGTTTATCTTTATGATTTTACATTGGCTATGTGGTTGGTGTGAAACCACACTTAGTCTTTTCCCTCCATTTGACAACTCATTTGAGTCTCCGATCATCATCTCTTGGACAATTCGACTCAATAGAAGAATTTCTCTCGTTCCTTCTTGGCTATTGGAGATATATTCGATGCACTTTGATATTTGGAAGTTATGTTTGATTGTCTTTGGAGCTAGTTCTTTGGCTAGTGGATGGATATACTGTATGCTTTCTTCTAAGTGCTTATTGTTGAAGATTTTCTATCTTGAAATTGTCTAATGTATGGAATTGTTACTTCTAGGTTATGTTATTTTGTGCCCTAATTGTTGAAAATTAATTTTGAAAGGCTATCTAGTTGAGTATTGCATATGTTATTCATTGTACAACATGTAATGAATGTTCCTAGTGGAGGAAATATTTAATCTCTCCATCAAACTCCATTTTCTTTTGAAGTGGGTAAATGTTAAAAGTTGATACCTAGGGAATCAATTTTTAGCCTCCTTAGAAAGGATCTAGCTTATCTATTTCATCCTTGACTCCATATGCCTAAAGGACAAGGCACTAGTCCAAGTCATTGGTGATCAATCCTAAATTTTCTCCATAATTTTCTCTCCTAAAATTGGTCCTTTTAAGGCTAGGGTGAAAATCTAGGGCTTGTAGTGAAATTTTAGGGAGGAGGATTTTTGGTGATTTGAGAGCCTAAACATCAAGCTTAGGGTCTAGGCTACCTATTCTCCAAGTTTGGTGGGCATCCACTCAAATTTCATCCATAAAATCTCTTGCCCTAGGTGTTTCTCCAAGAGGGAAACCCTAGTTCTTTTCCCCTCAACTTGAGGACTTCCTTGAAGGTTGTATGAGATTAGTACATGTTGAAGTAAGAAGAATTTTCTCCTAGGCCTTGACCTTGTGAATACCTATTACTATAAAAAAACCTCAAAACCCTATGTCTTGTGCCTTATTTTATAGGGATTTTCTTAGGGAGTGATTTGATTCTTAGAAGCCTTGTACCTTTATTGAGCCTCTCTTTTGAATGAGTTCTAGCTTGATTACTTTGTGCCCTATACCTAACGTATCTATTCTAAGTGATACCCTTCCTACTGGGACTCCTCCCATATGTGAAAGTCTATAAAGAGAAGGGGGTTTCAGCTGAGGTGACATTAGGCCTCTACCTCATTGTTAACACTTTATCTAGCTTTTGTCTTGTATGGTTTCCCTCTCCAAGGCCTGCTAAATTTTGTGGTAACATTTTTGGTATCATTTCTAGGGAAGAAGCGAGTCTACCTTGACGAAATTTTTACCTTCTTCCCTAATGATAATACAAAATTATCCTTATTTGATGACTCCATTGGAAAAATGAAGCCATTGTTCTTCATTGAACCTTAAAGTTCATGCTTATAGGGTGAAGCAAGCATCTCTCATGACATTTTAAAATCACCCTGACGAATACACTTTTGGTTGTTATGAAAAACTCTAGGAAATGGCTCCTTGGGATCTACATTATATTGATGATGATCTTGTCCCTCCTTCATCTTCCTCATATCAATCCCAACACGTGCTTAAGATAAATGATGAGATCGATATGCATAAGGAGGCTCTTGAAAGAGAGTTTATCACTTTGATCATTAGATCCTCCATTCTTTATTTACAAGAAAGGATTCAATGGTGCAAGCTTGATTCATTCCCTTCATCAATGACTTCCTTCCATGATGTATGGCTCTCTTATTTTTCCATGTCCCACCCTTGTGACCTAGCATATGAGTGTCATAGTTACCAGCCTGGATCCATCTTAACTTTGGATCTATCAAGCACCGAGAGGGATCAAATTTCCCAAGGTGCAAACCTCTTTTTTGAGTGAAAAACTTGAGGAAAGGTTTGCACCTTGAGAGATTTGATCCCTCTCAGAGCTTGATAGATCCATAGTTAAGATGGATCTAAGTTGGTTTAACTATTAATAATTAAAAGTTATAATTAATAATTTTATTAATTTATATTTTAATGTATTTTTATTTATTTTTGTGTAGCTTAGCCAAAATGTTTTAATTAATAATTTTAGTTGATAATTTTATTTTTTTACTTTTATTTTTATTTTTATTTTTATGTAATTTAACCAAGTCAAAATGTTTTGATAACATAACATAATAGGACATTACAACATCTCTTCCAAACTGGGCTAGAGAGTGCCTCTTCATGCAAAAATGTAATACAATTGAATTAAAATATATATAATTACGTCGTAAGGCATTCCCTATGAGAAGAACTCTCCTCTTTGCTACCTATCATCAGTCTTCGCCATTATAGTATATGTTAGACAATGAGGATATTATCAACTGTTAAATCAGAAGAAGGTAGTTGGAAGGAAGGGTTATTAAACCCTCAGCACAACAATGTTTTTTCTTTTCTTTTTGGTTTGTTGCTGCTCTCAGTTGAGCTCTGCCATTGCATGTTGAATTCTGTGGCCGGGTAATGATCAAGATTTATTTTTGAATTCTATGGCCAAGTAATTTTATATTGTATCTTAGGCATTCATTGCAGAGTTATTACTTATTTCCTTTAGGTTTTCCACAAAATGTTTCAAAGGGTTGCAGTTGCCTTCGATTCGAAGGCATAGGTAACAATTTGGGCCAGCTCATACTGTAAGTGCTATATATAATTTATTCTTCCTTAGGATTCTTACTAACCCTACACTTTCATCATTTTTTAGGTTCGTTGATTTCAACAGGTAAGAGCTTGATCTAAGAACTTCATTATCCATTGCATATATATACAAACTCTATATTTTGAAGCATCAGTGGCTGCATGTTGTGTTAATGTGGGTTTTTGAAATTTGAAGGGTTCTTGCATCCATTAAGGCTGAAAATTGGGTTAATGTGGGTTATGGTTGTATGTTGTTTGGTATTGCACATTGCAGGGGAAAATGAGTCGGAGGCATCACCACAGCTAAACCTTGGAGTTGGTGTAAACTATGGAACAGAAGGGAACAATTTCCCATCACTGGAGTAGGTAGCCAAGATGCTTGGAAACACCATTATCAATAGAGTCAAGATCTATAACTCAAATCCCTCTATACTGCAAGCATTTTCCAACACAGTCATTGCAGTTGTTGTGGGTCTTGAGAATGAGAAAGTCTAGAGGATAAGTGAAATCCCAACTACAGGCCAAGCTTGGGTGGCTCAAAGGATTTCTCCTTACTACCCTTCAACCTTAATAATTATAATCACTGTAGGGAATGAGGTCCTTAAAAATAGTGATGGGTCATTAGACTCTGCTCTAGTGCCTGCAATACAAAACATTCATTCTGGTTTGGTTTCTTTAGGCTGGACAACAAGATTAAGGTATCTACTCCACATAGTATGGTTATCATTTCAAGTTACTTTCCCCCGGCCTTCAAAATTGCTACTGGTTTGGTATGAATTATGAGGCCTCTCCTCAAATTCTTGGATGATACAGGTTCCCCATTCATGGTGAATGCATATCCTTATTTTGCATACAAAGACAATCCCAAAGAAGTTTCATTAGACTATGTGTTGTTTGGGCAATCTCTAGGGGTTTCAGATCCAAAAGGGTTCACCTATAACAATATGTTAGATGCTCAAATTGATTCCATTTACTCTGCTATGGCTTCTTTGGGTCACAATGACACTATCCCTGTAACTGTCTTTGAGATCGGTTGGCCTTCCAAAGGAGACATAGATGATATAGGAGTGAATCCTTAGAAAGATAGAAACAATAACACTAGAATCATCAAACATGTTACTTCAAATGGAATAAATCTTATGTGGCCTTATAGAGTCATAGATAACTTTATTATTTTTGCAATTTTTAATGAGAACCATATGTCAGGGCCAACTACTGAGAGGAAATTTGGGCTGCTAAACTTGGATGGATATGATATAGATTCGAGTTGTGGTTGGTATGCATCTCCTCCTCCACCATATTTTCCTCCTGCAAGCCCACCGCCTAGTTCGATTTCTTTATTCTCAAGACCACCAAAAGTTTCAAGGGGAGGCCTTGGTAGTGTTGTTTATTGCATTTCCAAACCAATTTCTAATCCACCTGTTCTTCAAGATTATTTGTATTTTTATTATGGGCTGGGTGGTGCAGATTGTGCTTCAATTCATTACGGTGGAAAATGCGTTAATGTGGGTTATGGTTGTATGTTGTTTGGTATTGCACATTGTAGGGGAAAATGAGCCAGAGGCATCACCACAGCCAAACCCTGGAATTGGTGTAAACTATGGAATGAAAGGGAACAATTTTCCATCACTAGAGTAGGTAGCCAAGATGCTTGGAAACACCATTGTCAATAGAGTCAAGATCTACAACTCAGATCCCTCTATACTGCAAGCATTTTCCAACAAAGGCATTGCAGTTGTTGTGGGTCTTGAGAATGAGAAAGTCCAGAGGATAAGTGAAAGCCCAACTGCAGGCCAAGCTTGGGTGGCTCAAAGGATTGCTCCTTACTACCCTTCAACCTTAATAATTTTGATCACCGTAGGGAATGAGGTCCTTACAAATAGTGATGGGTCATTAGACTCTGCTCTAGTGCCTACAATACAGAACATTCATTCTGGTTTGGTTGCTTTAGGCTTGGACGACAAGATTAAGGTATCTACTCCACATAGTATGGCTATCCTTTCAAGTTCCTTTCCTCTGGCCTCCACATTTGCTACTGGTTTGGTACAAATTATGAAGCCTCTCCTCAAATTCTTGGATGATACAGGTGCTCCATTCATGGTGAATCAATATCCTTATTTTGCATACAGAGACAATCCCAAAGAAGTTTCATTGGACTATGTGTTGTTTGGGCAGTCTCCATGGGTTTCAGATCCAAAAGGGTTCACCTATAACAATATGTTAGATGCTCAAATTGATTCCATTTACTCTGTTATGGCTTCTTTGGGTCACAATGACACTATCCCTGTAACTGTCTTTGAGACCGGTTGGCCTTCCAAAGGAGACACAGATGATATAGGAGTGAATCCTGAGAATGCTAGAAACTATAACACCAAAGTCATCAAACATGTTACTTCCAATGCAAGAACTCCAATGAGGCCTAATAGAGTCATAGAGAACTTTATTATTTTTGCAATTTTTAATGAGAACCATAAGCCAGGGCCAACCACTAAGAGGAACTTTGGGCTGCTAAACCTGGATGGATATGATGTAGATTTGAGTTGTGGTTGGTGTGCATCTCCTCCTCCACCATATTCGCCTCCTGCAAGCCCACCACCTAGCCCGATTTATTTATTCTCAGGACCACCAAAAGGTTCAAGGGGAGGCCTTGGAAATGTTGTTTATTGCATTGCCAAACCAAGTTCTGATCCATCTGTTCTTCAAGAGTCTTTGGATTTTTCTTGTGGGTTGGGTGGTGCAGATTGTGCTTCAATTCATCAGGGTGGACCTTGCTATAATCCAAATACCGTTCATGCCCATGCTTCATATGCAATGAATAGTTACTATCATATTCATGACAGAAACTATTGGAATTGTGATTTCAAAGGCACTGGTCTGGTCACATTTATTGATCCAAGTAAGGATTCTTCCACTCATTTTCTCTTCTAGGGAATGTCTTCCTTTACTTTTTCCTTTTTTTGACTACTTGAAACATATGATGCATTATTTGTTTCTGTGCTTCATATTTAATCTGATTCAATACATCAAATTTCCATAGATTGGGCATTGGACATGGAATTATTCTTCTATATTCCAATTTATGCACTATAATCACTCTGATAATGTATAGTTCACATAGTAGAGTTGAATAAGGTTGGGATCCATCAGGTTTTCTTTGTGTTTTTTTTTCCTCTGCTTTGTTGCAATTATCTTTATCCACGTTCTTGGATTTTCATGCCTTTGTTTTCTCGATTAACTCTTGAGAATTTAATTGCAAATTGTGAGTGATTTTATTTCCATGGTAAAGGGAACAATGACCTTCTCAATTACTTCTCAAGAACTTATGTTCTCAAAAATTGAAGTCTTAAAAGCTTAGTGGGAACTCTTCTTTCGACCTTCTCAATTACTTCTCAAGAACTTATGTTCTCAAAAATTGAAGTCTTAAAACCTTAGTGGGAACTCTTCTTTCCATTGTAGAGGAAATATACAAAGGTACCATGTCAAGCAACAAAGAGCATGAAATTGGTTACTTTCTTTGGAATTATTATTTTCACATTAATAATTTTAAAAAATATTAAAAAACCAAAAAAGGTTACTTGTACAAACCCTGAGAATTTTTGTTTCTCATGTCATACCCATTTTGCAATTCTTGTTTCTGGTAACGTAGGAGTATTTGATACTTCGGGGTTAATATGACTAGCAAGGAAGCCAATATTTGGGTTATACTTTCTGCTCCAAGAAGTTTCATTGTGAATTTTATTTCGGATAGTTACTTCATGTAATCACCTTCTGTTCTAGCATTAAGTTTATGTTAAAATGAAAAGAAATAATTTTTGAACTTGATATGAGAGCTGAGATTAAGTTGTGTTTCCATTGATTCTGTCTAGATAACTCTCTTAATTTGGGGTGAAAAGAGAAAGAACGGGAAAGGAGTTCAATATTGGCTCTCTTTTTCTTAATCTAACATGGTTGAAATAGGTACAACAACATTTACAGCTTTGAATTGAAGCTCAAGGTAAGTACTTGTAGTTTATACCGGAGAAGGCCAGGGAAACTATTGCTGGCCACAAGTTGGGTTTTGTTAGACTAGAAGCTGATCATGAAGAAATGTTAGAATTGGCTTCAAAAGTGTCCAATGAATGCCTCAACAATGTTTTTTCTAGTTTGCTTGAAATACCATCGTTATACAAACAACATCAACATATGGTACATGCCATTCATAGCCTTAATCAATAATCTCAGGTCACATATTATTCAATGGAGAGTTGTTTGACATCAAATGAGAGCTTTGAAAAGCATTTAGTTCAGAATATGAAGAATGCTGGAAATAAAATATTGAGAACATTACAAAATAGAAATGTACCTTTTTGGAAAACTAAGACAAAAGAAGATGTTAGTTTGCGAGAATTGAGTGCCACGCAATTGGGTTGGGAATAAAATCTAAAACAAGATGATTTTTTTTCCCTCTCAAACTAATCCAAAAGATTCAGACATGAATTCAATTCCAACCAAAGGAAATTTACAGGAGAGGACCACAAGTTTTAGGGTAAAAACTGAAGAAATGGCTATGGCATGTCTAATGCAAGGGAAAAATAGATGGAAGTGAATGCATCATGTGTAGGAAACAAGTAATTTAACCAGAAGTGCTTAATAGCTTCTCTTTGCATGAAGTTTTTCGTAAGGGTGAATTGGCAGGGCTGCATAGGGATGAAGATGAAAGTCCTCCAATAGCTTTTACGAGCTTTCCAAGCTCACTTAAGATTTAGACTTGAATGCTAATGAGGACACCGATACATAATTCAATTGTAGGGAGTTTGATTTGAATGGTTTTGGATGGAGCATATGACAATTAATGTTAGCAAGTCATTTGAGAAATTTGTACCTTCCATCTTTGACAAAAACCTTCATCACTCACTGAATCCTAGGTTCATGAATCAGAATCAGGAGTGTGATTTTATGGTTCTTGATATATTATCTAGAAGTTGAACTGCTAAATTATTTAGATAGGCCATCTTCCTTCTTATTGTAATATTTTGATTGGAAAAGGTCTTTACTTTGCAGACCTAGTGAGAACGAGTGTGTAGTGTTGTTGCACACATAAGAAGAATCCCATGCGATTGATGCTGCTCAGTATAGTGGAATTGTGAGAAGTTCATGAGATGAAAAGTGCAAGGTATGTGGACAAGCCTCCCAAAGGGAAGCATTAGGCAAAGAGCGTGGATAAGAATGTAACTCATGGACACCTTGTACCTTCAGGTGTTAAAAACAATGATTTGATATACAATGAGTCTAATATTTCTCTGCTCCATGATATAGGTTTCAAAGTCTAATTGGCCTCAAGGATGGGGCTACATAATGCCTCATTTCTCAGTGTAACAGGGGATAGAACGACTCATGCTTACTTATTACAGTTAGTGTGGTTGAAAGACATATAAATTTTAGTTGCAAACCATGATATGTGCCATTACAGCTACTGTGATAACATTCACATATATCATAGTACAATTATTATAGTGCTACTCTGCCTATGTCAATAATTACCCTGAGGAATTCAAGCACAATCTGCACCACCCAACCCATAAGAAAAATCCAAAGACTCTTGAAGAATAGATGGATCAGAACTTGGTTTGGCAATGCAATAAACAACATTGCCAAGGCCTCCCCTTGAACCTTTTGGTGGTCTTGAGAATAAAGAAATCAAGCTAGGCGGTGGGCTTAACTCTTGAGAATTTAATTGCAAATTGTGAGTGCTTTTATTTCCATGGTAAAGGGAACAATGACCTTCTCAATTACTTCTCAAGAACTTATGTTCTCAAAAATTGAAGTCTTAAAACCTTAGTGGGAACTCTTCTTTCCATTATAGAGGAAATATACAAAGATACCATTTAGCACCACTAACAACATCATCCCTAGGTGGTTAGCCATATTTTGAGATCGAGATCCATAGCTAGCAGCACCAAAGTAAGCAAACCTATAAGCATACCTAGGTAGAGTAGTTCCATACCCGCCGTTGAGCAGTTCCTGGCCCACTAGCAGCAGTTTCAGATCCTCCAGCAGAAGTTGAGTCAGTCGAATCAGCCAGCAAGCAATCAAGTAAGCCCGATTCTTTCTTATCCCAGCCAAGCAACAAAGAGCATGAAATTAGTTACTTTCTATGGAATTATTATTTTGATATTAATAATTCTAAAAATTATTAAAAAACCAAAAAAGGTTACCTGTACAAACCCTGAGAATTTTTGTTTCTCATGACATACCCATTTTCATTGTTAATTTTATTTCGAATAGTTACTTCATGTAATCACCTTCTGTTCTAGTGTTAAGATTATTTTCAAATGAAAAGAAACAATTTTTGAACTTGATATGAGAGCTGAGATTAAGCTGTGTTTCTATTGATTTTGTCTAGATAGCTCTCTTAATTTGGAGTGAAAAGAGAAAGAAGGGGAAAAGAATTCAACATTGGCTCTATTTTTCTTAATATAACATAGTTGAAACAGGTACAAGAACATTTGCAGCTATGAATTGAAGCACAGGGTAAGTACTTGCAGTATGTGCTGGAGAAGGTCAGGGAAACTCTTGCTTGCCATAATTTGGGTTTTGTTGGACTAGAAGCTCCTCGTACAGAAATCTCAGAATTGACTTCAAAAGTGTCCAACGAATGCCTCAATAATGATTTTTCTAGTTACATGAAATTCCATCATTATACAAGCAACAACAACATATGGTACAAGCTATGCATAGCCTTAATCAACAATATCAGGTCACATATTATTCAATGGAGAGATGTTTGACATCAAATGAGAGATCTGAAAAAAAAATTGTTCAGAATATGCAGAACACTGGTAAGAAAGGATTGATAACATTACAAAATAGAAATGTACCTTTTTGGAATACTGAGACCAGAGAAGATGCCAGTTTGCGAGAATTGAGTGCCACACAATTGGGTTGGGAAGAAAATATGAAACAAGATGATTTTTTTTTCCTCTCCAACTAATCCAAAAGATTCATACATGAATTCAATTCCAACCAAAGGAAATTTATGGGAGAGGACCACAAGTTTTAGGGTACAAACATAAGAAAATGGCTATGGCATGTCTAATTCAAGGGAAAAATAGATGGAAGTAAATGGATCATGTATAGGATAAACAAGTAATTAAACCAAAAGTGCCTAGGAGATTCTCTCTACATGAATTTTTCCACAAGGGTGAATTGGAAAGGCTTCATAGGGATGAATATGAAAGTCCTTTAGTAAGTTTTAACAAGCTTTAAAATGCAGTCAGGCTTCTAAATATCACATCATCTTCAACATGTTTAGGTGTCCCTCTTCTCAAGATACATCTTTCATCCCTTGAATCCAGTGGGGTATAATAGGAATCGATCACAAAAGATACAGAAGATGATATGATGAAGTTAGTCGTTTGTTGGTCACAAATTGTAAGATGTCAACAACAAGAAGGATATTTTTTCCAATATGCTAACATAATTCTTTAGAAAAATTTCCAGTGGATATATGGTTTGGTTCCCCTAGAATTCAATTTGAATTCAAGGAGTTGTTGCAGTGTCCTAGAGGGAAGTTTGGTGACCAATTCCTTTTTAAGGATTACATAGTCATAAGAGTATATGGAGCAGAAGCGAGACCTTATCAACTCCCAACATTTCTTACTTCAACACTATTTGCATTAGAGTTTATTAGGCAAAAGTTTGATTCCCTATAAAGGCATTTTATTGGAGGAAAATTCAAAATTGCTTTTAAAATTCCTAAGGTCGTCCCTTTCGTGGTCAATGGAAAAATGGTAGCTCCTATTGCTGAGAAGCTTCTAAGCTATTATTGTTTAAATAAAGACCAACAATTGGGATATGATCCTCTACATATTATTTCTCAAAGGAGGTGAGAACATAAAAGCACTTCTTATGAACATGAAGAGCATCTTGAATGGGAAAGGATTTCTAATCAGGAAGTCTATGAAGAAGAACACTCTGAACAAGTAGTTGGACAAATAGTTGAGATACTGGACAACCAAGAGTTCAAAGTATAAAGGAAATTGATCAAGATGAAGACCAAGGGACTCAAAAGAAAAAATTGAAAATGATCATTGACGGAGAATCTTCATGAACCCAGAGAGATCAGGAACTTGAGTTAACTGAAATGTTTGTTGTTCAACAATTCCCTACTACCACAGTCATCCAAAGGATTGAAACAGGTGAAGAGAGATCAATTAGCTTGATAACAAAATATGGAGAGATAAAAAAATGAACTATTGATTACAAGAAATAATTGCAATCTCAAATAAGTGATAAAGGGAGACCTTTATTAATTTCAGCTCTAAATCATGAACTCAATGTTTCCAAGTTATCATTATTACAACCAAAGGACAAAACAAACAAAGCTCATGAAAATTATGTTGTCTTTGAGGTAAGCCTTGAATTAGATCAAATTCATCCAAGAGATAAAATAGATTTAGCTAAACAAACAGATGAAATTATACATATTGATTATCTCAAGGTTACTGTTTAAAGGGATAGATTGTTAATAGTTGTTGACGATGTTGGACACACCAGCATGTCAAGGGATCTCCCCGATAAAAAGTCCCAATTAGACCTCAAACCATTTGGATTAGGATTCCCAGCAGTGGGTAGTATAGTAGTGCCTTAACTGCGGTAGCGCGCAAAGGTAAGAAATATATCTTTGTCGGAAGCAAGTGTGTGACCTTGCGGCGAGTCAAGAGAGATGCATGGAGAGGTTCTAACACACGAAGGGGGAAATAAAGTGTATCCCTGAGAAGCCTGTAAAAGTACGCAACCTGAAAGGAACACGCGAGCAGAATGACATCACGGGTTGAAAGCAAAATAGTCCACAATCCAGGGTGACGTGTTAAACCAACAACACGATTCCAACAAGATTCATACAATCATATACAAAGTAGTTCATACATGAATGTGTAAGTTAAATAACATACATTGCTAAAGCAACCAGAATAGTCCAACTACAATAACAACATATGCATGAAAACGTGTTGGCTCTGTTATATTATATAAAGTGAAAGTTCCATCCATACATACAACCATGACAACCACTAGCCCCAATAGTGGAACATTACAGTCAACACCGCCTACTCCTCCAAAGAGATGTACTCACTATGCACTATGGAGAAGCCAAGGCTCATCACAATACTCTCCAAGCCCTCTCTAAGCAATGCCCAACAAAAGCTTGGCTCCCAAAATCTTGTTATATGAGTTATGTGGTTCTATATATAGAAAAGGGTGGGGTGAACATGTACATTCCCCTTTGACTCTTGGACTAATCTCATGACTCTTCAACTTAACTCTTTACATTACATATGACTATTTGTATTCCACTAATGACACTTGGAATTCCACTTTACATTACATTTGATTACAACGAGTATGGCCCATAGTAGTGATGTGGTCGAGACAACTCATGACACAACTCGACATGACACTGCTGACATGTACTGGCTGATTGTGGTGTCCATGTCAAGATGTTGCACTGCCAAGTGATAGATTTGTTCTTGGACATGCTTCATCTTCACCTCTACATAGCTTGGTGTTGTGGGTCTCCAATGGTCTTGGTCTTGCAAGATGGTTTCGTGCATGTACTCCTTTCGCTTGCTGCTCGTTGTGATTTGTATTTCCATCCAACTGCAAGAAAGTCTTCTAGCATGCACTCCTTTTTCATCCCATTTGTTGTCTCCCCATGTTTCATCGATGTACCTATTCCTGCAATTCACTCATGATGGGGCAACATCAAATCCAAAAATCTCCTAGTATAGCATGATGCATCATTTACCGTGTTTGGGTCCAAGTGATCGGGAGGGAGGACAAGACACTGAAATTGCATAGAGCACAAATTAGGCCGGGATGAGGAATTCTAGAGCTCAGTTTAAACTGTCAAGAAAAACCACGTAGTGACTACTAGGAGGCAGAATCAGGTAGTGACAGCCACGAGTGTCAGCTGAAAGGTGATACCTTGAGAGGGACAACTTTTGCGCAGTTTCCAGAGAGAGGAAAGAGCGGAGCTGTAGAGGAACTGCTGGGAATTTCTGTGTAGTTTCTAGAGGGAAGATAGGGTAGGGCTGCTGGGCAGTTCTGCACAGTTTCCAGTGGGAGGATACAGGAAGGCTGCAGAGCGACTGCTGGTCAGTTCTACATAGTTTCTGGGAGGAAGAAAAGGCATGGTGTAGGGGCACTGTTGTACAGTTTTCAAGGGGAAGATAAGGCAGGGCACTCAGGAGACCAACTGTAAATTCTACGCAGTTTCCTGTAGCAATGCAGAGAAACCCAATAGGGGACCTGCCGGACATGACTGCAGAATTTTTGGAGATAATGCATAGCAAGGCAGCATAGGACTTGCCGATCATGACTGCCTAGTTTCTGAAGGTAGTGTGAGGCAGGTAGCAGGGGAATCAACTAGCCATGTTTACGTAGTTTTTGAGAGCAATGCAACCCTGGGTCTCAACGTCGTATAGGTATTTGACAGTCGAGAGGGAGGCTTAACAACTGATGTTGCAGGCAGTGCAGTTTGGATCAGGCTTGGAGGCAACTTCAGCATAGTTCTGGGAGGCAGACATGATGCTCACTTGTAGGATTGTACAGTGTAGCTGATCTAGAGGATAACCTCAAGCACTGCATAGTTCTAGGTAGCAGGGTAGGGTCACTGAGGGC
The DNA here is from genome assembly GCA_031772625.1 of Pinus tabuliformis. NCBI lineage: Eukaryota > Viridiplantae > Streptophyta > Pinopsida > Pinales > Pinaceae > Pinus > Pinus tabuliformis. The sequence continues at coordinate 304,362,339 of CM062818.1, forward strand.
TGAGACTGCACAGTGCAGCTTAATCGAGGTCCAACTAAAGGAGGTTGTTCGATCGAGAATTTTTTTAGAAAAATGGTTAAGTGTCGAAAGTAAGTGAATTTGTGCAAACTAATAATGTGATAATACACTTAGCATATTTTGACGACAAGAGAACACATACCAACAAGAAAAAACATGTGCTCATTGACACTGTCTTAAAGCTAAGAGCGACATTGCGACACTTTAGATATACCTTCAAACGACCATGACGACACTTTTGTGACTATGCTTGCAAATTTATGTGTGAGTGCAACCGATGTTAACAGAGTGAAGACAACTCATGCACACAAAGACAAACCTTCAAAATCACCAGAACAATATCGCATGCATGATAAAGAAATTGATATGCTAAAAGACAACCACTGGTCCAACAAGCGACAGGGAGCAAGACACATAAAGGACACACATGGAACAAATTTCATGCATGTCATTGAAGACAAAATGATATCAGTACTTCAAGCTACACTAAGGGATGCATTTCAAAAGATGAGCTTTGTTAACCATACTTACCCTCCAGAGGGTTATGCATTCGATGGAGTTTTCATGTGATCATAACCTGGGTTCCTTGGTCCTTCTCCTCAACTCCTGTAGAGTCATATAGTATGTCATCCTTCCTTGTGATCACTAAGAGATACATCTGCATAGTTTTAGTGGGCAGTGACTGTTGTCGGGATGATGTCTTGGGAGGACACCTCTACGCAGTTTCTGGATGCAATGTCGACCCATCTTATTCCAATATCATTTGCTTTGATCTAGAAAACCATGTTTCGTGCTTATCCCATCAGATTTCCTTTCTCATTCAGGTGATCATTAATGAAAAGATGATTCACAGGACCATCATTGATGAGGGTGCTTCCACCTGCATCATGTCTGTGTCTTGTTGGAAGGCAATCAGTTCTCCTACCCTGAACAAATCGCCTACCATGTTGGAAGCCTTTGATGGACATGATTCTCAACCATTTTGTGTCCTTCCTAATCTTTCCATTTCTTGGAAAGTAAGACAATTAATGTCAAAGTAGAAATTGTTGATGCAAATCTTAACTATAATCTTCTACTCGGGCAGAGTTGGACCCATGATATGCATGCAATAGCCTCCTCTATCTTTTCCACATGCTCCGTTTTCCTCGTCAAGGGAAAATCCTCACGGTCAACCAATTGTCTTTATTTGCCTCTTCCTCCTTGGATGGCAATGTTCCTTACGGGAAGCATACCGGTGATCCGTATGAGATTGTGGGGGCTCGAATTTTCAAATATCTCGCCTTAATGTTTATTTTTCCTCTCCCAACTTCAAATGTTTCCTCAGTCAACATGATCTCAGTTAATTCTGATCCTTGGGTCATTCCCCCACCTGATCGCGTTGATTCATGGAGTGATGTCATGTCATTAAGCCCCGCCAAGATTAATTATGTGGAAATTGTTTCAGCTTTAGCTTCGGTATCTACTGATCACACTGCTTTGAGTACCTCTCTTGATGCATATTTTCAATCCCATTGGCTTGATTCTTCGGATTCATCTGATCCCTTAATAGAGACATTTCCTATTGACAAAAGTATCATGGAAATTATGTCTCTTGATGAAGCACCTTGGAATGATACTCATCATCGTTCCTCGTTATTACCAGGCCTGGAAGTCATGTCTACCTGTCTTGAGAGGTTCTCTTCTCGTTTCCCAATCCAACCACTTCAGACGCCTATCATAACCATGAAGTCTGGTTGGAAGGGAACATGGGTAATATTACCCAAACGATGCTTATTGACATTTCTATTAAACCTGGTATCATTGAAAACATTCACATTGTGGTAACTTGTTCTCCTAGTGAGATCAAGCTTTATACTCACCTTTTTCAAGAGTTTCGAGATGTTTTTGCATGTTCGTATGAAGAAATTCCTGGCATTGACCCAAGTATAGTTGTGCACAAAATTTTGACTTATCCTAACGCGAAGCCCGTTCGTCAACGGCTTCGTCCTATGCACCCTAGAAAAGCAGCCGCCATTAAAGGGGAGGTTGAAAAAATTCTTAAAGATGGTTTTACTTATCCTATACCTCTGATAAATTGGGTATCCAACATTGTACCGATGACTAAGAAACAAGGCACCATTCGCATTTGTGTTGATTACCGCGAACTTAATCGTGCCTATTTGAAAGATAATTATCCCACTCCTTTTATAGACCAGATTATAGATGAATGTGCTGGGAGTGAGATTTTCTCCTTTATGGATGGTTTTTCCGATTATAACCAGATAAACATTTCACCAGTTGATCAAGATAAGACCGCCTTTATCTGTCCGTGGGGAACTTTTGCATATAAAAAGCTCCCTTTTCTCCGTAATAATTTTGGGGCTACTTTCCAATGAGCGATGTCTTATGATTTCCATGACATTAAAAACATCATTCAGCCTTATCTCGATGATCTTCCCACTCATTCATGTAAGCACCATGACCATCCTGATCATCTTTGACAAATCTTTCTTCGTTGTAGGCACTATAATATTCGGCTTAACCCGCATAAGTTTGTCTTCTACGTTGAGTCTGAACGACTTCTCGATTTTATTGTTTCAAAATATGGCATTTGTCTTAATCCTCTCAAAGTTGAGGCTATTGTTAATCTACCCCCTCCCTCCTCGTTGCATCAATTACAAAGTCTACAAGGGAAAGCGAATTTCCTTCGTCACTTTGTGCCTAACTATGTTGAGCTAGCTTCAAGGTTCACCCGATTACTTAAGCAAGGAACTCCATTTATTTGGGATGAGACTGCCCAAAAGTCTTTTGATGACTTGAAAGTTGTCCTCATTAATGCTCCTTTATTTCACCCTCCAAACTATCATCGTGATTATTTCCTCTATCTAGCTGCAACTTCTAACACTATTGCTATGGTACTGGTGCAAGATGACGACAAAGGTCATGAACATGTCATTTATTTCCTTATCTACGATCTCCTCGATACTGAGACCCGTTATGCTCATGTCGAGAAATTGGCATTGGTTGTTTTTCAGGTTGTTCAACGCTTTCAACATTATATTCTCCTCCACACTACAACCGTGATTTCCTATTGCAACCCCATGACTTATATTTTGACTCGTCAGTTACTTGGGGACAAATATTCCAAGTGGATTATCATCCTCCATGAATTCTATTTGGTGTTCACTACTACCAAATCAAAGTAATCACTTGTGTTTGTTGATTTGATTTGCTCTCTTCCCTCTACTTCTCTACCTACTGGTGCTGATGAGCAACTCCCCGATAAGACCCTCTTTCTAATACATCAAAATCCAAAAAATAATATATGTGTTCCAAGTAAATATGTGGCTCGTAGGCCTCAAAACTGTAAATACTAACTACAGACTACTCTGTGTGATGCTCGTGATAGCATGTTATTGCTCACACTACATGAGTCAGTAAACAACGAATCCAATCCGACACTCCAACCATGTGCCATAGATAATGGTGAGGAATGTCCTCCATCCGTGCATACACTGGAATCCCCCTCGTCAGGTTATCCAGATTTCGATAAATCTCCTCTCCATTGTCAACTCCTTCTTGGTAAGGAGCGACCTCGAATTGTCGAGCCACGCGTCTAGCTATTGGGGACATCCCTGCTGGTCTCTCTGGTCCAACATCTGCAATTACAAAGTCAAGATGTCATGAATACATATATTCAAAAAACAATAAAAAATAAAAAACAAAATTGTTTTTCTCACCTCCATCGTCGAAGTCCTCTCTGTTCGGGAGTGGCATTTTAGGATCACCGCGGAAGTCAGTCACGCTGTACAGGCAATCCTCCACAATGATTAGATGTCGTCTAATCCACACAAAGAAGGCGGGCTTGTAAGACTTGAGCTGGCCCCCTCCATATCTGGGCATCATCTCACTCCATTGAACCATCCTTGGATCTCGTCGTACCAGGGGATTCACCTCTGCCAGCTGATAATGGAGCAGTGGAATTCATTCCAAGAATAAAGCTACCAGAATAGAGCCATATCCAAAGTGCCTCAGATTACCTGCTTTGCATTTGGATAATTTCTGTTTCATGTTTACTTTCATGGCTTCCACCCAGTTGAAGACAGTGGGCGCCATATAGTCCACAACATACTGGAAACGAGATTTGTTGGACTCATGTAGTGCTTGAGCCCCAGCTACTCGGTTGATGGTCAAAAGCATCACCTTCAATACAAGATCATTTCTTGTCATAATTTCGATCTTGCCGCTTGTAGATTTCAGAGCTCTTGGGAAATTTTGGGAAAGGAGCATGTTTGCGCTCGCCCCAATAGGCCTGCCTCCATACAGTTGGAATGGTTCCCCTCTATGGGACAGTCCAATAATGAAGTAAATGTCTAAAGTCTCCAACTCCACCTCTTGATCATGAATCATAAATACCTCCCATCTGATGTCCCATAGACTGATCAAGTACCGTAGTAGTTTGGGTTGAGCCCGTAGGCATGGTGTTAGAAAGAACTTGAGGAGCTCACATTTCCTCAATGCATCAAGACAATTTGGATCCTCCAAGGCGAGTTGATATATTCTTTCATGTTCACATTCTTTCCACTCAATCACTATTTTCGCACCTTGTTTCCTGTAAACACCCCACATTTAATTTAGCATCAGTCTTTGAAAGGGAAATTTCTAATTTAAAGCATTAAATTTGGGCAAAAATTGGAAAAATTTGGTTCTCTACGCTGGCGCAACTATTTTTAAAACAGGAGCACTGAGGGCGCAAGACTCAGTGTTAAAAGCTGATGATCGGTGCAGTCCCGTGCCCAAATCCCGCACTAACCATCGGCGAATTTTTTTTTGTAAAATGCCCCTCAAATTCCCTAAAAAGACAGTTAAATGCTTAAAAAGCAGGTATCAGTGTGAATTATAGGGCCACGACTCTTACCTGCAATGAACGGTTCGACAATCAACTTCCTGGATCCGTATAAATCTGCTCTTGAAGATCTAGGGGAAAAGTGGGTAAAAAACTGCTCAAATGAGGTAAATGGTAAACATGTTTTACTTTTTTCCCTTTTTATAAACTTTTGATAGTATTTTAGTGTTATAAAATATTTTTTTCACCATTTTTCCTTAAAAACGGATAATGTGTTTGTTTCTTGTGCAACAACAGGTGATGGTTTGCCGATGATGATGCAAAACTGGAGTCGTATTTAATCTCTTTTTCTAACTCATAGAAAATAGAAATGAAAAGATTGTCGAGTATTTTTCCCTTTCTGACTCGTTAAAGCAAATAAAAACAAGGATTCTGCTTTAAGCTCTTTTACAACTCTAAGAACACAAAAAGATTGCCGAGCTCTTGTTGTTTTGACCTTGTAAATGGTTCTAAAATGGTGTTTACCTAGTATATGTTTACCCCTTTTTCAAGATGGGATAAACTATTTACGAAAAAGGTATTCCTTGGTCGACATGGCCAAGAGGTTCTCTGGAGTATTGTTTTCTACCTTTTCGGGCTTGAGAGACAACTTTACGAAAAGGGACCTTTTGGAGTTTTCTTTTCCGTGCCTTTTTCAAACTCTCTAAACATGAAAAAGATACCAAGTTTCACCATTGTCAGACTCGTTAAAAGATTAAATGACATCGGATTCGTCACCATGACAAACGTGAGCTTCTCCTTCTTAGGGATTATTAATCTTACTAGGTCAGATCCGTCCGAAGGATGGACTTATATTACAAGCATATGTTATCCCCTTCAAGCTTGTGATAAAAAATAATTGGGGTACCTGCCAGGACAGAGACAATCCCTCTAGCCCAGGGGAGAGTGTCTAGCCACAAACAAGACTATCTAACATAAGTTCCCTTAGATTGAGAATGTATAAGATCCTACCTCTTGTATCTTTAATCCTTGTTTGATGAAGTCCTTGTGTCTTTGCTCCAATGATCATCTCCTTAATGTCAATCAAGCACCTGAAACAAATAGACAAGAAAACAAAGCACACATGATAGCATACAATAAATTCAACCTACTTAAGAGGCTAAGGAGTCTTAAGCTACCAAATATCATATGTAATTGATATATGAAACAAAATATCAGTTGTATTATTCTTATGACAAAAAGGAAAGTACAACCTTTGCCTTATCATTACAGGTTTCCTTCGACATGTCCGGATTCCAGCACCACTGTTAGCATCTCATGATTCACCTCAAACAATGGGAATTCAAGGCTTCTTCCTCTTTGCTCCAAACCAAAAAATCTACAAACGTATTCTCCCTTTACAACTGTAAACGAGAAGGCTAAATCTATTAATATTTTTTTTGCTATTCAAGCTCCTTCATTAGCTAGCTGAGGTTGGAATAGGAGAAGTTTATATAGCTTGAGAGAGGGGATATGGATCCTCTTATGATGGGAGAGGTCTTATCTCTTTTGGTTTGTTCCATTTGGGGAGTAGGAAAATTCTCTCTACGGATAGAGACAATCCCTCTAGCCTAGAGGAGAGGGTCTAGCCACAAACAATACACTCTGACATAGGTTCCCTTAGATTGAGAATGGATAAGATCCTACCTCTTGTATCGCTAATCCTTGTTTGACGAAGTCCTTGTGTATTTTCTCCAGCGATCATCTCCTTAATGTCAATCAAGTACCTGAAACAAATAGACAAGAAACCAAAGCACACAATATCATACAATAAATTCAACCTACTTAAGAAGCTAAGGAGTCTTAAGCTACCAAATACCATATGCAATTGATATAGGAAACAAAATATCAGTTGTATTATTATTATGACAAAAAGGAAAGTACAACCTTCACCTTAGTGTTGCAGGTTTCCTTTGACGTGTTCAAGTTCCAGAACCATTGTTATCATCTCATGATTCACCTCAAACAATGGGAATTCAAGTTTTCTTCCTCTTTGCTCCAAACAAAACAAACTACAAACTTATTCTCCCTTTACAAGTGTAAACTAGAAGGCTAAAGCTATTAAGATTTTTTTGGTTATTCAAGCTCCTTCCTTAGCTAGCTGAGGTTGGAATAGGAGAAGTTTATATAGCTTGAGAGAGGGGATATGGATCCTCTTATGATGGGAGAGGTCTTATCTCTTTTGGTTTCTTCCATTTTAATAGGGGAAAAGAGCCCAAACAGTCTCTCTCGGCTCTATCTCGACTAACCATTTACCAGACTTTCGTTCACGAAGCTTCTAGACCTGGAAGCTTCGACTCCATTTTAAAAAACTTTCTGAAAGAGGATCAAAGCGGGTAATAGATGGATTCCAGCGCTGATAGTTGTTGGGCTCAGTGTTAAACTCTGCAGATCAGTGCAGGGAAGAAACTGAGTGATAGCGTCGGCCTTTAAAACTGAGTTTCAAGGAATATTCTCTGGAAATGATGTAAGAGGGAAATGTTCTGCAAATGAAGAGTGATGTAAAGACATGTTCTTCATGATTGGAAAACACGTGAGGTTCACTGTAAAGGTCCTCCAAGATCAAGGAATGGGGAGTACAGGGACAATGACAAAATGATGTGTAACAGATGCCCCCTAAAGCATGAAGGCCGAATAAGAGTGACAGTTGAAATGATTTACGAGTAGATGCATGGAACCAGAAACTGCCATCGAAAACCCTGCAAGCAAGCATAGATACATATACATCACTGAAATCTTTGATAAAAGATACATGAATTCGTGGTATGGACGCAACCATCTAAAAAAAGATCATGTAAATGGATACAAGGTATGGGTGCAACCATCCAATAAGAAGGATCATATCTAACCCAAGGTATGGTCATAGCCATCCAATAATGAGAAGGACCATATATAATAGACTCATGGTATGGTCGCAGCCATCCATCTAAAAGAGACGTGTATATAAGCATGATCATGTCACATCGCCTCGCAACCTGGACTTTTATAATTTGAGCCCAGGGTCTTGCGCTCCAACACAACCCGATCAAAGTACAAATTCTAGCATGTAAATAGATGTGTCGAACTTGAACATGATAGAAAGTTGCTTAATTACCGGTCAAAGATGTGAACTGTTAACAAGCGCGAGAGAAACCACCAATAATGAAAATGGCTCTTAAGGTACCAGTAGCACAATTCACGGAGTGTGAATAAGGAACTGAAGTCGAACACCTGTGAAGTCACTCGATCGAAAGCCAGTGATGAGAACTTGTCATCGAGTGCAAAGAACTTGCCATTAGGGCATGCAAGCTCTAAGGTACTGGAAGGGATCTCTCGGTCAACTTCCCAGATAATTAGCTGAAGTCGACAAGAAGTGACCTTGTCGAAGGAGGGCCATGGTGTATCCTACATCATCGACATGATACAAGGGGATGCAATGATTATGGATGATATAGAGAATCAAGAATGAGTGTAAACTGCATAAGGATTAACTCTTGAACATATCGGTGACATGACTCCGGAGTTTGGTAGCTCTTTGGATCCATAGGATCAGAGGTCATGATGACGTGGAAAAGATCAAATGGAAAGGCAAAAAGTGGATGAACCAAACCCAAGAAGTTCAATGATGAAGTGAGGATATCCCAACCCGACACGAAGAAAAAGAGTGTCATGTTCAAGAGTGACAAGTTGCCGACACAACTGGTAAAAATTTTCCATTTTCCCCCACCATTCCTGGCAGGTACCCCAATTATTTTTTATCACAAGCTTGAAGGGGATAACATATGCTTGTAATATAAGTCCATCCTTCGGATGGATCTGACCTAGTAAGATTAACGAGCCTTAGGAAGGAGAAGATCGCGTCCGTCATGGTGACGAATCCGATATCGTTTAATCTTTTAACGAGTCCGAAAATGGTGAAACTCGGTATCTTTTTCATGTTTAGAGAGTTTGAAAAAGGCGCAGAAAATAAAACTCCAAAAGGTATTTTTTTGTAAAGTTGTCTCTCGAGCCCGAAAAGGTAGAAAACAATACTCGAGAGAACCTCTTGGCCATGTCTACCGAGGAGTACCTTTTTCATAAATAGTTTATCCTAGCGCAAAAAAGGGTAAACATATACTAGGTAAACGATGTTTCAGAACTATTTACAAGGTTAAAATGACAAGAGATTGTCAATATTTTCATGTTTTGAGAATCGGAAAAGAGCTTAAAGCGAACTCCCCATTTTAATTTGCTTTAACGAGTCAAAAAGGGAAAAATACTTGGCAATCTTTTCATTTCTATTTTCTATGAGTCGGGAAAAGAGATTAAATATGACTCCAGTTTTTCATCATATTGGCAAACCATCACTTGTCGTTGCATAAGAAACAAATGCATTATCCATTTTTTAGGGAAAAATGGTGAAAAAAATACTTTTAAAACCCTAAAATCCTATCAAAAGTTTATAAAAATGGAAAAAATTAAAACATTTTTACCATTTACCTCATTTGAGCAGTTTTTTACCCACTTTTGCCCTAGATCTTCAGGAGCGGATTGCTGCAGATCCAGGAAGCTGATCATCGAACCATTCATTGTAGGTAAGAGTCGTGGCCCTATACTTCACACTGATACCTGTTTTTTAAGAATTTAACTGTCTTTTAAGGGAATTTGAGGGCCATTTTACAAAAAAAAATCACCGACTGTCGGTGCGGGATCTAGGCACGGGACCACGCTAATCATCGGCTTTTAACACTAGGTCTCGCACCATTGGCACTCCTGTTTTAAAAATAGTCACGCCGGTGCAAAGAACCAAATTTTTTAGATTTTCACCCAAATTTAATGCTTTAAATCATAAATTTCCCTTTCAAAGACTGATGCTAAATTAAATGTGGGGTGTTTGCAGGAAAATCAAGGCGAGAAAATGGTGATTGAGTGGAAAGAATGCGAACATGAAAGAATAGATCAACTGGCCTTGGAGGATCCAAATTGTCTTGACACATTGAGGAACTGTGGGCTCCTCAAGTTCTTTCTAACACCAGGCCTACGGGCTCAACCCGAACTACTACAATACCTGATCAGTCTATGGGACATTGGATGGGAGGTATTTGTAATTCATGATCAAGAGCTGGAGTTGGAGACTTCAGACATTTACTTCATTACTAAACTGTCCCGCAGAGGGGAACCAATCCAACTGTATGGAGGTAGGCCTATTGGGGCAAGCGTAAACATGATCCTTGCCCAACATTGCCCAGGAGCTTTGAAATCTACAAGCGGCAAGATCAACATTATGACAATAAATGATCTTGTATTGAAGGTGATGCTCTTGACCATCAACCGAGTAGCTGGGGCTCAAGCACTACATGAGTCTAACAAATATCGTTTCTAGTATGTTGTGGACTGTATGGCGCCCATTGTCTTCAACTGGGCGGAAGCCATTAAAGTAAACATGAAGAGGAAATTATCCAAATGCAAAGCAAGTAATCTGAGGCAATTTGGATATGGCTCTGTTATGGTAACTTTCTTCTTGGAACGAATTCCACTGTTCCATTATCAACTGGCGAAGGTGAATCCCCGGTACCACGAGATCCAAGGATGGTTCGATGGAGCGAGCTGATGCCCAGATATGGAGGGGGGAAGCACATGTCTTACAAGCCTACCTTCTTTGTGTGGCTTAGACGATAGCTGATCATTGTGGAGGATTGGTCATAAAGCGAGACTGACTTCCACGGTGATCCTGACATGCCACTCCCAGACAGAGAGGACTTTGATGATGGAGGTGAGAAAAACAATTTTGTTTTTGATTTTTTATTATTTTTTGAATATATGTATTCGTGACATATTGAATTTGTAATTGTAGATTTTGGACCAGAGAGACCAGCAGGGATGTCCCCAATAGCTAGACGTGTGGCTCGGAAATTCTAGGTCGCTCCTTACCAGGAAGGAGTTGACAATTGGTCCAGGTTCGGGTGTAACGAAGGACCCTTCCAAGACCTTTTACTTTCGTGATGTGTTAAATTGCATTTTTAAAACATAAATGAAAACATCTGCATTCTATAAAGAAGAGGAACATGTCAATCATCAACACATGAAAACATAAGCCGTTGATAACGGAGTTCATCCAGGAGGGACTATGTCTCCAGGCCCCGGTGTCAAGATGGTGTAGGTCGCTGCATTAAGTGATGTCAATAGTGATGATGTACATAAGAGATGATGTCATTATCATACAAGGAAAATGCCCTCACGCAGAAGTGGCTCTAAGAGATGTTCCACTACAGGAACTCTCAATCAAAAGACTCCTATTAGTATGACACAAACTCATGCATGATGAGCATCCCGCCAACATGGCATAAAAGGGATCTCAATGCAAACATGCATGACGACAACATGAGTATCCCATCAACATACAACAAAGGGATCTCAAAACACAACATGATGAATCATGATAACAAGTACATCACATAGGCGATTCTGTGTCACATCAATCAGGAAGCATAAAAATGAGTAAGAAACAGGATCCCACATCAAACATCAATCAAGGACCTGTGCAGCACAATGCATAGCAAAATAAGTACATGAACACTGCATATACCTCACAACCAAGGGCCATCTGAAGAAGCGGATGTCAAACTGCTGAAGTTGTTCGGACCATCGATCTCACGGCATCAATCGCATGACTGCTCGCACATGGATGTTGACACCTGCATTCCACTTAGAAAAGTGGCTGAAGAATAGAATGAGAGAATGAGAAATCTAAATGCACCATCATATTTGTGGCGTCAAATAGTGCAAAATCGACTGTCCAAAATCTGAATTCTGAGAAGTTGAGAATTTGGGGCTCAAGGAATCTTTTAGATTCCCCCTAGATTCCTCAAAGATTCTGCTCCATGGGTGGATTGGAAATCTGCAACTCCAAAGGCGAATCTGACTTCGCCATTGTGATCCCTGTGGAAAACCATGAAAAACGATTGTAAACTTGACTATATTCTAACATGGATAAAAATTACCTCCTAGGGAAAATTGCAATGATCATTGTTCCGCTCCCTGTTTTTGCAGCAATCATGGTTCCACCCTCATTGAAAATGGCCTAAAATGGTAGAACTCTTATGGAGACATGGATAGTGCCATTGCGTTCGTGGCGTCGAGAAGTGCTGAAACTATATAAAATTTGTCAAAATCTGACAGAGTGAATTTTCACCCCTCCTGCAAAATGCTGCCTTGAACTACGTGCCAAGATTCTGCCTCCTCTGTCTCAAAATTCATGCTCGCTCCTGGTTCCTCCATGCCCAAGGGCACTGATGAAATGAAGGTTAATATAATTTATTGGGTGAATATTCCAATGAAAGACAGTTGGCGCGCTAGTTAAAAATAAGCCTTGTTTAAGAAGGGGTCGGGGGATCAAATCCCGCCCCTTCTATTTTTATCACAATTGTTTTATCAAAAACCGAAATTAATTTGAAATGGGGGGGGGGGGGGGGGTTTGGGTACACATTGCACAGCCCTTCCCATAACTCTCGCACTGACATACAAAACCCACCTGGTGCATTAACATTTGTTGGCGCATTTTTCGGTGGTGGTACGCGCATTCATGGTTGGTTGTTTGTTGTGAGCTATGAGGTCGCCCGGTGGGCCGGCCCACATGGATAGGCGGGTTCAACTCCCGCCAGCCTCTCCTTTATATGAATCGTTGGTGGATGGGGGTGGTGGGGTTGGTGGCTCCCACCCCCTTTAATTATATTTCTTTTTGTTTATATATAACAATAATGCACACTTTTTGAAAATCCGTTTTTTTAGCCGTAGGAGGGCATTTAATGAGGCAAAAATTTTTCCTGGAATCTAGCCAGAGTTGGCCGAAATCTGGTGGCTAGAAAAAGTCCAAATTGTGGCCTCCTTAAGCCTACCCAGTCATCAAAAAGTCCACCCAACTTTGACTGCTTCTAACTTTCTCATCCGGACTTGGATTGACAAACCGTTCACACCGCCATGATCAGGACGACGAGATCTATGCTCTGGTCCTAGTTCAAGTATAATCCAAACATTTTGATTTTTGAACTTTCCTGAGTCCTCTTTGTCATGTGTGTGTCTCTCGAGCCACCTTAAAGACAAAATGATGGTACATGAACCAGGTGAAACAAAGCAGACTTACGAAATTTCAAAATCAAAATGTTTAGATTATGCTCGAACTAGGGCCAGAGCATAGATCTCGTCATCCTGATCGCGGTGGTGCGAACGGTTCATCAATCCGAGTCCAGATGAGAAAGTTAGAAGCAGTCAAAGTTGGGTTGACTTTTTTATGACTGGGCAGGCTTAAGGAGGCCACAATTTGGACTTTTTCTGGCCACCGGATTCTGGCCAACTCCAGCGAGATTCTGGGAAAATTTTTTGCCTCGTTAAATGCACTCCTACGGCTAAAAAAACGGATTTTCAAAAAGTGTGCATTATTGTTATATATAAACAAAAAATATATAATTAAAGGGGGTGGGGGCCACCAACCCCACCACCCCCATCCACCAACGATTCATATAAAGGAGATGCCGGTAGGAGTTGAACCCGCCCGGCCACGTGGACCGGCCCACCGGGTAGCCTCATAGCTCACAACAAACAACCAACCATGAATGTGCGTACCACCACCGAAAAATTGTGCCAACAAATGTTAATGCACCCGGTGGGTTTTGTATGTCAGTGTGGGAGTTATGGGGCGGGCCGCCCAATGTGGACCCGACCACCCCCCATTTCAAATTAATTTTGGTTTTTGATAAAACAATTGTGATAAAAATAGAAGGGGCAAGATTTGATCCCCAACCCCTTCTTAAACAAGGCTTATTTTTAACCAATGCGTCAACTATCCTTCATTGAAATATCCACCCAGTAAATTATATTAACCTTCATTTCATCAGTGTGCCCGAGCATGGAGGAACCAAGAGCAGGCACAAATTTCGAGACAGAGGAGGCAGAATCTTGGCATGCAGTTCGAGGCAGCATTTTGCAGGAGGGGTGAAAATTCACTTTGTCAGATTTTGACAAATTTTATATGGTTTCAGCACTTCTCGACGCCACGAACGCAATGGCATTGTCCGTGTCTCCATCAGATTTCTGCATTTTTCGGCCATTTTCAGTATGAGGGTGGAACCATGATTGCTGCAAAAATAGGGAGCGAAACCATGATCCTTGCAATTTTCCTGAGGAGGTAATTTTTCTCCATGTTGGAATATAGTCAAGTTTACAGTGATTTTTCATGGTTTTCTGCAGGGATCACAATGGCGAAGTCAAATTTTCCTTTGGAGTTGTAGATTTCCAGTCCACCCATGGAGCAGAATCTTTGAGGAATCTAGGGGGAATCTAAAAGATTCCTTGAGCCCCAGATTCTCAACTTCTCAGAATTCAGATTTTGGACAGTCGATTTTGCACTATTCGATGCCACAAATCTGATGGTGCATTCAGATTTCTCATTTTCTCATTCTATTATTTAGCCACTTTTCTAAGTGGAATGCAGGTGTCAACATCCATGTGCGAGCAGTCATGCGATTGATGCCGTGAGATCGATGGTTCGAACAACTTCAACAGTTTGACATTCGCTTCTTCAGATGGCCCTCAATTGTGAGGTATATGCAGTGTTCATATACTTCTTTTGCTATGCATTGTGTTGCACAGGTCCTTGATTGATGTTTGATGTGGGATCCTGTTTCTTACTCATTTTTATGGTTCTTGCTTGATGTGACGCGGAATCGCCTATGTGATGTACTTGTTGTCATGATTCGTCATGTTGTGTTTTGAGATCCCTTTGTTGTATGTTGATGGGATACTCATGTTGTCGTCATGCATGTTTGCATTGAGATCCCTTTTATGCCATGTTGGCGAGATGCTCATCATGCATGAGTTTGTGTCATACTGATAGGAGTCTTTTGACTGAGAGTTCCTGTAGTGGAACATCTCTTAGAGCCACTCCTGCATGAGGGCATTTTCCTTGTATGATAACGACCATCTCTTATGTACATCATCACTATTGATAGCACTTAATGCGGCGGCCTACACCATCTTGACGCTGGGACCTGGAGACGTAGTCCCTCTTGGACGGACTCTGTTATCAACGGCTTATGTTTTCATGTGTTGATGATTGAAATCTTCCTCTTCTTTACAACATGCAGATGACATATTCATTTATGTTCTTTTAAAAATGCAATTTAAGACATCATGAAAGTAAAAGGTCTTGGAAGGGTCCTTCGTCACACCCAGACCTGGATCAACAATGGAGAGGAGATCGCTCGAAATCTGGATAACCTGACAAGGGGGATTCAAGAGTATGCATGGATGGAGGAAATTCCTCGTCATTATCAGCGACACATGGTGGGAGTGTCGAATCGGATACGTCGATTACTAACTCGTGTAGTGCGACCAATAACATGCTATCACAAGCATCACGCAGAGTAGCCGTAGTTAGCATTTACAGCGTTGAGGCCTGTGAGCCACGGATGTACTTGGAACACATATTTTATTTTTTGGATTTTCAACATTATTGACATATATATGCTATATTTATTGTTTACTATGATACAATGTTTTTCACATATTGCGTAAATGTTTGTCTAAAACATAATTAGCCAATGCACATGTTAATGTATTCATATACCTAGGAATGTGATGATATGTAATATAATCAAAAATTCTTTCCAAGAGACAAATACGCAAATACGTTCTCAATAATTGAGGGTTTCCGACAGAATATTTCCCATTGAGTTGAAGAACAACAAGTTGCGAATCAAGGTTTACAACCATTTCTCAAATGTCAAGAGCAATAGCTTCTGACAAGAGTTCGAGAACTGCACTATATTCAGAAATGTTATTAGTTGTTGAACCCAAACAAATACCTTGAAGATAAATCAACTCACCATGAGGGTTATAAATATCCCATGTTGCAGATGATAAATTCCAGGTACTACAACAAGCACCATCAGCGAAACTGACATGAGGAGTCACAAACATCTGCAAAGCAGGTGAAGACATAATAAGTAGGAAAGTTGCTTGAAAGAACACACCAAACCACACTGCACAAAAATGAATAACACACTTATGTACATAAGTAACCATGCAAGATGACTCACGCATAATACTTTTTAAGGTACAGCCCATTACGGGGCTTGTCCACGCGATTACCCTCATAATCAATTAGCTCATAGACCCCTTTTTTGTAATACACGCTTGACAATATAGGGCCCATGCCACATGGGTTCGAATTTTCCTACCCCTAGCTTATCGTTAGCTTGGTCATATAGCAAGACCAAATCACCCTCAGAAAAAGCACGAGGAGAGACCGACTGATCAAAATGAGATTTAATGCACTTTTTCTGTGCTTTGATAACTAAAGCAGCGAGACGACGGGTTTCATCCAGTCGTTCCAAATATAGGAGACGCTCCTCTTGAGACGAGGTATCGGGGAATAATTCGACAGCCAATTTGAGTGAGGTAATTTCACATTCAATTGGTAGGGTAGCTTCCAGACCATAGACGAGCTGAAAAGGTGTGAATCCAGTTGCATCTTTAGTTGAGGTTCGGTAGGCCCACAGAGCTGAAAAAAGCATGAGATGCCAATTGGATTTGTGCATCTCAATGGTGCATTAAAGCATAGTAACTAAAACTTTGTTTACCGCTTCAAGTTGGTCATTGGCCTGAGGGTAATAGGGGGTTGAGATGTCGTGATGCAAGCCCAATTTAAAAGTTAGCTCAACCATCATATAGTCATGAAAATGGGAGCCATGGTTAGTGACAATGCCTTGAGGCACTCCAAACCTGGAAATAACACGATTGAAGAGAAATTGCGCTGTTGTTTTACGTCAGTTGAAAATGTAGGAATTTCTTTAGCCCATTTAGTGAAGTAATCCACGACAACGATAATATAACCATGCCCCCCAGCCGAACAAGGGTTACATGTCATAAAATCAATGCCCCATTTGGAAAAGGGACCAACGGTAATAACGGGGTGAAGGAGAGCGGGTGGGGCGTGCATTTTCTGCTGATAAATCTGGCACTCGTGGCATTTGTGGACAGCAAGAATGTAATCTTTAAAGATGGAGGGCTAGAAATAGCCAGCGCGGAGGATCTTTTGAGTGGTGGCATAGCCAGACAAATGACCACCATAGGCACCAAAAAGGCAGTCCTCATCAAGAGTTAAACATCAGCGAAGATTCAAATCAACACCAACGTGGTATAAAGTATCCCTAATGATGCGGTAAGGTTGGGATTGATGCCAAATGCATCAAGAATCATCCTTGGGCAATGCAGACCAAACGACAGAAGTTTAGAAATACATGATGATATCATCGTATCAAGGATCGAGAGTGCAATTAGAAAGAGAGTCTCATCGAGGAGCTGCTCATCAGCACCAATAGGTAGAGAAGCAAAGGGAAGAGAGCAAATCAACTCAGCAAACACAAGTGATTTCTTCGATTTGGCAGTAGTGATGATCCAGGTGGATATTGGTGGCCACCCACTAATTCCACTTGGATCCCCTTTAGTGCTTCTTTCAGTTTTTTCAGTTTCCTTAATTATACCACAGTTTACTATTTTTAGCAGTTTTTCGGGTCCTAAACTTCCGGAGCCATTTTGAGGCCCTAAACGACGTTTTTTGGGAAATCTACCCGCCAGCGATTTTTCTGTCTAAAAATCATCTTTTACATTGTAGTCCTTGGAGAGATCTTTCCAACAGGCTATCATGTGCATCAATACGACCAATTCGCGACCCCGAGAAGTTGATGTACCAACTTACCCAAAAACGGGGCCCACAATTTGGCGTTTCATCTTCTAGGGTTAGGTTTTGGAATGTGAAGGGTTTTCCATTGTTTCTCAATAATAAATAGGCCTTCGAGCCTCATTGTAACACAGTTCAGAGGCATGTAGCCACACATCTCTTCTCAGAGATAAGCTACCATCGCCCTAGCTGGTTTATTTCCATTTCTGGTTGTAAGCATATTTCAGTATTTTCCATTAATGAAATGAAGTATTATTTCCGCTGCATCTTTGTGTATATGGTTATCTCTGTAATTTGTTGCATTCCTGTTTAAGTCTGGATCAAGTGAACACCAAATCGAATTCCTGGAGGATGATAATCCACTTGGAATATTTTCCCCCAAGTAACTGACGAGTCAGAATATAAGTCATGGGGTTGCAATCGGAAATCGTGGTTGTAGTGCGGAGGAGAATATAATGTCTCAGTATTGAAGATCTTGTGGCTAAGGTAATAAATGACATGTTCATGACCTTCGTTGTCATCTTGCAGCATACCATAGAAATAGTGCTAGAAGCTACAGATAGATACAGGAAATAATCACGATGATATTTTGGAGGGTGCACTAAAGGAGCATCAATGAGGACATATTTCAAGTCATCAAAAGACTTTTGGGCAGTCTCATCCCAAAGAAATGGAGTTCTTTCTTTAGTAATCGGGTGAGCCTTGAAGCTAGCTCAACATAGTTAGGCACAAAGTGACGAAGCAAATTCGCTTTCCCTTGCAGACTCTGTAATTGATGCAATGAAGAGGGAGGGGGTAAATTAACAATAGCCTCGACTTTGAGAGGATCAAGACGAACACCATATTTTGAAACAATAAAATCAAGAAGTCATCCAGACTCAATGCAAAAGACACACTTATGCAGGTTAAGCCGAATATTATAGTGTCTACAATGAAGGAATATTTGTCGAAGATGATTGGGATGGTCATGGCGCTTACGTGAATGAGTAGGAATATCATCTAGATAATGCTGAACAATGTTTTTAATGTCATGGAAATCATAAGACATCGCTAGTTGGAAAGTAGCACCAGCATTCTTAAGGCTAAAAGGGAGATTTTTATATGAAAAATTCACCCACGGACAGACAAAAGGCGGTCTTATATTGATCAGTCGGTGAAATTTTTATCTAGTTATAACTGGAAAAATCATCCATAAAGGAGAAAATCTCACTCCCAGCACATTCATCTATAGTTTGGTCTATAAAAGGAGTGGGATAATTGTCTTTTGGACAAGCACGATTAATGTCACAGTAATCAACACAGACGCGAATGGTGCCTTGTTTCTTAGTCACCGGTACAATGTTGGACACCCAATCTGTCAGAGGTATAGGATAAATAAAACTAGCTTTAAGAAGTTTTTCAACCTCCCCCTTAATGGTGGCCACTTTTCTAGGGTGCACAGGATAAAGCCATTGACGAATGGGCTTCACGTTAGGATAAGTCAAAATTTCATGCATGACTATACTTGGGTCAATGTCGGGCATTTCTTCATATGACCATGCAAAAACATCTTGAAACTCTTGAAAAAGGCAAGTATAAAGCTTGATCTCATCAGGAGAACAAGTTACCCCAATATGAATGTTTTCAACGATACTAGGTTTAACAGAAATGTCAATAGGCATCATTTGGGTAATATTACCCATGTTCCCTTCCAACTATAATTCATGGGTCATGATAGGCATTTTAAGTGGTTGGGTCAGGAAATGAGAAGAGAACCTCTCAAGAAAGGTAGACATGGCTTTCAGGACTGGTAAGAACGGGGAACGATGATGAGTATCATTCGAAGGTGCTTCCTCAAGAGACATAATTTCCATGATATTTTCATCAGTAGGAAACATCTTGGTTAAGGGATTGGAAGAATCCGAAGAACCAAGCCAAGGGGATTGAGAATATGCACCAAGAGAGGTACTCAAAGCAATGTGATCAGTAGATACCAAAGCCAAAGCCGAAACAATTTCCACATAATTAATCTCAGCTGGGCTTAACAGCATGACATCACCCAAGGAATCAATGCGATCAGGAGGGGCAATGACCCAAGGATTAGACTTAACCAAGATCATGTTGATTGAGGCAATGCTCGGAGGTGGGAGAGGAAAAATACCCATTAAGGCGGGATCTTTGAAAATTCCATTCCCCACACTCTCATATGGAGCACTGGTATGCTTCAGGTAAGGAACATTAACATCTAAGGAAGAAGCAGAAAAGAAAGACAATTGATCGATCGTGGCGATTTTCCCTTGATGAGGAAAATGGAGCATGCGGAAAATAGAGGAGGCTACAACATGCATAGCATGGGTCCAACTCCGCCAGAGTAGAAGATTATAATTAATATTTGCATCAACAATTTCTAGTTTGACATTAACCGTCTTACCTTCGAAGGAAATGTCAAGATTAGGAAGGACACCAAATGGTCAAGAATCGCGTCCATCAAAGGCTTCCAACATGTTAGGCGATTGTTTCAGGGTAGGAGAACCAATTTCCTTTCAACAAGACATAGACATGATGCAGGTGGAAGCACCATCATCAATGATGGTCCTGTGAATCGTCTTTTCATTAATGATCACCTAAATGAGAAAGACAATCTGATGGGGTAAGCGCGGTGTAGGGACCAACCCTATAAAAAAAATTAGATTAAAATACTAAAATACAACCATAAGAAAATAGCATTGGGAACTCAAAAATCATTAAGCAATGTATAAAACTTTCTAGAAATTCTCTTTCTTGAACATATCATTAAATTTACATGTTGTTAACTAAAACCATAATGAAGTCATACAAAAGAATACTATAACAACATAAGTACCATTCATCAGGAGACGCGATTCAAACTTGACTTGCCGCTATTTTCCTTCCTTCGTTGTCGGTCGCCTCCAAGTTTGAATGTCAACGTGCTTAATCTGAATGCAATGACCCACCGGTTGACCTCCCAGCCTACTCCTTGGGTACTCTTCTTCCCCATGGACTCCCAAGCTGCAATGGGGTTGTCAATGGAGGAATGTATTAGCTGGTAGAGGAGAGCACTCTTTGGCTCAAGAGTCCCCTCTCTAAAGTCCTCTACCTCACCAAACTCAGTATAGTTCGTAGTCACTACTTAGACACAGTCTCATCCATCCAACAATAGGGTAAAGAAAAGGCCCTTTCTCCCATGGCCTGCCCCTTCTTTTATAGGAGTCCTCAAAGATGACACTTGGAATTTCATGCATAATTAATTATTCTCTATAATTCAATAGTTTGATTATTCACCCACCCATGTGTCACTCTCTCATCAAGGATCTCCAAAATTATTTACTTTAATTTTAATTTAAAAACAATATTTTTCCTCACCTAAACAAGATTCCTATTTGTTCTCCTAGTTATCTCTTGATTCCCTTTTTTTACTCCTTAATTTGTGTTCATTACTAAAGTCAATTGATAAGTCAAGATTTGATCCCCTATCTACTCCCTAATTTAACTCAAGTTATCTCTTAGATGGAGATTCTTATGTTGGTTGTTGCCACATGGAGGTTCTCTAAATTTCTCTAAAATTTAATTTATTAATCTTATTTTAAATTCACCATCCTCTTTTCTTAATTAGATTTAACTATTTGAGGATTAATATTTATCCTTACATTTATGTCCCTCTTCCCCCTTTTTACCTAATTAAATTACATTATCTACCTAATATTTTCTAACATGGGAAGGTTATAGTTTTTAAGTAAAATATTTTATTTCTTCTTATGATCCTCTTAACCCAAGTTTTATTCTTGATTTAATTAGCTTGGTCTCTAACATCATTTACCCTTGACGTGAATTTACTTTGTTTTTCATATCTTGATTATATTTATTAATTTACCTTCAAGAACTTACCTTGAAGTTTTAATGGTGTCACGCCTAACAGTTTATTTGTGATGCCAAGGGTGCCAAGTTGGTTGTGCCCTTCAAGAAATTCCCTTGAAGTTCTAAGGGTGCCATGCCTAACAGTTTATTTGTGATGCCGAGGGTACCAAGTTGGTCGTTCCCTTCAAGAAATTCCTTTGAAGTTCCAAGGGTGCCACACCACTTTCCCTTCAAGCATTCAGTGGTTACGAGGGGAAAGTATAGGTGCAACGACAGAGACCATTATCATCTCTTATGTTGCCTGTTATAGTGAGACTAATGGTGTCGGGGATCAAGGAATCCGCCTTGATGCGCGCCCCCAGGTAAAATCCTCATGAGCGACCCAACTTTGGGACCTGCCCTCATGACATCGTGATCTTCAAGGTGAAGGTGTTTCAACCTTTCCAGCCCAAGTCATGATGGGAGTGCTAGTGGGTGAGATCAGGGACACTGTCCCACCCCTCCCATGCAGTTCCATCCAATTGTACAACCCCATCACCCATATGTGAGTCATTCGACCAAGCAACTAATTTATGCCTGCAACCACTAACATATCATCAGAATATAGATAAACATATATAGCAGGTTTTCAAAATTGACCTAGAATTTCAAAGACAAAATATAAATTTTCATCAAACCAGGGTTCGTCAACTGGTCATATGCAAGTGCCTTTGGTGGTTTCCTGCCATACTCAATAATCATCAATAACAATGTTTCTCAATGTTAGTCATTGTCATAATAGCATCATCAATATCACCTAGTCATTCGCATCATTGTTCATTGTGAACCAGAACTAATGCAAGTAGGTGACGTAGGGGACACATCCATCATGGCTATCATCATCATAAAATCAATGGAAACATACATATCCATCAAAGTTATCAACATCGTAACATAAATAGGAAACATACCTATCCATCAAAGCTATCATCATCATGATATCAATAGAAAGCATACATATCCTTTACTGTTATCATCATCATAAATTTAATAGATACCAAACATAACCATTTATGCTACAATCATCATAATATCAGTAGAGAACATGTATAACCATTAATGTTATGATCATCATAATATCAATATAGAACATGCATAACCATTAATTCTATTTTCATCATAATATCAATGTAGAACATACATAAACATCACAACCACTAATAATAGAGTCATGTGTCTGGATCCTCAACCTAAAGTCCTCAAAGAATAAAGTGTGGGCCTTAGGGCTAAATAAATGTTAATGTCATATCACTATCAGTCAACTAGAGCGGGGCACTACATACACCCTCTCTTAATAATAGACTTCGTCTCGAAGTCCTTGGAATAGATAAGGAAAACAGTGACGCATCTCCTCGGCATCCTCCCAAGTAGTTGAATTGGGACTATAATTGTCCCACTGGACCTTAACCTAGTCCACTAACCATCATCTAAGATGAAAAGTTTGCTAGTCCAGTATGTGAACTAGTTCGGCCATTACTGTTCCCTAGTTCGAAACCTGCAAATAACCAAAGTCAATAACATGCGAAGGATCTGAAATATAATGACGTAAAACAGAAATATGAAACACATCATGCATATGTGCTAAATATGGAGGTAAGGCAAGCCTATATGCCACTGACCCTTTCCTTTCTAAGATTTCAAAAGGTCCCACAAACTGTGGAGACAACTTTTGTCCCTTTTCAAACCTTATAGAGCTTTTTTTGGGCCTTACTCTCAAGGACACCCTATCTCCCACTTCATAACTTCGGTCTATTCGATGAGCATCAGCATAGCTCCTTTGTCAATCTTGTGCTTCTTTTAGCCTTCCCTTAATCCTAGTCATTTGTTCTTCCATCTCTTGCACCACTTCTAGTCCTATTAATACTCGGTCCTCTAGTCGGTCCCAACTGAGAGGTGTTCTGCAAGGTCTTCTGTATAAGAACTCAATGGCGCCATCTTGATGGAACTCTAATAACTATTATTGTAAGCAAATTCCATGAGGGGTAAAAACTCCTCCCATCTCTTTTGTTGGTCCATCACACACATCCGAAGCATGTCTTCGAGGATTTGATTAATCCTCTCTGTCTGCCCATATGTCTCAGGGTGATAAGCAGTGCTAAAGTTCAGCTGGGTTCCCAAGGCTTCTTGGAAACTGGTCCAAAACCTCCCTGTAAACACTGCTCCCCTATCAGATATGATCTTCCTACGCACTCCATGCAATCTCATAATCTCATAAATAAAAACTATGGCTATTTCTAGTGCCTTATATGTAGTCTTAACTGGTATGAAATGGGCGCTCTTGGTCAATGTGTCCACCACTACAAATATGGAATCATGTCTTTTGGAGGTCATTGGTAGTCCCACAATGAAGTCCATTTATATAACTTCCCATTTATATTTTGGTATCTCATGGGGTTGCAATAATCCTGCTAAATGTTTGTGTTCAACTTTTACTCATTGACACTCAAAGCATCTTGCTACCAAGTTTACGATGTCCTTCTTCATCCCTTTCCAAAGAAGAGTGGTTTCAGGTCCGCACTCATCTTCTTGAATCTAGGATGTGCCATGTATACTGCGCGATGTGCTTCATTCAATATTAACTAGCATATATCTTCATTTGGTGGTACATATATCCTTCCCCAAAATCATAGTAGCCCATCATTATCAAGGGAGTATTCTTCATATTTTTGGACCCTCATTTCCTCCTCCCTCAAACTTTTTCTAACCTCTTGGTACCAGGTTTCTTTAAATTGTAAATCAAGCAGTTTCTCCCTCAAATTTGTCTTTAAGGGAATCACTGAAAATATCCTAGGTCTCCTACTTAAAGCATCAACCACCCTATTTACCATTCCTTTTATGTAAGTGATATCAAAATCATATTTACTAATTAGCTCAGACCATCATCTTTGTCTTGAATTTAAGTGCTCTTGAGTAAATATGTGTTGTAGCCCACAATGGTCGGTTCTAAGATCAAAATTCCTTCCTAGAAGGTAGTGTCTCCAAATCTTTAGTGAATAAAAAATTGCTGCCATTTCTAGATCATGGGTTGCGTAGTTTTCTTCGTGGGTTATAAGTTTCCTTGATGCATAAGGCATTACTCTTCCTTCTTGCATCAACACACAACCCAACCCTTCCTTAGAGACATCAGTGCAAACCAAAAATTCTTGTTCCATATCCGGCACCTTCAAAATTTCAAAATTGGTGTTGTCATTAATAACATCTTTAACCTTTGGAATGCCTCTTCACAGTTTTCAGTCCAAATGAATTTTGTGTTCTTTCTTTGGAGCTTGGTAGTATACTTCCAAAGGAACAATTTATGCATTTATAGGTTCTTGATTATATTATTCACCTATCAATTTCAAACATTCCTATAAGATTTAATCAAAAGAATACAATCAATCTACTCAGCTTAGTAGGCTCAGACTACATTATGTCATGTAAATGGTAGAGGTGGTTGGTATCATTATCATAACATAAACTGAGATTGTCATTAGTAAAAAGACAGAGAGAATAAGTTTCTAATGTTTTATGATTTTAATAATGGAAGTACCAAAAATCCTAATATTAATAATAAGCATAGATAAATATTGTTTTATATAGCATACCACTAGAATAGGGTAATTAGTATGTACGATAGGGATACCAATTCGAAACAATAATTAATTTGTAATTATATTAATGACTATTTATATATAAGTGCTTATATAGCTAAAAGTGTATGGTATGACACAATGTTATACCTTAGTATATAAGATATCTAAGAACAAGTATTAATAATGAAAGAATATATAATGATCAATTCCATTATTTATATGGAAAAGTAATTAAATAATTAAAATAATGTAATGATTTTGAGAATGTTAAACTAGCACAACCATGAGGAGTAAATGACTAGAACAGTGCAAGAGTTATTTGAGATATTATTTACATTCACGTAAAGAAGCATATCTACCAAGAGTTATTGCCCACCATTATTTATGCAATTTTTTTATTTTTTTTTTGCATAATTTAACTTTGAGTAAAAATGTCAATATGTGGATTTACCATGGTTAATGCCCACCAAAATTTATGCAAGTTGTTGAGTAATTTTAGATAAGAAATTATTGATGTTGTATTTAAAGGAGTCGTGGTGTATGACCAATTTGTACATTAGTATTTTTATAACTTACAGAACATTATTACCATATATATCAAATCCAATATATTATAATTTGTGAATGACCATAATTAACAATTTAGTAAAAATAGATTCCTTAAAAACTTTTAGACTCAGCATTATTTTGCAACTTTAAACCCGGGTCATAAAAAGTTAAAATACTCAAACAAAAACCAAAAGAAGAAACACATCATTTTAATATATCTATATTATTTCTAATTTGTAATTAAAAATTAATACTGCTCCCTCTAAAAATTTATTTTCACTATTAAAAGGCATATTTAATGAATTTTATAAGAAATTTTATCTACATATTAACTGTATAATTGGGGAGGATAGGGATGATCTCAATAATTGTAGTTCAACGGAGTATAATTGGGGAGGATAGGGACGATCTCAATAATTGTAGTTCAACCTACAAATTTTCTTAACTTGGTTAATTTCCAGCACATTAATTTTCTTAACTTTGTTAAATTCCAGCACAGTAATAATTATAGTTCAACTTACAGTCCACCTAACTTAGTTAATTCCCGCATTCACCCCTAAATTTGTTTCCGCCTTTTCACCTTTGCACTATTTTCCTATATTTTCTTATTTATTGTCTTCCACTTTATATTTTGAAATTACCTATATTTTCATTCGTTTGATGTAAGGCTTTTACTCCTTATTTCAACCTATAAAGGAATCTATTACCTACTAATAAGGTTCGAACAAACCAACAATGAGGAAGAAGCATAGTTACCAATTACAGATTCGAATTCGATTCGATAAAAATTAATGAAAAATTTCAATTCGAAAAATTTGATAGTATACTTCTAAAATATTTTAATACAACAACAATGTCTTCTATTTATTTTATTTCTTATTTATTTTGGAATTTAAATAATTTTAATTAATATAGACAATTTTAAAAGTTTAATTTATCAAGAAAAAACAAAATAGACTCTTTGGTTTAAAACCTCTCTTGGTTTTATTTTAAACTGTTTTATAATTAATACATATTTAAAAATTAAATATTCTAAATTTATTTATTTGGAATTCTCTATATTAAAAAAAAGTCAACGATAAAATTCAAATGAAAAATTTCAATTCGAAAACATTTGACAGTATACTTCTAAAATATTTTAATACAACAACAATCACACTAGACTCTTTTGTTCAAAACCTCTCTTGGTTTTATTTTGAACTGTTTTATAATTAATACGACTCTTTTGTTCAAAACCTCTCTTGGTTTTATTTTAAACTGTTTTATAATTAATACATATTTAAAAATTAAATATTCTAAATTTATTTATTTGAAATTCTCTATATTAAAAAAAAAAAAGTCAATTATACTCTATAGACTGTGCTCACCTTCACAAATCGAAGGTTCAAGCTAAATGAATAAACCCTGCTGGGCAATACTGAAATTGAAAAATAGAAAATATACCAGGTTCACAATTAGTTACTATTTCCTACCCACTATCCCTCCGCCATCGATTTGGTGATTACAGGACATTCTCAGCATTTTATACACCAGAATTAACAAATACATGCCGATAAAAGATGAATTACGTTTTCTGTTATCCAAGGAAAATTTAACTATGAACTGAATTTACCCTGCCCACCTTGTATGGATGCATGAAGTGAATGTCTGAACCGAACTTCGAATTAGCCTATTAGTCTCTGAACTAAATCGAACACCTGAATTTCCGATTTTTTTTTTTCATCACGAATTTGGTCACTATGGGAAGAAGTACTGGAAAAAATACACACTTTCATTGCCGCCCTAAAGTTGGAATTCAAAATCGCTTTTTATTCCAGAGAAAGCCATTTTTTTTTTCTTTTAGGAATCAGAATGGAATTGCAAAAGAGGGTACTTTCGTGCTTCGTGTTCCGTTGGACAGAATTTGCAAAATGTTAGGAGTAAGAGGAGCAAAACCTTTCTTTTCGACCTGTTGTCAAATATGGATGGTGATGAAGAGACAGATATCACTGTAGATATGACTGAAATTGAGAAAGAGCAAGATCTGGAACTCAACCTTTTTGAAGGCTATTTCTCCGCATATAGCTCATGCACTAATTTATCTGGCCTTTTCCCCATGTTATGGAAAGAAATTGTTGACTTATGCCTGTGGCAACTTTCTCATATATAAAAAAAAAACCTATGAGTTTATTTAAGCGCAAGTTCGGAGATAAATTACAACATTCTGGGTTGTTCCCATCCATCTGAAAGAAAGTTGAAACAAATGGTCAAAAATCTGAAATAAGTAGAATATTTATTCATGATTTACACCATTGTTTAAAGGAGTAGAATATTTATAGTTTTGATATATCAATGGATCTAGATCCTTTCCAGTTGTATGGCGATTTAAGGTTTCTTACGCTTTGGAATTGTCAGCATTAATTGTGAGCCCTATGAGATGTTGAACATTAATGGTCCTCACATGCCAGGCCCCAATCAATGAAGGGGAAAAATTTTGGCGCTGTTTTGTGTAACTACCCTCCCCAAACACGGTCATGCAGAACTCATTTTCTCTCTCTCTCTCCCCTTTTTTTTCAGTAGGAAAAAATCATCATATTATATATTGAGAAATATATCATGTTTACATTGAGACCGCAGTCCTGGAAATATGGATATATGGCGTCGAGAGGACGCAAGAGGAGATGCATCAGACAGCATCAATCAGATATAATCAGCATCAAGATATGATTCATAAATTTGTATGTAGGATCGGCAGCATGTGTAAATATACAAGGCATGAACATATGAGGAAAACCTGTATAGAGAACCGCCATAGGAAAAGTGTGATAATATAAAAAGCCCTGTGCATCAGTGTTGATATAGAATGGCGATGGAAGGGCGCATATGTAGCTGCGTCAGACAGCATCAATCGGATGTAACAGCATCAAAGATCTGGATCAAAATATAGGAAGATAGATCGGCGGCATGAGATAGCAGCCGAGTCATATACATATAAGGAAACCCACCTGTATATATTGCGCTGGACAGTTAGAGCCGAGAGGAAATGGATCCCGAGATGAGAGGAAGGATGGAGAGCAAAGACAGGCAGGAGGCCTGAAAAATGCGCCGATTCCTCCATAACCAAATATTCCAGCAAGTGAGGCAGAAGAGTGCCTGTCTGTCAGAGCATTGGTCTGCCCACCATTTGAAAGCCTCCTGGATGGAAGAGAAGTGTTTGAGAGGGAAACTGTGTAGAGTCGAGAGCTCCCGCCAGATTCCTTGGACAGCATGACAGTGAAGAAACATGTGGAGATTTGTTTCATTGTCCTGTAGACAAAGAACACATCGACCAGGACCAATCCAGCCCTTTCGAAGTAATACATCCCAGGAGAGATTTTTATCATAGAAAAGCAACCAGGAGAATAGAATGACTTTAAGAGGGCAAGGGGCCTTCCAAAACTTGACAGGAAAAAAGGAGGAAAGGGGAGGGAGTTCAGCAATGATGGAAGAATATATTTTCTTGACAGTGATGAAATGGATGGAGGAATCGGTAGACCATATGAGGGAATCCTTTGTTCCATGTTGGAGGATCCCCTGATGGGAAAAGAGAGAAGTGAAGGAAGTCCAATGGGCAAGTAGATGGGGAGGGATGGCAAGCATGAGGGCGGATTTCCAAACCGGTTGAAGAGAGGACCAGGACTCAATGAGGGTGTTCCATGTGAAAAAGCCTCGAGAGTGAAAAAAGGAGAGAAGGGGGGGGATCATAGACTCAAAATTGTAAAGAGTGGGGTCAATGCCTATGAGAATGGAGGAGCCCGAGTAAAGTGTCCATTTGAGATGGATTCTGAAGAAAGGATGGATTTTTTTAAAACAATTCCATATTGGGGAGCCACGACGGATGCCAAGAGTAGGCCGATGAAGCCAGTGAGCCAGAGGGCGTCCTTTGAGATACTTCTGTTTTATCAAAAGACTCCATGGGCTGTCGCCAAAAAAGCCTCTGTGTAAAGACTTGCATATAAGAGCCTTGCCAAAGAGATGCATATCAAGGAGGCCCCATCCACCTTTCTCCTTTGGGCGTGAGATAGAGCCCAGCTTAACCAGATGTAGTTTGTAGGGGGAGGACCGACCGCTCCACAAAAAAGTGGCAGAGATGGATTTGAATTGATTGATGACGGAGGATGGAAGGAGAAAGAGGTGTCGCCAATAAATTGAGAGCTGTGAAAGGACAGACTGTACCAAAATAAAACGACCAGCAAGAGAGAGTAGACCTCTCTGCAATGATTTTACACATAAAATAACTCTTTGTAATTGTGCTGCAGCATTTAAATGGATTATTGGATCTTTTATGACCACGATGAGATCAATTGAGGGTATTCACGATTGACCACAACGAAGGAAGAGCAGTAAATTTGGCGCGTTTAATCACATTAATATCAAGGAGATCTTCATGAATCTGTGAGCTCTGTTATTGCTGAAAGTGATTTAGTTGCGTCAGCTGTGCTGTCTGGCAACAGAAATTTTGAAGGCCGTATTCATCCTCTGACTCAGGAAAACTACCTTGCTTCTCCTCCACTTGTAGTTGCATATGCTCTTGCTGGCACTAAATATGGTAGTGGAAGTTCTCGGGATTGGGTTGCAAAGGGTCCAATGTTGCAGGGTGTGAAAGCTGTTATTTCAAACAATTTTGAGCGTTTTCATCGCAGCAATTTGGTTGGCATGTGTATTATTCCATTGTGTTATTATTTAAATACGGAAAAGTAACTGAGCATGTTTTCCTGCTTAACAACTGAAACTTAGCATTGTTTATTTTTATTTTTTTCTTACAGTTCTGAGTTTCTAATTTGTTTACAATTCTTAAATGTCTTTCAAAGTTAATGTGGTCTGAGCGGTTTCTTTTAACTTCTTGAATCCCTATGCCTTTTCAAGACCGATGACAGGATCAGTCTCACCATGCTTTCCTGAATTTATTCCCGTGGATAATAAGGAATGGGCTGTCAAAAACATATCAGAGGGGTCCATTATTCGCGTTGTCTCATACAATGTTCTTGCTCAGGTATATGTAAAGAGCAAGTTATTTCCATGCTCTCCATCACATTTCCTGAAATGGAAGGCACGTTCACAATCTCTCCTAGCACTACTAAAAAGTTTGGAGGCTAACTTCTTATGTCTACAAGAGTTAGATGAATTTGAAACATTTTATGAAGGAAACATGGACAAAGAAGGGTATTCAAGTGCATATATCCAACGAAGTGGACGCAAGCGTGATGATTGTGGCATCTTTTATAAGCGTGAGCGAGCAGAGCTAATTTTAGAAGAGACCAGTGATTACAATGACCTTGTACCTTCTAATGAAGATCCATAAAATTTCAGACAAGGTGAAAGATGAAGAAAATTTAGGTACCAATAACAGCGAAGGTAGACTGCCAGGATCCCCACAAACTGATTTACCAGAAGACAGAGGAGATCCAAATGACCCTGGGGTGAGATTGAAGCAGGATTGTGTTAGACTGTTAACAACATTCAAACTTCTAGAGCCCCCGCACCACGTGATTGTTCTTGCAAACACACATATTTACTGGGATCCAGATTGGGCAGATGTAAAGCTTGCACAAGCAAAGTATCTTCTATTACGTGTTACTCAATTTAAGGATGCAGTCTCAGAAAGATTCAATTGTACCAAACATTCATATTGTACCAGACTTGTTTTTATACTCGAATCAAATATATGAAGTACATTTTGGCACGCATTGGTTATTTCCATTTTTCCCGGACTTGTGTTTAACTAAAACATATTAGTTGGATTTATGTTTATAATTATCTGCATTTTACTCTTATAATTTTAGGGTAGAATGTAGTAGATATTTAACTAAATAGTCATGCATGCATGGGCCCATAGGTCTCAAGGGTTCAACATAGCTCTGATACCAAGTGTAAGGACCAACCCTATAAAAAAAATTTATATTAAAATACTAAAACACAACCATAAGAAAATAGCATTGGGAACTCAAAAATCATTAAGCAATGTATAAAACTTTCCGGAAATTATCTTTATTGAACATATCATTAAATTTACATGTTGTTAACTGAAACCATAATGAAGTCATACAAAAGAATACTATAACAACATAAGTATTGTTCACCAAGAGACACGATTCAAACTTGACTTGCCGCTATTTTCCTTCCTTCGTTGTCGGTCGCCTCCAAGTGTGAATGTCGACGTGCTTAATCTGAATGCAATGACCCACTGGTTGACCTCCCAACCTACTCCTTGGGTACTCTTCTTCCCCGCAGACCCCCGAGCTGCAATGGGGTTGTACAATGGAGGAATGTATTAGCTGGTAGAGGAGAGCACTCTTTGGCTCAAGAGTCCCCTCTCTAAAGTCCTCTACCTCACCAAACTCACTATAGCTCGTAGTCACTACTCTGACATAGTCTCATCCATCCAAAAATAGGGTAAAGAAAAGGCCCTTTCTCCCATGGCTTGCCCTTCTTTTATAGGAGTCCTCAGAGGTGAGCCTTGGCATTTCATGCATAATTAATTATTTTTTATAATTCAATAGTTTGATTATTCACCCACCCATGTGTCACTCTCTCATCAAGGATCTCCAAAATTATTTACTTTAATTTTAATTTAAAAGCAATATTTTTCCTCACCTAAAAAAGATTCCTATTTCTTCTCCTAGTTATCTCTTGATTCCCTTTTTTTACTCCTTAATTTGTGTTCATTACTAAAGTCAATTGATAAGTCAAGATTTGATCCCCTATCTACTCCCTAATTTAACTCAAGTTATCTCTTAGATGGATATTCTTATGTTGGTTGTTGCCACATGGAGGTTCTCTAAATTTCTCTAAAATTTAATTTATTAATCTTATTTTAAATTCACCATCCTCTTCTCTTAATTAGGTTTAACTATTTTAGGATTAATATTTATCCTTACATTTATGTCTCTCTTCCCCCTTTTTACCTAATTAAATTACATTAACTACCTAATATTTTCCAACATGGGAAGGGTAGAGTTTTTAAGTAAAATATTTTATTTCTTCCTATGATCCTCTTAACCCAAGTTTTATTCTTGATTTAATTAGCTCGGTCTCTAACATCATTTACCCTTGATGTGAAGTTACCTGGTTTTTCATATCTTGATTATATTTATTAATTTACATTCAAGAACTTCCCTTGAAGTTCCAAGGGTGTCACGCCTAACAGTTTATTTGTGATGCCAAGGGTGCCAAGTTGGTCGTGCCCTTCAAGAAATTCTCTTGAAGTTCCAAGGGTGCCATGCTTAATAGTTTATTTGTGATGCTAAGAGTGCCAAGTTGGTCGTGCCCTTCAAGAAATTCCTTTGAAGTTCCAAGGGTGCCACACCACTTGCCCTTCAAGAATTAAGTGGCTATGAGGGGAAAGTATAGGTGCAACGACAGAGACCACTATCATCTCTTATGTTTCCTGCTATAGTGAGACTAATGGTGTCGAGGATCAAGGAATCCGCCTTGATGTACGCCCCCCGGTAAAATCCTCATGAGCGACCCAACTTTGGGACCTACCCTCATGACATCATGATCTTCAAGGTGAAGGTGTTTCAACCTTTCCATCACAAGTCACGATGGGAGTGCTAGTGGGTGAGATCAGGGACACTGTCCCACCCCTCCCATGCAGTTCCATCTAATTATACAACCCCATCACCCATATGTGATTCATTCGGTCAAGCAACTAATGTGTGCCTGCAACCACTAACATATCATCAGAATACAGATAAACATATATAGCAGGTTTTCAAAATTGACTTAGAATTTCAAAGACAAAATATAAATTTTCATCAAACCAGGTGTCGTCAGCTGGTCATATATGAGTACCTCTAGTGGTTTCCTGCCATACTCAATAATCATCAATAACAATGTTTCTCAGTGTTAGTCATTGTCATAATAGCATCATCAATATCACCTAGTCATTCGCATCATTGTTCATTGTGAACCAGAACTAATGCAAGTAGGTAACATAGGGGACACATCCATCATGGCTATCATCATCATAACATCAATGGAAACATACATATCCATCAAAGCTGTCAACATTGTAACATAAATAGAAAACATACCTATCCATCAAAGTTATCATCATCATGATATCAATAGAGAGCATACATATCCTTTACTGTTATCATCATCATAAATTCAATAGAGACCAAACATAACCATTTATGCTACAATCATCATAATATCAATAGAGAACATGCATAACCATTAATGCTATGATCATCATAATATCAATATAGAACATGCATAACCATTAATGTTATTTTCATCATAATATCAATGTAGAACATACATAAACATCACAACCACTAATAATAGATTCATGTGTCCAGATCCTCAACCTGAAGTCCTCAAGGAATAAAGTGTGGGCCTTAGGGCTAAATAAATGTTAATGGCATATCACTATCAGTCAACTAGAGTGGGGCACTACACGTGGAAAATGGTTTTCCAGATAAAAGCAAATGAGATTGGAATCATATGGGTCAACACCCCCAATAGCCAATGGCAATGCTTTCCGTTGAGAGGGACAACTTTGAAGGACCTCGAGGGCAGACATGGCCGATGGTGCTTGAGCTAAATCCTCAACAATATTGTAGTGTTGAGCGGCTCGAGCGTTTGGA
Source organism: Pinus tabuliformis (assembly GCA_031772625.1). NCBI lineage: Eukaryota > Viridiplantae > Streptophyta > Pinopsida > Pinales > Pinaceae > Pinus > Pinus tabuliformis. The sequence continues at coordinate 304,396,542 of CM062818.1, forward strand.
TTATACGACTTTCGCAGCACACCTTGAGAGGGTGGTCGAATAGCGGAATCAGGACTAGGTCACTTTATATGGAGAGGACCAGAGGTAGACGGGATAGAGGAGGAAGGGGTACTTTCATTCTCTTTCCCTACCGTCAGAGTAGGTGTTTGATAATATTTAGATCTGGTAGCCACATTTATAGGCGTATTCATCATAAACACTTGGGAACCTGCAGAAGCAGAAGACTGAGGCTGGTCTACCATTTGGGTCTGCTAGGATGGAAAGGGTTCTTTTAAGACAGTCGGGGTCCCTTTTAGCAAGCGACTAACTTCAGATCATCAAGGAAAATCTTTAGTGTAATGATCCTCCTCACAGATGAGGCAAGGATACTTCAACTTTCTTTGAGAAGCATCACCAGCAGAAGATTTAGGAGGGCCCTGTTTCGGGGCATCGGCTTTGGCCTTGCCTTTGCCCTTCTTTTTACCCTTAGAGGTTTTGTCTGTTGTGGTAGACTGGACAGCATGAACCTCAGAGGTTTTACCAGGACCATATGAATTTCGAGAGGGATCATTGGAATGGGTGTTCGAGACTGATTTCTGCTTTGAAGAAGATTTTGCTGGAGTCAAAGACACTGAACCAATCACTCCATCAACCGGTGGTGTATCCGGAGACTTCGATGCTGTCAGATCTGATGATGGTCTTGGAGCATAGTGTAACATCTCATATAATGTGCTAGATTGTGAGTAAATAAGGTCTAAATACTAGGCATGAGCGATGGCTTGCTCCTCAATAACACATCCACCCATAGCTAAGTTCCTAGCAATTGGGTCGATGAATGATTTTGTGAACCATTCTGTCAGCAAATGATCAGCAATTTCAAACTTGATTAGGCAACACTGGCGTCTCCATTCGTGGGTGTCATCGAAGATATTGGTTGTAGTGTTTTGATTAAGTGACGTAAGTAGATAGGTGTCAGTTTCATAGCGAACTGGTAGTTGGAAATGAGTGAGGAAAGCCATAGCAAGAGAGTTGAAGTCACCGTAGGTACCTCGAGGCAATTCAATGTACCACTTGGCGGAAACACCTGTGAGAGTTCTTTGAAAAAGTCAGAGACATATGGAATCATCAACGTAGGAGTTGGAGGAGCACCAAAGGTGATATGTCATCACGTGGGCTTGTGGGTACTCCTTCACTTTTCCCTCAAATTTGGGGAAATCGCTTGGAATCTTTGATGGAACTAGAGGCCAGTATGACGAATGAAGAATGGGATCATTCGTGAGCCCAGAAACATCGGGCAGCTCCAACGTGGCCAAGAATGGCAATTGCGTATTAAATGGCATACAAGGCCTTTGAGGAGACCCAAACTGCGGAGTCCATCCTTGTTGGTGAGGCTTTTTCCCCCATAGTGGTGGATATTTTCCATATGGAATCTGATTTTGTCCCCACTAAGGGTTACCTTTCCCATAAGGAGGATTCGGTCTTGGGTAGGTTTGATACTGCCCTGCCACAAGCTGCTGATAAGCAGTGTACGTGGCATACAGGTTATAAGGCTACTGAACCTACTAACCCTGGACATAAGGATGTTGAACCTGTGGATGCAGGAGTTGACTTTGACCTTGCAAAGGCTAACCTTAAAATTGAGTTTGAAGGAATATTCTCTGGAAATGATGTAAGAGGGAAATGTTTTGTAGATGAAGAGTGATGTAAAGACATGTTCTTCATGATAGGAAAACACATGAGGCTCACTGTAGAGGTCCTCCAGGATCGAGGAACGGGGAGTACAGGGACAGTGACAAAATGTTGTGTAACAAAGATGTACTTCTTATTATGTGGATCTATGAGTATGCAACCAACTCAAGAGCCATTCTGTGTTATTGAACCATCAAAGTATAAAGTCCAAATATCATCAGCTACTAAACTGGTTCTCATACTAGTGTTACTATTATGTACATCTATGTTATAGGATTCATTAGCGCCAGTTGGAGTACAAGGAAGGAGATCCCACTATGTATCATGTGGGACAAGTGATGGTTTTGCTTAATAACATCTGTGATCAGTTTCCATTTTTTTTTTTCCAACTATTAGGTTGAGAAAGGCAACAGGCTCATTATGCCCCTCAACTGGTGTCATAGTATATTTCATGTATGGTTCACTCTCCACTCGAATATAGTTATTTATGCCCTTCTGTGGAAGCCATAAGTGTGACTAATTTACAGCAAAATACCTTTGTAATTTACTAGACTTGTCTACACTCAAAAGTATGCCTTAGGCTTTAGGGATGTCCATAATTAAAGTGTGTATACATTGGTGTACCCGGTGATCAAATGAAAAATGGATAATAACATTATTGAGTTCACCAATAGTTTGGACAAGGGATTTGTCCAATTGAATGATTTGTGCATCAATTTTATCCCATGTAGCATTAATTTTCTTAGCAACAAATAATGTAAATACATTCACAAATGCACTTGAATCAACCAAATAATTATGGACATTGTAATTAAAGATTTTGAAATTTCGCAATAATGGAGGAGAAATATTATTAGCATCTAAATTTACAACATCAACTACTAATTCAGTAGTGTTCTAGAAGACTTACTGGACGCCTTTTGAGAAGTAGAAGCTTTGTGACCTAATCAAGGCTGTGAGAAGGCTTGGAAAAGTAGTTCATGTTGGTCTTCTATCTTTGAGAGCTCAAAGATGGAAATGTTGGCATGAGCTCTTTTCAAGTCTTCAACGATATTATAATCAATAGCTTCACTTTTAGTAGGCAATGTTGAAGTGTCTGGAGGTGTAGATTTGTTAGAAACTTCTGGAGTGATGGACTTGTTTTTGCTACTAGTGTAAGTTTTCTTAGAAGCGACAACATTTCCAAACTTATTTTGTGCATTCTGAGCAGGATTTTCCGGTGGTGAGACCCTTCTTAACAATTGCTCGTTGAGTTTTTGTCTCGTCACCTCCCATTCAGAAATGGACCCCTTGATCTTCAAACTATAACGACCAGTTTGTTTTTGAGGAGGAGATTCACTTTGTGGTGGTGCTTCAACACTCTTCTTGTCAGTATTAAGAAAAAATCAAAAGTGTTAACTGAGTGTCCAATACCTATATTTTCATCATCCACCGTAGGCTCATTTATTTATTTTATTCTTTTGTCTGCTCAGAATGTTCATCTGCTAGTAAAGTATCAACGATATGTGTTTCCAGAGCATTCATGTTTTGGTTCCACTATGGGAATGTTTTCTCTTAATTCCATTCCTAATGGAAGTAACAATATTTATCCATGCCTATACTTTCAACATTCAACAAAACATTTGAAATCTGGGCGGTTGACTGTTTTTGTTATTATTCCTTCTTAATAGAAATACTTGGGGGGCTTGCTACCGGTAGAAGTCTCTCTTGACTTTCTCTTTAATTCTGAGATTTTGTTGGTGAGTGCCCTTAAATATTTATTAAAGCTTTCAATATAAACAAAATATCTTTATTTAGCCTTACTTGAAGAATGATGAGACTTCTTTCCAGTCTCCTTGGAGTCTTTAGATTCATCATCATCAGTAATAGCTCCAATGGCACGCAAGTCTTTCTCCACAATGATTTCTTCTGCAAAGTTTAAAGCCAGTGTTTCCTTTGCAGCTCTTTTGAAAAAAACAGAAATGTTTGTTGGAAAGGTAGTTGTATAATAATTAATAGTGATAGAATCACGAGGCTACATGTATGGGGGAAACTTGTTCAATACGCAGTTGAAACTTCGATTGAAATATTTCACTTTCTCCTTTTCCCCCATCTTAATATTTCCGAGCTCTTTTAATAACATGGTGGGAGTCTTATCATCGACGAATTTCTCCAAAAACAATTTCTTAAACTCCCTCCAACCATGGATTGAATTAACAGGAAGACTATGGTACCATGTTTGTTCTCTACCTTCTAATGTGAAATGAAAAGGCCTACAAGAAACATCATCGTACCATACCTTTAAAATTCTTAGGTGCATGTAGAAATCATCGATATGATCTTATGCCTTAGTATTCTTCTAAGGATCAAGCTTAGATAACAACTTATCTAAGTTTCTAGGAATTCTGTGAAAGTTATCTAGAAGAGCGAGTGGCCCTTCGGCCATCCAATCAAAGTCCTAATAAACCATGTCTTTGTCTCCTTGATCTTCCTTTTCTGAATCTGATGAGCCTTCTCTTCACCGTTCAGGCCTTCATTGAACTCAAAATAAAATGTCGATTATTCTCCGTAAGAAAGAAAAACAACTTCCTCATATTCTCCATGAATAGGTGGAAGTGACTCTTGCTAGATTATGTCTTTTGAAGACTCTACTAATTCCTCAAGAGTGGAAAAGACCAAATCTTCCATCAATGCAACTAATACACCAGTACGAGTTGTTTCTTTCTTCTTAGGATGATGAGGAAGATTATTATCAATGGGGAGTAAACCAATAGATTTCACAAACCGACAGGTAATACGGTGAATTCCCTGAAGTTGTTCATAGGTAACCTCATAGGCCAACTCTAGACGAGGTTGAGAATACCCTCCTACTTTGGGAATAAGAGTTGGCATGGTGCTTGAGATATTATTGCCTTGTCTAGAAGATGAATGATTCAGATGCGATGAGTTATCAGCCATAACAAATTGGCTACCCTTCTTCTAGTGCCAGAATTTTGACGGTGTTGGATCCCGACAACATAGAGGGGATTTCCCAATATGGAGTCCCAATTAGACCTCACATTGTTTGTTGTAAGAATCCCATATAGAGATATGACCCGACTACCATTTACTTAAATATTTTCCTTAGCTTAAGAAATTAGCATGAGAGAGTAGCACACATGTGCTTTTGAATGAGCAAGAGAGTGTGCCTTGTGAGATGTTCAATTATAGATCTATCAAAGTTATTTCACTACAAGGGAGAAAGAGTGAGACTCTAAAATTAAAATTAATAGTACTAATCTAATGGAGACACACACACAAAAACAAGGAAGAATCGTTAGACATCAAGCGAATTAGTTCACATAGACACAACGATCGTTAAATCATATTAACACATTTCCAACAATTTGAGCGCCAAAGTCACCGAAATATTTAAATTGCTTTAGTACATATGAAAGAAAACATAAACCACAAACATTAGAAGAATAGTCTCAAAACATCTACGATTCATGCATGAAAATTTGTTGGCTGAATCGCTTCAAGTATTAAGCAAAATTTTTAAGATACATAAGTACAATGAACATCACTAGCTCCAATAGTGGAGTGTTAGAGCCACTACTTGCTCCTGGAAAGTACTATCTCTATCTCTCTAATGTCCTGTGGTAGAATTCAAGGTTAAAATTCCTTTGCTTGAGTAATGAGGATCCTTTTATAACTTGAAGCATGACCTTTCATATCCTCGTGACTCTTGACCTTTCAACTTCTAATGATCTTTGGACACCTATAACTCTTGGACTTCGAAATGAATTTTGGAATTACATGTCTTTTGGACTTCCATACATGGCTCTTTTTCCCATACATGATTCTTGGAATTCCACTTCCTTGTCTTTACAATAATTATATGATTACATTGTAACTTCCACATCATCATGTGGTGAGGACATGACAAGTCACTATGATTGATGACTTGGACTCATAGTGACTAATGACATGGACTTTCTTCAATAGGTGACAAGGCTGCCACTTGTGTCTTCTATCTTTCATGCAACATTCATGTTGTTGATATCTTCACCCTCCAAAGAGTATTTGATCTAATGAAGTCTTTTTGGTTGCTTTGATCAGCAAGATTTCATTATTTTCTCCATTCTTGAATGCTTCCTTTGACTGCCCTCTTTCCCTGATTTCTTCATGCATCCTTGCCATGATGTTTTGGAATACCTGTAACTAAAATCACTCATGGAAATAAAACATCAACTGAAAAAATGTCCTACCCTAACATGTTTCATGCAATTTTTTTGTTCATGAAATAACAATGCACTTGGGAAGAGCAAGGGGAATTTTTGGGCGCAAGGGTGCACTTCGAAAGGTTGAAGAGATGAATCTTCAAGGCTTCAGGATGCACTCATGCAACTCAATGGAGGATGCAAGGTATAGGTTTTAAGGACAAAGGAAGAGAATTCAAGCTTCCCAAGTGTGTTGTCTGCTCAAGGGAGATAGGGAGGGCACATGGCGCACTGTCGAAGGATGAAGGGATGAAGATTTAGGGCTTCGAGGTGCACTCATGCACTCAAGAGATCCAAGGAGGGGGTAGGGAGAAATGATGAAGGATGAAGGGATGAATCTTTAGGGCTTCGTGGTGCTCTCATGCAATCAGAAGAGTCAAGGAGGGCATAGGGAGCATTTTTTAAGGCTTAAGGAGTCATGATGATGCTTCATGCACTCAACAAGGAGGAAGGCATTATTTGAGGGTGCATATCAAAACAAGGAAGAGAAATGAGTCTTAGGAGTGTTTTATTCACCCTTGGAGGATGCACGGCACACTTATGAACAACGAAGGAGTCCCAATAAAGGCTTAAGAGTGCACCATGAGCTCCTATCCTTAATGGGTTAACATGTGCAACCAAAATTTGTCTAATTATGGAAGATAGAACAAGGGGTGAACACAATAAGTTTAGACATGAAATCAAGTGTGACACATACCAACTCATCAATAAGACTTAGACAGGCTTGAACAATGAAAAATATACATCAAAACGCCAGTTTACAAACACTCCCCAAGTGCACTAGATACATGCACAAATTTATGAAATATTGATAATTACTTCTAATGATGTAGATCTTATTTTAATAATTCCAATTTATCATTAAGTAATTACACTTTGGAATTTCAACCATGAAACCATAAGGACACTAGATATGACAATGCACAAAGAGAACACAAGATTTACCTTGGGAAAACCCACTTAGGGGAAAAACTCAACAACCTTTTCCTAAGAGAAATTCATCATTTCAACGAGAGATACATCTAATGCTACTAGTAAACTATGAGATAAAAATGATCCACAAGCTATGGTCAAACCTCGTCAAGCATCCCTCTTGTAAAGTCAACTCAAAGTCAAACTTTATTCCCTACAGCTTTTTCCCTCTCTGATCTGCCTAAGCTGAATTTCAGCCTCCCGAGATATGCCCAAAAACTCGTCCTGTCTAGAATTTTAGCCTTCCCAGAAATTGTTGCCCAAAAAATTCCCAAAAATTCACATGTGTGATTTCCAGAGAGAGAGAGAGAGAGAGATGCTAGAGATGAATTCATCCTTCTTTTCCTTATTTTCCCTTCTTCTCCTTTTCTTGAATGCCCATAAACTATCTTGTCTTGTGTGAGGTAAAATGGTTCCTTTTGGAGTAGGTCAATGCTCTTTATATAGTGTAACACCTTTGGGAATGGGGTTGTACAATGGAGGAATGTATTAGCTGGTAGAGGAGAGCACTCTTTGACTCAAGAGTCCCCTGTCTAAAGTCCTCTACCTCACCAAACTCACTATAGCTCGTAATCACTACTCTGACATGGTCTCATCCATCCAAAAATAGGGTAAAGAAAAGGCCCTTTCTCCCATGGCCTGCCCCTTCTTTTATAGGAGTCCTCAGAGGTGAGCCTTGGCATTTCATGCATAATTAATTATTTTTTATAATTCAATAGTTTGATTATTCACCCACCCATGTGTCACTCTCTCATCAAGGATCTCCAAAATTATTTACTTTAATTTTAATTTAAAAGCAATATTTTTCCTCCCCTAAAAAAGATTCTTATTTCTTCTCCTAGTTGTCTCTTGATTCCCTTTTTTTACTCCTTAATTTGTGTTCATTACTAAAGTCAATTGATAAGTCAAGATTTGATCCCCTATCTACTCCCTAATTTAACTCAAGTTATCTCTTAGATGGATATTCTTATGTTGGTTGTTGCCACATGGAGGTTCTCTAAATTTCTCTAAAATTTAATTTATTAATCTTATTTTAAATTCACCATCCTCTTCTCTTAATTAGGTTTAACTATTTTAGGATTAATATTTATCCTTACATTTATGTCCCTCTTCCCCCTTTTTACCTAATTAAATTACATTATCTACCTAATATTTTCCAACATGGGAAGGGTAGAGTTTTTAAGTAAAATATTTTATTTCTTCCTATGATCCTCTTAACCCAAGTTTTATTCTTGATTTAATTAGCTCGGTCTCTAACATCATTTACCCTTGATGTGAAGTTACTTGGTTTTTCATATCTTGATTATATTTATTAATTTACCTTCAAGAACTTCCCTTGAAGTTCCAAGGGTGTCACGCCTAACAGTTTATTTGTGATGCCAAGGGTGCCAAGTTGGTCGTGCCCTTCAAGAAATTCCCTTGAAGTTCCAAGGGTGCCATGCCTAATAGTTTATTTGTGATGCTAAGGGTGCCAAGTTGGTCGTGCCCTTCAAGAAATTCCTTTGAAGTTCCAAGGGTGCCACACCACTTGCCCTTCAAGAATTCAGTGGCTATGAGGGGAAAGTATAGGTGCAACGACAGAGACCACTATCATCTCTTATGTTTCCTGCTATAGTGAGACTAATGGTGTCGAGGATCAAGGAATCCGCCTTGATGTACGCCCCCCGGTAAAATCCTCATGAGCGACCCAACTTTGGGACCTGCCCTCATGACATCATGATCTTCAAGGTGAAGGTGTTTCAACCTTTCCATCACAAGTCACGACGGGAGTGCTAGTGGGTGAGATGAGGGACACTGTCCCACCCCTCCCATGCAGTTCCATCTAATTATACAACCCCATCACCCATATGTGATTCATTCGGTCAAGCAACTAATGTGTGCCTGCAACCACTAACATATCATCAGAATACAGATAAACATATATAGCAGGTTTTCAAAATTGACTTAGAATTTCAAAGACAAAATATAAATTTTCATCAAACCAGGTGTCGTCAGCTGGTCATATATGAGTACCTCTAGTGGTTTCCTGCCATACTCAATAATCATCAATAACAATGTTTCTCAGTGTTAGTCATTGTCATAATAGCATCATCAATATCACCTAGTCATTCGCATCATTGTTCATTGTGAACCAGAACTAATGCAAGTAGGTGACATAGGGGACACATCCATCATGGCTATCATCATCATAACATCAATGGAAACATACATATCCATCAAAGCTATCAACATCGTAACATAAATAGAAAACATACCTATCCATCAAAGCTATCATCATCATGATATCAATAGAGAGCATACATATCCTTTACTGTTATCATCATCATAAATTCAATAGAGACCAAACATAACCATTTATGCTACAATCATCATAATATCAATAGAGAACATGCATAACCATTAATGCTACGATCATCATAATATCAATATAGAACATGCATAACCATTAATGTTATTTTCATCATAATATCAATGTAGAACATACATAAACATCACAACCACTAATAATAGAGTCATGTGTCCAGATCCTCAACCTAAAGTCCTCAAGGAATAAAGTGTGGGCCTTAGGGCTAAATAAATGTTAATGGAATATCACTATTAGTCAACTAGAGTGGGGCACTACACGTGGAACATGGTTTTCCAGATAAAATCAAATGAGATTGGAATCATATGGGTCAACACCCCCAATAGCCAATGGCAATGCTTTCCACTAAGAGCGACAACTTTGAAGGACCTCGAGGGCAGACATGGCCGATGGTGCTTGAGCTAAATCCTCAACAATTTTGTAGTGTTGAGCGGCTCGAGCGTTTGGATTATACGACTTTCGCATCACACCTTGAGAGGGTGGTCGAATAGCGGAATCAGGACTAAGTGACCTTATTTGGAGAGGACCAGAGGTAGATGGGATAGAGGAGGAAGGGGTACATTCATTATCTTTCCCTACCGTCAGAGTAGGTGTTTGATAATATTTAGATCTGGTAGCCACATTTATAGGCATGTTCATCATAAACACTTTGGAACCTGCAGAAGCAGAAGACTGAGGCTGGTCTACCATTTGGGTCTGCTAGGATGGAAAGGGTTCTTTTAAGACAGTTGGGGTCCCTTTTAGCAAGCGACTAACTTCAGATCATCGAGGAAAATCTTTAGTGTAATGATCCTCCTCACAGATGAGGCAAGGATACTTCGACTTTCTTTGAGAAGCATCACCAGCAGAAGATTTAGGAGGGCCCTATTTCGGGGCATCGGCTTTGGCCTTGCCTTTGCCCTTCTTTTTACCCTTAGAGGTTTTGTCTGTTGCGGTAGAATGGACAGCATGAACTTCAGAGGTTTTACCAGGACCATATGAATTTCGAGAGGGATCATTGGAATGGGTGTTCGAGACTGATTTCTGCTTTGAAGAAGATTTTGTTGGAGTCAAAGACACTGAACCAATCACTCCATCAACCGGTGGTGTATCCGGAGACTTCGATGCTGTCAGATCTGATGATGGTCTTGGAGCATAGTGTAACATCTCATATAATGTGCCAGATTGTGAGTAAACAAGGTCTAAATACTAGGCATGAGCGATGGCTTGCTCCTCAATAACACATCCACCCATAGCTAAGTTCCTAATAATTGGGTCGATGAATGATTTTGTGAACCATTCTGTCAGCAAATGATCAGCAATTTCAAACTTGATTAGGCAACACTGGCGTCTCCATTCGTGGGTGTCATCGAAGATATTGGTTGCGGTGTTTTGATTAAGTGACGTAAGTAGATAGGTGTCAGTTTCATAGCGAACTGGTAGTTGGAAATGAGTGAGGAAAGCCATAGCAAGAGAGTTGAAGTCACCGTAGGTACCTCGAGGCAATTCAATGTACCACTTGGCGGAAACACCTGTGAGAGTTCTTTGAAAAAGTCAGAGACAGATGGAATCATCAACGTAGGAGTTGGAGGAGCACCAAAAGTGATATGTCATCACGTGGGCTTGTGGGTACTCCTTCACTTTTCCCTCAAATTTGGGGAAATCGCTTGGAATCTTTGATGGAACTAGAGGCCAGTATGACGAATGAAGAATGGGATCATTCGTGAGCCCAGAAACATCGGCCAGCTCCAACGTGGCCAAGAATGGCAATTGCGTATTAAATGGCATACAAGGCCTTTGAGGAGACCCAAACTGCGAAGTCCATCCTTGTTGGTAAGGCTTTTTCCCCCATAGTGGTGGATATTGTCCATATGGAATCTGATTTTGTCCCCACTAAGGGTTACCTTTCCCATAAGGAGGATTCGGTCTTGGGTAGGTTTGATACTGCCCTGCCACAAGCTGCTGATAAGCAGTGTACGTGGCATACAGGTTATAAGGCTACTGAACCTACTAACCCTGGACATAAGGATGTTGAACCTGTGGATGCAGGAGTTGACTTTGACCTTGCAAAGGCTAACCTTGCTGATATGAATACAAGGATTGTTGTTGCCCAGGTTGACCTTGTTGTTGCAAAGGCTGGCTTTGCTGCTGTAAAGGTTGTCACTATGGCTGTAGAGGTTGGTCTTGTGAGGACATAGGTTGGGAGGACTGCTGAAAAAACTGTGTCTGCGACTGTAAATTTTGTTGCGACTGTTGTAAAGGTTGCCCTTGCGGTTGTAGTAGTTTTCCTTGCTACTGCAAAGGTTTCCCTTACTGTTGCGAAGGTTGTCCTTATTGCTGCAAGGGTATCTAGATAGTTCTTGGAGTGACACCCAGAGGATATTGATAGTTCCCGAATTGGATCTGGCCATATCCACCAGCACAGTGGATGGACCAAGCTGAACATAAGACCCAGCTTGAGGAATGTAATGTGGATTTACCATAGCTTGCGAACCATATGGAACATAAGCAGGTTGGAATGGAACCTGAGCCATATATGGCTGCTGGTATTGGACGTTACCTGACCCAAATGGACCAACAGGGTTTGGGATAGCACCGTAAGAGGGTTGATTTATTCCAACCATGTGATTTTGTAATCCACTCACACTAGTTTCGCCAGACATCATGGGGATATTCGAATCTTGCTCCCCAGGTAGTGGCACAGTCTGTCCACTCACTGGAGGGGTAGAAGAACTTACCGAGACTTGACTTGAGACCATCGGTTGAACCGGAAGAGTCGGTTGAAATGAAAAAACAAGTTGAGACAGAATGGTAAGTTGAACAGAAACTGAAGTGACTGCAGTTCGTACAATTGGTCGAGAGGTCATGTTCTGAATGAACGAACCTAATGTAGGCATAGCATTGGAATACCATATGGGATTCTGATACAATGACAAGGCACTAGGAGTGCCTAAAACCAACTGAGCTAGAGAGGTATAACCATGCGGCAATAAGGGCTCACTAAACTTAGGATAAACGCTAGACAGGATACTTCCATATAAGGGAAACCTTCTGGAGGGAACTCATATCCATGCTCATCAACTACGTGAGGAGTGTGTGTAGTGGAAACTTCCGAGTGACCCAGAGAGGAGACTGGTATCTCGCCTTCTGACTCCATGGATGGAAACAACTGGCGACAAGGAACTGAAGATGTCTGAGGAGATAACTCCAAAGGAATACCAGGTCGATCGTACGGACTGTACGGATGTTGTGGAGATATCACAACAAGATCAAACAAAGGGTTCGGTGGGTAAACAACCATTCTTTGTAGACTTTCAGGAGTCTGTGGACTCTCGGGAGTCTAGATAGGATTATCAGGGGATTCTGGGCCAGATTCGTAAGGTGACCCAGTATCTGATGGAGGCAGACGAGATGAAAAAGGTTGAATACTCAGAACAATCCCAAGTTCAACACCTTGATCCTCAAGTGACTGCGGAAGTTCAGGGAAAGCTTCTCCAGATGACCTTTTAGATGGAGGAGAGGAAGAGGAATGAGGCGAACATGATGGTTCAGCCACGATGAATTTGTCTCAAACAAAAAGAGAAGATATATTAATTTCAGGGCTTCTTTAAAATATATTAAGGGTATACTCACGATGTGGTCCAGAATAAAACTATCAGGAATGTGATGTGATCATGGGCAAAAAAAAATTAAGACGCTGAAACAGACTGATGCCTTTTCATGTTTTAAGAGTCGAGAACAAGGCAAAGATGACTCTAGTCACTTTCGGTTTGAACGAGCTCGAAAGGACAAGTGCTTGATGATCTTTTAAATTTAAAGAGTCAAAAAGACCAAAATGACTGCTTAGGATAATCTAGGAAAAAGGGATGACTAGGTAACCCTGAACTACAGAATACCTCTTGGCAAACCGAAAAGTACAAGAAGGCAATCTCCCCGAATGCTCTGTTCAGTGTATCACGTTTACAAGGCGGAAGACTCAACTTCCTACGGATAAAGGATTACAAACCTAGTGGGGTCTCCCTTTATATATGCGATGGTACGAGGAGCACAAGTCCGTACTAGCGTTGTCTAATGCTGAAGCGAATGAAAGTTGCTAGGTTTAAAGACATCGGAACACATCTCTAGCCTAGACCTCTAAATGTGAGCATTTAGTTTCAAATGCACCTTAGGTTAATTGAATATATTTTAAAGGTTTATCTTGAAATTAAGTCTTAGTTTTTAGGCCCTATCGATGTCACCTAAAAAACGCTTATGTGCAGCTATATGAGACAAAACCCTTTCAATTCGATGAATGTTTACACTAATTGAGAGAAGAGAAAACAATCAACACAACAAACAAGCAACTAAAAGTAAGATGACTCTTCACTATTTCGTTTTTCAAAACAAAACAATGAAAATTTTGTCCACTCTCTACTTTTCCTATCAGATGCACTTCAACTAGTCCTTTTAACAGTAAAAGAAGTTCATTTCATTTCAAATGCTCATGATGATGTAATTCTAGCTTTCAATGATGCTACTTAATGCAACATATCGATTAAACAAACTAGAATGATGTATTTTCTTCAATGGAATGCTAAAATGAATCTTTCACATAAACATTTCAATGAAATTTTTCAAACAACCAAACATCAATCATTTGCAAAGCATGATAAAAGAAATCTTTTCAAACCAAATATGCAAATATTCAATCGAAACAAACTAAGCAATGTAATCTATGCTCAGAAAAGAGACGTTCAACAAGAGAAGAGCAAATGAAACTTTTCACTCGTTCAATTGAAAAAAGAGCAATATAGATGCAAGGAATAAAACATGAAATGCATGAAGCAGTGAATCACCAACTCGATTTGATGAGCATACAAGCAAATGAATGGTCAATGACCTAGATGACCTAGGAACACAAACCATCCAAAAACTCAAAAAATCAAGGCAATCTCAAACCAATCAAGCAAACAAATCAAGCTAACAAGGCATTCTAGCTAGGGAAGATAAAGGCAAACAAGCTAAGAAACAGAATCTATGAGGACAATACACACTGGAAATGATTTAGGAGAAACCCTGATTTTAACCTACAGGAATTGGTGCGACTGCCTAACTAGCAACAAGCACCATAAGGGGTTGCGGTGCGACTGTTCAAGAGGAACTCATCCTGGTCGGTGCTACTGTTAGAAAATTAACAGCGTTGATCAAGGGATTCAAAGAAAAAAAAAAAATTTCCACAAACAAAACCAGACTTGTCACTCTAAATTCAAGAATCAAAGCAGTAGATAATGTAAAGTACATATTTCAAAAGAGAAAGAGTGATACGAGAATAGTAGTCATGAATCATGAAATGAAAAACAATCCAAAGAGAGGGATGGATCCCCATTGGAGTCACCAATTTATGGAGTAGGAAAATTATCTCTGTGAACAAAGACAATCCCTTTAACCCAAGGGAGAGGGTCTAGCCACAAACAAGACAATATGACATAAGTTCCCTTAGATTGAGAATGGATAAGATCCTACCTCTTGTATCGCTAATCCTTGTTTGATGAATTCCTTGTGTCTTTGCTCCAGCAATCAACTCCTTAATGTCAATCAAGCACCTGAAACAAATAGACAAGAAACCAAAGCACACATGATAGCATACAATAAATTCAACCTACTTAAGAGGCTAAGGAGTCTTAAGCTACCAAATACCATATGCAATTGATATAGGAAACAAAATATCAGTTGTATTATTATTATGACAAAAAGGAAAGTACAATCTTTGCCTTAGCGTTGCAGGTTTCCTTCGGCATGTCCGAGTTCTAGCACCACTATTAGCATCTCATGATTCACCTCAAACAATGGAAGTTCAAGGCTTCTTCCTCTTTGCTCCAAACCAAACAAACTACAAACTTATTCTCCCTTTACAAGTGTAAACTAGAAGGCTAAAGCTATTAAGATTTTTCTGGTTGTTCAAGCTCCTTCATTAGCTAGCTAAGGTTGGAATAGGAGAAGTTTATATAGCTTAAGAGAGGGGATATGGATCCTATTATGATGGGAGAGGTCTTATCTCTTTTGGTTTCTTCCATTTTAATAGGGGAAAAGAGCCCAAACAGTCTCTCTCGGCTCTATATTGACTAACCATTTACCAAACTTCCGTTCATGAAGCTCCTAGACCTAGAAGCTTCAACTCCATTTTAAAAAACTTTCCAAAAGAGGATCAACGCAGGTAATAGATAGATACTAGCACTGATCGGCGCTAGGCTTAGTGTTAAACTTTGTATATTAGCACGGGGAAGAAACTGAGGGATAGCGTCGACCTTTAAAATTGAGTTTGAAGGAATATTCTCTGGAAATGATGTAAGAGGGAAATGTTTTGTAGATGAAAAGTGATGTAAATACATGTTCTTCATGAAAGGAAAACACATGAGGCTCACTGTAGAGGTCCTCCAGGATCGAGGAACGGGGAGTACAGGGACAGTGACAAAATGTTGTGTAACAAAGATGTACTTCTTATTATGTGGATCTATGAGTATGCAACCAACTCAAGAGCCATTCTGTGTTATTGAACCATCAAAGTATAAAGTCCAAATATCATCAGCTACTAAACTAGTTCTCATACTAGTGTTACTATTATGTACATCTATGTTATAGGATTCATTAGCGCCAGTTGGAGTACAAGGAAGGAGATCCCACTATGTATCATGTGGGACGAGTGATGGTTTTGCTTAATAACATCTGTGATCAGTTTCCATTTTTTTTTTTCCAACTATTAGGTTGAGAAAGGCAACAGGCTCATTATGCCCCTCAACTGGTGTCATAGTATATTTCATGTATGGTTCACTCTCCACTCGAATATAGTTATTCCTGCCCTTCTGTGGAAGCCATAAGTGTGACTAATTTATAGCAAAATACCTTTGTAATTTACTAGACTTGTCTCTACTCAAAAGTATGCCTTAGGCTTTAGGGATGTCCATAATTAAAGTGTGTATACATTGGTGTACCCGCTGATCAAATGAAAAATGGATAATAACATTATTGAGTTCACCAATAGTTTGGACAAGGGATCTGTCCAATTGAATGATTTGTGCATCAATTTTATCCCATGTAGCATTAATTTTCTTAGCAACAAATAATGTAAATACATTCACAAATGCACTTGAATCAACCAAATAATTATGGACATTGTAATTAAAGATTTTGAAATTTTGCAATAATGGAGGAGAAATATTATTAGCATCTAAATTTACAACATCAACTACTAATTCAGTAGTGTTCTAGAAGACTTACTGGACGCCTTTTGAGAAGTAGAAGCTTTGTGACCTAATCAAGGCTATGAGAAGGCTTGGAAAAGTAGTTCATGTTGGTCTTCTATCTTTGAGAGCTCAAAGATGGAAATGTTGGCATGAGCTCTTTTCAAGTCTTCAACAATATTATAACCAATAGCTTCACTTTTAGTAGGCAATGTTGAAGTGTCTGGACGTGTAGATTTGTTAGAAACTTCTGGAGTGATGGACTTGTTTTTGCTACTAGTGTAAGTTTTCTTAGAAGCGACAACATTTCCAAACTTATTTTGTGCATTCTGAGCAGGATTTGCCGGTGGTGAGACCCTTCTTAACAATTGCTCGTTGAGTTTTTGTCTCGTCACCTCCCATTCAGAAATGGACCCCTTGATCTTCAAACTATAACGACCAGTTTGTTTTTGAGGAGGAGATTCACTTTGTGGTGGTGCTTCAACACTCTTCTTGTCAGTATTAAGAAAAAATCAAAAGTGTTAACTGAGTGTCCAATACCTATACTTTCATCATCCACCGTAGGCTCATTTATTTATTTTATTCTTTTGTCTGCTCAGAATGTTCATCTGCTAGTAAATTATCAACGATATGTGTTTCCAGAGCATTCATGTTTTGGTTCCACTATGGGAATGTTTTCTCTTAATTCCATTCCTAATGGAAGTAACAATATTTATCCATGCCTATACTTTCAACATTCAACAAAACATTTGAAATCTGGGCAGATTTAGTCGGTTGACTGTTTTTGTTATTATTCCTTCTTAATAGAAATACTTGGGGGGCTTGCTACCGGTAGAAGTCTCTCTTGACTTTCTCTTTAATTCTGAGATTTTGTTGGTGAGTGCCCTTAAATATTTATTAAAGCTTTCAATATAAACAAAATATCTTTATTTAGCCTTACTTGAAGGATGATGAGATTTCTTTCCACTCTCCTTGGAGTCTTTAGATTCATCATCATCAGTAATAGCTCCAATGGCACGCAAGTCTTTCTCCACAATGATTTCTTCAGTAAAGTTTAAAGCCAGTGTTTCCTTTGCAGCTCTTTTGAAAAAAACAGAAATGTTTGTTGGAAAGGTAGCTGTATAATAATTAATAGTGATAGAATCATGAGGCTACATGTATGGGGGAAACTTGTTCAATATGCAGTTGAAACTTTGATTGAAATATTTCAGTTTCTCCTTTTCCCCCATCTTAATATTTCTGAACTCTTTTAATAACATGGTCGAAGTCTTATCATCGACGAATTTCTCCAAAAACAATTTCTTAAACTCCCTCCAACCATGGATTGAATTAACAGGAAGACTATGGTACCATGTTTGTTCTCTACCTTCTAATGTGAAATGAAAAGGCCTACAAGAAACATCATCGTACCATACCTTTAAAATTCTTAGGTGCATGTAGAAATCATCGATATGATCTTATGCCTTAGTATTCTTCTAAGGATCAAGCTTAGATAACAACTTATCTAAGTTTCTAGGAATTCTGTGAAAGTTATCTAGAAGAGCGAGTGGCCCTTCGGCCATCCAATCAAAGTCCTAATAAACCATGTCTTTGTCTCCTTGATCTTCCTTTTCTGAATCTGATGAGCCTTCTCTTCACCGTTCAGGCCTTCATTGAACTCAAAATAAAATGTCGATTATTCTCCGTAAGAAAGAAAAACAACTTCCTCATATTCTCCATGAATAGGTGGAAGTGACTCTTGCTAGATTATGTCTTTTGAAGACTCTACTAATTCCTCAAGAGTGGAAAAGACCAAATCTTCCATCAATGCAACTAATACACTAGTACGAGTTGTTTCTTTCTTCTTAGGATGATGAGGAAGATTATTATCAATGGGGAGTAAACCAATAGATTTCACAAACCGACAGGTAATACGGTGAATTCCCTAAAGTTGTTCGTAGGTAACCTCATAGGCCAACTCTGGAAGAGGTTGAGAATACCCTCCTACTTTGGGAATAAGAGTTGGCATGGTGCTTGAGATATTATTGCCTTGTCTAGAAGATGAATGATTCAGATGCGATGAGTTATCAGCCATAACAAATTGGCTACCCTTCTTCTAGTGCCAGAATGTTGACAGTGTTGGATCCCGACAACATAGAGGGGATTTCCCAATATGGAGTCCCAATTAGACCTCACACTGTTTGTTGTAAGAATCCCATATAGAGATATGACCCGACTACCATTTACTTAAATATTTTCCTTAGCTTAAGAAATTAGCATGAGAGAGTAGCACACATGTGCTTTTGAATGAGCAAGAGAGTGTGCCTTGTGAGATGTTCAATTATAGATCTATCAAAGTTATTTCACTACAAGGGAGAAAGAGTGAGACTCTAAAATTAAAATTAATAGTACTAATCTAATGGAGACACACACACAAAAACAAGGAAGAATCGTTAGACATCAAGCGAATTAGTTCACATAGACACAACGATCGTTAAATCATATTAACACATTTCCAACAATTTGAGCACCAAAGTCACCGAAATATTTAAATTGCTTTAGTACATATGAAAGAAAACATAAACCACAAACATTAAAAGAATAGTCTCAAAACATCTACGATTCATGCATGAAAATTTGTTGGCTGAATCGCTTCAAGTATTAAGCAAAATTTTTAAGATACATAAGTACAATGAACATCACTAGCTCCAATAGTGGAGTGTTAGAGCCACTACTTGCTCCTGGAAAGTACTATCTCTATCTCTCTAATGTCCTGTGGTAGAATTCAAGGTTAAAATTCCTTTGCTTGAGTAATGAGGATCCTTTTATAACTTGAAGCATGACCTTTCATATCCTCGTGACTCTTGACCTTTCAACTTCTAATGATCTTTGGACTTCTATAACTCTTGGAATTCGAAATGAATTTTGGAATTACATGTCTTTTGGACTTCCATACATGGCTCTTTTTCCCATACATGATTCTTGGAATTCCACTTCTTTGTCTTTACAATAATTATATGATTAGATTGTAACTTCCACATCATCATGTGGTGAGGACATGACAAGTCACTATGATTGATGACTTGGACTCGTAGTGACTAATGACATGGACTTTCTTCAATAGGTGACAAGGCTGCCACTTGTGTCTTCGATCTTTCATGCAACATTCATGTTGTTGATGTCTTCACCCTCCAAAGAGTATTTTATCTAATGAAGTCTTTTTGGTTGCTTTGATCAGCAAGATTTCATTATTTTCTCCATTCTTGAATGCTTCCTTTGACTGCCCTCTTTCCCTGATTTCTTCATGCATCCTTGCCATGATGTTTTGGAATACCTGTAACTAAAATCACTCATGGAAATAAAACATCAACTGAAAAAATGTCCTACCCTAACATGTTTCATGCAATTTTTCTGTCCATGAAATAACAATGCACTTGGGAAGAGCAAGGGGAATTTTTGGGCGCAAGGGTGCACTTCGAAAGGTTGAAGAGATGAATCTTCAAGGCTTCAGGATGCACTCATGCAACTCAATGGAGGATGCAAGGTACAGGTTTTAAGGACAAAGGAAGAGAATTCAAGCTTCCCAAGTGTGTTGTGCGCTCAAGGGAGATAGGGAGGGCGCATGGCGCACTGTCGAAGGATGAAGGGATGAAGATTTAGGGCTTCGAGGTGCACTCATGCACTCAAGAGATCCAAGGAGGAGGTAGGGAGAAATGATGAAGGATGAAGGGATGAATCTTTAGGGCTTCGTGGTGCTCTCATGCAATCAGAAGAGTCAAGGAGGGCATAGGGAGCATTTTTTAAGGCTTAAGGAGTCATGATGATGCTTCATGCACTCAACAAGGAGGAAGGCATTATTTGAGGGTGCATATCAAAAAAAGGAAGAGAAATGAGTCTTAGGAGTGTTTTATTCACCCTTGGAGGATGCAGGGCACACTTATGAACAACGAAGGAGTCCCAATAAAGGCTTAAGAGTGCACCATGAGCTCCTATCCTTAATGGGTTAACATGTGCAACCATAATTTGTCTAATTATGGAAGATAGAACAAGGGGGGAACACACTAATTTTAGACATGTAATCAAGTGTGACACGTACCAACTCATCAATAAGACTTAGACAGGCTTGAACAATGAAAAATATATATCAAAACGCCAGTTTACAAACACTCCCCAAGTGCACTAGATACATGCACAAATTTATGAAATATTGATAATTACTTCTAATGATGTAGATCTTATTTTAATAATTCCAATTTATCATTAAGTAATTACACTTTAGAATTTCAACCATGAAACCATAAGGACACTAGATATGACAATGCACAAAGAGAACACAAGATTTACCTTGGGAAAACCCACTTAAGGGGAAAACTCAACAACCTTTTCCTAAGAGAAATTCATCATTTCAACGAGAGATACATCTAATGCTACTAGTAAACTATGAGATAAAAATGATCCACAAGCTATGGTCAAACCTCGTCAAGCATCCCTCTTGTAAAGTCAACTCAAAGTCAAACTTTATTCCCTACAGCTTTTTCCCTCTCTGATCTGCCTAAGCTGAATTTCAGCCTCCCGAGATATGCCCAAAAACTCATCCTGTCTAGAATTTTAGCCTTCCTAGAAATTGTTGCCCAAAAAATTCCCAAAAATTCACATGTGTGATTTCCAGAGAGAGAGAGAGAGAGAGAGATGCTAGAGATGAATTCATCCTTCTTTTCCTTATTTTCCCTTCTTCTCCTTTTCTTGAATGCCCATAAACTATCTTGTCTTGTGTGAGGTAAAATGGTTCCTTTTGGAGTAGGTCAATGCTCTTTATATAGTGTAACACCTTTGCAAATGGGTGTGTCTCTTCACTAGGCACGACTTGACTAGTTTGGATCCAAAAATTCACATTTCAAATTTCAAAATTTTCTCTTTTAAATCGAACATAAAGAACATGTCTTATAATAATTATTTCAAGGGCTAATCAATGAAAATGACATGAAGAACATGTCTTACAATTACATTACATATTTTAAGGCTAAAATATAAATTATCAAGACCGACCATAGCTAAAAAATTCAACACTCCCTCTTAGCTAGGGAGGTATTCATGATGACTAGACAAATATTCTTCATGTTGAAAAAAATTTCTAAGAAAATGTTATAACAAATCATTAATAGTATCAACATCATTCAACTACCATAATTCTTTCAAAATAACTTTGACACATTGTATATCAACAACATCAAAAGACTTCCATAATTTTGGTCGGTGCCTCTGACCTATGGTGTCTCCTCACCATAATCCTGGTTAGTAATCTTGACACATGTTACATCATTAGCATCAACTAGTCACTATAATTTTGGCCTATCTGACACATGGTATTAAGACTAGTCATGGCTCACCATCATTCTGGTCAATATTTTGACACATGGTGAATCTCCAAAGGCTACACTATATCTGAATAATTATGGGCTTGATGCTAAATGATATTGATGTTGAAGGGTTTCACTCTATATAAGTAATTTTGGGCCTCTAGGACCATTCTTCTTAATTCTGATAAATATACCTGACATAGGAAGAATGATTGTCCTCTATTTGACCATTCTCCCTAATTCTAGTCATATATGACATAGGGCGAATGTTTTTCCCTGATGCTATCTCATTAGCACTCCCTCCTAATGAGAGAGACATTATCAACAAGTCCAAGCGTGTCCCTGAAGTATAAAAACTTCACTCTATACAAAGGCTTTGTAAGAATACTAGTAATTTTCTCAATGGTGGAGACATACTAGAGCTTCATTGCTCCCTTCTATACCATGTCACGAATGAAGTGGTACTTGATCTCAATGTGAGTCGACCTGTCATGGAAAATTGGATTCTCTATCAGCTTCACACAACTTTGACTATCACAATATATTACGGTTAACTCGAGCACATGATCAAATAATCTCACGAGTAACTTTCGAATCCACACTGCTTCACAACTCGCTAACGGGTTGTAATATACTCTACCTCAACAATGTTGAGTGTGACAAATGTTTGCTTCTTGCTCGTCCATGAAATCATAAAAGAGCCAAAAAATGAAGCAACCTCTGGATGTAATATTTATGTCTTCAACACTCCCTGCCCAATCTGCATCCGTATATCCTTGCAACTATATATCACTGTTTGAGACATATCTCAAACCATAATCAATAGTACCACGCAAATATCTCAATACATGCTTTGTTGCAATCCAATGGTCTTGTCTTGGTTCCACCTATAACTAGCTTAGGGCATTCACTGCAAAGAAAATATCTAGCCTGGTACTAACCAAATACATCAATGATCTAATCAACTTCCAATACATGGATGGATCTATAAAATCTGAATCAATGTCTCTCAACTTTCTCAAATTTTTCACCATGGGAGTTGTCGTTGATTTACAGTCCATCATCCTAAACTTCTATAGGATATTGATAATATATTTTTCTTGACAAAGAAATGTTTCTCCAAGTGTCTATCATACTTATGGCCCAAATAATAGTGTATTAATGAGATTCTCCACACCTATAAGAAATAAATTACCAACATACAATAATAGAATCAAAGGTTCATTCTTCTCGACCTTGAAATATAAATTTGGATCAACATCACTTTTGGAGAAACCAAGTCTTGTTAGATAGTTATCAATTCAGGAGTACCATGCTCTAGGTGCTTGCTTGAGTCCATACAAGGCTTTGCTCAATCTGCAAATGTGAGACTCTTTTCCATGACCCTAAAAACCTTGAGGTTGTTCTATGTACACTTCTTCCTCAATCACACCACTATGGAAAATAGTCTTTACATCCATCTGATTTACATTCCAAACTGTAGAAGAAGCAATAGAAATAATAGATGTCATGGCAGTGTACCTAGAAACTGGAGAAAAAGTCTCATCATAGCCTTCTCCATCTTTCTAGGAGAACCCTCTAGCCACAAATCTTGCCTTGTATTTGTAAATATTTCCATCCACAACATGATTGATCTTGTATACCCATTTGGAGATGACCACAAAATTCCCTATAGACCTTGGCACAATCTCACATACATCATTCTTCATGATTGAGTAGTATTCTTTTCACATTTCATGCTTACAAACTTGTTGACTAGCTACTTCTTCAAATGTGGAAGGTTCAAAATCAACAATATTAGTCATTAATGTTGCATAACTAGAATTCCTCTTTGGTATATTGCTTTCCTTGAATGAACCACGTGTTTTTTCATGCACTTATGCTTCCTACAAGGTATATCTAATCCAAGCTAGCCTCTTCCTGATCTCAAGGACAAAAATAAGATCCATTGGTTTGCTAGGCCCTTTGGGTCTTCTTTATGATCTAAGGGATGTTTTGAAGAATTGGATGGACTAAAACCTTCTTCCTTGGGAGCGTCATGTTCCTCATCCTCATTAGAATCCATTGGAACTTATTTAGATTTATAATAGGAAACATTCTGATCAAAGGTCACGTCCTTGCTAACTTCAACCTATCTTTGTCTTCGAACATAGATTCTATAAGGCTTTGATGACTCACAATATCCAATGAATATTCCTTTCTTTCCTGAAGGATCTATCTTCTTCCTCTTATATTTGGGTACATGAACATAAACTGGAACACCAAATATTCTCAAATGACCAACCTGAGGTTTATGTCCAGTGAATGCTTCTTCAGGAGTCTTGTCTTCCAAAATTTGATGAGGACTTCTATTTTTTTTGTGTAAGTGAGAAGATTATATTATATAACAAGTATAATACAAAAAGTTGTCGAAGCAGTGCGAGCAGGGATGTACAATATTCCTGGGCGAATCGCCTGCTCAGAGGAAGTGATACATATGGACCAAAAGAAAGCCCACCACGCAGGGTGGCGAGGAGCAGAGCAAAACATTACTATAACACTGGTACTACCAAAACTAGACAAGAGAAGTAACAACAAGCCAACAGACAAACACTAAGGCCGAGATAGCATAGTGAAAAAAAGCAGGGATAGCAAAAACCGAGACAGTAAGAGAGCCACCAGCATGTCCTTAGATGTATTTTCCCATCAGGCCGATGGTATCCAATCCTATGTCCTGGACGTGGCGATCAACCTTCGCCTGCATTTCTTCCAAGGAAGCAGGCTGGTTCGCAGCAGAAGTGGCTGGCTGAGCAGTAGGAGCTGTGTTGATGACGTCTTTTAGTAGCCGGATGAGCAGCATTAGCATTCGGTTGAGGGTTTTGACAGCCTCATTCACAGAAGTAATCTTGCTGTCTAGGGCACTGTTGTAGTCTATAATCTTAGCCATTTGTTCTTCAGTGAGATTTACCTCTGTAACGATATGTTGCATTTCCTTGTCAATGGAGTCCAGAGCCTTTGCAATCAGGGTTTTAGTGCGCCAGCTCTCCGCCTGGGTTCTCACGAATTGAGTAGCCCTCTTCGAGGGTGTGCCGGGGTCAGTCAACCAGTCGACCTCTGCAGCAATCTCCATATCCGTTCTGCCGCCCTCCTCATGCTTAGCCTGAGCTTCTAATTCTGCCATCTTGCGTTTTAATTTGGTAGCAGTCCTAGTCTCGTAACCACCTCTGGCTTCCTGAAGGTCACGGTTTGCTGCCTCGCAGTGACTGCCTCCCGCTTCCATAGCCAACCTCTCGTAACTTGCTCGAATTAAGCCAAACTTGTAAACAGAACCACTCTCAACGCACACTCGAAGAGCAATGAGGGGAACAGGGCAATAGCCCAAGCCTTTATAATGAAAACCTTGATGCTTCCTCATGGGAATGGAGTAAGTGCCTTTGAAGGTGGATGTACTTTGCTGTTGAGTGTGCTGGAGAATCGCACAAGCGAGGCTGTCGCTGGTCGAATCGGAGCACATGATGTTACTTCCAGGCTGACGAGCCAGGCGCCAGGTGTGTGGTGAATTCCTTCTGATGGGGTGGTGGTGCGTGAAGATTGATAAGCCCCGTATGCTGGCATGCTTGGTTCTGTTCCTTCGAGCCTTGTTCCACCTCCTTCCATTCAGAATTGCCATTAATGGCAATGAAATCTTGCTATACGGACCCTCACCATACATACTGATAGGACGGTATCTGATGTAATGGATCTCGTCTCTTGATTCGTGATGATCGCCCATCTTCGAGAGCAGCTGCCGCCAGGAGCTCCACCTTTTCATATGTCTAATCAACCTATAGAGAGACTTGGGCTGATAATCCCTGCCGATTTCCTTGTGATTCTGAGACCGGGGCCAAGTGCCTTCCCCGATTAAGGTTGGGTAGCCTGGATTAAATCCTTCGCTGCCAGCTGTTCGCATGCTTCCTTTATGATTGGGTCGTCAATCTCCCGCCAGCACCTGTCCATGGCAATGTTTGGGTTGTCTGCTCCATAGTTTGCCAAATGGTCAGCTAGACCATTCGCCTTTCTCCTGATTGTCTGGAAGGTTAAACCTTTCATCTCCGTAATGAGCTCTGCTATGTTTTCCGTAGCTTTAGCGAGCCTCCAATGCTTGGTGGCTTTGCTGATGGGCGTTCCTGTCTGTAGGCGTTTAGCCGCCATGAGGACTTCTATTTTGAATGTAGATAGATTTCATATATGCTTCACTCCATAGAAACACAGATAAGTCTTGATCATGTATCATTGTCTTAACTGATTCTTCAATGGTTTAGTTCTTTCTTTCAGCAACTCCATTTTGTTGTGGATTATAATGGACTATCAATTCTCACTTAATCCCCGGCTTCTTTGCAAAAGGCATGAGCTCCTTGGAAGTATATTTTCCTCCATTATCATATCTAAGAATCTTGATTTTCTTTCCCTACAATTTTTCCACTTCAGCCTTAAATACTTAAAACTTGTCAAAGACTTCATCCTTTATTTTCATGAAGTAGGTCGATGTCTTGTGAGAGAATCATCAATAAAAGTTACATAGTATAAAGAGCATTGGAAAATATAACTAATTCCAGTCTTCATAATTGTCATTATGTATATCTTATGTTACAAGAAAAAGAAGAAAGAAAAACATTATTTTTAAGCATGGATTTCATTCTCCATTTCATTGGGCAACTAGGTCAAGAATGAATTTCATGCTCCTATGGCTTTTTCAAGTCAAAAGAATATTTTCTTGATTCAAGAGAGTCTTTATACTTTGTATAAGTCCCTATTAGGAAAGTTGCAACATGTAAAAATATTATTTTTGAGTTTAGAAAGTCAAAAGTGACCTCCAAGACCAAGTCGTTCCTACCAAAGGAAGATGACCTAATTTTAGGCTATTCAACCTCCACCGAAGCATCTATATATAAAAGTTGCTTGACCTCATTTTTGCACAAGACAAGTTCAATATGAAGCAAGGAACAAGAAGGAAGAAAGAGAAAAATTCAAGGAAGCAAGAAGAAATCAAGAAAAATGAAGAAATATTTGATTTTGAGCCTTATTCTCTCACACATGTGAAGATTTGGGTTTCTGTCATAATTGAAGTGCCGAAAGTTGCAGCCAAAAGTTGTAGATTTGTATTGAAGACCAAAAACTTAACTAGAATAGACCTTGAAAAAGGTTTGACATTTGTTGACTTTGAAGAACTTGACATTCTTGAGGAAGGATCTCTTGGAAGGTTGAAACATGAAATAAAGCTAAGTTTTCTATTATTTCTAGGGACCAAAGTTGCATATCTAAAATAGAAGGCTGAAATTTTGAAGTGTAGCAGTTTGGAAGAAGTTTTACCTTTGTTGACTTGGTCAATCTTTGACTTGTTTGAAAGTGATTCTTGGAGGGTTGATTTGGTGCTTGGAGGAGGTGTTGAATTTGGTCTTGGGGTCTTGGAATTCTCATTTGATTAGATTTTATAAGAAGATAAGATATTTTTTTCTGGATTTTACCCTTGGAGGGGTTTTGCCCTGCCTTAGAGCCTACTTCTTGTGTCTATTGTCTTTATGTTTTATGTTTTTTATAATTGTTTTATGAAGAGCGTCTAATAAATAATAATAAGAAGATAACATAAGTTCACAAGATTTTATCAAGGTGTTGTTGTTGCTACAACACCCTCCAAAATTTTGGCCTGCACTAAATTTCAGAGCCTACCTTAATCTTGTATATTGTCGTCGCAAACATTGAAATCCATTCAATGTGTTTTTTTTAAGTGTTTTGGTTCAAATGTCGACTTTTCACATGTTAGTTGTCGCACAATGTATATAAGATTGTTTTGGTGGTCTCAAGGGACTATCTTTGTACAAATGAGTTGATATAACCATGTAAACATCCATCCCACTCATTCCCAAAGATTTAAGAATTGTCACACAAGTGTCGTCATGGTCATCACAAAGTGTATGTTTGGTGTCGCACTTGTCGTAAGTCATCGCAAAGTTGTTGTAATGAGGGAAAATTATTGTTCATTTGTCTTAGATGATATATGTTGTTGTATTTTCAAGTGTTGTAAGTGTGTGATCACGTTCAAGTCATATCATTGTTCACGTCAGCTCACTAGTCCCACACTTTGCCAAATTTCAGAAATTTCCCAGCAACTTAGCTTCATCCGGCTCTGGAACTCTTTCTTGACGAAGTCCCACCCATACCTAGTGGTCTCGCTCAACCAAGCCTTCCTTAACTGCCCATTATGTAGTTCCAACCCTCAAGCTACAACCTTTCCCCTTGAAACTGCACAATGTGCAGTTCCTATCTCCCAGGACTGTGTATTGGGAAATTCTAGTGCTCAAGCATGGACCTTAGCCAACAAAATTGCACAATCCATCCCTCAAACCTCGTCTCAACTGTACATTGCACAGTATCTGATCTCAAGATCAGCCCTTGAGCTCTTAAGCTACATAATCACCAGGTCTACTCTACCTCCTTGAACTTTGAAGTTGGATAAAACAGTGAAAAACAACCTGACTCATTGAGTTGTCCCAAAACTGCACAATTTTCCTTCCGAGTCCAACCTGAACTGAGCATTGCATAGTCTTAAGGCTCAAGCTTCACCCCTGACTACCTAAGCTGTGAAATTGCACAGTAATTGAGCCTCTCCCTCAGCCTTCCACTTTGTTCCAGCTCAGTTAGTGGATCAACATGCATCATCTTAGATTAGGGTTTTGTCAGACTGATGTCGTCTTGTCATGAGTGAATTGTAGATGCAAGTACTCTATTACACCATGACAAGATGATGAAGAAGGATATGGAGAAGGCAAACATGCTGAAATACATATTTGTAGTTGATTATGCAAGTTTATCGATTAAGAGAGGATAAAGGGACACCAGTTTGCTACCATAGCTCAAGACTTGATATCATTGGAGACTCCTTACCTCTAATCCATAAGGAGGTGGATAGACGAGCATCTTTAAGAAGACATGTAGCAAGCAGCAGCAAAAGTGGCTTGAAATTGCCATGTCATCAAGCAGTCCATGTCAGCAGTATCATAACATGTCATTTCATGAGTTGTCATATGCCACATCATTATTGTGGATCATGTAATTTCTTATTCGAAAATGTATTGTAAAGTGGAAGTCCAAAGGAAATGTATAGAATATG
Source organism: Pinus tabuliformis (assembly GCA_031772625.1). NCBI lineage: Eukaryota > Viridiplantae > Streptophyta > Pinopsida > Pinales > Pinaceae > Pinus > Pinus tabuliformis. The sequence goes on from CM062818.1 coordinate 304,425,446, forward strand.
AAGAGTCATGTAAAGTCGAAAAGTTATAAGAATTCAAACAGTCATGAGGGTAGTCAAAGAGTCACAAGGGAGATGAAGCATTACCCCATTGGTTATAGATACACTCTCATTGTATGAGCAAAGGAAATTTCACCTTGGCTCCTCCCGCAAGGCATTAGAGAGAGAAGCTAGTTCTTTTGGGGAGAAAGTGTTGGCTCCAACACTCCACTATTGGAGCTAGTGGTGTTCATTGTATACATGTGTCTTGGAACTTTTACTTAATATCATAAGCCTCATGGTTAGCACATTCTTCATGCATGGATTATGAATATTTGTAAGACTATTTTGTGGATGTTTGTAATTCATGTTTTCTTTCATCTGTGCTAAAGTAGTTGAAATATTTCAGTTATTTTAGTACTTATCATATTGAGAATGTGTTGTAATGGTTACTATTGTTGTCACATCCTTGTGGACTATTCCACTGGATATTAGACATATCTTTCTTGTTGATTGGTTGTACTGACCGTTACATCTTTGTGGATTATTTCGTTGGATGTTAGATGGATCCTTCTTGGTTGTGTGTATCTCTACTAGGGTGGTACTATTACCTCTCTGTTAGAGTCTCACTTTCTTTTCTCCCTTTGCATTAGAAAAACTTTGACACACTTACAATCGAATACTCATTAGGCACACTCACTTGCTTTTTGAAGGCACATTTGAATTCCTCTCTCTTCCTAACAATTAGATCCAAGGAAAATCTTTAAGAAAATAGAAACTGGGCCATATTCTGGATGGGTCTCCTATCCCAAACAGTGTGAGGTCTAATTAGGACCACATATCGGGGAGACCCCTTGAATGTTGGTGGGTCCAACACCATCAACATTTCTAGCACTAGAAGGAGGGAAGCCATATTTTTATGGTTGATAACCTCACCCACCCAAATCCTACTTCTTCCGGTCAAGGCAACAATATTCCCAACACATCCCTTGCTCATATTCCTGAAGTTAGTGATTCTTTTGAACCCGGTCTCAAACATACTTACGAAATCTCTTATGACCAGATATGGGCCATCTGCCTAATCACCCATAAGTTTGCAAGAGCTATTGGATTGATACCCGAAGTACATAATCTTTCATATTTTCCAAAGAAGAATGTGACCACCCCTACTGGGATAGTGGTTTCAACAGTTGAAGATTTGGTTCTTGCCACCCTTGAAGAGTTGGCAGAGGCTGAAGAAAACATAGAGAAACTAAAGTAGCCTCCATCTTTTAATAGTGGTGACGATGACAATTTTGTACTCTCGGACAATAGTTTCTATGGGTTAGGCAATGAAGAAGAAGAAAAGCATCCATCTAATTCTAAGGAAGAGGAGGAAAATAGTGACAATGATATAGCAGACCAAGATCTGGACTGGATGACTAAGGGCCCACTTGAACTTTCGGGCATGTTATAGAAGATGTCGAGGAACCCGAAGAAGTTGTTAACAAAGTATGACCATGACAAAGCGAAGGCGAAGTACCACTTGGACAAATTTTACCTGCATCTGCAAATGCTTGAGGTACTTTACTATGATATTGCATGTAGATTTTTCTCATGTACCTTAGATAGTAGAATAATTGTATGGTATTACAATATTCCTTTGAACTCAATCCATAATTTGGGGGGTTTTAGGAAATTATTCCTTGAGAATTTTGTCGATGATAAAACCCTCGCCATGTTGTTAAGAGAGTTCGATAGTCTTAAGATGGAGAAGAAAGAGAAAGTAAAGGATTTCAATCATAGGTTTGATTTCCAATAGACACAAATCCTCATGACTCCATCACTATTTGTTATTACACATCTTCCTTACCAATAAGCATCGTGCAGTTCATGAAAAGAGCTATGAAGCCAATATTAGTTGAAAATTACGAAGAAGTGATCGCAGTTGAAAATTACGAAGAAGTGATCGCAGTTGAAAAGGTGCTACATGCGATTAGATTCATTGCAAATGATGAACCAACAAAGGAATCCAAAGACGCGGGTAAAAGGTCTCAGACCTCCATAAGTAAGACCAAGGAGAAATAATATCTTGAGAGCTTGACCTGCACCATTAAGTCTTTTTCCAATGGATTGGCAGAGTTAAATCAAAGGTAACGTGAGATCACTGTGAGTGAAAAGCCTCCTAAATTTAGCTTTCTCAGAAGGGTTTCCAACTCCACTAACAACATCAACTAGACGACCAATTCTATACAGAGACCGAGCGTTGTATTGAATGCTGAAAGTATGGGCATGGACCAATATTGTTTGTTTCATGAAGAGTATCATTCAGAAAAAACATGCCCGCAATGGAACCACAACATGAATGCTCTTGTTGTGCATTTTATTGATATAGTACTTTCATATGACCAGACTGAGTCGATGGAAGAGAAGGAAGAGAATGTTGCTATCAAAGAAACTATGAATGTTAGCCATGCAGTGAATACACTTAGTTGTGTTTTCACAACTGATAAGAAGAGTTCCAAAGAACAACCACTGAGTGAGGTTGTGACTCAACAGCAGAACACTCGATACAAAATGAGAATCTGAGGTCTGACCTCTGCACAAGAGTTGACGAAGAATAAATTGAAAGAAAATTTGTTGAGGAAGATCACATCGCTCGTCAACTCATCCTAGAACACTCAGAGAAAGTATGGTAATGAAGCTATAATAAAAATTACTTCTGCGAACAACAAAATTAAGCCCATCATTCCGGAAGTCACTGATAAATCAACTCTGCTAGACACTTCAGCAATGTCTCCCACATTGGATTACAACATAGTTGAAGATATGAAGAAAGTTCATGCAAATATCTCACTCTTTGAACAGACAAAGATCGTGATCCAATGGGAAATGCTTGTTCGCGCACTCAAACAGTGTGCCTCATGTAACAATGCTTCTTTACATAAGGCATCTTGTAATTCCTCGGGTTCCCTGTAATCCATACTTAATTCTTTAACATTGGATGCAAATACACTATGCCCTCCATTTTTGTTAACATTTTAAATTTTACATTATAATGTGCACACTTCCTTAGTCGATTCTGGTGCATTTGTAAATGTAATTCCTTTATCTGTAGCAAATAAACTCAATGAAAAATGGGATAAAATAGGTGCACAAATCATTCAGTTGGACATGACTCTTGTCCATCCTACAGTGAACTCAGAAATGTGCTTCTTTGATTATCATCCGACCAAAGAGTTTACCAATGTATAAATATAGTAATTTTGGACATTCTAGAAGCATACGGTGTATTTGTGAGTAGAGACTGGTCCATCAAATTACAAGGGTATTTTGTTACAGACCGATCGCACTTATGGCTTCCGTAAAAGGGAAAAAACAATCAAATATGGGTTAACTCAAAGCCTTACATGAAACATATTGTCATTCCCTTCGAAGGTAAAAATGAACCTGTGGCTTTCGCGGATCTTATTTTTAGAAATTGATCTAGGGTGCTATCTTTCTCAGCCATCCCCACTCCCACCTAACACACATTTGGAACTCCTTCCTAGTCCAACTGGTGAAAATGATTGTTATACGAAATCTATTACTGTAGACAAAAGTATCTTCCCTAGGCCTGGTGGGCTGACCTAGAACAACAGAAATACAAAGGGACTAATGCTTTACTTAAAGAAAATAGATAATGGGATGAATCCTACCTATAATATGTTGTATGCTTCGCTCATTCCTTGTCCTGTATGCTCCAATCCTAGCTCCGATCACTATAATTATAACCTGCATAGTTAGACAACATAAGCCAATGATATATGAAATATATGTAGCATCACTTAATCACTTTATTCAATAGATCAACATGGTATTGAAATACATGAAACCATAACATCATATATAGGAAAACAAATAACTCTTTGCATTAATAGAAATGGAGTAAGTTATAACCAAAAATAGGTGTCGATCTTGTAGAAGAGCTCCTCCAAGTTGACTTGTCCTTTCCTTTCCACAAAGTATACATGAAACCATAACATCATATATAGGAAAACAAATAACTCTTTGCATTAATAGAAATGGAGTAAGTTATAACCAAAAATAAGTGTTGATCTTGTAGAAGAGCTCCTCCTAGTTGACTTGTCCTTTCCTTTCCACAAAGTGCACCTCTAATTACCCTAATGCATGGAATGATATCTCTCACATCAAAAGCATAAGGGTAGAATCACTCTCCAAAAGCCACCCCCTTGCCTATGGATGACAATAAATATATAGGTGAAGGAGGTAGTTCATGAATTCTTATCCGTTTACCAATCTCAGCTTGAGATCCACTCTTGATGGGAGGATGAGCTCAAGGGATAAGGGATGAAAACTCCAAGGTAGGATAGGATAAGATTCGAGATTTTTATCTGAGGTAAATATCGACAATAGATCCTAGAAGCTTCTCAAAGAGGAAGTTTTAGGATTCTTTTTTATTTTCCTGAATTTCCAGAATCAGTGCACCCCAAACACTGAGCAACCTGTTGGTGATTAACGTAGGTGCAGAGTATGGAAACCTAGTAGTCAACGCTGGAAAATGAGGGGCTAGGGTGTATTGGTCCTTAAAATGACTTAAATAAGGTACTTTTCAAGTAGAAACTCAGGGATTGGAAAGAGTCATGCTTACGACTTTGTGTAGGGAGGATGAAGAAGTGTTCAAAGGATGTGAATGATGTGACAAAATGGCCTATAACAGATTCCACCCAAAGCACGAAGTTAGAAATGAAAGTTGATGACTGAAGTGCTTTACTTTGTGACAAGTCAGGATCAAGAACAATCGATGAGATCATCATATGTTACAATACATTTACATCATGACATATTTGTTGAGGGAGGCATACCCATACTTAGCACATAAGATAACATTACATGTACAATGATCAAAAGACATGTCCATAGATCGAAAATGGTGGGACCATGACTGGATGATTGTATGTGCAATCATAGCCATCATACATTGTGATATTTTAGTACTCCTGAAATCATAGCCCAGATGGATGAAACTAGATTCGGGGTCTTCTATCTTGTTCACGACCAACCAATGTATGAGTCTAACCATGTGAAATAATGAGCTGAGGTTGAACGTGGTAGACACCATCTTATTATCAACCAATAATGTAATTTTTTAACAAATGTGATAGATACCACTGATGATGTTAATGGCTCTCAAGGTACTCTAGTACAATCTGTATGGTGTGAATAAATGAGATGATGTCGAACACACATAGAATCTTTCAGTCGAAGGCCAATGATGTAAACATGTCACAGAGAGCGAGGAAACTTTCCATTGATGTATGCAAGCACCAAGGTACCAAGGGATGTTTCTAAGTAAACTTATTGGATAATGAAATGATGTCGACAAGAAGCGACCTGTCACAAAATGGCATATTAACCAGATGTGACAAAATGGCCTATAACAGATTCGCCCCAAAGCACGAAGTTAGAAATGAAAGTTAATGACTGAAGTGCTTTACTTTGTGACAAGTCAGGATCAAGAACAACCGATGAGATCATCATATGTTACAATACATTTACATCATGACATATTTGTTGAGGGAGGCATACCCATACTTAGCACATAAGATAACATTACATGTACGATGATCAAAAGACTTGTCCATAGATGGAAAATGGTGGGACCATGACTAGATGATTGTCTGTACAATCATACCCATCATACATTGTGATATTTTATTACTCCTGAAATCATAGCCCAGATGGATGAAACTAGATTTGGGGTCTTCTATCTTGTTCATGACCAACCAATGTACGAGTCTAACCATGTGAATTAATGAGCTGAGGTCGAATGTGGTAGACACCATCTTATTACCGACCAATGATGTAAGTTGTTAACAAATGTGAGAGATACCACTGATGATGTTAATGGCTCTCAAGGTACCCTAATCGGTCGAAGGCCAATGATGTAAGCATGTCACAGAGAGCGACGAAACTTTCCATTGATGTATGCAAGCACCAAGGTACCAAGGGATTTTTCTAAGTAAACTTATTGGATAATGAGATGATGTCGACAAGAAGCGACCTATCACAGGAGGGCCTTGATGTATCCCCCCTCAACGACACAAAACGGGTATCATGATTTGAGACAGAATTATTAGAATGATGCTAATACGGAACTAGATCAAGAAAGGTAGACATGGAATGAAGGCTTAAGAGTATTGTGACATATATTAATTGAATGACTTCTCTTGAACACAATGGTGACGCTAAATGGAGTTGGCAACATTGACCCAAAACCTAAAAAAGAGGCTTTGAAAAAGGATGATAAACCAAAAGACAAACAGATTTCCCAACCCAACAACCACAGAGATGAAGTGGAAGAGTGTTGTGTTCAAGAGTGACTCACTGCCATTAAAAAATGGGGTACCCTGTTTTCCAAATTTCCCCAACCATACTGGTCAGTAACTCTTTATTTTTAAATAATCTTGAGGAGGATAACATATGATTGATCTATAATTTCATCCTTCAGATGAATCCCTCTGAGTATGTTTAATGAACCCAGAGAAGGAGTGGTTTGGTCTCTTCATGAATGAAGAGTCCATTTTTGTTTGATGTTTTAACGATTCCAGCGAAGGTATAACTTGACATCTTTTTCATGTTTAGAGAGTTTGAAAAAGAGGTAGAAAAGAAAACTCTAGATGTTCCTTTTCATAGATAGTCCCTTAGGTTCGAAAAGGAAGAAAATAATACCCAAGAGAACCTCGTAGCCATGTTCAACTAAGTTATTCCTTTATCATAAGTAGTCTATCTTAGTCTAAAAAAGGGTTAAACTTATACTAAGGATACGACTTTTCATTTACTTTTACGAGTTCGAATAGGAAAGTGCTCGAAAATATTTTCATATTTAGGGAGTCTAAAAAGAGCTAAAAGAGAACTCCTCATGGAGGAATGAGTGGCATAAAAGGATAGCAATGTTGAAATATGGCAACAATAATATTCCAATTTAATTTGTCCTTGAATTAAATTGTGAATTAAAATCGAATTTAGTCTTAACAACTACTTGGAAATAATTAATTAATTTATTTTAAATTAATTATTTGGAGAAATTCAAGTTAGAAGTCTTTCTGAAGTCATGCAAGAGTTATCCCTTAAATTAAGGAGATAAGATTGAGTTATATTTGAGTTGTAATTAGTTAACTCAGTTTACTGAGTTAAGTCCAGTTAAATTAGTTCCAAACTGTTTGAGGAACTAATAGTGAGTTAACAGTCAATTGATGCATTAATGCACTCAACTAGTGCTACTCCAGTTAACTGAAGATTCCCTCATCAGAAACTCATGCATGTTTATTCTGAGAAAGACCTAGTTGAGATTAATGTTCATGGACAGGTTATTATCAGTTGCATGTGTTTTCTCATGGATAAAACTCATGCATGTAGTCAAGGATTTATCCTTGAGGATTGCGCAGTTTCGAACAAGGTTTTCCACTTGGGAAGAGGTGAATCATCCACAAGGAACAGCGCAAGGAAATAGGAGCTTGGAGGGCAGAGAGGAAGGCTGGAGAGAAGCCAAGATTACCTGTGACCATCTTTGAGGATTGTACTAAGAGCTGGCTAGCTATGAGAGCTAAGGCTTTGTATAATTCCTATGTATTTCCACCATGTATGATAATACAATAGTTTGGGGTTTTTAGCTTAGGCTTTCCCCAAAGTATTTTCATATGTATTGTGCCATTGATTCTTCTTCTTTTGGTTATCTTGTTCAGCTCGATCTTTAAACTTCCACAAATTTATAGTAGAAGTAGGTTATAGTATTCTACTTTGATTTATATTGCATTATCGAGTTAACCTACACAGATTTTCTACATGGTTTCAGAGTTGTGAACAGTATACTGAGAAGAGAATTCGAAGTTTGAAGTTCGGGGTTGCAGGTGCAAATCGAATTCATATCATACTTCAAGGTTGGCCAATGGCATTCTATGGCTTGAGACTCGAGTATGCCTTGGAAGGTAGCTTGAATTACATGGCATGGAAAGATAGAATGGAGGTTGTATTAGAAGACAATGGCTTGAAGGAATTCATTGATCAAGAAATCCCAAAGCCAGCTTCAACTAATGCAAAATAGTTAACTAAATGGAAGAAGTGTGTGGCGAAGGCGAAACGGATCATCCTTGAGGGAGTTCGAGACCATATTGTCTCGAGTCTCCATGGGAAGGATACTCCATTTTCAATGTGGAAGACATTGAAGGACCTCTACCAGAACAGTGGCGACCAAAGGAAATTGGAGCTCAAGGATAAGCTTCAAAGAATCAAGATGGAGAAGGGCGATATTATTTACACATATCTAAACAAGCTCACCACCTGCAGAGATGAGCTTGGTAGTGTGGGAATAACTATTGTCGATGATGATATGGTGAGCATCACTCTCCTTGGCCTTCCAAAGAGTTGGAATAGTTACCAGGACTCTGTGAATGGAAGGGAGAAACTGTCGGATTGGGAACGACTATGGTCGGATCTTATGCAGGAGGAGACCAGGAGGAGCCCATGAGATGGTTCTTCATCCAAGAATGATGATGAAGAAAATCTGGCCTTAGCAAGTAAGGCAAGGAAAGGGAAGGGGAAGGCTTCCCATTTCAAATCGAATTCATCTCATGGAGGGAAGAAGGGTGACATGTCTAAAGTAAGATGCTTTAATTTTCACAAGATGGGACATTATGCGACTAATTTCCCATCGAATAAGTCCAAGAAGGGATCCTCAAAAGGATCGAAAGGTGAGGCATTAGCCTCTCAATGCGAAATGGACTTTACCCTCATCGCTCGCATGGTGTCATCGATGATGGGTTGTGGCTGGTATCTTGACAGTGGAGCCTCATTCCACATGACCGGTGATAAAAATTTATTCAGTGCCTTGGAGGAGAAAGACCTCAAGATGCACAAAGAGATGGGTGATGATGGAAGGTATAGATTTTCAGGAGTGGGCATGGTTGTTTTTTAGAGGGAGCATGGAGCTCCTCTCACCTTGACTGATGTGATGTATGTGCCTAGTGTTATAGACATTTTTGTGCCTTACAGCTATAAGCATGAAATGTCCATAATCTAAGGGATCCAAAGTCCCTAATCATGTTGTTCCTACCCCTAGAGGAACAAGGCTAACAAACCACAGCAATTCATAGAAGTTCTCCACCAGAAACTGCTCAAAAACAAGTCAATTCAGGATCAATTCAAGAGCTCCACTAGCTGTCTGCGCTGAAATGCAAAGTCTGAACTGGCTACCTACACTGCAACGCAGGTAGAAGCACTACCAGGGTGCGCTGAGTGGGAATTGACAAATGGCAAGTTCATTCAACGAGGTGTTAAGACCCTGGAAGCTTCCAGAATCTTCCTCAACGACACTTGCCTCAATGAATTCGACTCATGATGAGTAAGAGGTTCTCAAACTCCAAGTGGAAGCAAGAACCTCCAAGTGGAAACAAGAACTGACAGAGGGAGAGGACACTAGTCAGATCTCAAGCTGACTCATCCTCTCTCCAAACATCTATATATGGATCTCTCCTCCATGAGATCTAGAGGCTGGAATTTGGTTATTGCAAAGAATTGCTGTTGGTTTGAGATTGGAATCATTGGGTGCTTAATGCTTTGAAGGGAGGTGAAGATAGGAATTCCATTTGCTGGGAAGGAGATGCTGGATTGGAGCCTTCTTGGTTGTATCTCTTCCTGAACCTTGTTATTCATCAATAAAGCTATCTTGGTTTCTCCTATATACTGATGTATCTTTGATGTATGATTGCATTAGTATGTTTAGTTTATTTCTAATCCTGAACTAGTTATGAATATGAATCTATGTCTTTGTGTAGTGTTCTCTTCTTGTGATCTTGCAGAGACCTGTTGAAGCTGGGCGAGCGAGAAGGCAAGTAGCTGGGAACTCTCAAAGAGAAGAGAAATCGGATCAAGGGACAAACGGAAGACACCGGTTAGTCCATCCATCTCTCTTCATTCTTAATTCATAAAGGAAGAATACTAGAATAGATGTGTCTGTTTGTTGCTAAGGCACTGTCACGCCTTAGGTGGATAGGATCGTCCTGCATAGGCATTTTTCCCCACAACAAATTGGCGACTTCGCTGGGGAGATCTGTTTAGTCATTTTATTTGTGTCTCTATCATTGTTTGTTTCATAGACTCAACAGCAACAATCGAACTGCATCTGCTATTCTTAGAAGCAAAGTAGACAGTTGCTGCTTTGATCCAATCACTGGATTTGTCTATGATCTGAACAATGGACTCACAAATGATTTGATGATCCTTTGTGATAGATCTTAGTACTCCCTCAAAGCATCCCTTTGATTGTACCTTGCTTGTTGCTTTTATTTGGCCTGAAACCGTAGATTAATCAGCAAACTGTGACCCAGAACCCAGTGAGAAACTCTCGTTTCTCCTTCAGCACAGAACCTGTGAAGAGGTTTTGCATTTCAACGCAGGTCCCGTGAAGGCCACCTGCGCTGAATGTCAAAACCCCTGTGTTGAGGTTGCGCTGATCCAGTTAGGCCTTGTGCAGCTGGGGTTCTCTGCTCTGTTTTGCCTTGTTTTGATCTCTGATTTTTGCAGCCTGTAACCAGCATAGGTACCAGTCTGATAACTCCTTTTCTCTGCTTAAATTCCGCCTCCTTTTGTACAAAAAGACTGTGAGTGTTTTTATGTGTTTGTGCCGTCATTTACAGTTTTCCTTTGCATGAGTGAAATAATCATCCTGTAGCCCTTGATTCAGATCTGTTGATTGTGATCTTAGGAGAGAGTTCATTGGCTGTTTACAGTTGATTATACATTTGCTTTTGCTTTTGGTTTGAGTTTGTCTCTTTTAAGTGTCGAAACAAGTGTTCATTTCGAAAGTCGTAAAGTGTTGTATTCTCTTCTACTCTTTCTGATTTCGAAAAAGTAAACTTGTTTGTACTTGTCATTTAAAAGCAAATTCAAAGTTGTACAAAAAGCTTTCTTTGTAGGCATCAATACTAAGAAAGCGGAAAACAAACACCTGCATTGTGCATTTGCATTTTGATAGTTTGCATGCTTGATTTAGGAAAAGTGCATTAGAGTGTGCTGATTACTCTTTGAGAAAAGATGGTGTCTGTTTGTTGCTAAGGCACTGTCACACCTTAGGTGGATAGGATCATCCTGCATAGGCATTTTTCCCCACAACAAATTGGCGACTCCACTGGGGAGATCTGTTTAGTCATTTTATTTGTGTCTCTATCATTGTTTGTTTCATAGACTCAACAGTAACAATCGAACTGCATCTGCTATTCTCAGATGCAAAGTAGACAGCTGCTGCTTTGATCCAATCACTGGATTTGTCTATGATCTGAACAATGGACTCACAAATGATTTGATGATCCTTTGTGATAGATCTTAGTCCTCCCTCAAAGCATCCCTTTGATTGTACCTTGCTTGTTGCTTTTATTTGGACAGAAACCGTAGATTAATCAGCAAACTGTGACCCAGAACCCAGAGAGAAACTCTCGTTTCTCCTTCAGCGCAGACCCTGTGAAGAGGTTCTGCATTTCAACGCAGGTCTCGTGAAGGCTACCTGCGCTGAATGTCAAAACCTCTGTGTTGAGGGTGCGTTGATCCAGTTAGGCCTTGTGCAGCTGGGGTTATCTGCTCTGTTTTGCCTTGTTTTGATCTCTGATTTTTGCAGCCTGTAACCAGCATAGGTACCTGTCTGATAACTCCTTTTCTCTGCTTAAATTCCGCCTCCTTTTGTACAAAAAGACTGTGAGTGTTTTTATGTGTTTGTGGCGTCATTTACAGTTTTCCTTTGCAAGAGTGAAATAATCATCCTGTAGCCCTTGATTCAGATCTGTTGATTGTGATCTTAGGAGAGAGTTCATTGGCTATTTACAATTGATTATACATTTACTTTTGCTTTTGGTTTGAGTTTGTCTCTTTTGAGTGTCGAAACAAGTGTTCATTTCGAAAGTCGTAAAGTGTTGTATTCTCTTCTACCCTTTATGATTTCGAAAAAGTAAACTTGTTTGTATTTATCATTTAAAAGCAAATTCAAAGTTGTACAAAAAGCTTTCTTTTTAGGCATCAATATTAAGAAAGCGGAAAACAAACACCTGCATTATGCATTTGCATCTTGATAGTTTGCATGCTTGATTTAGGAAAAGTGCATTAGAGTGTGCTGATTGCTCTTTGAGAAAAGATGGTGTCTTTCTTTTCCCTTTGTAGTTAGGATTTTCATTGTTGAAAAAGAGATAAAACTTGCTTATCATCTTTAGACTACATTTAGGAATTGTATCATACATCTCGTGGTGATCCAAAAAGGCAAACTTCTAAGAAAGATCAACCTAAAATAAATTGAATGAACTTAACAACGCTTTGTAACTTAACGCACAACATAGAGGTCTAGGCTAGAGACGTGTTCCGGTGTCGTAAAGCCTGGTGACTGTCGATCTCGCTGATGGTGGGTGATTCCTCCTGAGGGACGATAGCGCCAGTACGGATTGTGCTCCCACGTACCGTCGAGTATATATTAGGAGACCCCTATAGGCATAAAACCTTTATCCTTAGGAAGCCGTGTCGGCCGCCCTACTAATCGCAATGCACTGAACACAGCATTCAGGAAGATTGACCGCCCGTACCTTAAAAAGTATTCTGCGGTTTTGCGAAAAGTTTGGTACACCCTCTACCTAGAACTCCAGAGCAGTTCCTTTTGGCCTTTTTCAGACTCTATAATGGAAAAAGTCCATCCAAGCATTTGTCACTTCGGGCTCGTTAAAACATCGAAGGAGACTAGAGTCATCTTTAGCTTTTTCTCGACTCTTTAAAAGTGAAAAAGCAAGTTGTGTCTAAGCGTCGTTAAAATTTTATTTTAAACGGAACAATCCCCCTTTATTCCTGCGTTGATCTTTAGGTTGAAAAAATGGAGCCCACCAACCAAGGAATTCCCCTTGGTGGAAATCCTAGTCCCTTCTCCTCTTGGGGAGATGTTGGTGCACCCCATATGGCCACATTGTCGCTTCCAGGACTGACAATTGGCCTGCCGGTCTGGCTCTTTTCAACCAATGTCGTTCAGAACACCACTATTCCTGAACAGTCGAGTCAACAGTTAGACCAGACCAGAGTTACCCACCAACCTTCTGCTTCATCTAATTCTTCCTCTCCTCCTTCCTCTTCGCTTGACGGAACTGGTAAAACAAAAAACCAAGTTCCTAAGGAGAAGAAGGAAAAGAAGAAGAAAGAGAAGAAGAAGAAGGAGCCAAAAGCGACTGGGGGCAAAGAAGTGTCGTCTGACAAAAATCCACACACAGCACTGACTAGGCCTAAATCGCCATGTATCATATGCAAGGGAGACCACTTCCACAGAGATTGTCCCTGCATCCCTCGGATACTAAGGGACTGGTCTCCCCGTTTGCACAATTCGGTGGCGTCAACCTCTGATAGCCATGTTGACAGCACACCGTCAACTAGTGAAAGTGAAGCCACAGGATAGAGAGGGAAAGCTAGATTTCCCTGCAAACTGTGTGAAGGCGACCATGCCATCCACCGTTGTCCCTTCTTAGACGAGGCTAAAAGAGTTTTGGAAGATCGCCCGATTTTACGAGTGCAACTTCCTCCTGGATATCAAAAACTCCTGCCAAGTCCTTCACTAGTTGAGAACCCAGCTGGCCCGCTCAGGTGGTCAGCCGAAGCACCTATCATTGAAGATGAACCGTCTGAATCCATACCTGACGAAAGTCAAAAGTTTGAGGCGGCAGTTGACCCGGTTTTGCCTTCAGAGGCTCTATCTTCGAATGATACCATCACAGAAGAGAATAATGACGACACCGTCCAAATTCTCTTCATCAGCACAGACTCCAACGAACAAGGGGGCATTTTGCCCATTCCTTTATCGCAGGAAGGAACTTCGTCAGAGTCATACCCGGCCGTCTATTCGGTCCCACCACCAAGCAACCTAGTTGTATCCTTCGACTGGAATCAGCTAGGCAGACCCCGGTTGCCAGCAAGCATACCATTCAGAATTATCGTTCAAATATACAGAATGGTAATGGCTGGCACCATCATTGATGAGGGGGCATCTATGAGTATCCTTTCCTCTATTGCTTGGAAAGCGCTTGGTTCACCAGCGTTTTTGCCTGAAATGAGAAATCTGACAGGCTTTGATAAAGGAACCAGTTGACCTTTAGGGATCCTCCCCAATGTGCCTATCACATTGAAAGGGAAGACCGTTCAAATGAACGTGATGGTCATTCAAGGACCCTTGGATTATAACCTACTCCTTGGACGAGACTATATATATTGCATGGGAGCCATCGTCTCATCACTCTTTAGAGTAATGTGTTTTCCGCATGAAGGAAGAGTGGTCAAGCTCGTGGACCAACTTTCATTTCCCGGATCACGCATCGCAAATAGTCATACACCATCCCTAAATGGTCTCTTCACGCAAGAAGTGTCTCAACCCACGGTCCGTCCTCCTGATGAGCGCGAGTAATCCGGGAGGATATGATTGGAACCCAGGGGGCATGCGTCCTGGTCTGCTTCGGCAGGAAAACTTTGGGTATAGGGTAGGTTTCTGCGGGAGAATATGACTAGTCCGTACCCCGTCCGGCATGGAAGGGGGGTTGTTCTAGAATAAGATTCTTTTGTCAAAGTTATGTGAGTTGGCGGGCATCGTCTCTCACCTTTGTCTATTTCGGTAGACATCGCCGAAGAAGTGTTTTATTCGTGGCCGCGAATAGAGCAATCTTTGGTAACCTGAAAGAGGTAGGCCTTTCCTGCTTAAACAAATGTTTTGGCGGACAAAGTAGGGGTAACCTTGAAATCGTACTTTATACCTGGGGGCATGCAAACCTTTTGGAGTGCAAGCAAAGAGCGGTTATTTATCTGTTTTTTGGGTTAGCCGTTTCCTAACTTGCATAAAGAAAGGATCCGGAGCAAAGCTTTGTAAGATGAAGCTCCATAAAAAATAGAATCTTAATGAGACATTCTTATCATATGACTGGATTTTCGAGCAGTTTTAGCACATAGTTCATGCTCGTTAAAAAATAAACATAAGATCGAGCAAGTGTTTCAAGCCGCATTTAAGCTCGTTAAAAAATGAACTACCCGGTAAATAACCACTGTGAATGTAACATTACCAGCCGTTAAAGCCTTGGTCGTGTTTGCACCGTCACCTCCACTTTTCCATTGGCCGATCATTCACCTCCATTTGATTGTTTACCTATTTTGAGGAACAGCTGCGAAGAGTGATTTCACTAGCCATCCTTGTGACACTGCCGTGATTGGAAAATTCCAACCTGTACCTGGAATCAACTGCTAAACCATTTTATCACTCGTTCCTCAAAAGACGAGTCTTCTTTAAGCTCTTTTCATCTGACTCGTAAAATATGAAAAGATTGCCGAGTTTTGGCCTTCCAGCTCGTTAAAGCGACCGGAAGTGCTATCCCTCCTCTAGATTTTAATCTTTTTGGACCTGAGGGATTATTGCACAAAAAGATCGAGCGCTTGTTTTGTTCGGCTCGTTAAAACTATCGAAAACTCATCCCTTCTGTATTGTTTTATACTTTTTCGGACTTAAGGGATTAGATGACGAAAAAGGAACTTTGGAGTTATCTTTACGTACCTTTTCAGACTCTCTAAAAGTGAAAAGGGACCGAGTTATCTTTGTCGTTAAACTCGTTAAAAAGCATTAATAGCGACAAACTTGTCTTTAGACGAGAACGAGTTTCACTATCGCTAGGCTCGTTAAAACATAGCGATGGGCTTGCCCGAAGGGCAAGTTATAGAACAAGCATATGTTATCCTCCTCAAGCTTGACAAAAATAAAGAGGTACTGGTCAGTAATGACAGGGGAAAATTGGGAGAAACTCAAGAAAACTTTGATGGTAGCAAGTCGCTCTTGAACATGACACTTTTCCTCCGTACCATAATCGGGTTGGGTTGTTTCATTCACCGGTCACATCACCATGGTCTCGCCATACCATCCATATTTGGGGTAATGCTACCGATCCATCGCATAAGTGTCGCCATATGTTCAAGAGAAGTCGTTCAGAGAAGTCAACCGTGTCCCATCCACTGCCGTACATTATCCTTCATCCTTTCATGACCGCCACCCTGAGTCATATGTCACAGATCGTTTTCACCTCCATCAAAATCATTAGCTCCGTTCCGTGTCATTGATGTGGGATTCATTAAGGCCCTCCTTTGACGGATCGCTTCTTGTCGACATCAGCTCATTATCCAAGAAGTTGATCTAGGAACACCCCCTCAGTACTTTGAAGCTTGCATGCCTCAATGGCAAGTTTCTCACTTCCGGCGACAGGTATACATCAATGACCTTCGACCGAAAGATTTTGCGTGGTGTTCGACGCCAAGTCCTTTATTCACACCACGTGAATTGTACTGCAGTACCTTGAGGGTCATTATCATTATCGGTGATTCCTCTCGCGCTTGTTAACGGTTTACCTCATTGACCGGTAATCAAGCGATGTCTTTCCATGTTCGACTTCAGAACATTTCTCACATGGATCGACTTGTACTTAGAGTGAAGATCGAACGAGTTTGAAGACCCCAGATCTAGTTTCATCCATCCGGGCTGTGATATATATTCAGGAAAGATAAAGACATTGACATGTATATCATTGCAGCAGATAATCATCCTACCCAAAGGATGATAATTTCATCAAGATTATCAGTCTACCATCAGACGATTGTCTGTGCTATGTACAGAAAAATGAATTTATAAAGCTGAGCATGGGAATGCCCGCCTCAGCTAGATCATGAAAGCAGTATGAAAAATAATGTATTGTATTGTATCTTATTACAGGTCTCCTCCTAGCATTGGATGAACTTCGGATCCTCCTGATAAAGCATTTCACCCGATAAACGACCTCATACTTTAGGGGGCAACTGTTATAGACATTTTTGTGCCTTACAGCATTGAGCATGAAATGTCCATAATCTAAGGGATCCAAAGTCCCTAAACATGTTGTTCCTACCCCTATAGGAACAAGGCTAACAAACCACAGCAATTCACAGAAGTTCTCCACCAGAAACTGCTCAAAAACAAGTCAATTCAGGATCAATTCAAGAGCTCCACTAGCTGTCTGCGCTGAAATGCAAACCCTGAACTGGCTACCTGCACTGCAATGCAAGTAAAAGCACTACCAAGGTGCGCTGAGCGGGAATTGACAAATGGAAAGTTCATTCAACAAGGTGTCAAGACCCTGGAAGCTTCCAGAATCTTCCTCAATGACACTTGCCTCAGTGAATTCGACTAGTGAAAGATTCTCTAGTAAAAGTATCATTAATGTATGCCCCGGACTATCAAAGAGACTTTAACCTGTATCTAGCTGCAGCGGATACGACCATTGCGATGGTTTTAGTTCAAGAAGTCGATGGAATTGAACATCCTATATATTATTTAAGTAAAAACTTGAATGATACAGAAAGCAAATATTCTTATGTTGAAAAACTAGCGCTCGCAGCTGTTCAAGCGATTCAAAGGTTTCGACATTATGTCCTCTTTCGGAAAACTACCATTTTATCAGATTGCAACCCCATGACTTATATATTGTTGCGACAGTTGCTGGGGGGCAAATATTCAAAATGGATAGCGATCCTTCAAGAGTTTGATCTGGAATTTGTAAAATCCAAATCAAAGAAAGCTCTAGTTTTCGCAGAATTATTGTGCGATCTCCCATCATCATCCAACGATGAAACATCTGAAGAATCAATCGTGGACGAGAATTTGTTTCTGATATCTACAAGCAATGAGTGGTATGGAGATATAATAATTTATCTCCAAACCCAAAAGTTCAGGCCTAACACCTCACACTCTAAACAAAAACGTATACGATACCAAGCAAAAGACTACATGATCGTCGGTGATACGCTTTACCGTCGTGGTATCGATACAGTTCTAAGGAGGTGCCTCACCCATGAGGAGGCCGAAAAAGCCCTGAATGAGTGTCATTCAGGCGCGTGTGGGGGGCATCAATCTGGATATGCAACAGCACAAAAAATCTTATGAGCAAGATACTTCTGGCCAACCATGTTCAAAGATTGCATAACCGCAGTCAGAAGTTGCCATGCTTGTCAAATTTTTGATAGCAAAACCAGAAGACCACCCGCACCTTTACAGCCAATAGTTGCTGTTGGGCCTTTCGCCAAATGGGGCATCGATTTCATGACATGTAACCCCACCTCGACCGGGGGGCATGG
Source organism: Pinus tabuliformis (assembly GCA_031772625.1). Taxonomy (NCBI): domain Eukaryota; kingdom Viridiplantae; phylum Streptophyta; class Pinopsida; order Pinales; family Pinaceae; genus Pinus; species Pinus tabuliformis. The sequence goes on from CM062818.1 coordinate 304,443,599, forward strand.
GTATATCATAGTCGTCGTTGACTATTTTACCAAATGGGCCGAGGCGATGCCTACATTAGATAACACTGGTGAAACAGCTGCCCTTTTCTTTTTCAATCATGTAGTCGCCAGGTTCGGCATACCACAGGCCATAGTTACAGATCATGGGTCGCATTTTCGCAATCTCATGATGGTTGAATTAGCTGCCAAGCTAGGGCTATCTCACGACAGCTCTACCCCGTATTATCCGCAAGCCAACGGACAAGTTGAAGCGATCAACAAGGTCCTGAAGCGTATGTTGCAAAGGATGATCGGAGTTCACAAAAGAATATGGCACCTAATCTTGTACTCAGCCTTGTGGGCTTACCGAACGTCAGTAAGGAATGCGACCGAGTTCACACCTTTCCAACTGGTGTATGGCCTGGAAGCAGTCTTACCAGTCCAGTGTGAAATTTCGTCTCTTAAACTCGCAATCGATCTCCTCCCTAGAACTTCAGAAGAAGAGGCCCGTTTCTTGGAATTAATCCAATTGGATGAAACCCGTCGTGATGCCACTTTGGCTAACGAAGCCCATAAGAAACGAGTCAAGGCGCAGTTCGACAAAAATGTCAAACCCCGTGTCTTCTCAGAAGGTGACTTGGTCTTGCTTTACGACCAAGAATCCGATAAATTGGGAGCGGGTAAATTTAATTCTTTATGGATGGGCCCCTATATTGTTAAACGAGTATTAGCAAAAGGAGCCTATGAGTTAATGGATTATGACGGAATTCCACTGGCGCAACCTCGCAATGGGTTGTACCTTAAGCGTTACTATGCTTAAATAGTAACCAATGTGCTTTTGTTGTATTTTGTTTTCACTAAAGTGGTTGTTTTGGTCGAGTAATCCACCTTTTTACATTTATTGTAGATGTCAACCCTTTTGGAGATATGTGTTGGATATGCTGACGGAGCGAGTCGTAGTTCGCAGAACCTGTCCTCCGCAGCTTGGGCCATTTTTTATCCAAGCGGCGAGTTAGTAAGTTTCAGAGGCGTATGTATTGGGCAATCAACGAATAACATCGCTGAGTATAGTGCGTTGATAGAACTACTCTTTGATGCCATCACCCATGGTATACGCCGACTAATCGTCAGGCTAGACTCACAACTCATAATACTACAACTCAATGGTATATATTCCGTCCGCAATCCAGCTATTTATCGTATGTTTCTAAGGGTTAAGATTTTGGAAAGACAGTTTGATTTAATTCAATACCAACATATTTCCAGAAACTTAAACACATTAACCGACTCATTAGCAAACTATGTGTTAGATAGACATTTGCGACATTTATAAAAAGAAACACATCATCGATGTTGTACATATGGATCATATAACTCAACCAGAATAAACCCCGAAAATCAAAATATATATATATATAAGCTGTTTATCGTTTACATATAATGTTCTGTAACCAAGACAAGATTGGTCGCATGACCCAAAAACTCAAAAATACTAGGGGGCACCCTAGCCTAGTGATGCTCATGATAGCACGTCACGACCTGTGCAATCATGCGTAAGAGACGAGTCCATCGTCTAGGCACACCAGTAGTATGCCGCTGCAACTGTAGAGGTAACTCGTCGATCCTCACATCTGGAATGCTGAGAGTAAGGCTCTCAACCTGCTCCTGCACAGCTGTAAGGGTCTCGGCCACGTCAAGGTCGCGAAGAATAACCCTCCCAGCAGTCTCCCCTGCTGGGGCAGCGACTGGCGCTCTCGGGCGAACTGCTGGACGAACAGGACCAACATCTGCATGCACACATGAGTTTGATTAAAGTCTTGATAGAATAAAGCACAAGGACATTATAAATAAAAACCAGTAAACAGTGATATGGTCGAAGATTTTACCAATAGTGCCCCACTGATCGCCGTCCGGCAGTACCAAATCCGGATCACCTCGGAAATCCATGCCAACATATGGATACTCGGAATAGACCATCTCCTAACGCTCGAACCACCTGAAGAAGGTATCAGTGAAAGAAATCTGAGATTGACCAGCATGCCTAGACATGTGATCAACCCATCTCTGCATGCGTGGCTCGGTGGGAGAAGGCAAGTCGAGTGCAATGTACTGAGGCTGCATCAGTGGTATCTTCTCCAAAGCAAAGGCGGTCAAAATAGAACCAAACCCAAAGTTCTTCAGCTTTCCGTCCTTTACCTTGGTTAACTGACTTTTCATCTGAAGAAGTACTGCATCACACCAGTTGAATATTTTCGGTTGGAGGCACTCCAAGGCGTGCTGCACATAGGATCTGTTGGCAACATGAAGAGATGCACTACCGGCCATCCTACCAATAGTATACAGAATGGACCTGAGAGACCTGTCAGCAATCTCACGGATAACGATCTTGCCGTCTCTACTCGGCTGAGATCCTTCCCTGCAATACTGGCGGACATAATCTCTCACAGAGTCATTCCCTCGGGCCGAACCTAACAAAGAAATGGGGGCACCCCACCTTGACAACCCAGTCAAGAAGTAAATGTCTACTATGGTCAAGGGGATGGATTTGCCCCTAATCTGGAATACTTGGTTGATAGGATCCCAAGCATCGAGCAAATACTGCAGTAGGGAGATCTGCGCTCTCATACTAGAGATACGGAAGAACTTCAGCAGGCCACAGTTCCGCAGCGCGTTCACCGTGACAGGATCGTGTAGGGCAATCATGTCCTCTTCTTCATGTTCTCGTTCTCGCCATGTAAGGGTCATTTTGCTCCAATGTCTCTGAAAAACAAACATGAGAGGAGTTAGATCCTGGATTTGATGAGAAACTGGCAAAATTTTCATCAAAAACTGTGCAACAAAACTATTTTTCTGTGCCCAGCGCAGCTAGCCAGTGTTCCACCTGCGTTGAAGGTCAAACTGCCTTCATGCAGCTTGACATTCAGCGCAGGTTTCGAGTGAACCAGCTGCGCTGATGGCAGAGCGACCCAATAAAACCCCAGGGGCTCAGGAGAACAGGAAAACAAGCACAGAATGCAGAAAAGAAACCATGAAATGAAAGAGCTCAAGTTTAGCTCCTACCTGGTCCAGACGGCACCGAAAATCATCCGCAGAATCTCCCGGAATCAGCTGATGAAAATCAAGGGGGAAGAGGCACCTCCAAAGCTCCAACAAACCAAGTTCAAATGAAATGGTAAAATGAGAGGTAAAAACACTTTTTAATTGCTTTTTACGTAGTTCAAAGCGAAATATTAGGGTTTTAATCTCATTTTCAAGCAAATGTTATTCATTTCTAACTAGTTTGATGCAGCAATTGAGGATGCAGTACTTTCTTTGAAAAGGGCAAAGCTAGTCATGGTAAAAAATCAAAATTTGACCATATAATCGAGCAGTTTTAGCACACAGTTCATGCTCGTTAAAAAATAAATGCAAGATCCGAGCATTTTTAGCACATAGTTCATGCTCGTTAAAAAATAAACATAAGATCGAGCAAGTGTTTCAATCCGCGTTTAAGCTCGTTAAAAAATGAACTACTCGGTAAATAACCACTGTGAATGTAACATTATCAGCCATTAAAGCCTTGGTCGTGTTTGCACCATCACCTCCACTTTTCCATTGGCCGATCATTCACCTCCATTTGATTGTTTACCCATTTTGAGGAACAGCTGCGAAGAGTGATTACACTAGCCATCCTTGTGACACTGCCGTGATTGGAAAATTCCAACCTGTACTTGGAATCAGCTGCTAACCCTTGTTCCTCAAAAGACGAGTCTTCTTTAAGCTCTTTTCATCTGACTCGTAAAATATGAAAAGATTGCCGAGTTTTGGCCTTCCAGCTCGTTAAAGCGATCGGAAGTGCTATCCCTCCTCTAGATTTTAATCTTTTTGGACCTGAGGGATTATTGCACAAAAAGATCGAGCGCTTGTTTTGTTCGGCTCGTTAAAACTATCGAAAATCCATCCCTTCTGTATTGTTTTATACTTTTTCGGACTTAAGGGATTAGATGACGAAAAAGGGGCTTTCGGAGTTGACTTTACGTACCTTTTCAGACTCTCTAAAAATGAAAAGGACCGAGTTATCTTTGTCGTTAGACTCGTTAAAATCATTAAACAGCAACAAACTTGTCTTTAGACAAGAACGAGTTTCACTATCGCTAGGCTCGTTAAAACATAGCGATGGGCTTGCCCGAAGGGCAAGTTATAGAACAAGCATATGTTATCCTCCTCAAGCTTGACAAAAATAAAGAGGTACTGGTCAGCAATGACTGGGGAAAATTGGGAGAAACTCAAGAAAACTTTGATGGTAGCAAGTCGCTCTTGAACATGACACTTTTCCTCCGTACCACAATCGGGTTGGGTTGTTTCATTCACCGGTCACATCACCATGGTCTCGCCATACCATCCATATTTGGGGTAATGCTACCGATCCATCGCATAAGTGTCGCCATATGTTCAAGAGAATTCGTTCAGAGAAGTCAACCGTGTCCCATCCACTGCCGTACATTATCCTTCATCCTTTCATGACCGCCACCTTGAATCATATATCATCAAATCATTTTCACCTCCATCAAAATCATTAGCTCCGTTCCGTGTCATTGATGTGGGATTCATCAAGGCCCTCCTTTGACGGATCGCTTCTTGTCGACATCAGCTCATTATCCAAGAAGTTGATCTAGGAACAACCCCTTCAGTACTTTGAAGCTTGCATGCCTCAATGGCAAGTTTCTCACTTCCGGCGACAGGTATACATCAATGACCTTCGACCGGAAGATTTTGCGTTGTGTTCGACGCCAAGTCCTTTATTCACACCACGTGAATTGTACTGCAGTACCTTGAGGGTCATTATCATTATCAATGATTCCTCTCGCGCTTGTTAACGGTCTACCTCATTGACCGGTAATCAAGCGATGTCTTTCCATGTTCGACTTCAGAACATTTCTCACATGGATCGACTTGTACTTAGAGTGAAGATCGAACGAGTTTGAAGACCCCGAATCTAGTTTCATCCATCCGGGCTGCGATATATATTCAGGAAAGATAAAGACATTGACATGTACATCATTGCAGCAGATAATCATCCTATCAAAAAGGATGATGATTTCATCAAAATCATCAGTCTACCATCAGACGATTGTCTGTTCTATGTACAGAAAAATGAATTTATAAAGCTGAGCATGGGAATGCTCGCCTCAGCTAGATCATGAAAGCAGTATGAAAAATAATGTATTGTATTGTATCTTATTACAGGTCTCCTCCCAGCATTGGATGAACTTCGGATCCTCCTAATAAAGCATTTCACCCGATAAACGGCCTCATACTTTAGGGGGCAACTGTTATAGACATTTTTGTGCCTTACAGCTATAAGCATGAAATGTCCATAATCTAAGGGATCCAAAGTCCCTAATCATGTTGTTCCTACCCCTAGATGAACAAGGCTAACAAACCACAGCAATTCACAGAAGTTCTCCACCAGAAAATGCTCAAAAACAAGTCAATTCAGGATCAATTCAAGAGCTCCACTAGCTGTCTGCGCTGAAATGCAAAGTCTGAACTGGCTACCTGCACTGCAACGCAGGTAGAAGCACTACCAGGGTGCGCTGAGTGGGAATTGACAAATGGCAAGTTCATTCAACGAGGTGTCAAGACCCTGGAAGCTTCCAGAATCTTCCTCAATGACACTTGCCTCAATGAATTCGACTCATGATGAGTAAGAGGTTCTCAAACTCCAAGTGGAAGCAAGAACCTCCAAGTGGAAACAAGAACTAACAGAGGGAGAGGACACTAGTCAGATCTCAAGCTGACTCATCCTCTCTCCAAACATCTATATATGGATCTCTCCTCCATGAGATCTAGAGGCTGGAATTTGGTTATTGCAAAGAATTGCTGTTGGTTTGAGATTGGAATCATTGGGTGCTTAATGCTTTGAAGGGAGGTGAAGATAGGAATTCCATTTGATGGGAAGGAGATGCTGGATTGGAGCCTTCTTGGTTGTATCTCTTCCTAAACCTTGTTATTCATCAATAAAGCTATCTTGGTTTCTCCTATATACTGATGTATCTTTGATGTATGATTGCATTAGTATGTTTAGTTTATTTCTAATCCTGAACTAGTTATGAATATGAATCTATGTCTTTGTGTAGTGTTCTCTTCTTGTGATCTTGCAGAGACCTGTTGAAGCTGGGCGAGCGAGAAGGCAAGTAGCTGGGAACTCTCAAAGAGAAGAGAAATCGGATCGAGGGACAAACGGAAGACACCGGTTAGTCCATCCATCTCTCTTCATTCTTAATTCATAAAGGAAGAATACTAGAATAGTTGTGTCTGTTTGTTGCTAAGGCACTGTCACACCTTAGGTGGATAGGATCGTCCTGCATAGGCATTTTTCCCCACAACACCTAGACTGAAGAAGAACTTGGTATCAGTCGCAATGTTAGAGGACAAAGGCTACGATGTTGTCTTCAGTAAAGGAAAGGCATTCCTAAGACACATAGACATGGGTCAAACCAAGAGGATATGGATTCGGGTGAAGAATCTCTATAAACTAGAGGTAGATGATTGTGAAGCATTGAGTATGAAAGCAGAATTGGTGCAAAGCCAAGACATTGGCGAGTTGTGGCATAGGCGATTGGGCCATTTGCATCATGGGGCTTTGAAGATAATGCAGCAGATATCTACAAGACTTCCCAAAGGTAAACTTGAGCAAGTTGACACACGCAAAGGTTGTACCTTGGGAAATTACACCAAGCCTTCCTTTCATGATCAAGACAATTGAGCAGAGGTTGTCTTAGAGCGAGTTCATACTGATTTGTGTGGACCATTCTCGACGGAATTCACAGCAAAGAAAAGGTATTATGTGATTTTCATTGATGACTATTCTCGTAAATGCTGGATTTATTTCATGCAGAAGAAGGACCAAACTTTCACAAAGTTTTGTGAGTTCAAAGCTTTGGTTGAGAAAGAGTCAGGGAAGAAGATCAAGGCCTTGAGAAAGGACAACGGTGAAGAATATGTCTCTCAAGAGTTTAAGGACTTCTGTGTAACGGAAGGAAATAAACGAGAGTTGACGGCACCTCATAACCCAAAGTAGAATGGGGTGGTCGAGAGGAGGAACAGAACTATTGTAGGGGAAACACAAGCAATGCTACATGACCAAGGCCTACCACTTCACTTGTGGGCTGAGGCATGCAACATAGCAGTCTATTTGTAGAATAGAAGCCTGCATCGCATACTTGGGATGAAGACACCAGAGGAAGCTTTCTCCGGTAAGAGACCAGATGTGGGTCACTTCAGGATCTTTGGCTCATCAGTATATTGCCATGTGACAAAGGATGCACGGAAGAAGCTTTAGCTAACAACAAAGTTGGGGATATTTGTGGGGTACACTGATACACCTCACAACTATTGGGTGTACTTTCCTACTAGTTGGAGGATAGTGGTTCACAGAGATCTCAAGTTTTTTGAGCAGAAGGCCATGCGAGTTTCCCTTGAGAGGGAGCTCCAACTATAGGCTGGGGAGTAACTATTGGTTCCTAAGGAGGAGGAGCCTCAGACTGATGCGGAGTAGCCGCATGCAGAGGTTCCAGGAGTGGAGACATCCACTCAAGCAGTGTCTTCCAAAGATTGATGAAAGCGCACAAGAGAATCTGATAGATTGTTGGAAAATGCAAGAGAGAATGTGGGAGAACCATCTTCTCAGCGCAGACAGAGGATGTCACCTGAGAGGTACACTAGATACATGGCCCTTGCTGGGGAATGTGTTGAGACCGAGCCATCTTCCTTTGAGGAAGCAGTGCAGCAGCCAGTTTGGGTTGATGTTATAGTGGAGGAGTATGACTCCATAGTTCATAACAGTGTTTGGGACGTGGTTCCAAGACCGGAGAACAAGCCAGTTGTGAGTTCTCGTTGGCTTTACAAGGTAAAGCAAGCTGCTGATGGTAGTGTGGAGAAGCATAAGGCAAGATTTGTTGCCCGTGGCTTTTCACAGGTCGAGGGGATTGACTATGATGAGACTTTTGCTCCTGTCGTAAGGTACTCATCTATCAGATCTATGTTGCCACTATCAACACAAATGGGTTGGAAGATCCATCAGATTGATGTGAAGACTGCATTCCTCAATGGCTAGATTGAGGAAGAGGTGTACATAGAGCAACCAGAAGGTTTTGAAACCTTCAATCGTGAGTCGCATGTGTGCTGACTCAAGAGAGCGTTGTACGGGCTAAAGCAAGCACCTCGTGCTTGGTACACCAGGATAGACAACTACTTCACCCGGTTGGGCTTCACAAAGAGTGAAGTGGATGCGAACCGTGCCACATCGTGGTGAAAGGTAATTTTTTGATCATCGTACTTGATGTTGATGATCTCATATTGACTGGTGATGATCAGTTGATCGTGTCTTGCAAGGAGGACCTTGCAAGAGAATTCAAGATGAAAGACATTGGTCTCATGCATTACTTCCTTGGCATGGAAGTGTGGCAGAAGGATGGGGAGTTGTTTGTGTCTCAAGGCAAGTATGCCAATGAGATACTCAGGAGATTCCACATGGAGAAGTGCAAGCCCATGTAGACTCCTCTAGCAGGTAACTGGAGGAAGGAGGTTGCTACTTCAAGAGAAGTGGTAGAGGCTACTGTGTACAGGCAGCTTGTGGGTTCACTGATGTACTTAGTAAACACATGACCATATTTGTGCTATGCGGTGAACCAGCTGAGTCAAGCGATGGTTCAGCCTACCAAGATGTTTTTGAAGGCGGAAAAGCATGTATTGAGATACCTCAGAGGCACATCTCAGTATAGATTATGGTACAGATGGACAGAGGGAGTGAAGCTACAGGGCTTCACTGATGCAGATTGGGCAGGGAGTCCATCAGATTGAAAGAGCACATCAGGAGGGATTTTCAACCTTGGGTTAGCAGCAGTTTCTTGGTACAGCAGGAAACAGAGGTCGGTTGCACTCAGCTTGACAAAGGTAGAATACATGGCTGCAAGTCAGGCAGCATGTGAGGCCATCTGGATGCGGAAAATCCTAGTTGGTTTGTTTGATCAGAGGATGGATCCAACTGTGATCTATTGTGATAATCAGAGTTGTATCAACCTCTCTGAGAATCTATTATTTCATGATAGGTCCAAGCACATCGACATCTGGTATCATCATCTTAGAGACTATGTAGCGAGGAGGATCATGTTGCTGCAGTATATTTCGAAAGAGAAGCAAGATGCTGACATTTTGACAAAGACATTGTCAAAGTGTAAATTCAAGTTCCATAGAGACAGGATCGGGGTGGCAGATAATCCCTTTCTTGTTGAGAGGGAGTGTTGAAATATGTCAACAAGAATATTCCAATTTAATTTTTCCTTGAACTAAATTATGAATTAAAATCAAATTTAGTCTTAACAGCTACTTGGAAATAATTAATTAATTAATTTTAAATTAATTAGTTGGAGAAATTCAAGTTAGAAGTCTTTCTGAATTCATGCAAGAGTTATCCCTTAAATTAAGGAGACAAGATTGAGTTATATTTGAGTTGTGATTAGTTAACTCAGTTTACTGAGTTAAGTCCAGTTGAATTAGTTCCAAATTGTTTGAGGAACTAATAGTGAGTTAACAGTTAGTTGATGCATTAATGCACTCAACTAGTGCTACTCCAGTTTACTGAAGATTCCCTCATCAGAAACTCATGCATGTCTATTATGAGAAAGACCCAGTTGAGATTAATGTTCAAGGACAATGTACTATCAGTTGCATGTGTTTTCTCATGGATAAAACTCATGCATGCAGTCAAGGATTTATCCTTGATGATTGCGCAGTTTTGAAGGAGGTTTTCCACTTGCTAAAAGGTGAATCATCCACAAGGAATAACGCAAGGAAATAGGAGCTTGGAGGGTAGAGAGGAAGGCTAGAGAGAAGCCAAGATTGCTTGTGAGCATCTGTGAGGATTGTACTTGTTAGAGTCCTATAGTGATAGGATTTATAATTTTGAATTGGCTGAGAGTAACTCTTGTAATATTGTACATACCTTTGCTTTCTGCAAATGTTTTCCATATTAAAAATTAAAAAATGTAAAGAGGGTGTGTCCTAAAAGAAATATCAAAGGACAAAAAGAATAAGAAAAGATCAAAAAATGAAAATATATGAACCCCAAACACAAAAACAGATCATGAAAGTGTGCAAGTCTAAATGCCACTACTATTTTACTTCTTCTGCAAATAATGGTTGTGTGCAGCTTATCATACATGCCACAACCCATGGTAGTCAAACTGCTTAATCTTGACTATTTCATGCTTTGAATTTTATGTTTATAGTTAGAGAATAAAATCTGACCAAACAGCTTAATCTTGGCAGATCATTAGATAGGTAGAGAAAATAAAAGGAGCTCATCAGTTTAATCTGAGCCCTTGGAAGATATAAGGTTAGAAGTAGATAGTTTGTTTTATAAAAAGAAAAGGAAAGAAAAGGGTTTGCTAGCTTAAATGCACCCAAATAAGTGAAGAAAAAATGTTAGGGTAAGTAATGGGTAAGTAGAAGAAAGGTTGCTGAAGTATAAAGTTGATTGGACAAAAGCACATTTATCATGCTTAATCATATGTTTCAATGTGCATGAGCAATTAAGAAAGCAAAAACAGAGGTTTACAAGTTGATTTAATTGACTTCCCCTCATTCATTTCATCCCTATACTTACTAATTTCCCCATCCACAAGTATGTTCTAGTACTAAAAATCCTTCAAGTCATAAAGGCTCAAAGCATTTCTCTAACTTTTGGTGGGACCGGACCCTCGGCTTAATGACTTATGGACATCAAGTGTTAGAATTCCCTTCATAAAAGTCATTTCCCTTCATTACCCTAATAAAACCCCTTTTCCTAAGGTTAAACTCCATTTTCCTATGAAAAGTAAAAAACCCCATGTTAAATTCCATTTTACTCAAAATACCCACAAAAATATTTTATCCTAAGTATAAGTGTATGTAAAGGAAAAGCGCAAATATTACATTATGCTTAGTAGTATTTTCACTCTGCTCATTTCAGTTCATATTAATTTCTAACTTAATAATATAGCTCCCGATATACCTTTTCCCATATATAAATAAATCTCGTATATAATACCCCAACCCTTAGTTTAACTATAAACTATATTTTTATCCCATGCCCCCGACAAAACCCTCTTAACTCACCAATTCTCGGTAAAGTTAAGATAATCCCTTCATTAACCCCGTCCGATCATTTAATCCCATGTTTAACTCGTAAATAATCACAAACCACCATGGATTAAAGCCTTGGGCCCCCCAAAACCTTTGCCCATTTCAGCCATGCTAATCTGTCACTCGACTGCCGTCCGATCGTCAGCACCTGAATCTAATGGTTCACAGCCATATCGGGTTCACCCAATGTCCGACCTTTACCTGCCCGATAAAGCGGTATTGCCTGGGCCCCCATCTGCTACGTGTCAAGCGCTAACATAGATCAGGTGACCTCGCCAAAATACCGCCTCCTCCATAAAAGCAGTGCGATGGCCTCCGATACCGCCTCCCCACTAAACCTGAAACCACTCACTATTCATAATATAAAATTCCGTGCCAATTTACCCATTACCCGTTAAAACCCCGAAAACCCTCATTTTCATGCATTTTACTCAGTTACACAACGAAACCTATCAAACCCTTCTGGCGCCACCCTGAGCCTCTGAGACATGATTTCACCATGGATTCCCTCCCGAACACCTTCCAGACTCTATCCACAGTTCTTCCCAGTTTCAGTATGGCCTCCGGTCACCTCCTCACAGACCTATGTTTTATTAACAAATTGTTGTATTTTGCAGGTAATTAGCAGAAGACCAGAGCTTGGATAAACAATTTTGATACTAGTCAAAAAACTTGTTTACTCCAAAACTCGAAAGGAAATCTATTTAAAAACCTTCATTCATAGAAAAAAATCATTCATACAGAGACATTGACTGTTAAAACAAAGGAACCAGATAGAGCATACAGTCAAAAGACAAACAGATCAAACACACAGAAAGTTTATCAATATCTATTACCATATGCTGATACATATAAAAAACTAAATAATTTACTGTTGAAATACACAGTAAAAAGTTAAAATGTACAAGGTAAAAACACAGTAAAGGATATTGACAGGTCATAAAAGTAAAAGTGTATCAGATGAAAGAGTATCAACAAAAGTGTATCAGATTGAAAAATCAAAGTGAAGATAGATAAAAAAAACAGAGCAATCAAGGTAAACAGTAAGAGTAAACATGGAGGCAGTAAGGGTCAAACAGATATGAAGACACTTTCACCAGAAACAATGGATTTTATCCAAAGCAAAGGCAAAAACAGTTAAAATAAAATTAAGGTTAAAAGACGAAATCAGAGCAGGAATGGTACATTTTCCAGAAATTTCCTGTTTAAGTCATAATTTTGCAAAAACTATTGTGGCCACTCCAAGATGAATTTTGAGAAACTGGAGAAGCTTTGTGTTCCTAAAATGCCAATATACAAAAACCTATCTCTCGTTTTACACAGGTATTACAAAAAGGGGGATAAATGCATATCTTCACAACCTATTTTTCGGATTGTGCAAAATCCTCTTTTTGACATCTTTTTTAAGAGAATATTGTGAACAACTAGAGCTGAATTTTGGGAAACTAAAAGAGTTTTATCTCAATAACATACTTATCTACAATAACCTCTTTCACTTTTTACATATCTATCTCGGATTGAGATATACAAAGGTATCACTGGACCCTAATTTTGCAGAATTTCTGGGGCAGAATGCACAAAGGAAGGACTTAGTTAGTGACTTGGAAGCCTCATCATCAATTAAGAGTTGCTATCAAATTCGAATTTCTCTTATTTGTCACCATCAATCCATAAATATAGTGCCAAATAGATTCATTAGTTTTGAGTTTCCTTTATTTAAGTTCTATTAATGTAAAACAGTTTGAGATATTTGTAAAACCAACCTTGATATTTTTTCAAGATATTTCAGTTTAGAATTTGTATAAATACTTCTTCATTTGAAGTATTTTGTGGTGGATTATATTAGAAATTTCTATAGAATTTTTTATCAAGAAGAACCAGAAGGTTATTGTATCAGTTGATGAGCCAGCAAGCTGGATTGATTAATAAAGATCAGACTGTTCCAAGGATTCATGTGTTGAGCGAATCTCAAACAAGTATTTTCATGTGTTATTGTCATTTTTATCAAAGTTATTCATAATCTTATATGTGTTTCAATCTAAAAGCTATAACTGGAATAATAATTCAGAACTTGTTTAAATCACACTCTGTCTTAACAGTTAAGCATTTGAATGTTTTCTTTTGATATTTAAATTAAAGAATTCTTAATTTCTCTTTGGTTTAGATTGATTTCATGAATAATCCATGTTAAAGGATTCTTAACTGCCGTGTGATTTAGATTACCCCTTCCTTCCTCATTCATTATCCGGGTCTGAGAACCCTTAACTGCTCTCTCACCCCGAGTGAAACCCTTTCACCCCTCTATCTCAAACATCTTAAATACACTAGTATTTTGCCCTTGGAACATTCCCTTTAGTGAGTTAATCCAGTTTTGCTTCCTTATTGTTTGACTCCATAGCCCAATGGTCTAAAAGACATCTTTTTATCCATCTGTCTAAGCAGATCCCACCACCCAATCTCAAATACAAATAAAAACCCCTTGAACATTCATAACTAGCCTAAAAACATCTTAACTAAAACAAAGTTAAATTTTAAAGAGAGAGCCCTCTCTGAGCATTAGGAAGGCTAGGTCCTGATCTCCAAAAGTGGTTTGTAGTTACCTCGGTGATTTCTTTCTTTAACCTTGAGAAAATACTGAGTGATAACAGTACTGAGAGCTTGCTAGATGTGAGAGATAAGGCTTTGTATAATTCCTATGTATTTCCACCATGTATGATTATAAAATAGTGTGGGGTTTTTAGCCGAGGCTTTCCCCAAAGTAATTTCATGTGTATTATTCCATTGATTCTTCTTCTTCTGGTTATCTTATTCAACTCGATTTAAGGTTCCGCATATTGATAGTAGAAGTAGGTTATAGTATTCTGCTTTGATTTATATTGCATTATCGAGTTAAACTACACATATTTTCTACAAGCAACTGGTTCCGATGATGGTGGAACTGCTCGAAAAACGTAGAGGTTAAGAGGTTGGCTAATAAGACCAAGCATCACAATAGTTCCCCAAGAAAGGGTAAAAAACAAACAAGTGAAAGTGTATGATCATACAAGCAGATGGTGATGATGGAATGATACAACCAAGGCTCATATAGCAGAAACAAACTAATAAAAAATTGAAATCACGAGAGGTAAAGTGGGAATGGTTTCATTTTTACACAAGCTTGAAACATGGGAAACTATGCTTGAAAATATTTGAAGATGGTTTCATTTTTTCACAAGCTTGAAACATGAGAAAAACTATGCTTGAGATTGGTTTCATTTTTACACAAGCTTTGAACATGGGAAACTATGCTTGAAATAATATTGCATGCCCCGAGCATAATGACTCAATTCAAGGTACATGCCCCCAAGCTTCATTGCATTCACCTAAGTAGACTACTGGTTACTAACAGGTGGATGGAATGAGGTCATTTACGAGATCAAGTGAAAGACTCAACTCGGAATTTAGGAGATCTAATCAAAGACATGAATTGGAAGGGGATATGTTTAATTTTTTAATGAGCTTGAACATAGGAAAAGAACTATGATCATGACATCATGTTTCATTTTTTAACGAGATTGACACAAGAAAAGGACCTTGTTTCATTTTTTAATGAGCTTGACATAAGAAAAGGAGATCTGCTCTGAAGAACCTTGATTCATTTTTTAACGAGCTTGACACAAGACAAGGAACTCTGCTTTGGAAGCTTGTTTCATTTTTTAACTAGCTTTAGACAAGAAAAATAAATCTTCTCAGGAACCTCGATCATGACTTGCAGAAATCTATGGCTTCCAATAGGTTCTCATCAGAAGGGAGAACAATGTTCTGGAAGGTATCAAAGGATCCAATGGACAGATCAGACTCTAATTACCCCAGTAAATGATGCACTACATCACCTACTAGATCATTAGTAAACACGAGCATGGAACAAGTTGCCACATAATTAATATGTGGCAGGGAAGATACCACTTGCATATAAGGACCAATTAGGGAAGCTAGTTTATTGGGAGTCAAATTAGGACCAATGAATGAAATCTAGTCAATGGTCATGATTCCTCCTTCATGCGGGAAACACATCACACGGAAGAGTGAAGAGACAAGAGCTCCCATGTCATAAACGTAGTCACACCCAAATAGTAATTTAAAATCCAAAGGGCCTTGGACTACTATCACATTTTTATAGATATCATTTCCTCCCAAAGTAATAGGAAATTGAGGAAGGATCCCTAACGGTTGATTGGTTCCTATGTTAAAAGGCAACATATTCTGGCTAATAGGCACAAGCTGTAGGGAAACAAAAGATTTCCAAGTAGTTGAGGACATAATACTAACAGATGTGCCTTTTTCTATGACTCTGCCAGGTATGGTCATGCTATAAGCTTGTACTATGATCTGAAAGGGCACGTAAGGAGGAAGACAATATCCTACCAGTTGACTCCAATCAAAGGAAGTGACCATACTACTTGGAGGGGGTGTCATGGGAATGGGAGAACTTCCCCCTTGTGTTATGGGAACAAAGGAACTTCTCCCCTGTATCATGGCAATGGGATAATTTCCCCTTTGTTCCATTGGAATGAGAGGATTTCCCCCTAGTACATTGGAATATTAAGAAACGAGAAGAACCTGAGTGGTATGAAATTGACTCTCTATGGGAAAGATACGATCAATTGAAGGCGGAATCGAGTCAAATATTTTCTCAACCAATGGCTAGTTGGGAATGGACTCATGGGATTCAAATTTAGAGAGAGTGGGATTGGCTAGAGACAGATTCTGATCAATCGCTTCATCAACTAGTGGAGGATTGGGAGAAAGCTTCTGGTAACCAGCCAGAAGATGAGGTTGAGAAGTTGTAAGGTTTTACAACACTTTTGAGGCTTCATCCATATAAGGACAAAGGTGAATAGGATGATTCCCTTCACATAACCTACAAGGAAACTTGACTTTACATTTTTTCCCATGGGCCTTACTATCACTAGTCAATGGTTTGTCACCAGCATGATCTCCCTAAGTTGACGATAAAGGTTGATGTGAGCCTGTGGACAACACTTACAATATATTAGGAATACTAGGTCAATCTCTAATAAGGTGATCGCCCTTACATCACTTGCAAGGGAATTTAACTTTGCGGGGTTGATTGGAAGGTTCCTCCATACTAGTTGCATGGGTATTAATGGTTGCTTGGTTGTCCCCCTGCTTATTTTGATTCTTCTTAATCTTCCTTTTCTTCTTCTTTTTAACCACCTGGTTGCTAACTTGGAGGCTTTCACCAGATGAAGAGGAAGAAGAGCAAGAATACTGAACAGGTGAAGAAGGCAAAGGGTCAAATTTAGGATAAACTTGAGGTTGATATTTTTCAGGTGGAGAAGAACTTGGTTGAGAAACAGTTTGGACGTTCAAAACCATAGTGGTTGAAAACAACCAAACTGGAAAACCAATGGTAAATCCAGGAAGGGACAATGTTGCCATATAAGGAGCACCAATATTTCTAAAAGGAGGAAAATGACTAGGATTCATGTTAGAGGGGTTTCCTTCACTGGTAGACTCTGGAACTGTCGCCATTAGTCTCCACCAAAGATCCACAAAGGAGCTATTCCATGGTGGGTATGTTTTTCCGCAGTCAATTAATTGATTTTAGAAGTTAACAACACAAAATAAAACAAAGGGGTAACTAGGCAAAAGGGTTTACCAAGCAACCATGAAATGTGATATACACCTTGGTGAACCAAGGACTTAATGTACGTGCAGGCCATCTCCTTGAATGTTGTGTTCCGTGTATCACAGTATACAAGGTGATTGACTCGGTTACCTATGTGAGGATGACAACCTATAAGGGACTTCCAAAATTTACTCGATGGTACGTGGAAGTGAAGTTTGTAGTAGTGTTGTCTAATGCATAACCATTCGATGAGAGCGTTCCCATATACTTTACATGCGTGGAGCGTTGTCCAATATACGCAAAGGTACATGGAGAATGATCCTATACACTCATGTACATGGAACAAATTTTCACCCCCGAGATACAACACTGGAAAACAATGACAACTCTATGTTTAAAGATGCCATACACGTCTCTAGCCTAGACCTTTATGTGTGTCATTAAGTTTCAAATGCTCGTTAGGTTGATTCAATAAATTTTAATGTTTATCTTCAATTAAGTTTCAATTTTGGGGCTCACCGTGAATTTCACCTGAATATCTTAAAATGAAAACTAGAATGAGGAAATGAAATATATCTCATTCAATGAAAGTATATCTAATAAAGGGAAGAGAAAAAGAGTATGCAACAAATAATGTGAAAAGTACAATTCCCTTTTAAATGCAATTGTTCCAATGTTGATGCACACACAAAACCCTAAATTCCAATGCAAAGATTTTTCTTTTCAAGTCACTTAATTTTTGAAAATGAAGAAAACTAAGATGAAAAGTTCAATCACTAATTCAAACAAGCTTTTCAGAACTATGACTAAAACACCAATTCATTTAAGCACTCAATGATCAAACAAAATCAGTTTGCAAATGACCTAATGATAAGAAAAAAGGAAAATATAAACAAATCCTTACCAAAGGTAGTAAAAATGAAAGAAAACCAAATGGAGGCTTCAGAGAGACCACGAGACACTCAAAGACTTGAGAAAGAGAAGCTGGAAGAAGGTTGATCAGAGAGAAAATCAAGACAAAAGAAAGATTGTGCATGAACAGGGTCCAATGCAAGTGCAAAGGAGGTACCAGTTCTATGCAATGTAGGCACAAACGAGGCTCATATGGGATGCAATGCTCTATCACAAGACCAAATGGTGCATTAGTCTAGGGATGAAAAGTTCCAACACAAGTATTACAATTGAGACTGAATGAAAGGTCTTCCTAGGTATGTTCTTGACTGCATAAGAAAGTAAAGGTCTGAAGAAGAGGTAAAACAAACACAATGGAAAAAGAAACCACCAAGGGAATATACTGATCCTCACTATGGTCACCAATTTGTTATACAGAATCTACAACCACAGACAAAATTATATTCCTTAGGCCTAGTGGATTAACCTAGAATAACAGAAAGACAAAGGAACTAATTTTTTCCTTAAATCAAATAGATAATGAGATGAAGCCTACCTGGAATTTTTCATACGCATAATCATTTATCATAATGAATTTTCTATGCAACCATGCAAGGAAGGCTGGTTAAAAATTGATCATCGACAGACCTGCATGTCGGGACATATGATCTATCCACCTCCTCAGCTGTGGAACCCTCAGATCAATGGGCTTGTCCGTATTATGTTGAGGCTATAGTAATGGAACCCACTCTAGATCAAAAGAGACCAAGATGGAAATATAGCCAAAGTTTTTCAACTTTCCCTCTCTTACTTTAGACAGTTATTCCTTCATATTGACCAACAATCCCTCACTCCAGTTGAATACTATTGGCTCCAAACATTCCACACTGTACTGCATGTATGATCTGCTAGCTACATGAAGTGTTGAGCTACCCTCCAATCTAGAAATGATGGATAAGATCATTTTTAAGGGCAAATGGATAGGAGTTTCAAACATGGTTAAGAGGTTCTCTTGGGTATTATTTTTTACCTTTTTGGGCCTAAGGGTCTATCCATGAAAAGGAACATCTGGAGTGTTATTTTTCACCTCTTTTTCAAACTCTCTAAACATGAAAAATATGTTGAGTTATACCTTCGCTAGACTCATTTTAAATATCTAACAGTGATGGAATCATCGTTCATGATGAGACCGAACCACTCCTTCTCTAGGTTCATTAAACATACTCAGAGGGATTCATACGAAGGATGAACTTACAGATCAAGCATATGTTATCCTCCTCAAGAATATGCTATCCTTCATTGTCTCAACCGCTTGGGAAAGGTATTCCTCAAATTCTAGTAGGACAGACTGTGTATAGCATGGCACGACTTCAATCGAATCCACCTTATGCCTAGATGATCCAAAATCCTAGAAGGCAACATTATAGACCTTATCAGGGTATTCCTCAAGTTCCTTTTCAAGGCTAACATATCCAGACCCAGCCATTCCAGCCTTTACAGGGTTATCCTGGAGCTAGTCAACAAGGTTACGCGTATGATGGTTACTAGAATCCTCCTTATTCTAGTGCCCAGGTTCCTCTTTATCAGAACCCTCCTTATCTGAGAACACAAGTACTTGTTTCTCAAGCTATTCCTTCTTACCTAGGATATCCTCCACCGTATTTTAACCAAAAATTTTCTTTTGTGGCTACTCTCGAATTTCCATAATTGTCTCATCTTACCAGCAATCCTATCATGCATTTTCCTTGGTGGTTGATAATTCCTACCAAATTGCCTTCTGATATCCCAAAATTCAATGGGAATCCTAGAGAAGACCCATCGACCCATGTCATGACATATCATCTATGGTGTTCTTCGAACTCCATTAATGATGATTCCATATGATTATGTCTTTTCCAATGTACTCTTACAGGTACCACAACTAAATGGTACATTGAGTTACCTAGAGCTTTGTTTCACGATTTCAGTTCCTTAGCTACCACCTTCCTCACACATTTCCAGTTGCCCATCCAGTATGAAACTGGAACAGAAATTTTGACCAACTTTAAACAAAATAAAGCTACTCACATCTCATATCACATTCATGAGTGGTGGCATCGTTGTCGGTCGGTTAAGACCTATGTTCCGGATCAATTTTTAACAGAATGGTTCATTAAATCCCTGTTGTTGTCTATCACAGAGGATGTAACTAAAGGCAGGGTCGTGACTAAAGAGAAATTGAATTCTTGTGCTTAGTATTTAGACTTCATCTATAGCTAATCTAGCATGCTCTATGAAAAGGTACCAAATGCTCTGATACCTTCAATCATTATTCCTCCAACTCCTAGTAAATAATCTCATGTTACTAATGGCATCATTGGTACTACTAGTTCACAAACAGTGAGTAAACCATTTGGTGCTACTCTCACTGCTTCTGCCCAAAACCATTCATCCAATCCTCCTATGGATTCTTCTTCCGAGATAAATGTTGTTTCATATAATAAAGGAAAATCTCAATAGAAACCAAGAAGCAAGAATAAAGGGAAAGGAAAAAAGAAGAAAACTTATTCACCACAAGGTAAACAAACAAACGAGTCCTCTGATGAGAAATGAAAGCCTCGCTACCCATGCTTGATTTTCAATGAGGATCACTTTACTCATGAATGTCCTCTCTACATGGAAGTAAACATGTTTATGAAATAAATTACTTCTTCCGCTCTGTTGACCAACCTGTTTCCCAATCAAGGTTGCTCAGGACCCTTCTTCCTCTAACACTGATTTAATGCTTTCATCCACAAAGCCTAAATCTTATGTCATGGTGGCTACTCAGAATAAGGACTATGGTAATGTGAATCCTCTAAACAAACAGGATATTGATAAACCTACCAGCTCAACATCACCTTCATCCGATCCCACTCTGCCCACGATTCCTATAGAGTTAACTAATAAGCCTTTGAAGGGCATTTTTCATAAATCAAATTTCAACCCTTGTGCCAGGGCTACTCCAAATTATAATGTAGTTGAAGGTTTGGCTCAGTCTCCATCAGCTAGGTCAACCCTCGAGGTGTTGCAAAACTGTCCCACCCAGAAAAAGGCTTTGCTTTTGGCTATCCGATGTGTTGATCCTTCAAATTCCAACTTAGCTATTTTTAGTCATGAAAAAGATACCCCTCGCCTTCTAGCTCAATTGGACTTTTATCATCTAGCTCATTGTCCACAGTAAGAACATTCATCATTCTATTGTGGACGAGGGAGCCTCGACATGTATCATGTATATGTCTTGTTGGAAAGCGATTGGTTCTCCTTAACTAAGTCAATCACCTACCACATTGAAATATTTTGATGGGAGAATGTATAAACCTTGTGGTATTATGAATTCCTTACAAGTTGAATTAGGGGAAAAATTATATCCATAGAAGTTGAAGTTATTGATGGACCTCTTGATTATAATATTCTATTGGGTCACACATGGGTTTACACCATGGTTGTGGTCGTTTCGACTTATTTCTGTATGATCGCCTTTCCTCATAAGGGCAGGATTGTGGCCATTGACCAACTCACCTTCTTTGCCTCTGATTCTCATGTTACTGGAAGTGTCCCGCTTGTAGGGGAAACTCTACATTCTTATCAACATGTCAGGGTTGGACTGTTGAAGGATTCCTCGCTCATGGGAACCTTTTTTCTCCCTCCTCCTCCACTTCCTGACAGCTCATCATCGGTTTCTTATATCAATATGATATCATCTTCTACTATCTCAACTGATCCATGGATTGTACCAGATGAAACTAACATCCATAGTTTTGGTGACCAAATTGCTTAGCCCCATTGAGCTTGATTACAAAGCCATCTATTCGACTTGTGCGGCTCATACCTTCTCTTCGATCAATTAGGTTGATCAATCATTGGATTATGGCATGTCTTTTGATCCATTCTCTCATATATTCTCTACCAATGAGAGCATCATGGAGATCATGATGCCAGATAATGCGTCATGGGACAATCATCACCATCGTTCCTCCTTACTAGATTCCATTGAGGATAATCTTAGTGATGTGTATCTACCCAATATCGTTGAGTCTTTTACGAATTTCATTTCTATCCATGAAGTTGATTCTGAAAATAATCTCTCGAATATCAAAGAGACGATACCTCTTGATATCTTTGTTAAACTAGGTATTGTCGAAAATCTACACATTGGTGCATCTTTCTCTCCATCCGAGATTGAGACCTATAAAGCCCTATTTCAGGAGTTTCATGATGTCTTTTCCTAGACCTATGAGGAAATGCCAGGTATCGACCCAAATATAGTGGTGCATGAGATTAAAATGTATCCTGATGCTAAAGTAGTTCAAAAATACCTCCATCCAATCCATCCAAAGAAGGTTGTTGCGATAAAGAGTGAAGTTGAAAAATCACTTCGCGTTGGTTTCATCTACCCTGCTCCTTTGACGAATTGGGTGTCAAATATTATCCCTGTCATGAAGAAACATGGGACAATCCATTTATACATTGACTATCGGGATATAAATCGTGCTTGTCCAAAGGACAATTATCCAACCCCGTCCATCGACCATATTATTGATGAATATTCTAGCTACAAAATATATTCGTTGGTTTCTACGGATATAATCAAATCAGCATTCTCCTAGCGGATCAACCTAAAATTGCATTCATTTGTCCCTAGAGTACATTTTCCTACCGAAAACTCCCATTTGGTTTAAAGAATGCTGGCACCATGTTTCAATTAGCAATGGATTACACTTTTCACGGAATTAAACACATCGTGCAAACTTATTGTGTTCTATGTTAGTTCTGGTCGACTTATTGGTTTTTTTATTTCAAACATGGCATTAGTATCAATCCTCTAAAATTATAGGCAATCATCGATCTACCTGCACCTGCCTTGCTCGTTCGGCTTCAACGACTCCAAGGGAATGCTAACTTCCTGTGAAGGTCCATCCCTAATTACGCTGAGTTGACCAAAGGATTCAATCACATGCTTATGAAAGGAGTACCCTTCCATTGGGAAAACGCTACTAAAAAAGTGTTTGATGCCCTTAAAGATGTATTGGTTCAGGTATCTTTCTTATATCCCCCTTATTACCAACACGACTATTTCTTGTATCTCGTTGCTACCATTTATACTATAGCAATGGTATTGGTCTAGGAAGACGATGTAGGGGTTGAACATCCCATATATTATCTGATTCAGAATCTTAATGATACTAAAGTCAGGTATACCCATATAGAAATGTTTGCTTTGGCAGTCGTTCAAGCTGTTCAAAGGTTCTGCCATCACATCTTGCTCTGGAAAACTACTGTGGTTTCAGATTGCAACCCTATGACATATATTTTTTCACATCAATTGCTGGGGGAGGAATACTCTAAATGGACCATCATCCTACAAGAGTGTGACCTGGAATTCATCAAATTCAAGTCAAAGAAATCCCTAGTTTTCGTTGAGCTTATGTGTGACCTTCCTTCCCTCGATTCTGAATCGACATCTGATGATTCTATCCCTAATGATTCATTTCTTCTAATTTCATCTTTTGACCTGTGGTATGGAGAAATTATGATGTATCACCAAACCCAGGTTTTTCGTTCTGATACCTCTTGCTTTGAGCAGCAATGTATTCGATACCAAGCCAAAAATTACATCATTGTTGGCAACACCCTTTATCGATGCGCTATTGATATGATTTTACGAAGGTGTCTCAAACATGATGAGGCCGAGAAAGACCTTAATGAATGCCACTCAAGGTCATGTGGCGATCATTTTTCTAGTTATGCTACCGCATAGAAGATCCTACGCGTTTGTTACTTTTAGCCTACCACTTTCTGAGACTGTATTCTCGTTGTCTAGAAGTGTCATGCACGCGAAATTTATGATCGTAAGACCTGTGCTCTGCCTACTCCATTGTATCTTGTTATCATCGTTAGACCTTTTACAAAATGGGGTATCGAATTCATGACATGTAACCCTCACTCGATCAGGGGGCATGGTTATATCATTGTCGCAATTTATTATTTTACTAAATGGGTCGAGTCGATGCCTACATTTAACAACACTGACGAAACGACTACATATTTCTTTTTTAATCTCGTTATCTATCAGTTTGGTGTTCCACAAGCCATAGTTATGGATCACATAAAACATTCACGGAATCATATGATGTCTAATCTATAATTGATATAAGACAATTAATAAGGTATTACAGACTCATGTGCATGGATGTGCCTATGTTATTTTATGCAACAGATCGATAAGATTGAGAAATACACAGGCACTGAAGAAGTTAAGGAAAACATAACAGGCAAACATATAAACACAACAAGTTTAATAAGGAGTTCACCCAATACTCCTGGGCTACGTCTCTTGGTCCAGCCTTCAGTGGTGGCCTCTCTATTACGTTTTCAAAGCAGAGTTTTTACAACAATGAGATCAATTTGAGTCTCACACAACAGATACAAATCAATAAGACTCTAC
Source organism: Pinus tabuliformis (assembly GCA_031772625.1). Taxonomy (NCBI): domain Eukaryota; kingdom Viridiplantae; phylum Streptophyta; class Pinopsida; order Pinales; family Pinaceae; genus Pinus; species Pinus tabuliformis. Next base: position 304,467,733 of record CM062818.1, read on the forward strand.
TTGGATTCCCCAAGTCTCTGGAGTACACAGACTCTCCTTACTGACTCTCGACCTCTATTGGTCACAGTAGTATGAGCCCAATCTGAGACTCATACATGATAGATATTATAGAGGAGTGCGCTTGAATCTCTCAAGCCTTCTCTAGAGTACACAGACTCTCTGACTCTCTCAGTTTCTGTCTGGATCGATGTTGTCTTTGCTTCTGTTGGTCAGCTCAACTTCTTCTCTCTATCTCTCTGCTTTTAGCTTACTTACTGCTTCACCTCATTCTCTCTCTGCCAGCTTGTGGCTTTAAATCCAATCTGCTTCCTGACTTTTCATTCCGCTTCCCGGCTTTCCGGTTCCCCTGCTCTGTCTGTTTGAATCCCTTTGTTCTACGTAATCATCACTGTATAATGCCTCACAAGGAGGTGGCCACCTATTTCGTAATGAATTTAGTTTCAGTTCTCTTGGATGTTTTCGAAACGACCGTTTTTTCCCATTAACTCCAAGAATGCCCGCGAAACACGACCTTCTGCCAACGCATCGTCCACGTCGGACTTCAAATCCTATACAACTCTACTTGTTAACCTCGTCAAATCTGGTCATCCATCAAAACGTGTCTCCATCATTGATCTGGAGCCTCCAAATCCTACAGTCATCTTCCATATCGGGCGGATAAGTAACATGATGTTTACCTGTCCGATGTGAGCAGTTTTCTCTCTCTTCCGCCAGACGTGTGGCAACCATTGTGTGGCATCGGGCGGGACTCGGTTGAAACCGCTTATTGCTCGAAGCCCTTCTGATATCCTGCCAGTTTTTGTGGGACCCCGCTTCTGACGGAATCGGAATGATATCCGTTGTATTTTATAATTTTTTGGGTCCAGGTGCTTGCAGCCTTTCCTTCTTTGAGGGGTTTGCCCTGCGGGCTAATCGCATATCAGAAGCTACCCCCGTTTCTCGAAATGGCCTCTGGATTGCTAATTTGAGATAGTGTGCATTACCATGGGCTGACGGTCTGCGCACTTGACCGATGGTCCTCGTTGCTCCGCGCTGATCACAAATTGCAATTGTTATGAGGATATCTCCAATAAGCTTGATCTTTATAAGACTTTTAATCCTTGGCATGATTTTTAAAGAGTTCATTAAAACTTAGAGAGTGTTCTAGGATCCAATTTGGATCACGGCCTTCCCACTGAAAAATCTTTTGGACCACAAAAAGTTGGTTTTTAAGCATCAATCAATGACGATATAGATTCCTCGCTTTCCCAATTCCTATCCATTTTGCATTGCTTGGTTTTGAACCTTTGAGTCCAATCCTGAGGTACTCAACATCCCCTCTGCTCGTAGCTCTCACCTTCCTATCCAGAACTGTATCTTCCTGCAATTCATTGAGATATTCAGGCAACAGATCATCAATAGAAGGTAATTGACTCTGCTCTTCGGGATCTTCAATCATTGAAGGTTCAAACAGTATCAAGCTTTCTGCATTAACTATTGAATAGATGTGCATGTAGGCTGGCAAATCAAGGTGAAAATCACTCTCACCGATTTTCTCAAGTATCTTGAAAGGTCCATACCTTATCGACTTCAGCTTCTCACCTTCACCTTGCATCCTGTCTTTGCTGATATACAGCCAGACTTGATCACCAACTTGGAAACTATGCTCAATCTGATGCTTATCATGCCTTGCCTTGTACTTGGCTTGGCTCTTTTCCAACTGTTCCTGTACTACCTGGTGAATCTCTTGGATTTGTTCAATGAACTTGGTTTCCTTGTCCACATCACTGTGTCCATAAACCTCTATGTCTTTACCAAAGACAAAATCCAAGGGAGACCTTGGTGTGAAACCAAAACAGGTCTCAAAAGGAGATCTCTGTGTAGAAGAATGTTTAGCCCAGTTGTAAGCATGTTGCACATAACACAAATGCTCATCCCAAAGCTTGGGATGCTTGCTGCAATAGCCTCTGAGTACTGGATCATTGTCTGGTTGACCACCTCTGTTTGGTCATCTATTTAGAGATGAAAAGTTGTGCTCTTCTTCAGTCTCGTGTCCATCAATTCCCACAGACTCGACCAAAATTTCCCAACAAATCGGGAATCTCGATCAGATATAATGGAAGTGGGTAATCCAAAATGAACCCATACATGCTGAAAGAAAAACTTTGTTGTTTTTTCAGCTGTAATCTGTTTGTTACAAGGTATTAAAATACACATTTTGTTGAACCTATCCACAATAACATATAAATAGTCATGACCTTTTCTAGATTTAGGTAGTCCCCCAACAAAGTCCATGGAAACACTTTCCCAAGGGTGAGAAGGAACTCGTAGTGGAGTGTACAAGCCTAGTTCTCTATTGTTGGGCTTGTTTTTAGCACACATGGTACACCCTCTCACATATCCAGAAACTGTCTCATTCATTTTTGGCCAATAACAAAATCTTTGCAGTTGTGCAACTATTTTGGTTACACCAAAGTGACCTGATATTAGAGAAGTGTGTGCTTCTCGAATTATCTTTACTCTTTCAGTTTGTGGAATGCATAACTTTCCAAAATGATACAAGAGTTGGTCCTTAACATGATAATCCAATTCTTCTACTTGTTTGCCATGACTTAAAGTTGCATATACATCTTTGAAATCTATATCTTGAGCATATTGTTCAATGTAGCTTTCATGCAATACTGAATTATGCTTAAGTATAGTAGATGCATTTATGATTGGTCTAGACAACATATCTGCAACTTTATTGTGTATGCCCTTTTTATATCTAATGACAAGATGAAACTGTTGTAGAAAACCCATCCACCTATAGTGTCTTGATTGCTGCAACTTAGTTTGTGAGTGTAAATATTGAAGTGGTTGATGATCAATATGTATAACTGTCTCTTTGCCCATTAGGTAATGTTTCCACTTTTTCACACTCTGTACTAATGCATACAATTCTTTATCATATGTGGGATAATTAACTACTGAATAATTAAATGTCTCAGAATGATAACATATGGATTTACCGTGCTGCATCAACACACTCCCATGGCATAGTCACTGACATCCGTTTCAATCTCAAATGGTCTTTGAAGATCGGCCAGTGCTAGTACTGGTGTTGTACTAATCTTTTCTTTTAAGGTGTCGAAGGCTTTATGCTGTTTTCCTCCCCACTGAAACACCTTGTTCAATCCTATTAAAGCATGTAAGGGAGCTGCAATCAAGGAAAAGTTAGATATAAACTTTCTCCAATACTATGCTACTCCTAGGAAACTTCTAACTTCTGTAGCAGATTTGGGTTTAGACTAGTTTACAATGATTGCAAACTTAGAGGGATCTATCTTCAATTCACCACCCCCTACAATATGACCCAAATAGTTCAAAGATGTTTTTCCAAATTCACATTTTGATAACTTAACATAAAGATTTTATTTTTTCAAAACATCTAGAGTCTGCTTTACATGCTTTAAATGTTCTTCCCATGTTTTACTAAATATAAGAATGTCATCTAGATATACAATGACAAAATCATCAATAAAAGGCCTGAGTACATCATTCATTACTCTCATGAAAGTAGCAGGAGCATTAGTTAAGCCAAAAGGCATAACCAACCACTCATACAATCCCTGCTTTGTTTTGAAAGCAGTCTTCTATGCATCTTGCTCTAAAACTCTAACCTGATGATAGCCACTATGCAAGTCCAACTTGGAAAAGTAAACAACTTCTTTCAACTGATCTAATAGATCATCTATGTGAGGAAGGGGATAACGATTTTTTACCGTTATCTTATTCAGTGCTTGATAATCAATGCACATTCTCCATGAGCCATCTTTCTTTCTCACCAAGACAATTGGAGACCCACATGGTGATGTGTTGGGTCTCATGAACCCTTTCTCAAGCAGCTCCTATACCTGCTTCTTGATTTCTGCATTCTCTAAAGCGGACAACCTATACATTCCGATGTTAGGCAATGGAGCATCTTGCTGCAATTTAATATCATGTACTATTTCCTTTTTGGGTGGTAGACCTTTAGGTTCTTGAAATAGTATATCATATTCTGAAACAACATTTTCTAAATCAACTTGATGTTTAGTATTACATCATTCAAAAACATTGGTTTTATCAGGTTTCTTTTCCTTTACAACCATCGGTAAAAATTGTTTGCATGAATTTACAATTATTTTCATCTGCCCTGAGTTTATGAGAGTATAATTATTCTTGAGTTTATGAGATCTTATAATATATTTGATTCTATGTTTAACGAGTTGATACTTGTTTTCAGCTCTATAGAAAATGGCTTTTCTATCATACAAGTAAGGACTTCCTAAAACAATTCCACATATATCCAAGGGAACAATATCTAACTCAACCTCATCTACAAATGTTGAACCAAAAGAAAACCTAAGTTTACATTGTCTAGTCACTTGTAGCTTTGCTTTATCACGTAACCAACCTAATGGATATGGCTTCTTGTGAGGTGTGGTTTGTAATCCCAACTTATTTACAATTGCTTCAAAAATTAAGTTTACTTGTGAGCCACTATCAAACAAAGTATCAATCTTTTGATGCTTGGAAATAACTCTAATATGAAAAAGCTCATGTCTTTTCCTCTCATTTTCTTCATTATCAGTAGATTGTGCAGAATTACTAGTAGATGCTTCAGAATTTTTACCTTTTATACCTGTGGCTGTGATTGTTGTTTCATCCCCTGAGTCTGACCCCAAATCCTTCTGAATAGCTGCAGCAGTCTTCTTCTTTTTTCCATCGTACTTCTTGGGCCTCAGCTCCGGATGCAAAATCCAGCAGTGTTCATCATCATGCCCATCCTTCTTGCAGTGAGTGCATGAAGGCTTGGTCTTTTGTACAGTATTTGTCTTCCTCTCTTTCCATTTCTGTTTTCTCTTTTCCTTGTTCTTGCTTGCAGTGGGTTTTGATGATACCCTAACTTCTGGGTTCACATTCTTGCCTATAGCCTCTAGATATGTAGCCTAAACAGACACCTCATCTATGCTAGTGGGATTAAACATGAGAATAGTGTGCTTTAAATAGTTGTGTAGACCACCTATATACTTCAGCAGAGTTTCAGGTGAGTCTAAAGAAATGCCTACAATCAAAGCTCTTTTTCTAAATTCTTGGGTGTAGCTTTGTACACTTTGCCCTTTTAATTGGTGAGGGGTTTGCCAACTCATCATAGCTTGCTGCATATAAGCTAGTGGATAGAATTTTTTTTAATTGCGGAAACAAATTCATTCCAGGTAGAAATAATTTTACCATGCTTCTTCAAATCAGCTTGTGTCCTGCCTTCCCATCATACCAAGGCGATGCCTCCAAGGCGTAGGCTAGCCAGCTGAATCTTTCTCCTTTCTGAATCGATGTTCTGCACTCTGCAATATACATCAATCTATCTAATCCAGTTATCTAGCTTTTCTGCATTCAATTCTCCGTCATAAACTGGCAAATCAAACTTCACATCTAATTTAATCAAAGAAGGTTTCTTCTTTTTCTTTTCAGGGCTTTCTTTATGTGAAGAAGATGATGATGAAGGTGATGATGGGGGAGATGGTGGAGAGGGCTTCTCTTCTTTTCCTTTTCCTTCTGGGTGGGCAACTAGAAGAGGTTCTTCTACTCCTTTATCTTGTTTGGAGGTTGATGACTCTTCACCTCTACCTCTCTTAAATTCTCTATACATTTCTTCTACCATGCCTCTCAGTCCATGAACTGGGAGTCTGATTCCAAGGGGCTTTCTTCTACCATTTTCCTCTTAGGATAGACTCTTCCAATTTCTAGGTTAGGTTCAACCAACTCTCCTTCTCCTAATTTAAGCTTTGATCTAGTTACCATTCAACAAAAAGAATCCAACACAAGCTTGTCTAACCTTAGTAAACTAGAGCTCTGATACCACTTGATATGTAATTGATCTAAGACAATTAATAAGGTATTATAGACTCATGTGCATGGATGTGCCTATCTTATTTTATGCAATAGATCGATAAGATTGTGAAATACACAGGCACTGAAGCAGTTAAGGAAAACATAACAGGCAAACATATAAACACAACAAGTTTAATAAGGAGTTCACCCATACTCCTGGGCTACGTCTCCTGGTCCAGCCTTCAGTGGTGGCCTCTCTATTATGTTTTCAAAGTAGATTTTTTACAACAGTGAGCTCAATTTGAGTCTCACACAACAAATACAAATCAATAAGACTATACTTGGATTCTCCAAGTCTCTAGGGTACACAGACTCTCCTTACTGACTCTCGACCTCTATTGGTCACAGTAGTATGAGCCCGATCTGAGACTCATACATGACAGATATTACAGAGGAGTGTGCTTGAATCTCTCAAGCCTTCTATGGAGTACACAAACTCTCTGACTCTCTCGGTTTCTATTTGGCTCGATGTTGCCTTTGCTTCTGTCGGTCAGCTCGGCTTCTTCTCTCTATCTCTCTGCTTTTAGTTTTCTTACTGCTTCACCTACTTCTCTCTCTGTCAGCTTGTGGCTTTAAAGCCAATCTGCTTCCTGAGTGTTCATTTCCGCTTCCCAGATTTCTGGTTTCTCTTCCTCTGTCCATTTGAATCCCTCTATTCTTTGTAATCATCACTGTATAATGCCTCACAAGGAGGTGGCCACCTATTTCATAACGAACTGAGTGTTAGTTCTCTTGGACGTTTTCGAAATGACAGTTTTTTTCCCTTTAACTCCAAGAATGCCCGCGAAACACGACCTTCTGCCAACGCATCGTCCACGTCAAACTTCAAATCCTATACAACTCTGCCTGTTAACCTTGTCAAATTCGGTCATCCTTCGAAACGCGTCTCCGTCGTTGATCTGGATCCTCCAAATCCTACGGTCATCGTCCATATCGGGCGGATAAGTAACATGGTGTTTACCCATCCGATATGAGCGGTTTTCTCTCTCTTCCACCGGATGCGTGGCAACCATTATGTGGCATCGGGAGGGACTCAGTTGAAACTGCTTACCGCTTGAAGCCCTTTTTAGATCCCGCCGGTTTTTGTGGGACCCCGCTTCTGATGGAATTGGAACGATATCCGTTGCATTTTATAATTCGGGTCCGGGTGCTTGCGGCCTTTCCTTCTTTGAGGGGTTTGCCCTGTAATATGCAATTAGTGACTTGTCGCTAATCGCATATCAGAAAATACCCTCGTTTCTCAAAATGGCCTCTGGATTGCTAATTTGCGATAGCGCGCATTACCATGGGTCGACGGTTTGCGTGCTTGACCGACGGTCCTTGTTGCTCCGCGCTGATCACAAATTGCAACTGTTACGAGGATATCTCCGATAAGCTTGATCTTTATAAGACTTTTAATCCTTGGCGTGATTTTTTTAAAGAGTTCATGAAAACTTAGAGAGTGTTCTAGGATCTAATTTGGATCAATGTCCGAACTAACTACTAAGCTCAGACTTTCCCATGAAATTTCCACTCCCTACTATCCTCTTAAGGTTAATGGACAGGTTGAGGTTATCAATAAAGTTCTCAAAACTATGCTTCAACGTATGGTATTGGTCCATAAATCATACTGGAATTTTCTCCTTTATGCTACCTTGTGGGCGTACTGAACCTCAGTAAGGACTGCTACCAGATTTACATCCTTTCCATCAGTTTACGGTCTAGAAGCAATCCCCTTCCAATCAAATATGAGATTCTGTTACTAAAATTAGTTGTAGAACTTCTTCATGCCACTTCATTAGAAGAGGAATTCCTTTTACATCGAACCCATTTAGATAAGACACAACGTGATGCCACTATAGCTAATGAAGCTCATAAAATACGTATCAAGGCGCAATATGACAAAAGTGTCAAGCCTCATGTCTTCTCAGAAGGAGACCTTGTTCTTTTATATGACCAAGAATATGATAAGTTAGGATCAGGAAAGTTCCAACCTATGTGGTCAGGTCCATATATTTTCAAGCGTGTTCTTGCAAAAGGGGCCTATGAGTTAGTTGATTTTGATGGAATTCCACTAGCGCAACCTAGAAATGGGTTGTACCTAAAGAAATACTATGCTTGATCTCAAGTGTAATAAAATTATGTATATAATGTGTATAGGTGTGCTGAGTGTGTTTGCAGTGTGCCTCTTCAGAGTTTCCTACGGTTTCTATTGATCCCTTTTATGTGTGGTTTGCAGATTTTGACATCCCTTGAACCATATTTTGGTTATGTTGATGGTGCTAGTCATAGTAGTCAGAACCTATCCTCTGCAATGTGGGCTATATTTGCTCCAAATGGCGAGTTAGTGAATTTACAAGGGATTTGTATTGGTCTCTCTACCAACAAAATCATTGAATATAATGCAATGGTCGAGCTACTATCTGATTCTATTTCACATGGTATATGTTGTTTAGTCATCAAACTTGACTCATAGCTCATGGTACTACAACTTGGTAATGTTTATTCGGTTAGAAGTCCTACCATCCTTTGCATGTTCTTAATGGTTCGCCTTCTAGAAAGAAATTTTGATTTCATACAATATGAACACATTTCTAGAAATCTAAACTTATTGTCAGTTGTGCTTGCTAATCATATTTTAGATAGACATTTGCAGTGAATGTAAATAAGTTTCAATACACATCACATCTATTGAAAACATAATAGGAACACAAAAACGTTGAAGATATATATATATATATATATATATATATATATATATATATATATATATATATATATATATATATATATATATATATATATATATATATATATATATATATATATATATATATATATATATATATATATATATATATATATATATATAGATAAAGTTTGGTTTTACAAAATTTGTGCCCAAGACACATATGGCCACGCGCCCATCTAAAACACTACATGCAAATATCTAAGTACACTAATCAAAATGCTCACGATAACATGCTATTGTACAAGATATCTTGCATAGTAGCTGACCAATACGACTACGCACTCTGATAATATGTTGTTGAATTCGCATCAGGATCTGATCAAGCGGGGTATCATATATCTCGTATGTCAACCCCTCCATGTGGTGCTCCACCTATGTTAGGATCTCAACTACATTAAGTTCCCGTAGTGCATCCCATCCTATTGCAGCAACCTATACTAGGTCTATTCTAATATCGGTCGAATATGACCAATATCTGCATGAACAAATCAATAGTTTAGTCTCAGAAACATCAAAAACACAAAAAAAGTCTAAAACTTTCAAAAATTCAAATGGTTGAAAGATCTTACCTGTAACACCCCATCACTCCCCCTTAGGGAGAACGAGCTTAGGGTTGTCATGGAAATCCATCCTTACGTACATATAATCATTGATCATAATGAACTCTCTACGCAGCCATCCAAAGAAGGTTCATGAGAAACTAATCTCCGATAGACCTGCATGTCGGGACATATGATCTATCCACCTCCTCATCTGTGGAACCCTCATATCAATGGGCTTGAGCGTAATATGTTGAAATTGTAATAATGGAACCCACTCTAGAGAAAAAGAGACCAAGATGGAACTCTAGCCAAAGTTTTTCAACTTTCCATCTCTTTCTTTAGAGAATTATTCCTTCATATTGACCAACACTCCATTACTCCAGTTGAAGACTGTTGGCTCCAAACATTCCACACCATACTGAATGTATGATCTGCTAGCTACATGAAGTGTTGAGCTACCCACCAATATGGGAATGATGAATATGAACGTTGTCAAGGGAAAATGGGACACATCTTTTATGCTAATATTTCCATCTCTAATTGGCTTGGATCGAGGTCTGCAACAAGTGACAATAAAATATTTCATCATTTCTCCATCCTTTCTCCCACCTAGGAGAGAGATGTGGGCACCTATCATTGATAAACTTGTAAGAAAATATATGTCATCTACTGTTATCTCGAGCAGAAGTTCCCCAAATATGAATGCATGTTTTTGCACATCCCATGAATGAACAAGATACGCTAGTAATACCAGGAAGCCAAAATAATTTCAACAATCCACAGTTTTTTTAGTGCTTGGATGCTAGCAAGATCATTAGCTACATTCAAATCTCATTCTTCATGTTCTCTTTCTCTCTAGATAAAGGCCATTTTGTGCTAATGAAGACCTAAAACATCAAGAAGAGACTCATTAAGATCCTTTCCATGCAAAGAAACTTGAAAATTTTGAAGGGAAACTAGCAAACACATTTTATATTTGTGCCCTACACACCCCTATGAGGAGAGACAGTGTTGGCATTATGATACATATGTTGTACTTGATGGCAACCCACTCATCTCAAAAAATAAATTATAGTGTAGAGAAAAGTTCACGCACTTATATGCAGAGAAAAGTTTATTTCATGTAGAGAAAAGTTCACACACTTTTATGCAGAGAAAAGTTTATTTCATGTAGAGAAAAGTTCACGCACTTTTATGCAGAGAAAAGTTTATTTCATGTAGAGAAAAAGTTCACGCACTTTCATGCAAGGAAAAGCGCGTATATGTTGGAGAACTTACCTTTGGTCCATGGTAGTTAGTCCTTGGTATTTGAACCTATGAGGAAAAGCGCGTATATGTTGGAGAACTTACCTTTGGTCCATGGTAGTTAGTCCTTGGTATTTGAACCTATGGTTTTGGACCATGGTACCTCGTCAAAAGTGTTGATCTCACGCAATTTCATGGTTGGTTCATGGTATTAGTCCGACAGTTTTGATCCTATGGTTTTGGCCGGTGGTATTGCATCCAAAAGTGTTGATATCACGTACTTTCATGGTTGGTTCATGGTATTAGTCCAACAGTTTTTTGATCCTATGGTTTTGGCTCGTGGTATTGATCCATGATTTGAGGAAGAGCTTGCCTATATAAAGCAAAGGAGATCATTTGGCTTGTGTAGTTTTTGGGTTGAACATCTTATGGGAGCTAGATCTGAAATACTATGATCTCTTGGGAGTAATGTCTAGATCTAAATAAGGCGAATCTACTGATGGATTGAGATCACTTCGGCGCATGATCAGATCTGTAGATCTGATAGTCTGGGTTATTCTTGAAGTCTTGAAATTATCTATATCCACAGAAGGCGCAGTGTGGAGACGCCACAGAGGCGCCACAGAAGGCACAGTGCGGAGACGCCACAGAGGCGCCACAGAAGGCGTAGTGCGGAGGCGCCACAGAAGGCGCAGTGCGGAGACGCCACAGAGGCGCCACAGAAGGTGCAGTGCGGAGGCGCCACAGAAGGCGCAGTGCGGAGGCGCCACAGAAGGCGCAGTGCGGAGACGCCACAGAGGCGCCACAGAAGGCGCAGTGCGGAGGCGCCATAGAAGGCGCAGTGCGGAGATGCCACAGAAGGCGCAGTGCGGAGGCGCCACAGAAGGCGCAGTGCGGAGACGCCACAGAGGCGCCACAGAAGGCGCAGTGCGGAGGCGCCACAGAAGGCGCAGTGCGGAGGCGCCACAGAAGGCGCAGGTGCGGTGGTCGCAGCGCCACAGAAGGCGCAGGTGCGGAGGTAGTACAGATATCCGCAGATCTATACCAGTGAAGTTGCGGTCCCTGCTTGAAATTTGTTTTAACTGCCTTTGACTATTTTGCAGGTTTTTGGGTGCATAACTGATGTTTGGTTACTGGTATTGAGTTCAGATAGCAGCATGATTAATGACTTATCTTTATGTACTAGATCTGGTTGATAACTCTCATAATATCATTGTATGTGTATGGATCTGGTGATTGGGTGATTTAGAAGATTGTTTGATTATGTGCTTCAATGTTGTTATTGGGTCCAGTATGAAAATTGGATGAAACGTAGCCTTTCAGATTATGTGTTGTGCTTCAGTGTATCCAGTATGAAAATTGATGAAACGTGGTACCTGGAGGAGAGAAGATTGTAGGCCGGCGCCTACGTACTAGTATCTAAGCTAGTACAAGAGCTAAAGGAAATCTTTGGAGCATTGTAGCAGGTAGTAGCCTGCGTACTAGTAAATGGATCGGCTAGTACAAGAGCAAAGGGGGTTGTAGCTCCCGTACTAGTATAAGACTGCACCAGTACAAATATTGTAAAAGGATTTTCTTATTAAGAAGAAGATTGAGATGACTTGCAGCAGGTGGTTTTCTCCCGCATTGGGTTTCCACCTTATATCATGGTGTTCATGTGTGTGCCTTATGTGTGATGATCTATTCTATGTTACTGCATCTGTTAATTGATAATATGGTTGATAATGTTCTAATGCACTCATTGAAGATCAATTAACTTAATCATAAGAAGTTGTGGAAGTAGCATGTATGAATCTGATTATGGAAATGGAAAAAGTTTTATTAATGTGATAATACTGATTCACCCCCCCTCTCAGTATTATTTCCAACAGACAGTGCATTGAACCCCTCCCCTATAGCGTTTCTCACTTAGGTGTAATGTACCTTTCGACCATCTGGGCCTGTGTTGGTCCTACGGCAAGTTATTTAAACCCTAGGGCCCTCAAAAATACCTAAAACTTACATGAACACATAAAATGGGACCATGAATTGAAAGAGAAAGACCTTAGCTCTTACATGGAAGTGATGGTGCTTAAAATGATCCACCGGATTGAGCGCAATCAATTGCAAAAGCTTGAGGGAAGAAACTAATCAAAACTCTCACTGTTGAAGGTAAATGTGAAATGATAAAGATGAGTCATTTTGAATATTTATGGTTGTTTCTTCTATTATTTACCATGAAACATGTATTTTTAATCCTTTTTGTGATGTCTTGAGCAGGTTGCATTAGGGGAATTTTGAGGTCTAAAATGGGCCTCCTAAGGAAATTATAAAATAATAGTGGAAATAATAAAATAAGCTTAGATTACATCATCAAATTTTAGAGGGAAAAAATAAAAAATACTATTTTTTCAACTCATATTTTCAACTTATCTCCCTATGGGTTTACTCAAATTTCAAGCGAAAACACTTGTTGGATGCAAAATTTGATTCTTCATCCAAGGAGTGCCCATGTTGCATACTTTTGATGGACCCTGCTACATTAAAAATCAGAAATACATGAAAAAATGTGATTGCAACAACATTTTTCATGTATTTCTCATTTTTCGTGTAGTAGGGTCTATCAAAAGTATGCAACATGGGTACTCCTTGGATGAGCAATTAATTTTTTCATCCAATGAGTGCTCCCACTCAAAATTGGAGTAAAATCTTAGGGAGATAAGTTGAAAATACGAGTTGAAAATGTAGTTTTCTTATTTTATTATTTTTTAATCTTTTTACATTTTTACTCCAAAAATGGTGAATCATCCCCCATGGTTGACATCATCATCTTAAATCCTATTGGTTCTTATAAAGTTTATTTTGGTTGTACATTTTTCTTAGGAGACCCATTTTAGACCTCAAAATTCCCCTAATGATAGTTGTTTGACAGATTTTGTCATGTTTTAAACAGATTATTTTGATCGAGGAGCACACTTTTATCACTTTTTCAGGCTCTGTAAACTTACAAAATAGGAACCCCTTGGAGTCGTCTTTCAGCTCTTTTCAGACTCCCAAAATATGAAAATATTTTCGAGCACTTGACTTTTTGAACTCGTTAAAGTAAATGAAAATATGTCTACTCAGTATAAGTTTAACCCTTTTTCTGAATTGAGATAGAGTACTTACGAAAAAGGAATACCTTAGTCAAACACGAATAAGAGGTTCTCTTGTGTATTATTTTCTACCTTTTCGGACCTAAGGGACTATCTATGAAAAGGAACATCTAGATTTTTCTTTTTTTCCTCTTTTTCAAAATCTCTAAATATAAGAAGATGTTGAGTAATACCTTCGTTGGACTTGTCGTTCATGATGGGACCAAACTACTCCTTCTCTAGCTTCATTAAACATACTCAAAGTGGTTTGGTCCCATCATGAATATCGATTCCATCGCTATTTGATGTTTTAACGATTCCGACAAAGTTATAACTCAACATCTTTTTCATGTTTAGAGAGGCTGAAAAAAAGGCGAAAAAGAAAACTCCAGATATTCCTTTTCGTAGATAGTCCCTTAGGTCCGAAAAGGTAGAAAATAATACCCAAGAGAACCTCTTAGCCATGTTTGACTAAGGTATTCCTTTTTCATAAATAGTCTATCTCAATCTGGAAAAGGGTTAAACTTATACTGAGTAGACGTATTTTCATTTACTTTAACGAGTTCAAAAAGATAAGTGCTCGAAAATATTTTCATATTTTGGGAGTCTAAAAAGAGCTAAAAGAGGACTCCAGGAGGTTCCTTTTTCATAAGTTTACGGAGCCCGAAAAAGTGATAAAAGTGTGCTCCTCGGTCAAAATAATATGTTCAAAACATGACAAAATCTGTCAAACAGTTGTCAACTTGCTTAAAACATCACAAAAAGGATTAAAAATACTTGTTTCATGGTAAAAATGGGTTGTAACTAGGTAAAAACATTAAATATGAATAAAATAATGGAATAAATAACCATAAATATTCAAAATGACTATTCATATTTACCATTTCACATTTATCTTCAACAGTGAGAGTTCTGAGTAGTTTCTACCCTCGACCTTCTGTAGCTAATTGTTCTCAATCTGTTGGATCATTTTAAGCACTGCCACTTCTAGGTAAGAGATAAGACCTTTCTCTTTCAATTCATGGTCCCATTTTATGTTTTTATGCAAGCTTTAGGTATTTCTGAGGGCCTTGTGGTTTAAAGAACTCGCCCTAGGACCAACGCAGGCCCAGATGGTCGAAAGGTGTGTTGCACCTAAGTGAGAATACACTGTAGGGGAGGGGTACAACACATTGTCTCTCCTCATAGGGGTGTGTTGGACGTGGATATAAAATGTGTTTTCCAGTTTCCCTTCAAATTTTTCAAGTTTCTTTGCATGGAAAGGATCCTAATGAGTCTCTTCTTGATGTTTCAGGTCTTCATTAACACAAAATGGCCTTTATCTAGAGATAAAGAGAACATGAAGAACATGATTTGAATGCTACTAACGATCCTGCTACCATCGAGGAATTGAAAAACTGTGGATTGTTGAAATTCTTCTTGTGAAAATTTCTAACTTGAAATTCTACTACAGATACTGATTTATTTCACCTACTTATTCTTCACAATAAGTTATTTACTAAATCCCTTCACCAAATATTAAAATAAATTATGCTACAGTTATCACATAATTACACAGAGAAAATCCATACACAAGAACCAATCACATCAACATAGTTGTTTCTGGACGATTGTCCCCAGAAAAAACCCAATGTGGGAAAAACGGTGTAGCAAATGAGGGTTTTATTAACCTTCAGCAACAATCACTTTTACAAGAAATGATTTTACAGAGATGCTGAGAGAAAACACTTGAGACTTTCCCCTGGAAACTTTCTAATACCTTGGAGACCCTTCTCCCACTTCTGCGTCACTTCTGCATCACTCTACGTGACTCAGTGTGGCTCTACATGGCTCTGCGTCCCTTGCATCAGCCCTGCACGATGGTTGTGTCTCCCCTGGACTATGTCTCCCTCTACGTTGTCTCTCTATGTCCCTGCATCACCTCCTCCTCAATCACTAATTGTTGTTGATTCCCTCCTCTTCCTCCACCCTACAACTCTCCCTCTGAAATCGATCTCCTTCTCTTTGAGAATCGATTTTCCTTGAGATACTGAGTATCTGTCAGTGTGTCTCCAAATGATCCTCAAGTCTTCTCTTATGCTTTTCCTATTAATGAATCAACGTTCCGAGATTAAGTCTCTAATCAACGGCTAATATCAAAACAGACTTGATCCTCATCTCTTAGAAGCTTCTCACTCTTATCTTTATTAATACCCATTAATATTTTAATTTTCTTAAGTTTAGACTTAGGAACCCATTAAAAATATTAATTATTTTAAAAAATCCTCATCTGGGTGGAATTTCTCCAAACTATTTATGGATCTTAGAGATCTCATGTGCCTTAGCCTCTCCACCAAATTTCAAGGCCAGAGCACACCCGATGCTACCAAAAATCAACACTCCCTCTTAGCGAGGAATGTGCTCTAGCAAAGCTTCACCATAGAAGCATCACAGTGATCCTCCACATTGGTCCTCTATGTTGATTCTTGGCATGTTGCCCCACATCCATTGCACAGTTTCTTCCTGTATTGCTTCCACTGCCACTGCCGCTACCACTACCACTGTTACATATGTACTGCATCTCCCTCTCAACATGTTGCCCATAGCACCGCCACTGCTATCTACTGCATTGCAACTCCTGATATCTATCCATTTCTGCTACTGAAATGGATTCTACACCATCTCCATCTTCTCCCTGAAATAAACAAACTTTTTTTCTTCTTAGAGCCTTGGTGAGGATGTCTGCCACTTGTTTTCCTGTAGGAGTGTACCTCAACTGTATAGCCCCTCGTTCGACACAATCTCTGACAATGTGACACCTGATATCAATGTGTTTCAACTAATCATGAAATACTGGATTTTCAGATAGCTTGATGCATCTATTATTATCACTTAAAATCATGGTCGCTTCCATCCTTCTCCTGAATAGATTCACAAGAAAATTCCTAAGCCATATCGCTTCACATGAAGTCGTGCCAATTTCCATATATTATGCTTCAGCTGAGCTCAGAGCCACGGATTTTTGTTTTCTACTACACCAGGAGGTCATTCCTGATCCAATGTTAAAACAGTACCCAGTTGTACTTTTCTGATCTACTGAACTTCTAGCCCAATCTACGTCAATGAACCCACTCAGCCTGATGTCATTGCCTTGGGTGTACAATAGTCCATGCTCGATTGTTCCTTGTATATATCTGAAAACATGTTTGGTTGTTTCCCAGTGCGCCCTATTGGGTTCCACCATGAACTGACTAAGGGTGTTGATAGCGTAACAAATGTCTGGCTTGGTATTAACTAGATACATCAGGGACCCTATAAGCTTCCTATACAAGATGGGATCAACATCTTTGTCTTATGATGCATTAATATTCTTCCAGTTGGTGATCATTGGAGTAGAAATAGGTCTACAGTCCTGCATCCTGAATATCTTCAAGACCTCTGTAGCATATCTCCCTTGTCCAAGGAATATCTCACCCTTCTGATGCCAAACTTTCAACCCCAGGAAATAATGCATCTGTCCCAAATCCTTCATGTCGAATTTTGTGGCTAGGTTCTTCTTGCAGTCTTTGATGAGCCTGGATGATCCTGTCAGGAAAATATCATCCACATACAATGCCAGGATTACATGCTCATTCTCTATGAAAAGACAGTAGAGATTAGGATCTGCATCACTCTTGACGAACCCCATCTTCTGCAAGTAGCCATCAATTTGACCGTACCATGCTCTAGGTGCCTTTTTGAGCCCATACAAGGCTTTCTTTAATCTCCATACATGAGATTTCTTCTCATGTGTCTCAAAACCCTCTAGTTGTTCAATGTGTACTTCCTCTTCGATCACCCCATTCAAGAATGGCATCTTGACATCCATCTGGTGAATCTCCCACCCCATTTATGCTATAAGGGATATCACGGTTCTAATAGAAGTATACCTATCTACTGGGGTGAAGGTTTCTTCGTAGACTATCCCTTCCTTCTAAGCATGCCCCTTAGCCACAAACTTGGCTTTGCATTTCTCCACACTGCCATCTACAACATATTTGACTTTGTAGATCCATCTCGAACCTACCACAGACCTATCCTGAGGCCTAGGTACCACTTCCCAGACATCATTGACCATTATAGAACTATATTCCTCTACCATGGAATCTACCCATACTTGATGTTGAATGGACTCCTGAAAACTAGAAGGTTCCCCAACTTGAGCTACTAGGGCATGGTATTTGTTTGGCTGTCTTCACTCCCTTTTATCATTCCTGGGTGCACCAATGAAGTCCTCTGCATCCTTTAGAATCTGTCAGAGTTCTCGGCTCGTTCTTCCACTGGTAGTGGGTACATCTATCAGCTCTTCCTCTTCTTGAGATTCCTCCTATTTTGAATCTTTTCCTTTAGGATAATTGTTGGTACTAGTTTCTGCTAGTCGAAGTGGTTGGACCAACAGATCGTCTTTTGACTGCTCCTCCAAAGGAATTTCTTGGGATTTCCTGAAATCTCTGTCCTCCATGAACTTTACATCCCGCCAAACTACTACCTTCCTACTCTTTGGAAGATAGACTATATATGACTTAGCATTCTTGATATATCCCACAAGATATCCTTTCTCAGCAGTTTGATCTAATTTCTTTCGCTTTTCTTCAGGTATACGGCAATACGCCAAATTCCCAAATATCCTAAAATGACTGACTTCGGGTGTCTTCCCAGTGAACACTTTTTCTAGAGTGATTTTTCCCAATGCCTTGTGTGGATTCCTGTTCTGGACATAAACTGTCGTGCTACATGCTTCTTTAGGAATTTGGGCATATCCTAATCATACAACATTTCCCTAGTTGCTTCCACAATAGTCCTATTTTTCCTTTATGCTACTCCATTCTGCTCCAGATTGTAGGGAGTTGTACACTCTCTTTTGATGCCTTCCCTAGCATAAAAATCTATGAAGTCCTTGTCAACGTACTCTCCACCATTGTATGAGCGCAACACTTTTATCTTCTTTCCTCTCAGATTCTCCACTAGGGCCTTGAACTCTTTGAATCAACCAAAAACCTCATCCTTGGTTTTCAGAAAGTAGATCCAAGTCTTCTTGGAATGGTCATCGATGAAGGTGATGAATTATTTAGCACCACTAAGAGATTTTGTGGACATCGGTCCGCAAATGTCTGAGTGTATCAATCCTAGAACACTCATAGCTCTATTGTTACTTCTGGAAAATGTTGCTTTGGCATACTTGCCTAGAGCGCACCCTTTGCATACATCATCTCCTTCGGTACTTAGTTTTGGAACTCCTGATATTGTTTTCCTGAGGATTCTCAGATCCCCATGGTGTAAGTGTCCCATCCTCCTGTGCCATAGTTCATTCAAATATTTATCCCCATTTATGCCTATCAGTGGCAGTGGAGATTCTAGTTGTAATTTTTACAGCATGTTACTTATGATTCCAATCTGGGCCTTCTTTTTCCAACTCGGGTGTTTGACATATACTTTCTCCTTAATTAAGAAAACATCATAGCCCTTTTTGTTAAGTTGAGATACAGAGATTAAGTTCATCCCCAATCCTGGCACATGCAGCACATTGGTTGCTCGAAGCCGCTCTCCTGCGTCAGTTTGAAATACTACAGTACCTCTTCCTACAAGGGTACACTTTGCCTTATTTCCCATGGTGATCTGAAAATTCATCTTTCCTTCCTTATAATCTGAGAAGCATTCTCAAATTCATGTCATATTCGAGGAAGCTCCACTATCTATGTACCAAACCTCAGGGGAGGAAGAGCTTGCTAGGCAAGGAACTTCTTCTTCCAGTCCAGAAGCTAACATAGAATAATCGTGATCCATGTCCCTTGTGATATCTTCTAGAAATATACGTGAGTCCCTTTGATTTTATGCCTCTGCATCATGCTCTTGACCCATAGTTGATTCTTCTCTCATGTTGTCGGATCTCTGGTCTGATACCATGTGAAAATTTCTAACCTGAAATTCTAATGCAGCTACTGATTTATTTGACCAACTTATTCTTCACAATAAGTTATTTACAAAATCCCTTCAACAAATATTAAAATAAATTCTACTGCATTTATCAGATAATTACACAGAGAAAATCCATACACAAGAACCAATCACATCAACATAGTTGTTTTTGAACAATTTTCCGTGGAAAAACCCAATGTGAGAAAATCGGTGCAACAGATGAGGGTTTTATTAATCTTCAACAACAATCACTTTTACAAGGAATGATATTACAGAGAAACTAAAAGAAAACACCTGAGACTTTCCCCTAGAAACTTTCTGACACCTTGGAGACCCTTCTCCCACTTCTGCATCAATTTTGCGTCACTCTGTGTGGCTTTGTGTCCCTCTACGTCAGCCTTGCAAGATGGTTGTGTCTCCCTCTGGGTTGTCTCTCTATGTCCCTGTGTCACATCCTCCTTAGTCATTGACTGTTATTGATGCCCTCCTCTTCCTCCACCCTGCAACTCCCCCACTGAAATCGATCTCCTTCTCTTTGAGAATCAATTTTCCTTGAGATATTGATTATCTGCCAGTGTGTCTCCAAATGATCCTCAAGTCTTCTCTTATACTTTTCCTGTTAATGAATCAATGGACGAGATTAAGTCTCTAATCAACGACTAATATTAAAACAGAATTGATCCTTGTCTCTTAGAAGCTTCTCACCCTTATCTTTATTAATACCCATTAATATTTTAATTATCCTAAGTTTAGACTTAGGAACCCATTAAAAATATTAATTATTTTAATAACTCCTCATCTGGGTGGAATTTCTCCAAATGATTTTTGGGTCTTGGAGATCTCATGTGTTGAATTTTCTAAGTCTATCCATTAGAAAATTAATATGTATTCTGCTAGTTTATTTCTTCTACTTGTAAATTTTGAACAAGTTATTTAAAACATTTAAATACAGAAATAAACACAATATAGTCACAACATCTATAGATCATTAGCTGAAAGAAAACAAACACACAAGTGACACCATTATTTTTGGACAAATGTCCCCGGAAAAACCCAATGCGGGAAAACCGGTGCATCTATTCTGAGGGTTTATTATTATGCAGTATTTCCTTAAGTACAATTAGCTGCCTAACCGGCTCACCCGACAGAGAAAAATACATGGTAGCAATACCTCTATAATCGGAAACAGGTATTCAGAAAACCTGTCCCACGAAACCCTCTCTAACGACTCTAAAGCACAGTGATGGCCCTTCTAGCCTCTGCGTCAGCCTCCTGCTGACATGTGTTAGCCCCAAGACCCTCTACATCAGCCCTCTAAGGCACTGTGCAGCCTCTGGGACCCTCTGCATCACTCCAGCAGCCTCTGTGTGGATGACGTAGTCCCTCTGGCCTCTGCATTGTCTCTGTTGGGCTCTACGTGGCTTGAAATGGTTGTTTCTCTCACTCTCCCTGCTTCTGTGCTGATCTCTCAGTACTATCTCTACCTCTCTATCCAATACTCACTGCCCCTCACTGCTAATCACTTATTCACTTTTTCTTAGAAACCTCGCTCTAGCAAAATGAATGACTAATCGCTCTGGTGTGTTCTTCAACTGACCCTCAAGCCTCCTCTTATACTTTTCGTATTGGTCCTTCAACGACCGAGATTAAATCTCTAATAAATGGCTAAGATTAGATTTGGCTTGATCCATGAATTTTGGAACCTTCTAACCCAGTTTTATATTAATATCCATTAATATTTTATTTTTACTAAGTTTAGACTTAGGAACTCCATTAAAAATATTAATTATTTTAATATCCCCCAAACCGGGTACAATATGTCCAAACCATTTCTGGGTCTTGGAGATCTCATGTGCTTTAGCCTCTTCACCAATTTTCATCGCTAGAACACATCCAATTCTACCCCAAATAAACGCTACCTCTTAGCGAGGACTGTGCTCTAGTAATACTCCTCATTGAGCATCACACTGATTATCTTACAGCGGTACCTATGCTAATGCTAGGCCTCCCCACCCAACATCCTCTGTGTTGTTGCATCCTATACTACTGCCCATGGCCCTGCCACTGCCACTGTTGCATTTGTACGGCAGCTCCCTCTACATCCGTGTTGCTACTGGTCCATCCTCTGAACACTGCATCTACACTGCATCCCCCTCTCATCATGTTGCATCATGCTACTACACTACAACTCAATTACTGAGAAGTAAGTATCTGATCCACCCAACTTCTGACATCCTTGTCAAGCTAGAAACACTCTCGATGTTGAAGCTCCTTCTGCCGCTAACAAGTGCTCCCACTACTTACCTCTGCGTTGCTGCAACAACTCCCTACATCTCTCACCGTTGCAACCCTCTTTCTGCCATCTTGCACCGTTGCAACACTCCCGTGTCTCTCGCACTATTGCAACCTACTAGCCTCGCATTGCCTGGGGACTCCTACACTATAGCACTCTCTATTGCTTCATCTGCATCCATCTCTACAGACATCTGCTAGTCTTGCTACTCCTTTTCGGGGCTCCCGTAGAAAGGTATAATCCAAGAGGTTGGGTACCTCAAGGATCCTGCCCCTCATCGCCTGTAGTCTACCTAACTATAGCTCGATGTCTCCCCACTTCTTCTCAAGTGGCACATGAGCGCTCATGGCACAATCATAATCCTCCTAGACTTCTTTCTCCACCTTCGCTGGCGCTACCTTAGACTCAGAAGCCTCTCCCTTACTCTTCTTCCTCGGAAACTGATTCGCATAGTGACCTGTTTCCCCACAATGGAAGCACTTGACCTTGGAGAGGTCCTTCTTCTTCCTCTTCTCCTGCTTTCTCGCAAATGACACAGTTGCATCCTCTTCCTCTTCCTTCTTGATCCAAACTCCTTTGTTGCTACTTCTTGTCTTGGTTAGCCATCTGATCTCCTCTTGGCGAATATCCGCCCACAGTTCTTCCCAATCTGGAAGACTCGCCCTACCCAATATGGTCTGGATAAATGTCTCCCACTCCTCGGAGTTTGCGTTAAGTGTGGTCCTCACCATCAACTCCTGATCCGGTGTGGCCCCTATGGAAGTCAGTTGGTCCCGGATCTCCTTCAACCGACCAAGGAAGAGGTCTATCTACTCCCCCTTCTGCATTTGGTATGACCTTAGCTGATTCTCAAGGAGCATCTTCCTCTACACAAAATTATGTTGGTACAATGTCTCCAAAGTGTCTCAGATCTCCTTTGTCGTTTTCTTCTCGGCAATATGTTGGACAACATGATCCTTGACCCCATCAAGGATGCTGCACTTTTCCTTAGCCATTGTCTCCTCATACCTTTCATTAGCTATCGGGTCAACTGGGATAGCCATTACTCTCAAGACGAAGCCCTTGATATGAAGTCTGTCTCGAATGGACAAGATCCTGACCTTCCAGACCACAAATTTGGATGCTCCATCCAGCCTGTCTTGATCTCTCAGCCCATTCACAGCCATCTCTCTGCTCTTCTCTGTCGAATCCTCTGAGTCTCTCTACTTCCCACCTGGAAGTTCTCAGTTTGACTCCTGCTGAGTCTCTCTACTTCCCATCTGGAAATTCTCTTCTGGACTCCCTCTACCTTGGTTTTGCCATGTTAAGTATTGTTCTTACCACAGTACCCCACTAGCTTCGCTCTCGCAAATTGCCCACAGCTTCCTTCGCCCTAGCGACTGAAGGATTTAGCCTCTTGGCTCTGCGAAATCCCGACACTAGCAAAAAAACCAGCTCCCTCAGCCACTGCGTCAACCCTCCTCGTCTCTGCGTGAGCCTCTCTCTGCCCTCCTCAGCCTCTTTGTTGGCCTCTCTCTGGCCCAGACTGATGACGTAGTCCCTCTATGTCAACCCTACCTCTGTCGCTTTCTGCAAGGATCAACTTTGTCACTCGGGACAACTGAATTTGCTGCAAATGCTATGCTCAGCTAATGCCTTCAGCTTTCATGTGATATGCAACCATGCTCTGATACCAAGTCTATCCATTGGAAAATTAATCTATATTCTGTTGGTTTATTTATTCTACTTGTAAATTATAAACAATATATTTAAAACATTTAAATACCAAAATAAACACAATACAGTCACAACATCTACAGATCATCAGCTGAAAGAAAACAAACACACAAGTGACACCGTTATTTTTGGACAAATGTCCCCAAAAAAACCTAATGCGGGAAAATCGGAGCAACTCTTCTGAGGGTTTATTATTATGTAGTATTTCCTTGAGTACAATTGGGTGCCTAACCAGCTCACCCGACAGATAAAAATGCACGGCAACAATACCTCTATATTTGGAAATAGGTATTCAGAAAACCTGTCCCACGAAACCCTCTCTAGCGACTCTGAAGCACAGCGCTACCCCTTCTAGCCTCTGTGTCAGCCTCCTGCTGACCTGCGTCTGCCCCAAGACCCTCTACGTCAGCCTTTTGAGGCACTGCGCAGCCTCTGGGACCATCTACGTCACTCCAGTATCCTCTACATGGATGATGCAATCCCTCTGGCCTCTGCGTTATCTCTGTTGGGCTCTGCGTGGCCTAAATTGACTATTGCTCTCGCTCTCCCTGCTTTTGCGTTGGTCTCTCAGTATTATCTCTACCTCTCTATCTAGTACTCATTGCCCCTCGCTGCTGATCACTGATTCACTTTTTCTTAGCAACCCCGCTCTAGAAAAATGAATGATTGATCACTCTGGTGTGTTCTCCAACTGACCCTCAAGCCTCCTCTTATACCTTTCCTGTTGGTCCTTCAACGGCCGAGATTAAATATCTAATCAATGGCTAAGATTATATTTGGCTTGATCCATGACTTTTGGAAACTTCTAACCTAGTTTTATATTAATACCCATTAATATTTTATTTTTCCTAAGTTTATACTTAGGAACTCCATTAAAAATATCAATTATTTTAATATCTCTCAAACCAGGTGCAAACTGTCCAAACCATTTCTGGGTCTTGGAGATCTCATGTTCTTTAGCCTCTCCACTAATTTTCATGGCTAGAGCACATCCTATGCTACCCCAAATCAACATCATGTTCCTTAGCCTCTCCACCAAATTTAAAGGCTAGAGCACATCCAATGCTACCAAAAATCAACACTTTTGGCTTCCTGGTATGAGGTAGCAGATGGAATTACTAGCATATCTTGTTCATTCATGGGATGTGCAAGCACATGAATTCAGATTTGGGGAACATTTACTCAAGATAATAGTAGAGGACATATATTTTATGACAGGTTTATCCATGAGAGGTGCCCCCATCTCTCTCCTAGGTGGGAGAAGGGGTGGAGAAACGGTGAAAGATTATATTGCCACTTATTGTAGACCTCAATCCAAGCCAACTAGAGATGGAAATATTAGCATAAAATATGTAACCCATTTTCCCTTAAGAACGATCTTATTCATCATTGCCAGATTGGCAGGTAGCTCAACACTTCATGTAGCTAGTAGATCATACATGCAGTATGGTGTGGAGTGTTTGGAGCCAACAGTCTTCAACTAGAGTGAGGGAGTGTTGGTCAATATGAAGGAACAACTGTCTAAAGCAAGAGAGGGAAAGTTGAAAAACTTTGGCTATAGTTCCATCTTGGTCTCTTTTTCTCTAGAGCGAGTTACATTACTACAACCTCAACAAATTATGCTCGAGCCCATTGATTTGAGGGTTCCACGGATGAGGAAGTGGATAGATCATATGTCCCAACATGCAGGTCCATCGGTGATCAATTTTTCAACAGCCTTCGTTGGATGGCTACGTAGAAATTTCATTATCATCAATGATTATTCATACATAGGCATGTATTTTTGTGACGACCCTGAGCTCGTGCTTCCTAATGGTGAGCGATGGGGTGTTACAGGTAAGATATTTACAATTTTTTGTGTTTTTGATGTTTCTGAGACTAAATTATTGATTTTTTCATACATATATTGTGCTTGTTCGACCGATAGGTGCTTCATATCTTCATTGTGTAGGAGAACAGCCAGAGGCGGCAATGTTGAGAAATGGCAACAATAAATTCCAATTTAATTTTTCCTTGAACTAAACTGAGAATTAAAATAAAATTCTATTTTCATAGCAACTTGTAAATAGTTAATTAAGTTTAATTAACTTAATTATCTTATGAATTTTGAGTTGGAATTCTTTATGTAGTCATGTATATGTTCTCCCTAAATTTTAGGGGTCTAGTATGAGTTTAAATTGAGTTGGAAATTAGATCACTCAGTTTACTGAGTTAAGTTCAGTTAAATTAGTTCCAAAATGTTTGTGGAACTAATAGAGAGTTAACAGTCAGTTGGTGCACTAGTGCATCCACAAGTGTCACTCTAGTTAACTGAATATTCCCTCATCAGAAACTCATGCATGTCGATTCTGAGAAAGACCCAGTTGAGACTAGAGTGCAGGGACAGTGTACTATCAGTTGTATTATTTACTGGAGTGTAAATATCATGCATGCATCAGAGATTGATCCTATGTTTGGATTGCGCAGTTTTGGAAGCATGAATTCCCTTTAAATACAGGTTATTCATCCTAGGAATTACGCAAGATATTAGGGGCTTGGAGAGCTGCAGAATTGGCTAAGTGTTGGCCAAGAGCTTGCTTGTGAGCTGAGAGAGTTGAGCATACTTGTGCGGAATTGTTTTAGTGAGAACAAGCTTTGTATCTTCACTCATATTTATGATATATGAAATATAGATAGGCCATGTTTTGAGCAATGGCTTTCCCTAGGAAAACTTATTGTGTTATGTGACATTGATTTATCTTCTTCTTGTTCATATTGTTTTCATTGATCTATTGGCTTTTGCTGGTTAAAAGTAGAAGTAGATTCTTGTATTTTGCTTTAGTACATTGCATGAGATTGTGAATCTACAAGAAATTCTACATGGTATCGGAGTTTAGAACAATATACTGGAGGAGATTTTGAAGTTTTGATTTTTGGGTTACACGTGAAATTCGAATTTGCAATACATACTTCAAGATCGGTAAATGGCGTTCTATGGTTTGCGGCTCAAGTATGCCTTGGAAGGAAACTCGAATTTTATAGTCTAGAGGGATAGAATGGAGGTTGTGCCAAAGGATAATGGCTTGAAGGAATTCTTTGATCAATAAATTCCTAAGCAAGCAGCATCGGATGCACATCATTTGGCCGAATGGAAGAAGTGTGTGGCGAAGGTGAGGCATTTAATCCTTGAGGGAGTTAGAGACCACATTGTCTCAAGTCTCCATGGCAAGGAAACTTCGTATGCTATGTGGAAAACATTGACGGACTTGTATCAGAATAGTAGTGATCAAAGGAAATTGGCACTGAGGGACAAACTTCGAAAAATCAAAATGGAGAAAGTAGAGAGACGATTCCAAAATACTTGACAAAGTTCGCTTAGTGTCGTGATGAAATTGGAAGTGTTGTAATCATGGTTTCCAAGGATGATATGGTGAGTCTTTCTCTTATAGTACTCCCAAAGAGTTGGCATAGTTTTCAGGACTCCGTCAATGGTCAGATTTGGTGCAGAAGGAGATCAGGAGGAACATCAGGGATGACTCTTCATCAAAGACTAATGATGAAGAGAACTGTGCCTTAGAAATTAAGGCGAAGAAGGGGAAAGAGAAAGATTCCCATTCCAAATCAGATTCTTATCATGAAGGTAAGAAGAAATACATGACGAAATTTAAGTTCTTTCATTTTCATGGGTTGGGCCATTTTTCTACAAATTGTCCACTCAAGAAGTCCAAGAAGAAGTCCTCAAGAGGAGCGGCAGGTGAGGCTTTGGCATCTCAATTCGAATTAGAATTTTCCCTCATTTTATGCATGGTGTCATCAATGATGGGAACTGTATGGTACTTAAACAGTGGAGATTCATTCCACATGACTAACGACAAAGAGTTATTCAGTGACCTGGAGGAGAAAGATCTCTAGATGCATATTGATATGGGTGATGACGGGAAGTATAATGTTACTGGATTGGGCACGATTGCATTTAAGAGGGAGCATGTGGCTCCACTATCCTTGAAGAATGTTATGTATGTTCCGAGGATAAATAAGAACTTGGTATCTATTGCCATGCTTGAGGATAGAGGCTATGATGTGATCTTCTCGAAAGGAAAGGCATTCCTTCGACACATAGCCACGGGTCAAGTAAAGAACTTCAAAATAGACCTTCAAACTTGATTATAATTTTGTGCCCTAATCAAACCTTAATGAAACCTTAAACTCCCTGCAACAGATCTTGTGTTATAAGCTCATGAGGGCCAAAAAATTACAGAGGTCTTCTCACAAGATAGTTCATTGAAAAGTGCTAGCTAAAGAAGGATATGAGGGTCACTATTTATATAAATGTCTTGAGTTGAGAGGCTCCTCAACAAGTGAACATCGGAGGGATTTTAGGAGCATAAAAAATTATTAATTATTGACTATTAAATGACCAAAACCAATCATGAGTTCCATGCCACAACCCATGGGGTTTTAGCTCACTAACTGGGGTTACTAACTTCAAACAAGAATAACTCTCAAACCATGAAGAACTACATAGCGTTCCATATATCAACGGAAATATCTCGACGAGTAGAATCCATCTAGAAGATCCTTGAATCAGAATAGGATGAGTTTTCAAGTCAAAAATCCCATGCAAGATCAAGTTAGCCCCTGGTGCTGCTTGGGTTGACATCAATGACAACCATTGATCAACACTTTCCTTAACCGAGGAAGATCTCTCCTAGCTTATGCCACACTTATAACCCCAAGAAGTAATGCATCAAACCTAGATCCTTCATTTCAAACTTAGAGGTCAACTCCCTCTTACGCTAATCAATGAGATTTTTTTTCTCCTGTAAAAAACAAGTCATCAAAATTTAACAAAAATATCACAGGCTCACCTTTAAAAATGTCATAGTAAATATTGGGATCAACATCACTCTTGGTGAAACCAAGACTCATTAGGAATCCATCAATCCAAGAATACTAAGTTCGAGATTCCTGCTTGATTTCATACAAATCCTTCTTCAGTCTACATACATGAGACTCCTTCTCATGTACCTAGAAGCCCTGAGGTTTCTCTATGTACACTTATTCCTCAATCACTCCATTGAGGAAAGTGATTTTCACATCCATAATGCAATTTCCAACCCATAATAGAAGCAATAGAAATAATAGTTCTAATAAAAGTGTATCTGGCAACTGGAGAAAATGTCTCTTCATAGTCCTCTCCCTATTTTTGGGAGAACCCTCTTGCCACGAATATTGCTTTGTACTTCTCTATTCTGCCATCTATCACATGCTTGATTTTGTAGATCCACTTTGAAGTCACCACTGACTTCCTCCCAGGTCTCAACACAATTTCCCACACATCATTCTTCATGATGGACTTCCCAAGTCTCAGCACAATTTCTCACACATCTTTCTTCATGATGGAATGCTATTCCTCAATCATGGAATCCTTCCAAACTTGTTGACCTGCTTCCTCCTTATAGTTGGATGGCTCAGAATCAATGATGTGACTTATCAGTGTTGCATATCTTGAGTACTTCTTAGGACATTTGCTTTCCCTGAAGGTACCACCGAGAGCTACATGCCCCTTTGCATCCTTTAATGTACTTTGAATCCATGCTGACCTCTTCTTGGATTCTAGAACAATGCCCCTAAGTGTATCCACTGGCTCATTAGGCCCTTCAGGGTCTTCCTGTTGATTTAAAGGATTTTCCACATGTACAAAAGGACCTGAACCCACATATTTAGGAGCCTCTTTGTAACAGCATTGGTGAAAATTCCATGTAATAAAAGTTAATAAAGGAAAAATAATAACCACGGTTGATAGGACACTTATTCCAAGCTGAATGTTGGGCAAAAGCATAGTGATGTGGATCATTGGTGATTGATTAATGGCCAAGGAAATTGGCAAAGGCAATGGCTAAGGCTTTGGAAAGGAAAATAAAATTTTTGGTACATTTATTTATGAAAATAATGGAAATTAGGAGAAAAGGGAGGTGAAAGGTCACATGTTGCACGTGAGGAGGAAAATGAAGGAAAATAATGGAAAATGAAGAAAATACAGGCCTCATTCATAAAAAGGCTTATGAGGATCAGTTGGTAACCATTTCTCAGTTCAATTTTGGAGCTCTCTCATTATTCTCTCTCTTTCTCCTACTCTTGGATACTTAAATTTTTCTTGGAGCACTCTTGGAGGTTGTGGCATACTTGTATTTTGGAGCAAGAAGGAAAAGGAAGAGCAGGAAGTCGCAAGAGAGCATTGAGAACAACAGCTACAATGGATTTTTCTTGTAGGTACCGAGTTGCATGTATGTTTTTCCTCACTAGTTTTTGCATGCATAGCATATGCATGTGGTTTTTTGGTTATGATATGTCATGGGCATGGAGGATGGTCGCGATTTACAGTAGATTTTCCTAGCCTTGCCATTTTCAGGATAGCCATGGAGATTGTGGGTTTATTTCCTTGTTTTGTTTTGGTTTTATCTCATGTTTCTTTAGCTTGGGTTGAGTTACTAGTTCCTGGAGCCCTGGTTGGACAAATGCTTTGGAGCCTTGTAACAGCTTGGGTTGAGTAACTAGTCCCATAGCCTTGGTTGGAAAAATGCTCTGGAGACCTTGGTGGGTTGATTTACTAGTCATGGAGCCTTTGTTGGGCAAACGCTCTAGAGCCTAGTAAAAGTTGTGCGTTGAGTTACTAGTCCTGGAGCCTTGGTTGGAACAAATGCTTTGGAGTCGTGGAAGGCTTGGATAGAGACCACTCTGATGATTGTTTTGTGATGTTTGACCATGAGGAGAAATCACTATTTTGATGGGTTGAGGTGGAGGGCCTCTGGAATCCCTGGATGGTTTTGGATTGATGTGTTCTATGAGATCCCACATTCATGCTTGGAATATGGCTCGGGGTGAATGGATGAATAGAGATTTGGCTCAGCCATTCTATAGTCAGGTGGAACGTGGAAGTCCCATCCCGGGTTTGGATTTTGCATCATTGATATGAGGTTATTTCTCCTTGTATTTCTATGAGTATTATATTGGTTTAAATGTGGATCATATGGTTGTGATTTCATTGGTATTTCTACTGCTAGTATTCTACTTATGTATGTGTTTTATGACAGTAGCTATGTATGGCTCTCATCATGTTTTTACTTGAAAATGAATGAACAATGTATCTATGACCTAATGGATGAAATGGTAGTTAATGTGTTGAGGCATCAATGGCTCTTAGTGATTGTTAGCTAAGTATGAGACCCCTATGCTCAGATATGTTATTTACACCTGTAAATTACATATTCGTGATATGTTTGACGAAATGCCTATCATGGCTAGTAGGGGTCCAGTAAGGCCTTATTCAAGTAATCGCATTTATACTGTCATTTCCTTGTTATCTCACTGTTCTGAAGGTGTCATTCAATTCTGGGCAGCAACCTGGGCTCTGGGCCTGAAAAAGTGGCTCAAATCCCGAGGACAATGGCACAGCACTGAGCAAAATAGTCCCTGGACGCTAGCATGCCTATAGCATGGGAGCGCCTGGAGCCTCTTGAACGCTGGAAGGCATATAGCATGGGAGCATCCGGGGGTCAAGTGATAAAAAACCTAATTGGGACCCAGGGGCTGGTTGGACAAAAGGTTGGGATGGTTCTTGAGGGTCCTAATGTTGATGTTCAAGGTCTATATGGTGTGTTTTCGTTGGTTCCACTTCCTTAATGTGAATTAGGAGGTCGAATTATATCATAGTGGCCTCTCATCACATGTTTACCCCAGCAGGCCGGTTGCTTGGGTAGATGTGGGAGGGGGGTGTTACAGAGTGGTATCAGAGCATGGTTCACCCCTCGGACTGGATGGGCTATGTGCATTGGTCATGGATGCATCTCGGTTGTATGTGTGTCTCTTATGCTTGCATTCCATGTGTTTGTTGCATTTGCATGGTGTTGATCATGGTTGTAGTGATGTCGCCTTTTGGAAGTTGATGTTGTTATTGTGGAGTGCATCGTCATGAGTGTTTGACTCGTTACATCTTGTTATATGTTTCTTACATGTATCATTCTTGTCTACTTGGTTGCATTCTTATATAACACATATTTAATTAAATTTGGAATTAAATAGTGGATCTAGAATTTCAAAATAACCAAAAAGCTAAATTCTAATCATGTCCTTGTAATAAAATATTTCCAATTTTAATGAAATATGTGTTATATGCTTGGTTACATTCTTGTGTGATTGGTTACATGTAGCATTCTTGTAAGCTTGGTTTCAAGTATTGTTCGCTTATGCTTAATTATATGTGTTTATGCATGAGTGTGGTTGATTATGCATTGCTTATGTATGTTAATGTTTGCATGTGATCAAGTGTACATTGATGTAATGGTTGTTGTCATGCATGAGGTCGTGATATGCTTTGTTAATAAGGTCATGCATTGATGATTAGACCCTAGCTAGAATGATGGTTGCATGGTTATATGCTTATGTGTTATGTTTCTATATGCTGACATGATTATGTTATACATGTATCATGTTGATTTGTTGATCTTCCAGACAAGGTATCATCCCTGAGCTATACTAAGGTAAGTTGGTTTATTATGATTTGGTTTAGCTTATATGATATGCCTTACAGGAAGAATATCAAATGGCTAGCAAGATGGTAGACTACAAAGACTCTCCCTATGAATCAAATGAGCAATATGGTGTTTGTAATTCTTCCGATTTTGTAGATACACTGAGAATATTAAAGGAATAAATAAGGAGTTGTAAGGTAGATAATGACATAATCATACAGGTACAAGAGAAGCTAGCAAAGGTAAATGCAGTGATACTTCATAGTTTGTCAAATTTACAGCGCAGTGACCACTTCGGATCAGCCATGAGCAGGAGGAAACAATTAATGGGTCATATGGTAGTAGGTCGCATGGGGATCATAGGTCAGATAGAGAGGACACAGTGAGAGATGGCATATTGTTGGACACTCTGGATAGGAGAGGTGACAGACACAGGTACCATTCTAGTTCTGGTTCTGACAGGCATGATGATCGATATCATTATCATCCGTACAGGAGGAGTGATAAGGGATACTTGCTAGATGATTTTAAGAAATCAAAGCCACCTAAATTTGATGGAGAGGTGAAGAAATCGCAGTATGGCGAGGCATGGTTGCTTGGCAGGAGGAAGCTCTTCAAGCTGCATGACTATTCAAAGAACATGAAAGCCAGAGTAGCTACATTCAGTCTAAAAGGTAAAGCAAACATTTGGTGGGAAGATGTGAAGAATGTTAGAGGTATACATGAGGAAGACTTGAATTGGAGTGAGCTTGAACGATTATTCAAGAAAAATTATCTATCAAAGAGATACTTTGATGACAGGGCAAAAGAATTCTATGAGCTAAAGATGGGATCTATGACAGATGATGAGTACACTAGTAAGTTCTTGGAGCTATTGAGTTATGTGTCTTACCTCAAGGAGTAGAATATCAAGATTCAGAGATTCGCTAGTGGGTTACCAATGGCATTCAAAGACATAATTGAGTTTGATGAGCCGAGATCATTGAAGGAGGCCATCTAAAAGCTAAAGCATTGATATGAACAATCGAAGTGCAAGTCTGAGACTAAGCCAGACTAGAAAGGTAATGCAAAGAACAAGGGAAAATGGGACAAGACATGAGTAAGACCACATGATTCAGGTAATAAAGAGAATGTTGTGCCACTTAAGAGATTCAATGCATTTGGCAGAGGATATGGACATCAATCTGAGGAGCAGAGTGAGGAGCCCGTGCGGTGTTGAATTTGTGGAGGAGAGCATCGCAGGAGATATTGTACACAGTATAAGGGTGGTAGGACTCAGATATATAATATACAGGAGGCACAGACTATTGGGGATGTTGGTCAGAGTGTCCCTCGTATCTATGCAGCATTGGATAACAAATAGGAAGACCATCAGGCATCTATCATTTATATGGATGGTAAGCTTTGTGATCAAGTTATTTATATTTTGATTGACCCTAGATCTAATTATAGCTATGTTAGTTTTGACTTGGAGGATAAGTGTGGTTTGAGTAAGGAATTGCATGAATAATCTTGGTTAGTGTAGTTGGCTACCGGTACAAAGAAGTGAGTTCATTATTGGGTAAGAGCTTATGCATTTGATTTGAATGGTATGCCTACCATAGCACATTTGAATGTATTACCGTTGGGATCATACAGTGTGTTGTTGGGCGTGGATAGGTTGTACCTTCATAGAACCAAGGTGGATTGTTATGATAAGGCCATTGAGTTCTTGGATTACAATGGAGAACCTAGAGTCTTACAGGGAAAGAAGAAAGCCACATCAGTTAGGATGGTAACAAATATGCAGGAAAAGCACATTCGCAGGAAAGGGTGTATGTTATTCGGTGCACATTTCTAGTGACAAAGGTAAGGAAGTTGAGGATGTAGATGTGTTGAGAAAGTACCCAGTTCTAAAACAGTTTCAGGATGTATTTCCTAAGGACATTACAAATTTTCCACCTCACATGGAAGTATAATTTTCTATTGAGTTGGTGCCAGGGGCAGCTTTGGCATCAAAAGCACCTTACAGGATAAGTACACCTGAGTTGGTAGAGTTGAAGCTACAGTTGAAGGAAATGTTGGACAAGGGATGCATTAGGCGAAGTGTATCAACTTGGGGTTCATCAGTCTTGTTTGTGAAGAAGAAAGATGGTACTCTCAGATTATGC
Source organism: Pinus tabuliformis (assembly GCA_031772625.1). NCBI lineage: Eukaryota > Viridiplantae > Streptophyta > Pinopsida > Pinales > Pinaceae > Pinus > Pinus tabuliformis. Next base: position 304,501,862 of record CM062818.1, read on the forward strand.
ATTGACTACAGGTAGTTGAACAAAGTGACCATCAAGAACAGGTATCCGTTACCGAGGATTGATGACTTGTTCTACCAGTTGAAGCGAACAGTAGTGTTCTCGAAGATTGATTTGAGATCCAAACACCACCAGGTACACATAAAATAGGAGGAAATTTACAAGACATATTTCCAGACTAATTATGGGCATTGTGAGTTTGTTGTAGTTCCATTCGGTTTGATTAATGCTCCAGCTACATTTATCTGCTTGATGAATAGTGTGTTGCATCTGCATTTGGATAAGTTTTTTATTGTGTTATTGATGACATATTGGTATATTCTAAAAATCAGGAAGAGCGTGCCAAGCATTTAGCAGCAGTGTTGAGGTTGTTGAGAGAGCATCAATTATATGTTAAATTCGGCAAGTGAAATTTCTTTCAGACTGAGGTGCACTACTTGGGACAAGTTGTCTCCAAGGAGGGCATTGCAATAGATCCAGAAAAGATAAGGGCCATCATGGAGTGGGTTGCTCCTAGGAATGTAGATGAGATAAGATATTTTATGGGATTGGCAGGTTGTTACAGGAGGTCCATCAAGAACTTCTCACAAATCGCTTATCCTATTACATCATTGCAGAGAAAATGTAATAAGTTTGAATGGACAAAAGAGTGTGAGGTTAGTTTTGAGCAGCTTAAGCAGTTGTTGACACATGCACCAGTGTTAAAGATTGCGAATCCAGACAAAGAGTTTGTAGTATCCATAAATGCTTTCAAAAATGACTTGGTGGAGTCCTTATGTAGGAGGGGCAGGTGGTATGCTATGAGTCGCGAAAACTAAATGAGCAAAAGCAAGACTACCCCACACGTGATCTTGAGTTGGCAGTGATCATACATGCATTTAATATTTCGAGACACTATATTCTGGGCCAGATATTTGTGTTGATGAGTGATCACAATGGGTTACAATATCTATTTGACCAATCGAACCTGAATGGTAGGTAGGCTCAGTGGTTGGCCACTACAAGTGAGTTCAATTTCAAGAATAGATATATCAAGGGTGAAGAGAACAAGGTGGCAGATGCTCCTAGCAGGTGGATACAGGTAAATCACTTAGCAGCTATGAGCTCCTATTGGATAGACTTACAGAATATGATCTTGTAGGCAAGTCAGAAGGATGTCACGTATATGGAGATTATGCAGAGGTTGCAATAGAGTACAAGTATAGGTAAATGTGGTGGTACAGGTACAGGTACAGGTCCAGGATCAGAGGATGTGGACTATTGCCTTACAATAGATGGATTGGTTAGGTTCAGAGACAGGATATATGTGTCAGATAGCAGTGAGCTCAAGAAGGTGATCTTGAGGGAGTTTCATGCGAAACCTTATTTAGGTCACACAAGTTATCAGAAGACATTGATTGTAGTGAAGAAATTTTATTATTGGATGAATCTAAATAAGGATGTAGCATAGTATGTGGCTAGGTGTTTTGATTGTCAGCGTGTTAAGGAAAAATGTAAGCATCCAGGTGGACTTCTACCATCGATTATGATTCCAGAATGGAAATGGGAGGTCATTTCCATGGAATTCATCGCAGGTTTTCCGAGGACAGTGAAACAACATGATTCCATCATGGTTATTGTGGACAGGTTGACAAAGGTTGTTCACTTCATTCCAGTGAAGTCTACGTTCTCAGCTAATAATGTAGCACAGGTATTCATCAGAGATGTGGTCACACTGCATGGTGTTCCGAAGAAGATCGTTTCAGGCAGGGATGCAAAGTTCACTTCCAAGTTTTGGAAGGAGTTGCTTGCAAATTTGGGCACAGAGTTGGCCTTTAGTACAGCTTATCATCCGTAGAAAGATGGACATACAAAAAGGGTCAATGGGAAATTGGAGGACATGTTTAGGATGTATGTGATGCATCAACAATGAAAGTGGGAAGAGTATATTCCACTGGTAGAGTTCGCTTATAACAATGGGTATCAAGAATATTTGAAGATGAGTCTATTTGAGGCATTATATGGGCGGAGTTGCAATACTCACAACAATTGGAGTGATCCAGTTAACAGGGTGTTGATTGGACCAGACATGTTGGCAAAAATGGAACAGGAGATGCAGGTTATATAGAAGAATCTAAAGGTAGCATAGGATAGGCAAAAGATCTATGCAGATCAGAACATGTTATTCAAGGAGTTCCAGGTTGGGGAACAGGTGTACTTGCGCATCAAACCAAAGAAGAGCTCCTTATGATTGGATTATGCGCCAAGCTGGCACCACGGTTTTGTGGACCCTTCAGTATTGTGGAGAGGATTGGCCCAGTAGCCTATCGACTTGCATTGCCTCTGATAATGAAATTCCATGATTTTTTCCATGTGTCATTACTAAAGAAGTTTGTTAAAGATGTTGATCATGTGATTGACTGGTCTGTATTGCGGGTGGAACCAGATGCAGAATTCCAGTCGGAGCCTCAATATATATTGCAGAAAAATGTGCTCATGCTCTGGAACCGAGCAATTGAGCAAGTTAAAGTGCAATGGAAGCACTTTGGTCTTGATGAAACTACATGGGATATGGTGGATCATATGCGAGCTATGTATCCTTCCTTGTTTTCCGGTCGAGGCAAAGATGTTTTCGTGTGGTGTTTTCGTATGTCTTGGTATATGTTTTGATACATGTTTTGGTGATGTTTAATATATGTACATAAGTATATGGATGTAAATGCCTCCATGAGTTGTGTTATAAAGCTCCAATAAGCGGTACGAGTGTCATGTCATTATGATGTTATATTTGTTATGTTTTCATGTTGGTTTTCTTCTCAGCGGGTTGATCATTGTAAATATTGCAACGACCTAAGTTATAAAGCTCCATTGTCAATCATTTTTCTTATAACAATATTGTTTTTATAGGTGTTTTTGAACACCGAAGGCGGTGTTCCCCCAAGGGGGAGGGTTCTGTAACATCCCTAGTGAAAAATCCATGTAATAAAATTTAATAAAGGCAAAATAATAACCACGGTTGATGGGACACTTATTCCAAGCTAAATGTTGGGAAAAATCATAGTAATGGGGATCATTGATGATTGATTAATGGATAAGGAAATTAACAAAGGCAATGGCTAAGGCTTTGGAAAGGAAAATGACATTTTTGCACATTTATTTATGAAAATAATGGAAATTAAGATAAAAGGGGGTGAAAGGTCACATGTTGCATGTGAGGAGGAAAATGAAAGAAAATACTGGAAAATGAAGAAAAAAGAGGCCTCATTCATAAAAAGGCTTCTAAGGATTAGTTGGTAACCTTTTGTTAGTTCAGTTTTGGAGCTCTCTCATTATTCTCTCTCTTTCTCATACTCTTCGATACTTAGAGTTTTCATGGAGCACTCTTGGAGGGTGTGGCATACTTGGATTTTGGATAAAGAAGGCAAAGGAAGAGGAGGAAGGCGCAAAAGAACATCGGGATCAGCAGCTACAATGGATTTTGCTTGCAGGTATCGAGTTTCATGTTGATTTGGGGTAGCATCGGATGTGCTCTAGCCACGAAATTTGGTGGAGAGGTTGGGGAACATGAGATATCCAATACCCAGAAAGGGTTTGGGCAGATTCTAAACAGTTCATGAGATATTAAAATAATTAATATTTTTAATGGAGTCCCTAAGTCTAAACTTAGGGAAAATAAAATATTAATGTGTATTAATATGAAACTGTGTTAGAATGGTCCAAAAGACATGGATCAAGCCAAATCTAATCTAAGTCGTTGATTAGGGAATTAATCTCGGCCATTGATATGTTAACAGGAAAAGTATAGGAGGTGGCTTCAGGGTCACTTGGAGAACACACCAGAGTGATCAGTCATTCTATTCTCTAGAGCGGGGCTTGCTAAGAGAGATATAATTAGTGATCGGGAGTTGTAGCTGAGGGGAATTGAGTACAGAGAGACAGAGAGGCAGAGATAGTGCCAGGAGAGCAACACAGTAGCTGGGGAGAGTGACGCAGAACCATCCAGGGCTCACGCAGGGCCATGCAAAGGCAGTCGAGAGCTGCGCAGAGCCTCAGAGAGGCCAGCGTTGCCGACGCAGAGGGCCAGAAGGCTGACGCAGGGCCTCCTAAGGCTGACGTAGACCCATCCAAGGTGACACAGGGCCAGCACTGGGCAGAGAGAGGCTAACACAATCCAGAGAGGGCATACGCTGGGGTTTCTGGGGAAGATTGGTGCTAAGGAGCTACTGGAAGGATTATCTGGGGTTTTAGCCAGTAGATTTATCTCAAAGTGAGAGGTATTACTGCCAAGGAAATTCTCTATTGGATAGGTCAGTTTCGACACCCAAATTGTACTCTGATATTGCTTAATAAGAAAACCCTCAGATAGTTGCACCGGTTTTCCCACATTGGGTTTTTCCGGGGACATTGGTCCAAAAATAATGGTGTCATATGGTGTGATTGTTTCTGTTTCTTTCAGTTGTTAATATGTAATATGTTGAGCATGCACTAGTGTTTATTTTCAGTATTTACATTGTAAATAACTTGTTAAGTAACAGAACAAGTAGGTAGGAATAAATTAGATAAAGTGCATGGAGGGTTTCTAACTAAGTAGAGTTAGAAACATCAACATGGTATTAGAGGGTGATTGTAGATCATAGGAGGACTGAGGAAATCAGCCGAGCGGAGCAATAGTAGTAGAAAAATAGTTGTCTCGAGGTGATAGAAGTTGTTTCGAACAGAGCAGCAACAAGGGAATAGTGACGCTGTGCCTGCATCATCAAGGGTGAACCAGGAAGAGGCAGCGCGGAGGCTAAGGAAGGAAAAGGGAGCCTCACGCAGAGCAACGTAGAAGTTGGGAGGGCTGACGTAGTTGGCTGAGGAGGTCGGGTTGCTAGTGTCGTGATTACGAAGAGCCTAGGAGCTCTCACCTTCATGTTGTTGGGGTTTAGAAGGCTGTGGGAATATTGCAGAGTGGAGCTGGTGAGGTACTGTAATCAGAACAGTACCTGACAGAGCAAGGCCAAGAATAGTGAGTTGCTACCGAGGATTTCTAGCCGAGGAACCTAGTTCAGTGGTGCGGTTTCACAAGATGATCAAAGTAGGGGGCATCTCGACAGCGGCAGAAGGATTTCCAAGAGGTAAATCATGACTCAGAGGGAGTCCAGAAGAGAACTTCCATACGGGAAGTAGATACTCGGAGGAGTTGAACAGAGAACTTCCAGGAGGGAAGTAGAAGAGCATCATGGCACTACACGGAATAAGGGACCAGGATAGATTGGACGAAGCATCAAACTTCGCAGTCTAGAAGGCCATAATATTATCCATACTTGACAGAAATCATGTCAAGAACTTCACCTTGAAGGTTATAGCTATCCCAGTCGACCCCAATGATAACGACAAGTACGAGGAGGCAATGGCGAGGGCCAAGAGCATCATCCTTGACGAGGTCAAGGACCATGTAGTACCACACATTTCCGAGAAGGAAATGGCATATGAGATGTGGGAGGCCCTCAAGAAATTGTACCAGCATACTTTTGTGCATAGAAGAATGCTACTTGACAATCAGTTGAGGTCGTATCAGATGAAGAAGGGAGAACCAATTGACACCTTCCTCAGAGGACTGAATGAGATCCGAGATCAGTTGACTGCTATAGAAGCCATGCCGGATCAGGAGTTGATGGTGAGGACAGCCCTGAATGTTGTCTCAGAAGACTGGGAGGTATTTGTCCAGAGTATACTGGGCAGAGGGACTCTCCCAACTTGGGATGAGATGTGGGTGGCTCTTTGTTAGGAAGAGATCAGACGGCAGTTGAAGATGGGTAGCAGCAACAAGGGGATAAAAGTTAAGCAGGAAGAGGAAGATGTTTCCCTAGCATCTGAAAGCACGAGAAGTGGAAGAAGAAGGATCTCTCCAAGATCAAGTGCTTCCACTGTGGGGAGTTGGGTCATTATGCGATCCAGTGTCCAAGGAAGAAGAGTAAGGAAGAGTCTTCTAAGACTAAGGCAGCGCCATCAAGGGCAGAGAAGGAAGTTTTGACAGGCGATGACTGTGCCATGAGTGCACACGCACCACTTGAGCAGAAGTGGGGAGACATCGAGCTGTAGTCAAATAGACTACAGGTGATGAGGGACAGGATCCTCGAGGTACCCAGCCTATTTGGATTAGACCTTGCTACGGGAGCCCCGAAGAGGAGTAGCAGGACTAGATGAGTCGGGTAGAGGCAGATGCAGATGGAGCAGCAGAGAGAGCTACAGTGCGGGAGTCCCAAGACAGCACGAGGCTAGCAGGTTTCAGTAGTGCGAGAGGCACAGGAGTGTTGCACCAGTGCAGGATGGCACAGATAGGTGTGCAATGGTGCGAGATGCAAGGAGTTGTTGCAGCAGCGCAGAGGTCAGAGAGGGAGCACTTGTCAGCGACAGAGGGATCTTTAGGATCAAGAGGGTCTCTAGCCCAACAAAGAGGTCAGAGTGAGATCAGTTACTTACTTCTCAGTAAATGGGTTGCAGTGCAGCAGTGGGCAGCATGATGCAACATGATGAGAGGAGGTGCAGTGCGGATGCAGTGCTGGGAGAAAGGACCAGTAGCAGCACGGATGCAGAGGGAGTTTTCGTACAGATGCAGCAATGGCAGTGGCAGAACCATGGGCAACAATACAGGCTACAGCAGTGCAGAGGATGGTGGGTAGCAGGCCTAGCATCAGGACAGGGACTGATTCCGAATGATCAGAGTACTACTCAATGAGGAGTATTGCTAGAGCACAGTCCTCGCTAAGAGGGAGTGTTCATTTGGGGTAGCATCAGATGTGCTCTAGCCACGAAATTTGGTGGAGAGGTTGGGGCACATGAGATATCCAATACCCAGAAAGGGTTTGGGAAGATTCCTAACAGTTCAGAAGATATTAAAATAATTAATATTTTTAATGGAGTCCCTAAGTCTAAACTTAGGGAAAATAAAATATTAATGTGTATTAATATGAAACTGTGTTAGAATGGTCCAAAAGACATGAATCAATCTAGATCTAATCTTAGCCGTTGATTAGGGACTTAATCTCAGCCATTGATATGTCAACAGGAAAAGTATAAGAGGAGGATTGAGGGTCACTTGGAGAACACACCAGATTGATCAGTCATTATATTCTCTAGAGCAGGGTTTGCTAAGAGAGATAGAATTAGTGATCGGGAGTTGCAGCTGAGGGGCATTGAGTACAGAGAGACAGCGAGGCAGATATAGTGCCAGGAGAATAGCACAGTAGCTGGGGAGAGTAACGCAGAGCCAGCCAAGGCTCACGCAGGGCCATGCAGAGGCAGCCGGGAGTTGCATAGAGCCTCAGAGAGGCCAGCGTTGCTGACGCACAGGGCCAGAAGGCTGATGCAGGGCCTCCTAAGGCTGACGCAGACCCATCCGGGGTGACGCAAGGCCAACGCTCGACAGAGAGAGGCTGACGCAGTCTAGAGAGGGCAGACGTTGGGGTTTCTGAGGCAGATTGGTACTAAGGAGCTGCTAGAAGGATTATCCGGGGTTTTAGCTAGTAAATTTGTTTCAAACTGAGAGCTATTACTGCCAAGGAAATTCTTTGTTGGGTAGGCCAATTTCGGCACCCAAATTGTACTCTGATATTGTTTAATAAGAAAACCCTCAGATAGCTGCACCGGTTTTCCCACATTGGATTTTTCCAAAGACATTGGTCCAAAAATAATGTTGTCATATGGTGTTCGTTTTTGTTTCTTTCAGTTGTTGGTCTGTAATATGTTGAGCATGCACTAGTGTTTATTTTTAGTATTTACATTGTAAATAACTTGTTAAGTAACGGAACAAGTAGGTAGGAATAAATCAGATAAAATGCATGGAGGGTTTCTAACTAAGTAGAGTTAGAAACTTCAACATTGCATGTATGTTTTTCCTCACTAGTTTTGGCATGCATGGCATATGCATGTGGTTTGTTGTTTATGACCTGTCATGGGCATGGAGGATGACCGGGATTGATAGTGGATTTAACTAGCCTTGCCATTTCTTGGATAGCCATGGAGATTATGGGTTTATTTCCTTGTTTTGTTTTGGTTGGGTCTCATGCTTCCTTAGCTTGGGTTGAGTTTCTAGTTCATATATCCTTAGTTGGACAAACACTCTGGAGCCCTGTAACAGCTTGGGTTGAGTTACTAGTCCTGTAGCCTTGGTTGGACAAACGATCTGGAGCCCTCGGTGGGTTGAGTTACTAGTCATGGAGCCTTGGTTGGACAAACGCTTTGGAGCCGGGTAAAATTTGTGGCTTGAGTTACTATTCTTGGATCCTTGGTTAGAACAAACTCTCTAGAGCCCTGAAAGGCTTGGATAGAGACCAATCTGAAGATGGTTTTGTGATGTTCGACTATGAGGTGGAATCAGTGTTTTGATGGGTTGAGGTGGAGGACCTTTAGAAGCCCTAGATGATTTTGGATTGATGTGTTCTATGAGACCCCACATTCATGCTTAGAATATGGCACGAGGGTGAATGGATGAAGAGAGATTTGGCTCAGCCATTCTATGGTCGGGTGGAATGTGGAAGTCCCATCCCGGGTTTTGATTTTGCATCATCAATATGAGGTTATTTCTCCTTGTATTTATATGAGTATTATATTGGTTTATATGTGGATCATATGGTTGTGATTTCATTGGTATTTCTGCTGCTATTATGTTGGTTATGTATGTGTTTTATGACAGTAGCTATGTATGGCTCTCATCATGTTTTTACTTGTAAATGAATGAACAATGTATCTATGACCTAATGGATGAAATGGTAGTTAATGTGTTGAGGCATCAATGCCTCTTAGCGATTCTCAGCTAAGTATGAGACCCCTATGCTCAGATTTGTTATTTACACATATAAATTACATATTCGTGATATGTTTGGCGAAACTCCTATCATGGCTAGTAGGGGTCCAGTAAGGTCTTATTCATGTAATTGCATTTGTATTGTCATTTCCTTGTGATCTCACTATTTTGAACGTTTCATTCAATGTTGGGAAATGACCTAGGCTCTGGGCCTGAAAAAGTGGCTCAAATCCCAGGGACACTAGCACAACACTGAGAAAAATAGTCCCTGGATGCTGGCATGCATATAGCATGGGAGTGTCCAGAGCCTCCTGGACACTGGCAGGCCTATAGCATAGGAGCTTCTGGGGGTCAAGTAGTCGAAAATCTCAGTGGGACCCAGGGGTTGGTTGGCAGAAAGGCTAGGATGGTTCTTGAGGGTCCTAATGTTGATGTTCAAGTTCTGTATGGTGTATTTCTATTGGTTCCACTTCCTTAACGTGACTTAGGAGGTTGAATCATATCATAGTGGCCTCTCATCACATATTCACCCCGGCTGGCTGATTGCTTGGGTAGATTTGGGAGGAGAGTGTTACAGAGTGGTATCAGAGCATGTTTCACCCCTTAAACTGGATGGGTTGTGTGCGTTGGTCAGTCATGCATGTTGGTTGCATGTGTGTCTCTTATGCTTGCATTCCATGTGCTTGTTGCATTTGCATGGTGTTGATCATGGTTGTAGTGATGTCACCTTTTGGAAGTTGATTTTGTTATTTGGAGTGCATCGTCGTGAGTATATGACTGGTTACATGTTGTTATATGTCGCTTACATGTATCATTTTTGTATACTTGGTTGCATTCTTGTATGCTTGGTTACATTCTTGTATGATTAGTTACATGTATCATTCTTGTAAGCTTGGTTTCAAGTATTGTTTGTTTATGCTTGATTATATGTGTTTATGTGTGAGTGTGGTTGATTACACATTGCTTATGTATGTTAATGTTTGCATGTGGTCAAGTGTACAATGATGTAATGGTTGTTGTCATGCATGAGGTTGTGGTATGCGTTGTTGATAAGGTCATGCATTGATGACTGGACCCTAGCTAGAATGATGGTTGCATGGTTATATGCTTATGTGTTATGTTTCTATATGATGTTATGATTATGTTATACATGTATCACGTTGATTTGTTGATCTTTCAGACAAGGTATCCTCCCCGAGCTATACTAAGGTACGTTGGTTTATTGTGATTTGGTTTAGCTGACATGATATACCTTGCAGGAAGAATATCAAATGGCTAGAAAGATGATATACTACCAAGACTCTCCCTATGAATCAAATGAGCAGTATGGTGTTGGGAATTATTCTAATTTGGCAGATACACTGAGAATCTTAAAGGAAGAAATAAGGATTTGTAAGGCAAATAATGATAGAATCATATGGGCACAGGAGAAGCTAGCAGAGGTAAATGCAGTGATACTTCATAGTTTGTCAGTTTATCAACGACAGGAACCACTTCGGATTGGCCATGAGCAGGAGGAAAAAACAAATGGGTCGTATGGCAATAGGTTGCATGGGGTTCACAGGTCAGATAGAGGTGACACAGTGAGAGATGGCAAATTGTTCGACACTCCAAATAGGAGAGTTGATAGACACAAGTACCATTCTAGTTCTGGTTCTGACAGGCATGATGATTGATATCGTTATCATCCGTACAAGAGGAGTGATAAGGGATACTTTCCAAATGAGTTTAAGAAAGCAAAGCCACCTACATTTGATGGAGAGGTGAATAAATTACAGGATGCAGAGGCATGATTGCTTGGCATGAGGAATTTCTTCAGGCGACATGACTATTCAAAGAACATGAAAGCTAGAGTAGCTACATTCAATCTCAAAGGTAACGCAGACATTTTGTGGGAAGATGTGAAGAATGTCAGAGGTACATATGAGGAAGACTTGACTTGGAGTGAGTTTGAATGGCTATTCAAGAAGAAGTATCTATCGGAGAAATACTTTGATGACAGGGAAAAAGAATTCTATGAGCTAAAGATGGGATCTATGACAAATGATGAGTACACTAGCAAGTTCTTGGAGCTATTGATTTATGTGCCTTACCTCAAGGAGGAGAAGCCCAAGATTCAGAGATTCACTAGTGGGTTACCAATGGCATTCAAAGACAGAATTGAGTTCAATGAGCCTAGATGATTAGAGGATTCCATCTAAAAGCTAAATCATTTCTACGAACAATCGAAGCGCAACTCTAGGACTAAGCCAGACTGGAAATTTAATACAAAGAACAAGGGAAAATGGGACAAGAAGCGAGTAAGACCACAAGATTCAAGTAATAAAGAGAATGTTGCACCACCTAAGTGATTCAATGTGTCTGACAGAGGATAGGGACATCGATATGAGGAGCAGAATAAGGTGCCTGTGCAGTGTTGGACTTGTAGAGGAGAGCATCGCAGGAGAGATTGTCCATAGTATCAGGATGGTAGGCCTCAGATATATAGTTCACAGGAGGCATAGACTATTGGGGATGTTGGTCAGAGCATCCCTCATATCTATGCAGCATTGGATAACAAACAAGTCGACCATCAGGCATCTATCATTGAGATGGACAGTAATCTTTGTAATCAAGTTATTTCTATTTTGATTGACCCTGGATCTAATTATATCTATGTTTGTCCTGACTTGGTGGATAAGGGTGGTTTGAGTAAGGAGTTGCATGAAGAATCTTGGTTAGTGCACTTAGCTACAAGTACAAAGAAGTGAGTTCATCATTGGGTAAGAGCTTGTGCATTTGATTTGACTGGTATGCCTATCATAGCACATTTGAATGTATTGTCATTGGGATCGTAGAGTATGTTGTTGGGCATGGATTGGTTGTACCTTCATAGAACCAAGGTGGATTGCTATGATAAGGCCATTGAGTGCTTGGATGACAATGGAGAACCCAGAGTCTTACAGGGAAAGAAGAAAGCCACATCAGTTAGGATGGTAACAGCTATGCAGGAAAAGCCTAATCGCATGAAAGGGTGTATGTTATTCAGTGCACATTTATAGTGACAAAGGTAAGGAAGTTGAGGATGCAGATGTGTTGAGAAAGTACCCAGTTCTACAGCAGTTTCAGGATGTATTTCCTGAAGACATTACAGAGTTGCCACCTCATAAGGAAGTATACTTTTCTATTGAGTTAATGTCAGGCGCAGCTTTGGCATCAAAAGCACCTTATAGGATGAGTACACCTGAGTTGGTAGAGTTGAAGCTATAGTTGAAGGAAATGTTGGACAAGGGATACATTAGGCCAAGTGTATCACCTTGGGGCGCACCGGTTTTGTTTTTAAAGAAGAAAGATGGTACTCTCAAATTATGCATGGACTACGGCAGTTGAACAAAGTGACCATCAAGAACGGGTATTTGTTACCGAGGATTGATGACTTGCTTGATTAGTTGAAGGGAGCAGCAGCGTTCTCAAAGATTGATTTGAGATCCGGATATCACCAGGTACGCATCAAAGAGGAGGAAATTTACAAGACAACTTTCTGGACCAGGTATGGGCATTATGAGTTTGTTGTAGTTCCATTTGGTTTGACTAATGCTCCAGCTACATTTATGTGCTTGATGAATAGTGTGTTGTGTCTGTATTTGGATAAGTTTGTTATTGTGTTCATTGATGACATATTGGTATATTCTAAAAATGAGGAAGATCATGTTGAGCATTTAGCAGCAATGTTGAGGTTGTTGAGAGAGCATCAGTTGTATGCTAAGCTCAGCAAGTGCAATTTCTTTTAGACGAAGGTACACTACTTGGGACATGTTGTCTCCAATAAGGGAATTGCAGTAGAACTAGAAAAGGTAAGGGCCATCATGGAGTGGGTAGCTCCCAGGAATGTAGATGACGTGAGATCGTTTATGGGATTGGCGAGTTGTTACAGGAGGTTCATCAGGAACTTCTCACAGATCGTTTATCCTATTACATCATTGCAAAGAAAAGGTAAGAAGTTTGAATGGACAGAGGAATGTGAGGCTAGTTTTCAGCATCTTAAGCAGTTGTTGACACATGCAACAGTTTTAAAGATTGTGGATCTAGACAAAGAGTTTGTATTATGAACCAGATGCTTGCAAGAAAGGACTTGCTAGGTCCTTATGCAGGATGGACAGGTGGTATGCTATGAGTCATGAAAACTAAACGAGCACGACCAGAACTACCCCACATATGATCTTGAGTTGGCATTGGTCATACATGCATTGAATATGTGGAGACACTATCTTCTGGGCAGGAGATTTGTGTTAACGAGTGATCACAGTGGGTTATGGTATCTATTTGACCAACCGAACCTAAATGATAGGCAAGCTTGGTGGTTGGCCATGATTAGTGAGTTCAATTTGGAGATCAGATCTATCAAGGGTAAAGAGAATGGGGTGGCAGATTCTCTTAGCAGGCAGATACAGGTAAATCACTTAGCAACTATGAGCTCCTATGGGACAGACTTACAGGATAGGATCTTGCAGGGAGGTTAGCAGGATGTCAAGTATATGGAGATTATGCACAGGTTGCAGCAGAGTACAAGTACAGGTGAAGGTCCAGGTGCACAGGATGTGGACTATTGCCTTACAGTAGATGGATTGGTTAGGTTCAGAGACAAGATATATGTGCCAGATAGCAGTGAGATCAAGAAGGTGATCTTGAGGGAGTTTCATGTGAAACCTTATTCAGGTCACCCAGGTTATCAAAAGACATTAACTACAGTGAAGAAATTTTATTATTGGTCGAATCTGAAGAAGGATGTAGCAGAGTATGTGGCTAGGTGTTTTGATTGTCAGCGTGTGAAGGCAGAATGTAAGCATCCAGGTGGAATGCTACAGTTGATTGTGATTCCATAATGGAAATGGGAGGTCATTTTCATGGACTTCATCATAGGTTTGCCGAGGACAGTGAGACAGCATGATTCCATCATGGTTATTGTGGACAGGTTGACAAAGGTTGCGCACTTCATTCTAGTGAAGTCTACGTTCTCAACTAGCGATGTAGCACGGGTATTCATGAGAGATGTGATCAGACGACATGGTGTTCCGAAGAAGATCGTTTTAGACAAGGATGCAAAGTTCACTTCCAAATTTTGGAGGGATTTGTTTGCGGTTTTGGGCACAGAGTTGGCCTTCAGTACAGCTTAACATCCGCAGACAGATGGAAAGACAGAATGGGTCAACAGGATATTGGAGGACATGTTGAGGATGTATGTGATGCATCTGTAGCGAAAGTGGGAAGAGTATATTCCACTGGTAGAGTTCGCTTATAACAATGGGTATCATGAATCTTTGAAGATGAGTCTATTTGAGGCATTATATGGGTGGAGTTGCAATACTCCCATCAGTTGGAGTGATCTAGTTAATAGGGTGTTGATTGGACCAGACATGTTGGCAGACATGGAACAGGAGATGCAAGTTATAAAGAAGAATCTAAAGGCATCACAAGATAGGCAGAAGAGCTATGCAGATCGGAACAAGTTGTTCAAGGAGTTCCAGGTTGGGGAACATGTGTACTTACACATCAAACCAAAGAAGAGCTCCTTACGGATTGGATAATGTGCCAAGCTGTCACCACAGTTGTGTGGACCCTTTAGTATTGTTAAGAGGATTGGGCCAGTAGCCTATCGACTTGCATTGCCTCTGACAATGAAATTACATGATTTTTTCCATGTGTCATTACTTAAGAAGTATCTTAAAGATGTTGATCATGTGATTCACTGCTCTGTATTGCAAGTGGAACCAGATGGAGAATTCCATCCGGAGCCTTAGTGTATATTGTAGAAAAAGGTGCTCATGCTCTGGAATCGAGCAATCAAACAAGTTAAAGTGCAATGGAATCACTTTGGGCCTAATGCAGCTACATGGGAGATGGCGGATTAGGTGCGGGCTATGTATCCTTCCTTCTTTTTCGGTTGAGGCAAAGAAGCTTTGGTGTGGTGTTTTGGTATATGTCTTGGTATATGTTTTGGTACATGTTTTGGTGATGTTTGGTATATGTACATATGTATATGGATGTAAATACCGCCATGAGTTGTGTTATAAAGCTCCAATAAGTAGTATGGGTGTCATGTCATTATGATGTTATGTTTGTTATGTTTTCATGTTGGTTTTCTTTTCAGCAGGTTGATCATCGTAAATACCTTAACGAGCTAAGTTATAAAACTTCGTCGGCAATATATTTTTCCTACAGCAATCTTATGGTTATATGTGTTGTTGAACACTGAGGATGGTGTTCCCCCAAGGGGGAGGGTTATGTAACAGCCCTGGTGAAAATTCCATGTAATAAAAGTCAATAAAGGAAATTGGCAAAGGCAATGGCTAAGGCTTTGGAAAGGAAAATGACATTTTTGGCACATTTATTTATGAAAATAATGGAAATTAGGAGAAAAATACTGTGAAAGGTCACAGGTTGCATGTGAGGAGGAAAATGAATGAAAATAATGGAAAATGAAGAAAATAGAGGCCTCATTCATAAAAAGGCTTCTAAGGATCAGTTGGTAACCTTTTGTTAGTTCAGTTTTGAAGCTCTCTCATTATTCTCTCTCTTTCTCATACTCTCGGATACTTAGATTTTTCTTGAAGCACTCTTGGAGGGTGTGGCATACTTGGATTTTGGAGCAAGAAGGCAAAGGAAGAGCAGGAAGGCACAAGAGAACATTGGATCAGCAGCTATAGTGGATTTTGCTTGCAGGTACCGAGTTGTGTGTATGTTTTTCCTCACTAGTTTTGGCATGCATGGCATATGCATGTGGTTTGTTGGTTATGATCTGTCATGGGCATGGAGGATGGCCGGATTGACAGTGGATTTACCTAGCCTTGCCATTTCCTGGATAGCCATGGAGATTGTGGGTTTATTTCCTTATTTTTTTTTGGTTGGTTCTCATGTTTCCTTAGCTTGGGTTGAGTTACTAGTTCCTAGAGCCTTGGTTGGAAAAACACTCTGGAGCCCTGTAACAGCTTGGGTTGAGTTACTAGTCTCGTAGCCTTCGTTGGACAAATGCTCTGGAGGCCTTGGTGGGTTGAGTTACTAGTCTTGGAGTCTTGGTTGGACAAACGCTCTGGAGCCCCGTAAAAGTTGTGGGTTGAGTTACTAGTCCTGAAGCCTTAGTTGGAACAAACACTCTAGAGCCCTGAAAGGCTTGGATAGAGACCAATCTAATGATGGTTTTGTGATGTCCGACCGTGAGGTGGAATCACCATTTTGATGGGTTGAGGTGGAGGGCCTCTAAAAGCCCTGGATGGTTTTGGATTGATGTGTTCTATGAGATCCCACATTTGTGCTTGGAATATGGCACGAGGGTGAATGGATGAAGAGATATTTGGCTCAGCCATTCTACGGTCGGGTGGAACGTGGAAGTCCCATCCCGAGTTTGGATTTTGCATCATCAATATGAGGTTATTTCTCCTTGTATTTCTATGAGTATTATACTGGTTTATATGTGGATCATATGGTTGTGATTTCATTGGTATTTCTGTTGCTATTATGTTGGTTATGTATGTGTTTTATGACAATAGCTATGTATGGCTCTCATCATGTTTTTACTTGTAAATGAATGAATAATGTATCTATGACCTAATGGATGAAATGGCAGTTAATGTGTTGAGGCATCAATACCTTAGCGATTCTCAACTAAGTATGAGACCCCTATGCTTAGATCTGTTATTTAAACTTGTAAACGACATATTCATGATATGTTTGACGAAATTTCTATCATGGCTAGTACGGGTCCATTCAAGGTCTTATTCAAGTAATTGCATTTGTACTTTCATTTCCGGGTTATCTCATTGTTCTGAAGGTGGCTCAATTCTGGGCAGTGGCCTAGGCTCTGGGCCTAAAAAAGTGGCTCAAATCTCGGGGACATTGGCACAGCACTGAGAAAAATAGTCCCTAGACATTGGCATGCCTATAACATGGGAGTGTCCAGATCCTCTTGGCCACTAGCAGGCCTATAGCATGGGAGCGTCTCGGGTCAAGTGGTCCAAAATCTTAGTGGGACCCAAGCGCTGGTTGGCAGAATGGTTGGGATGGTTCCTGAGGGTCCTAATGCTAATGTTCAAGGTTTGTATGGTGTGTTTCCGTCGGTTCCACTTCCTTAACGTGACTTAAGAGGTTGAATCATATCATAGTGGCCTCTCATTGCATGTTTGCCTCGGCTAGTCGATTCTTGCATAGATGTGGGAGGACAGTGTTACACTCTTGCTCCTCGTCAGTCATTTGGCATGGTTCTAGATGTTTGTACAATTTCTCCCTCTCGAACACAAATCACTCTTGCTGAGTTCATGCTCAATGGGAGAATCCTCTGAGATTTTCTTTAAATATGCTATGTTAATTTCTTATAAACACTAGTGGATTTATGTCGCTATTCACCCCACACATATTCTCTAACCATTTACTCATTGGTGTTGTGAGGTTAAATCTCTCCTTATATTAAAATTTGTATTTTACTCCATTGGAATTAGGCTATAATCCACCCACATAGCGTTTGACTATTAAATTGTTCTTCCATAATTTATGTGATCCTTGCATAAATTTAGGTAGAAGTAACAAGTAAATATGCAATAAATTCTTTATATTTTGGCAATTAAATATATTTACCAGGAATTATTCTCCACCATAATTTATGCAATTATTTGGATAAATTTAGATAGGAGTACAAGTAAATATGTTGTACATAAAGATTGTAACAACCCCCAAAAATTTAACACTAATACCATGTTGATTTTCTTTGTTTTAATTTAAAATTTAATTTATCTTTCTTTTAACTTGTGTAGCGAGGGAATACCTCTGGAAACTACCCAAAAATCAACAATTTGTGGCTATAAATGACTTAATTGGTCAACTTGCTTTCTTCTTAACATTATTCAGGACACTCCTTTCCCTATATTGAACAATTGGTTACTCCTTACCTTTTGACCCATCTAAGCCACATGTTTTCTTGGGACCAATAAAGCTACTCAAAGCACCTTCTATCTCAACACCATGAGGGGGACTTCTTTTTGGATATCCAATGGCATTGGATGCAATGAATAGAATCTCCAATTTTTTTATACTAGGTTTGGGAGCTTTCCTTCATGTACAATCCTTCACATGATGAAATAAATCCTAACAAGCAAAACATGAACTAGGTAGATTCAAGTATCTTACCCATTGCACAAATAACATATCCCCATCCATCAATTTAATACAATGGGAGAATTACTTGGTGAGATTGATCTACACACATAGACATAGACTCAATTACTATGTAGAGGGTTATGGGTGACATATAAGAACCCTTCCAAATCTCTTAACAATCTACTTAAGGTTTCATCACTAGAGCATATTAGTCAACTCCATCAAAGGGAGAAATAACCCAATCTAGCATCGTTGGATCAAAAACATCCCTTCAATATTGTGCATAAGAAATCACCCCCTGATTGTGCAAGTCCCCTTAATCAATACTTATGATCAACAAGTTGCAAAGCAAATAGTGAAAGATATCTACATCCAAAGCCAAAATAGGGTCCAAACTATTTTCATTCTTGTTTCTCTAGTGTTGATCTCATTATTTCTAAAAAATCATATTCTAAAGGCATTTTTAAGAGGAAGCAAAGGACCATGCCCTATTTTAAAAGTGCTTACTTTTTCTCATTGAAGACAAGTACTTGATTTAAAATGAAAAGGATGTGAATTCATCTCATATTCCATGTTTGTAATTCAAAATCCCATTGGTCTAGCACCTCACCATGGTTCATACCTTGATCAAGTAACTCTAGGAACATTGGCAGATAATCCTTGTAATTAAATCTCATGATCCTCTAAATTTACTAAAATAATGTCATCTTCTTCATGTTGATGGCTTACAAAATTCTTCAACCCATGATGATAAAGTATCTCTAGGAACATTGGTCAAATAATCCTTGTAATTAAATCTCATGATCCTCTAAATTTACTAAAATAATGTCCTCTTCTTCATGTTGACGGCTTACAAAGTTCTTCAACCCATGATCATCATTGTGGTCAATCATCAAATCTTGGCTTATTTGGAAATGCTATAAATGAGCCTCCAAAACATGCATTTTTGTCTAAACCATTTGAGGGTGTGCAATTGTTTGTTGATCATATTAGGCAACATGATTGATTGTTAGGCAAAACCCATTGTAAAGGACTACTCCTTGGGACACATTATAAACAAGCTAAGGAAAAAGTACAGGGTTAAAAGCCACACCAAATTATCTATGGATCCTATCCACTAGGGATAAGGTCCTAATCCCCAAAGTGAACACACCTTGAATCACCAACTTAGATGAATAGTTTGTTACTAAAGGTAATATATCATTCCTACTAAGGTGGGTCCTAGGATGCAAAGAAGAGTATCAGAATTTGCCATGGTTTCCAAGCCAAGATTTATGACCACCACACCTAGCTCAAGGTTCATAGTTTTTGCAATATGAATCAATACACTCTACATGACAATTGATGTACTATAATTTGTCATAGGTGAGAGACAAATAGAGGTTTTTTTATTAATGGTTACATCAATTATGTTGTTGGGAAGAAAAGGTCAAATTGGGTGCACTCATAAGATAGTTTGAAGAGTTAGCATGGATGAGGATATATTAAATTGTTAATGAAGAGACACTACAAGTATAAATTCACTACTAGAAAATGGAACGTGTCCAATCAGAGTAGCCACTACGTTGCACTTGTTCCCTAACAACTAAGTAAAAAACCATGCTTCCTGTGGAAGAATCATACGAGTGACTACAAAAATGACCCAATGACAATGGGAATGAAAAATGCCTCTAATCCAATAGCAATTTAGGTCATCATAGCCTAATCATTACAGAAAGGGTTTCAAATCCCTTACCATTCACAATTAATGTCTACATATCAAGGTATTACCAAATTAGGTCATCATAGCCTAATCATTACAGAAAGGGTTTCAAATCCCTTACCATTCACAATTAATGTCTACATATCAAGGTATTACCAAATTAGGTCATCATAGCCTAATCATTATAGAAAGGGGTTCAAATATCTTACCATTCACAATTGATGCCTACAAATCAAGTTTATCAGGAATCTTAGCTTTTATGCCTTCATGATCTACATATCTATAAATGGAGGTTTGAGTCCTTTTGAAGGCCACAAAATCTCCACAAATTTTACCAGGGTTGGCAATTTCACACCAAATGTGCTTTTTGCTTTATCAAAAAGCACACACTACCATTTGCTAGTTCAATTCTCACCATTATATGAGGGTTTTGATGATGTTGCATTCAACGTTTTTACTAAAATCAAGAACAATACATTTCACTAAATTTACATATTTTAAAATTGAAGTTTAATGTATTTGTTTATGTTTTGGTAGCGCATACCAAGTAAAAAGCCTTATTGGTTATTTTGCTTCAAACAAGACATATGTTGTATTGAGGTTAATTAAGCTAAAACATTGTATTTAATTACATTCAGAGTAATTTTGTTTTTCATCTAGTAACAAGAAAAACTGTACTTAAATTTATCCAAATACATTTAAAATATTATAAATGTTTCTGTCATCAATAATAATAATAATAATATTATAAATGTTTCTGTAATAATAATAGTAGTACTAATAATAGTAATAGTAATAATAATATTATTAATAATGGTAATAATATTAATAATAGTAATAATAATAATAGTAATAACAGTAATAGTAATAATAGTAGTAATAATAATAATAGTAATAATAGTGGTGGTGATTAAAACTGATACATTGCCATTATTTATATTAAGAACCTATCCAGAAACATTCTCTGCCCAAAGAGTTTTGAGAAAAAAAAAATCCCGCTGTATCTCCATTACCAAATTAAAAAGCTCATATTTTTGGTAGCGTTGTAAATTACATGATTTAACACAAATATATACTCAGAAACCATCCAGAAACATCTGTAACATTATTAATTTCTCTACCCCCAAGGAGCTTTAAGAAAATATACTGTTGTGTCTCCATTACCGGAAAAGCTCATATTTTGCCCCAGCAGAGTTGGCGGACTGCTAAAGATTTTAATCTACTCCTATGCATAGGAGCAAGATTATTGAACGTGCTATGAATATTTATGAACAGACGGTCTGTATCTTTAATATAAGACCATGCTCTGCGTATATGCTACAGCATAGGGTTCTCCCTCGGAGGTTTATGAAAAGTAAAACGCTCATATTTTTAGGTGCCAGTCTATGAAAAGTATATGCACAACTTCAATTCTTTAAGCAAGTTTGCAATATTAGTACATAAATTCCCAATTTAACTTGAAGATGACTCGAACCATAGTTGCAATGGTTAAGACTCAACCCGAACTAAACATTCAAACAAATTCAAACAGTTGATAATTGAGTCACACTTGAAGGGCCATGCTCAACACAATCTACAGGAAATGTGGCTGTACCTAATCCCATAGTCATATAGCAGCACCTTCTCTGCCTCGTCAACAAGTCATTTATTGGTGCTTACTTTTGATAATGATTCGATGCCAGATTTCTCATAGCCCCCTTCCCAATTCTTTCCATCATAGTATTTGAATTCGACATGCTTGATGGTACCAGCGTCAACACAATTAACAGTCACAGCAACCCCATCCGGATTGGATCGTGGGATATAGTATGAAGTTATGCCACAGATCTTGCAGAATATATGTTTTGCTTTATGTGTGCCGAAAGTGTAAGTTGTAAGCCACTCTCTACATTTTTCTTCCAGCTGGAAATTGCAGGCTGGGACAATAAAATGGACATTTCCCCGCATGGAACAATCAGAGCAATTGCATTTCCACGCTACAATGCTAGCAGGTGCCCGTGCTTGCCATCTCACGCGTCCACAATGACAACCGCCCTTATGGAGGACAAGATCATCCATTATCGGCAACTGAGGGTGAGAACCAATCTCCTATTATCTAGTGACAAGCTAATTATGCAATCTTTACGAACTTCTAATGAAGACAGAACGTGTCCTGCATTGTTAACGAGTTAGATCATCTAATTAGCTTTCTTGAGTCTAGCTCTTTCAACAGCAATATCCAGAATTTTGCTGATGCAGTTAATCAAACTTTTTGATTCAATGGCTTTCAATAATGGCAGTGCAAATAAAATCCAGACATTCAGAAATAATCAGATCTAATGCAAATGTGTGTCAATCAAAGAAAAAACCATTATAACCCTTTATATTTATGTGTCTTTCATGCTTCCAAATCACGTCAAATATCCAGGGACTTCAAAAGCATTTGAGGAATCAAAATATTTTGCTAAATCATGGATGCCATTTCATAACTGCTTCCCATATGGCTTTTCAGGATACATTCCTTGAAAGTTTTCTAACAGAATCAAACATTTTGTTCCAGACATGTTTCTACTACTAATCCAATCTTAAAGTATAAATCAATGTTGCACGAAGCGGGAGCGAAGCGGAAGCGCGAAGCGGAAGCGCGGAGCGCGGAAGCGTCATTTTCCAAAAATCTAGGAAGCGAAGCGTCCACGGAAGAGTCTGCTATATATATATATTTTTTTATATTTTTTTGCATTTATAATCAAAACAAACATCCCAAATACCAAATTAATTGTAGAAGACATGAAAACATGCATATTTTTGCATAAATCAAGATAGATATGGCATCCATGATTCCATTGTAGTTACTAGTATGTACAACAATCATCTATATTCTAGCTATTACAAACATACATCAAATTTTTAAGCATATTATAAAACATAAAACATTTAAGCATATTATAAAACATAAAACATAGAGCATATTATGATTTATCTAGCAAGTGAGCAACTGTCAACATTTGTCATGTCCAAAATTCAAATAATAATGTTTACAAAATATGTCACTTGGTCACCGCCAAGCCAAAAAGGTTCAAAATTCAAATTCACAAGTCTACAAGTCTAATGAGTAATCTATGACAAAAAGAAGTAGATTGTGAATATATCTACTAATCTCTCCTCCTTCCACCACGAATAGAACGTGATGGCGGGCCTCCACGTGGTGGCAATGAAGAAGATGGTCCCTGTGTAAGTCGTGGCACTGGAACTGATGAAGAAGAACCCCCTGCCGTTGGTGTTGAACCATGGAACCTAGAAACCAAGGGACCAGATGGGGGTGGGGGTTGTGGCATATCAACACCCGTGTCATCATCCTAGAATCGCTCAAAAAATTCATGCAAAAAAAAAAACACTAGTTAACAAAAAAATTAAAAACATGAATTAGAGAAATGCTTTATAAGGGAAAATTGGAAAATTCATACCACAATGGACATACCTGGATAAGAGAATCCTCTAATTGCTCTAGTCGCAACACTCCATCCTCCAAATTGGGCTCCTCTGGATTCTTGTCCCAAGTCAACAAGTCTTTATTAGACTTTGCATCTTCACAGTAATGGGACAACAATCGCAAGTTGTAATGAACATAAACCAAGCTCTCTGCCCGGTCTAAATTCAACCTGTTCCTTTTAACACTGTGGATGAAAGAATAAGAGCTCCAACACCTCTCTGCAGAAGAAGTGTTTACCACCTGTGATAGCACCCGCAATGCCAAACTCTGTAGAAGTGGAGTAGGCCCTCCATGCATGTTCCACCACTCAAGAGCAGAAAAATGCTCTCGATCTTGAATTGCATGCATGCTCCCAAATGGACCAGTGTTGCTCGTATAGTTGCTCACCTGTCTCCGTACCAATGCAGCCTCCTCATTATCAGGGATTAATCTACTCAATGCAGCCATATATTTTTCGTGAACCTCTTTATCTTGGTGTGGTTTTTTCCTGCTTCCCCCCCCAGGTGCTGGTTTTGAAAGCCATGATGGATGATAGTATTTAGGTGTCAAAACATATGCTAATGCATGCAATGGAACATTTAGCATATCCCATCGGTTTTCCACCTCTTCACGAATATAATTGTACAAGGTGGTATCTCTAGGCTCAACAATGTCTTTAATCTGCCCCAACATGCTATCCATTTGCTCATACACCTCCCCAATTACTAGTCGATCTGAATCTGCAAACTTGATCATGTAATAAATTGGTTTGGTGAATTGCAAAACATATTTAACCTGTGACCAAAAGTAACTGTCAAGAACAGTGTCCTTGACTTCATTAGCACCATCTGTGTCAGTGTTAATTTCATCCCATGTTTCAGCACACACCAGATTAGTTAAAGCTTGTCTCACCCTCACTAGCCGCCTAAAGGTGAGGTAATAACTAGCAAATCTTGTCTTTGCAATTTTAAGCAATTGCAACTTGGAGTAAGTGCCATAGAAGTAGTTTACCCTTGTATGCCCTGTGATGAATTTAATGAGCTGCTTCCCTTTCCTGTAAACCTCAGCAATCCACCCACAATCTTTGTGTTTCACAATATCATGCATCAAAAGGTTCAATGTGTGAACCAGGCACCCAGACCAAAAGATGTGTGGATGAGTACGCTCAATAATTTTTCCTGCTAACTTACAATTTGCTGCATTATCTGTGATCACTTGAACCACATTATTCGGACCAACATCTTTGATTGATTTCAATAGGAGATCTGCAATGTTTTGTGCAGTTGCACTGATGGAGGAGGAGTCATGAGATGCAATAAATACTGCACCACTAGAAGAAACACCAAGAACATTTATCAAATGTTGATTTTTAATATTTGTCCACCCATCTGATACAATGGATACCCCAGAATCCACCCACTCATGTGTAAAACGTGTCAAAGCTCTTTGAACCTTAGCTTTTTCTCTTTCTAATAACACTGTTCTAGCTTTCTCATAGTTGGGGGCCTTGTATCCTTTTGGGGCTTCATTGATGGCCTTTACCATTTCATGCCAATAGGGAGAGCGAAGCACATTGAATGGTACACCGCAAGCACAAAGAAAACGGACTATCTTTCCATCCACATCATCCCTCCCAGCAACATTAAGGAAATCCCCTATTGTTTTTCTACCTCCAGAGGTTGCAAAAGTACCATGAGGAGATGGGCAACTACCAAATTTAGAGGTTGCACTTGATTCAGAATGAGTTTTTTGTTTCTTGTTTTTTCGTTGTGCAGCCATCTCTATTTGGATGTATTTTTGTCTTTGTTCACTTGAAATGTTTGGGCAAATGGTTACCCCCACAGAACCCTTTTTTTCATCACTCTCCAGCACCCCACAAAGATGCCTCCTCAGACGGGTATATGAACCCGTATATGGTTTTCCTCCATGACAACCATGAGGGCACAAAAATTTGTAAGATCCACCACCCTTTCCCCCTTCAAGTTTGGTCACATAGTTCCACAAGGGATTTGATGTACCTTTCCCATCTTGTGCTTCAGTGTCCCCTTCAAGTTCATCCCCTTCCTCTTCAAACCCTTCCTCCTCATCATACATTGGGTCACTACTATTAGGACCAAGTTCATCCCCTTCCTCTTCCCCTCTATTCCTCACCCTTGCCATCATTAAAACCAAAAGTGGAATGATACATAGAAGCCAAAAGAACACCATCTTGGAATATGGATATAGGTGGTGGACAACCTGTAAATAAAGGAACAAGTAGAAACAATGGGAAAGAGTAGGAGAGGGAGGAGAAAAATACAATTTTTTTTTCAAAAAAAAAGGGAGTTTGGGGTTTGAACTTACCTCTTTAGCTCTTGTAGATGAAGTCCTCCAAGCTCTTGCTCCAAGCTCCTCCTCCTTCTCCTAGCTCCTCCTTCTTCACTCCTCCAAGCTCTCCTCTCTTCTCCTCTCCTTTCCTCTCTTCTCTTCTCCTCTCCTCTCTTCTCTTCTCCAACTCTCATAAACTCAAAGTGAGAAAATGAGAAGAGAATGGGGGCTTTATTCTTTTCTAAACTCACCCTAAAGTGACCCTAACCCACCCCCTCATGCTTAGTTAAGTTAAATTTTAAATGAAATTAAAAAAAAAATATGTTATCCGCGGGTTGCGTGCGGGTTGCGCCCGGGTGGCGTGCGGGTGGCGTGCGCTTCCGGGCAGGTTGCGTGGCGCCACCTCTTGCCAGAACCGCATGCCGAAGCGCGATTCCGGGGGCAACGCAACCTCATTGGCAGGAATCGTTTAAAAAACATGGAAGCGCGCAACCTCAATTTCGGAATCGCGATTCCTGTGGAGATTCCGGAACGCTTCCGCACGGGTCGCGGTTCCGGGTTAGGATCCGGGGGGGGGGGGGCGATTCCTGCAACCCTGGTATAAATTTACTTCTGTAGGTGACAAAATGAAATTAGGCTTCTGTTTCAGTTTTCAATCTCAAACTAGCCAGGCATTCCAGTGACATTCCTTTAATTTTTTGTGGAGTGCATAAAGAAGAAAGGAAACCACCAGTGATTTCAGTTATTCCAGGAGCAACATTTATTCCTAAGTTGCTACTGTCTACATCTGTATGATTTTAGTGATCACCATGATTTGTGGATGCAACATATAGCTTGATCACATCCCTCTGCTCATGCCAATTACAAAACCGTGATACTAATGATAGTGCGTGCAGATTGCTAATGCCTTCAGGTGGATACGAACCTATATATGTACCTTTAAAAATGGCTTGAATATCCTTAATAGTATTGAACTAATCAGCTGGGGCCAATCAGAAAATTTTATTATTATAGATGAAGTCCACAAAATGTCCTTCAAAATACTTTAGAGAAGGAAAATAATGGAAAATGATTGGAAAATAAAATTGGTGACAAAGAAAGTAGGTAACATAATGTATTATGGGCCATTTTTAGTTCATAAACAGGGCATACATTGTTTTCTGAAAATGAAATAACTTGGAGAATATATTTGCAACTCAATAGTTTGCTTATAGCATGGACAACCATGTTGCAGGAAACGTGGGGCAGAAGGGCGTTTCTGTACGGAAACGGGTACGAAACACTGAAACGCATTTGGTACGGCCCTGAAACGCGTTTTAGGCCGTACTGTCACGTTTCACGAAACTAAAACGTGGCCTTTTTTTTTTATCTATTCTTACGTTAGCCTAGTGACTTCTAGGTGCTTTCAGATGCCTGTCTAAAGTTATAAAAGTGAACTTTTGCCCTAGTGTTGATATGCAGTTCATGGTAATGTTTATATTCTCCTTTATTTTTCATTTTCATCATTTTACTTAAATTTTTAACATTACCATGAAATGACTCAGGATGTTTGAGAGTGGTTTCGCCCTCATTGGATTTCATATGGAGAAAGTAGAATTTTAGATCTCACTCAAAATCCAGCAGACTTATCTGTTTTTCAGGATTTCAGGATTGGGGGGATTGCAATGTTTCCATTGGATTTTATCATGTACTAGGGTATGGAACTTGTATTTAATCAAGAGAACCAAGCCCTCTATGCAGGGGAGACTCCCAATAATCAAGAGAATGTAGGGTACTAGGGTATGAAACTTGTATTTAATCAAGAGCATTAAGGTCGTTCGACTATGTAGGAGGAGACTCCCAATCAAGCACGAGACAAGAAATTAGAAATTTCTCATGGCTGATTTTGGATATTTCTATTTTCATTATGTGATTATCCATGAGTAAATGTGATGCAAATTTAGATACTTATAGTTTATGCATTGACAATTGACAATTTTATCATAATGTAATAAATTAGAATGTATCATATATGCTTTATGATTGCACATATTTCTTAAATGTCCTAATATATCTATATATATATATATATATATATATATATATATATATTCGCGTTTCCCCGTTTCCAAAATTTGGGGAGGTCGCGTTTCGTATCGCTTCCCGTTTCGGAAACTCGTACCCGTTTCCCCGTTTCGTGCAACCTTGATGGACAGCAACAACCAAGCTTTGTAGCCCCTGTTGCCCCCAAGGGCTAATACTCCAAGAGGCATCCCCACAAGGGTGTTGTGTTGCTGATTGCATGAGTTATTTGCTCATATTCTCCAGGCTTACACAACTTTTTCACCTTCTCCTTCAAATATGTGATTGTGCTAGCTCAGCCATGGTATATTACAACCCGTCCCTGGCACCTTAGATGGCAGATGCACTTATGAATGGTACGTTATGCTTCACTTAATATTCCACTCTGCGATTTGATACTCAGACATGGTGTTATACTTTTCGAGCTAGTCGTAAAAGTGGTAAATACTAAAATGAGATCTAATAACACATCATGGCATTTGCAATTTTATTATTTGCCTCGTTGTACCATAGGGGACATAATTATCCTTTAGAAGTGTCATCATTTCCTGGGTCAGATTTGTACTACTAGGAATCTCGTTGAGGTAGCACATTCTATTGGAATGTGTCACTTTGGAAAGTAATAATGCTAGTATTATGTCGGAAGAAATTGTAATCTTGTGTAAAAGAATTATTCCACATTCACATGGAGTAAAATACACATGTTATCATTTATTGTATAAAGAGGTGAAATTACATTTATTCCATGTATTATTGGGATGTGATTCCTCCACATATCTTGGTATATAATACAAGTAAAGGAGACCCATGAGACATACACGAACATAAAAGAAATATTTTTGTAAAAGGAAAGCATTTGCGGAGGTTCTCTCAAAGTGTGATATTGGATATTTCTTCACATTGGGGTTTTACAATGCATATCTAGCATACTCGTTTTTTCTCTTGTCCCTTTCTTACTTTGATTAAATGTTGTTATTGTATGGATAGGAGGATAGTCTAGTAAAGTTTTGGTGTTTTAATATTGTTGTATGTTTATTCATGTCTCAATATTCTAGCACATTCCACATCCTAACCATACTTAACGCTTTCCATTCCCCCCATTACACTCCATTCTATCGATAAAATGTTATTCCTATTTATGTTTGACTTGTCAATTGTCACCAGAAAAGTTTAATTGAGAAAGCTTTAGTTAAATAAGCCACAAAAGGCTAGAGATGGAGAGCTAATAAAAAGTTAAAAGCCAAAAATCATAAAGCTTGAGCCAAGCCACCTCACTATGAGGCCAATGCCCCTACTCCCATGCTTGCCAATGAAAGAAAATGAACTTGTAAAGAAAAAGGAAAATAAAAGGTGTAGTAAGAAACAGTGTTGAGGAAAGGAAACTCAATGCTAACACTTCCTCTTAAAGGCTTCCATCTAAAATCCTAGCTCTTGAAAACTAGTTGAACTGTAGAAATTTCTAAGTTTAACCCGTTAGAAATTCTTCTTGTACTATCTGATTTATTTCTTCCTACTTGTTCAATTACTTAACAAGTTATTTACCATGTAAATACTGAAAATAAATACAAGTACAGTATCAACACATACAGATCATCAACTGAAAGTAAACAAGCACACAAGTGACACCGTTGTTTTTGGACTAATGTCCCTAGAAAAACCCAATGCGGGAAAACTGATGCAGCTATTCAGAGGGTTTTATTATTATGCAGTTTCAGAATACAACCTGGGTGCCAAAAATGGCTCACCCAACAGAGAATGCCCTCAGCAGTAGTACCTCTCAGTCGAAGACAGATATTCTGGCTAAAACACCAGATGAACAATCCCACAGCAACAATGCAGCTTCTCTTGCTTTGCGTCACTCTGATAGGGACTGCGTCACCTTATTCAGCTCTCCAGCTCTCAATCTGTCCCACGAAATTCTCCTAGTGCTGCCTCTAGGCCCTGTGTCAGCCTCTCTAGCCCAGCGTCAACCTTTCTGGGCTTTGCGTCAACTTCTGGAGCCTCTGCGTCAGCCCGTGGACCCTTTGTGTCTCACATGATGGCCCTCTCTGGCAATGCACAACTCCTCGCTGCCTCTGCGTGGCCTCTAGTTGGTTATGCGTCCCTCTCCCAGCTCTGCAGTGATCCTCCTGGTACTAACTCTGCCTCTCTACTATGTATTCACTGCCCCTCAGCTGCAACTCAGATCACTCACTCAATTTCCTCAACAAACTCTGCCCCAAAAAATCGAGTTCTCGATCTCTCTTGGTGTCTTCTCCAACTGACCCTCAAGCCTCCTCTTATACTTTTCTCGTTTATCCATCAATAGCCGAGATTAAATCTCTAATCAACGGTTAAGATTAGATTTGGCTTGATCCATGACTTTTGGACCATTTTAATCCAGTTTTATATTAATACCCATTAATATTTTATTTTTCTTAAGTTTAGACTCAGGAACTCCATTAAAAATATTAATTATTTTAATATCTCCCAAACCGGTTAGATTTTGCCCAAACCCTTTCGGGGTCTTGGAGATCTCATGTGCTTTAGCCTCTCCACCAATTTTCGTGGCTAGAGCATATTCGATGCTACCCCAAATCAACACTCCCTCTTAGCGAGGATTGTGCTCTAGTAATACTCCTCATTGAGGATCACCCTGATCATCCAGCATCGGTCCTTATGCTGATGTTAGGCCTCCCTGCCCAACATCCTCTGCATTGCTGCATGCTATACCGCTGCCCATGGCCCTGCCACTGCCACTGTTGCATTTGTACAACATCTCCCTCTGCATCCGTGTTGCTGCCCATGGCCCTGCCACTACCACTGTTGCATCTGCACTACATCCCCTCTCATCATGTTGCATCGTGTTGCCCATAGCACTACCACTACTAACCGTTGCACTGCAACTCAATTACTGAGAAGTAAGTAACTGATCCTCCCAACTCTGACATCTCTGTCAGGTTAGAAACACTCCCGATGTTGAAGCTCCCTCTATCGTTGACAAGTGCTCCCTCTACTGACCTCTGCGCTGCTGCAACAACTCCATGCATCTCGCACTGTTGCCTCACGCTGTCTGGGGACTCCTGCACTATAGCACTCTTTGTTGCTTCATCTGCATCCGTCTCTACCCACATCCGCCAGTCTTGCTACTCCTCTTCGAGACTATCATAGCAAGGTATAATCCAAGAGGTTGGGTACCTCAAGGATCATGCCCCTCATCATCTATAGTCCATCTAACTACAACTCGATGTCTCCCCATTTCCTCTCAAGTGGCGCATGAGCACTCATGGCACAGTCATCATCTATCTCCACTTCTTTCTCTGCCCTTGTAGGCGCTGCCTTGGTCTCAGAAGCCTCTCCCTTACTCTTCTTCCTCAGACACTGGTTTGCATAGTGACCCAGTTCCCCACAATGGAAGCATTTGACCTTGGAGAGGTCCTTCTTCTTTCTCTTCTCCAGCTTTCCTGCAGATGCAAGAGCCGCATCTTCTTCCTCCTTTTTTATTCTGGCCCCTTTTCCGCTACTCCCCGCCTTGGTCACCCGTCTAATCTCTTCTTGACGAAGAGCGGCCCATAATTCCTCCCAATCTGGAAGGCTCGTCCTGCCCAGTATGCTCTGGACAAATACCTCCCAATCCTCTGAGACTGTGTTCAATGTGGTCCTCACCATTAGTTCCTGATCTGGCGTGGCCCCTATGGAAGTTAGCTGATCACGGATCTCCTTCAATCCACTGAGGAAAACATCTATCTGCTCTCCCTTTTGCATCTGGTATGACCGCAATTGATTTTCAAGTAACATCTTCCTCTACACGGAAGTATGATGGTACAATTTCTTCAGGGCCTCCCACATATCATTTGTCATGTCCTTATCGGCAATATGCGGCACCACATGATCCTTGATCCCATCAAGGATGATGCACTTTGCCCTGGCCATTGCCTCCTCATACTTCTCATTTTCAGCTGGGTCAACTGGGATCACTATCATTTTCAAGGCGAAGTGCTTGATGCGATACCTGTCTAGAATGGACAAGATCCTGGCCTTCCAGACTATGAAGTTGGAAGCTCCGTCCAATTTATCCTTATCTCTCAGCCCATTCACTGCCATCTTGCTGCTCTTCTTCTGACTCCTCTAAGTCTCTTTACTTCCCTCCTGGAAGTCCTCGGTTCGACTCCCTCTGAGTCTCGATTTCCTTTCTGGAAATCCTTCCTCCTTGGTCTTGCCCTGTTAAGTATTTTTCTGACCACAGTACCCCACCAGCTTCGCTCCGCAAATTATCCACAACCCCCTATACCTCAGCAACCTAAAGAACTAAGCCTCTAGGCTCTGCGGAATCCCATCACCAGCAAAATTCTGCACCTCCTGGCCACAGCGTCAATCCTTCCTGGCTGACAAAGATGACCGGGCACTGCATAGGTCAGGTCTGCTCCTCTCTGTCACTGCGTTGATCATCCTCCTGGCTTGAACTGATAACGCAGGCACTCTGCGTCACCGCTTCCTTGCTGCTTTCTGCTAGGAACAACTTCTGTCACTCGGGACAGCTGTTTTCTGCCGCTACTGCTATGCTCGGTTGATACCTTCAGTTATCCTGTGGTGTGTAACTACGCTCTGATACCATGTTGGAATTTCTAAGTTTAACCCGTTAGAAATTCTTCATGTACTATCTGATTTATTTCTTCCTACTTGTTCAATCACTTAACAAGTTATTTACCATATAAACACTGAAAATAAATACAAGTACAGTATCAACACATACAGATCATCGACTGAAAGTAAACAAGCACACAAGTTACACCATTGTTTTTGGACAAATGTCCCCGGACAAACCGAATGCAGGAAAACTGATGCAGCTAGTCAGAGGGTTTTATTATTATGCAGTTTCAGAATACAACCTGGGTGCCAGAAATGGCTCACCCAACAGAGAATGCCCTCGGCAATAGTACCTCTCAGTCAGAGACAGATATTCCGGCTAAAACACCGGATGAACGATCCCACAACAACAATGTAGCTTTTGCTTCTCTACGTCACTCTGATAGGACTGCGTCACCCTATCCGGCTCTCCAACTCTTAGTCTGTCCCACGAAATGCTCCCAGCACTGCCTCTAGGCCCTGCATCAGCCTCTCTGACCCAGCATCAGCCTCTCTGGCCCAGCATCAGCCTTTCTGGGCTCTGCGTCAGCTTCTGGAGCCTCTGCATTAGCCCCTGGACCCTCTGCGTCTCACACGTTGGCCCTCTCTGGCTCTATGCAGCTCCTGGTTGCCTCTGCGTGGCCTCTAGCTGGCTCTGTGTCCCTCTTCCGGCTTTGCGCTAATCCTCCTGGTACTAACTCTGCCTCTCTACTATGTATTCACTGCCCCTCAGCTGCAACTCAGATCACTCACTCAATTTCCTCAGCAAAACCTGCCCCAGAAAATCGAGTTCTTGATCTCTCTTGGTGTCTTCTTTAACTGACCCTCAAGCCTCCTCTTATACTTTTCTCGTTGGTCCATCAACGGCTGAGATTAAATCTCTAATCAACAGCTAAGATTAGATTTAGCATGATCCATGACTTTTGGACCATTCTAGCCCAGTTTTATATTAATACCCAGTTTTATTTTTCTTAAGTTTAGACTTAGGAACTCCATTAAAAATATTAATTATTTTAATATCTCCCAAACCGGTTAGATTCTGCCCAAACCCTTTCTAGGTCCTTGAGGTCTCATGTGCTTTAGACTCTCCACCAATTTTCGTGGCTAGAGCACATTCAATGCTACCCCAAATCAACATGAACAAAGTTAAAGACTTAGGCATCATTTTATATGACTTGAGGGCCAGCACATGAAATTTTCCCCTCCCC
Organism: Pinus tabuliformis; assembly: GCA_031772625.1. Lineage (NCBI taxonomy): Eukaryota > Viridiplantae > Streptophyta > Pinopsida > Pinales > Pinaceae > Pinus > Pinus tabuliformis. The sequence goes on from CM062818.1 coordinate 304,535,080, forward strand.
CTTCCATAAATTATTCATCACATTTCCTACCTTTCACTTAGTGACTTAGGAAGTACTCCTAGTCCTAGGATTTGTCACATGTAGAAGGGTTAAGGTTGTTCCCCCATTGTAAAACTTAGGCAAATTCTAAAATTAACTTATGTTATATTGTGCTAGAAAAAATCACTATGTCTACATCGACTAATGACTTGCAAAGGAGTAGAATTCACCACTATAAATGGGTGTCTTGCATTGGAATCCATGTAACATGCCTCAAAATTCATGACATTGCATTGGGATCCATGATGTTTCCTTGGGATTTGTGTCTAATTTAACCATATCTATTAGCATTGGGATCTATGTCATTTTTCTTGGGATCCATGTACTTCATTGGGATACATGACAGTGCGAGTGATGACAAGTATGCTACATCATCACAACTACCACATGGGTCATTCCAAGATAGTGCCCTTGGCCAATTGGACTAGTCACTCATATGTATGATTCGATTTCTCAGTCATGGACCACACGTTGGAGGTTTGTTGAGGTTGTTAAAGGTGGTTATATTTGGTCACAGGAGGTTACAGGTGGTTATGACATTGGTTATCATTAACTACATTATTTTTATTGAGTGCCTAGCTTTTAGGTGCCACATGCTACTCTTCATTTGATCCTCACCTTGGGCGTTCCATGTGTCACATGATGTCACCAGTCTTTGGATGTCTTTTCACTTGGAGATGCCTTCTCCCGCACTTCATGGGGTTGGTTAGATGAGTGCCCTGTTCCTTGGCATTTGGTTGACCATGCATCACACATTTTGAGGGGTTGTTGGCACATTTATGGAGGATACACTTATCTTCATGCCCATTTGGGCCACACATGTGGCATATTGTTACATCATTCACCATTTTGAAGAGGGCGCTCTTGTATTTGAGGTGGATTTGTCACTACACATGGTATTTGCTCATGGATTTGACTTGAGCTCATGGTTTGAGCTAGCACATCATATTGAATCATTGAGAAGACTCTTTATCTATATAAGGAGGGAGCCTCCTCACTTTTCATTTGTTTGAGAATATTGAGAGACTTGATTATTGTGCCTCTATTTAGTATTAAGTATCTATTTTCTTTAAGATGTGTTTCGAGGGTATTGTTTTGCAAGGCTGCTTGTTTCCTTTTTAGGTATGCTGGAGGAAGGAGCTACTATAGGGTCAAGGAAAGGAACCATGCTCCACTGAGAAGGCGATTTGAGGTATAAAATTCTTATTCAATCCCTTGTAATCATATAACCCCTCGTATTTTTGCATTGAGTGTGGACATCTTAGGATTCTCCCCTCTTGCATTAGGATAAGCTCAGAGTTCACATAGTAGTTCTTGGAGAGGATTCTCAGGGACCATTCTCCACCAATTTACACAGGGAGGTGCACATGTATTCCAGAATCCAGATACGAGAGTATCCCTCATTCAAGGAGGCCTATGTTGATGAATCTGCTCAACATTTATGATCTCATGGTTTAGACTTCAACATTATAGCTTGATTGATGTGCCATCAATCAAGAAACCCCTGTAGAGTGCATTCTTATAGTGTTGGACCGTTGCTGACCTTCGCTCTAGGAAGAATGCATTCACTGCAGAGCTGAACTGGAAGAATGCAAAGGGTACATCACCTCCTAATTTGTATGCAAAATTTTGTAAGTGCATTAGACCATTTGCTTGACGGATGAGTTGATAATGGCAAGTTTGAGGAGGTGTGTTTCCAAGAGACTAAAAGGAAGGAATTGATGATTTTTAGCAACTGACTCAGAATTAAAATGCTTTACATCACCAGCATCAATGCTATCTCTTCATCGAATATTCTCAGATTTGACAGCCTGAGCATCCTGGATGTTCAAAAATAGATAATAAAGGGAAATTCTTTTAAATGAGGATGCATCAATCCAATTTCAAGAGTTTTCCAGCCCAGAACAAGAAGTGAGTGCTCCCTTATTTCATCTTGACAAGACCTATCTTGACTGTCCATAGATTGTATCATGAAATTCTGATTAACTGTTTAGCAGAGTACATAATGTGACCAGAGACTGATATACCAAAACAATAAGCACAATATAAATTTGATAAGCCAGCAATATGGAAAAGGAGCACTGTGCTATCACCTGTGTAATCAGGAGCCTCCAATCATTTCTAGGCTAGTTGGAGATGTTTACAACATTAATACAAGGTTTTTTGAGGCATTTTGAGCAAATATCAGTAGCCGAATTGAAAGTAGATGTTCCAAGTTCCAACTAATCCTATGCCAGATATCAAATTGTGTTTAAACTTTAGATACATTCCCTGAAGACCATTTCAGCAGAATTAAACTATTGCAGGGTCTCTATCCATAGTTTGTATGGTGTCAATGTTCAGGTTCTGTCAAATGTTGGTGATTTCAGAACAGCGATACTTCTACCTATACAGAGGTTCTTTCATCACTGTAACAGACTTCTCTTTGAAACAGCAGATTCACAGTTTCCTGAATTGGTGTGGAGGCCTAGAGCGAAGTTAAAGCAAGCAAAAAACATGATATATGTGTGTGTGTACATTATGTGAAGAAAGAGTCTGACTGGGGTTGACCTGTTCATATGATATTTAGGGCCAACTTTTTGAGGCATAAACTTTTCAATAACTGTTGATGGGATTTAGGGCTTGTTACCGATCCAGGGTTGCAAAGGTCTGTGCAACCTACTAGGATGGGCTCACACAGGGTAAGGGCCCACTGTCACCTTGACCCAAACCTCCACTCTTTAGGCCCAACTTCCTCCTAAAAGGCCAAAGAAGGGTTCCCACTCAATACCTCAAGCAATGCAAGTAAAATTAGTGACTTAAATGAGGCCAAATTGTGGGGTGGAGTTAATTTGGTACCATCTTACTGATTTCTATGTAAAAATCTGCAGCAGAAATTTGAAAGAGAGTATGATATTGCAAGGAAACAGTATGATGGAATTTGGAAGGCCTTGGATGATGAGGCACTGGATGTTGTAGAAAAAAATCAATATCTTGAAACTAACAAGCAGATTGTTGCACCCAAACATTAGATTTTGAACTTACGACAAATGGTGATGTATCCAGTTCCACCTCTATACAGGAAAAAGGACATGATCATATGCATAAAGAAAACATCAGTATTCAAGTCAACTGTCGTAAATCTTACATGGTGGACTTCACTAGTCTTGTAAATGACTATGGTGATTGCTGTGATGAAGAAGGGAATAGGTCTGTGCCTGTAGCAGAATTGCCCTATGAAGTGCAAGCTGAGAGAATTGTCCTTCTAGCTGCCAACAGTCATTAAAAAATGGTGCCCATGCTTTGTAGGTGAACAGGTATGCATTACAAAGTCCAAGGAGATATCTAGTGCAAATCTTTAGCATTAAAAATATGATACAGACTCAACATTTAATAATAAAGTGGATGGTGAAGAGGTTTTCTCAGATTCTGTATGGTTGGAGAACAGATGTCACAAACTCACTCATGATAATACTTGCTCTGATCTGCATCTTGAATGCAAACAACATAATAACAAAGAATTCTTGCTAAGTATCAATGATCTTCTTGCATTCAAACCTGGAAATAACTGTGCTGAAGAGTAGCCATTTACACTGCTTCCAGAAAGCTTAGGTGACTCCCTAAACCTGGATTTGGGTATGGCACATGGTTCGGATCAATTGATTAATGAAAATTTTGACGAGTTCCAGATTGCCAGTAAAAACAACCAACAGAGCTGAGTTTATGTCCTCTCTCAATATGAGATAGTTATTGAGGATGAAAGTGACATCTTTTGGTTTGGACAATGCCGGTATTCACATTGAGAACAAAGGATCTAGTATCCATGTTTGGGTTCAGCAGAAAGATAATGGTCACCTGAAAATTTTAAGCAAAAACTGTTGATTTTTTAGTAGAAGGATAGACTACAACAATTTTCAATCTGATAACTACTTCCAATGATACAATTTTTACTTCTTTAGAGCATTCCAATCATCAAGCAGTTAGACTTAGAAAATTTCAACCATTAGCTTGAAGAAATTTCAACCCCCACTCCGGTTATCAGTTTTCCTTATCACTCCATGCATTTCGTTTTAAATCCAAGCATGATAAAAATTCTAAAATCTGGAAATGACAATAATTTTCTTAAAACACAAATTTAGAGATTTCACAACTACTGAAATTGCAGAAATAAAACACAACAAAATTATGACAGCCACACACAGAAAATAACACAGTGATTTTTGGTCAATGTGACCCTGGAAAAACCCCCTACAACTGATCTGATATTCACTCTATAAGTGTCATCAGTTAAAGATTTATTAAACTAAAGGTATTACAGACTCATGTGCTGGTGTGTGTATTCTGTGTTATTGAAACAACAGATCGATCAGATTGCCAATACACAGAAAATGAAATGGAAAGACAGCAGAGAAATACAGTAAGCAACACAAAGACACAAACAGTTTTAATAAGGAGTTCACCCTATTCTCCAGGGCTATGTCTCCGGTCCAGCTTCAGTGGTGGCCTTGTTTTATTGTGTCTTTCAGCAGAGAAATTACAATACAGGGACTCAATATGAGTTCTCCTGAAGCAGATTTTGCTTGGCAGGGTGGTTCTTGGATTCCCCAAGCCACTCGGAGTACACAGACTCTTCTTCTTCCTACCAGCTCTGTGACCCTTGGTCTACAGTGGAAAGAGTCGAATGTGATGCTCAGTATGGATAGATTCCTCTATGGGAAGGCTTGAATCTTCAAGCTCTCTGGTGTTCGACGTTGCCTGTCGTCAGCTCGGCCCTCTGTCTCTTCTGCTTGGCTTTATTGTTCTCTATGTTTAGTCCTCTCAGGGTTCACTGTTCACTGTCTCTCTTGGTCACTTGGACTCATTTCAATTCGGATTCCAAATCAACTCTTACTGGTTCAATTGTCTCTGTTCATGGCTTTAGCCATTCGATCCCTATGCCTGTTCGGTTCCTCTTCCGCCTGTGTCGATTCACCTTCTGCAGCTGTGCTTGGAGTTCCCTGCGTTCGGCGTCATCATGAACGCTCAGGGAGTGGCCACTTGTCCTCCTCTAAATGGTGCCAGCATGCTTCGTCGGTTCGTTTCTTCAGTTACGCCGTGGATGCGTTCTTCCTCCACCGTGGTGGTCAAACGGATTCCAAATCCCTTTAGAACGCGGCTTAATTCCCTGTTGATTCCGCTTCTTTCCATCGGGTGCAATCTCAGCCGTCCAATCTGGGCCCTCCAGATCCGACGCCATACGCACGTTTTGTGTGGTTGACTTGCTCGACCGATAGCGCGCGATCAACGACGGTTTTCTCTCACCTCCGCCTGCCACGCATCGATCGGTGTATGGAATCGCTCCACTCCTGTCCAAAACCTCTTACCGTTCAAGGGCACCCCAATCAAAACCACTGGTTTCCAGAGCGCGGGTCTCGCCTTTGTACTTTAGCGCTTTTACCTTTTCCCGCCCGTGGTCCTCTGGTTCCCCCCGCAACCAGGTGCTCGAGTTTTCCCATTTTGGCCCTGTTCGCTTAGCGATGCGCGATTAGTGCTAATCGCGCATCAAAAACCTCGCCCTTTCTCCATTTCGGGGCTCCCAGGGGCTACTTTGGCCTCCTGTGCAGTCTCCATGGGCCTCGATCAGCGCGCTTTGACCGAGGTCCTCATCGTTCCACGTCAGCTACCATGGCCACTGGTTCAGAGTGTTTTTGATACTGTTTAGGATTTCATTAGAGATTTGTTCGAACTGATTCAGTCATGGTTCTTGAAAGTCTTTCTATGGATCCAATTTGAATCACAGCCTCCCTACTGAAAAAGCTTTTGGACCACCAAAAGTTGGTTTTTAAGCATTGACTAAGTGAGGATACTACTTCTTCACTTGTCCAATCTCAATCCACTTTGCGTTGCTCAGCTTTGAACCTTTGAGCCCAATCCTGAGGTATTCAACTTCTCCCCTGTGCATTGTCCTCACCTTCCTGTCTAGCACTGTGTCTTCCTGCAACTCATTGAGGTATTTAGGTAGCAGGTCATCAATAGAAGGAAATTGACTTTGCTCTTCAGGGTCCTCAATCATTGAAGGTTCAAACAATCTCAAGCAATCTGCATTTACGACTGAGTAGATGTGCATGAAAGTTGGCAGATCAAGGCGAAATGCATTTTCACCAATCTTCTCAAGTATCCTGAAAGGTCCATACCTGATAGGCTTTAGCTTTTTACCTTCACCTTGCATCCTATCCTTGCTGATATACAGCCAGACTTGGTCTCCAACTTGAAAACTATGCTCCATCCGATGCTTATCATGCCTAGCCTTATACTTGGCCTGGGTCTTTTCCAGCTATCCCTGTACTGCCTGATGGATCTCCTGGATCTGTTCAATGAACCTGGTTGCCTTATCCACATCACTGTGCCCATCAACTATGGTATCTTTACCAAAGACAAAATCCAAAGGAGACCTTGGTGTGAAACCCAAGCAGGTCTCAAAAGGAGATCTCCGTGTAGAAGAGTGTTTGGCTCTGTTGTAAGCATGCTGCACATAATACAAGTGTTCATCCCAGAGCTTAGGATGTTTACTGCAATATCCTCTCAGTAACTGGATCACAATCCTGTTTACTACTTCTGTCTGGCCATCTGTTTGTGGATGAAAAGTTGTGCTTTTCTTTAACTTGGTGTCCATCAGTTCCCACAGACTAGACCAGAACTTCCCAACAAATCGGGTGTCTCGACCAGATAGAATGGAAGTGGGTAATCCGAAATGAACCCATACATGTTCAAAGAACAATTTTGCAGTCTGTTCAGCTGTGACTTGTTTACTACAAGGTATCAAAACGCACATTTTGCTGAACCTATCTACAACAATGTATAGATAATCATGACCTTTCCTAGATTTAGGCAGTCCTACAAAATCCATGGAAATGCTTTCCCAAGGGTGAGAAGGAACTGGCAATGGAGTGTACAAGCCTAGTTTTCTATTGCTGGGCTTGCTTTTAGCACACATGGCACACCCTCTTACATATCTAGAAACTGTCTCATTCATTTTCGACCAATAGCAGAATCTTTGCAGTTGTGCAACTGTTTTGCTTACCCCAAAGTGACCTGATATCAAAGAAGTGTGTGCTTCCCTAATTATCTTTATCCTCTCAGTTTGTGGAATGCAGAGTTTCCCACAATGGTATAAGAGTCGGTCCTTTATATGATAGTCCAATTCTTCTACTCTTTTGCCTTGACTCAAAGTTGCATATACATCTTTAAAATCCATATCCTGAGCATATTGTTCTATGTAGCTTTCATGTAGTACAGAATTATGCTTAAGTATGGTAGATGCATTCATAATGGTTCTAGATAACATATCTGCAACCTTGTTATGTATGCCCTTTTTATATCTGATGACTAAGTGAAATTGTTGTAGAAAACCCATCCACCTGTAATGTCTTGATTGTTGCAACTTAGTTTGGGAGTGTAGATATTGGAGTGGCTGGTGATCAGTATGTATTACTGTCTCTTTGCCCATTAAGTAATGTTTCCACTTTTTCACACTCTGAACTAATGCATACAATTCTTTATCATATGTAGGATAGTTAACTACTGCAGGATTAAAAGTCTCAGAATGATAGCATATGGGTTTGTCGTGCTGTGTCAACACTGCTCCCATGGCATAGTCACTGGCATCAGTTTGGATCTCAAATGGTCTTTGCAAATCTGGCAGTGCTAGTATAGGTGTTGTACTTATTTTGTCTTTCAAGGTGTCGAAGGCTTTCTGATGTTTGCCTCCCCACTGAAACACCTTATTCAATCCTATTAAAGCATGTAAGGGAGCTGCAATCGTGGAGAAGTTAGAGATGAACTTCCTCCAATATTGTGCTGCTCCTAAGAAGCTTCTCACTTCTGTAGCAGACCTGGGTTTAGGTTAGTTTATAATGACTGCCACTTAGAGGGATCTATTTTCAATTCACCTCCCCCTACTATGTGACCCAAGTAGTTTAGAGATGTTTTGCCAAATTCACATTTTGGGAGTTTAACATAAAGTTTTTCTCTTTTCAAAACATCTAATGTCTGCTTAACATGCTTTAAATGTTCTTCCCATGTTTTACTAAAAATCATAATGTCATCCAGATACACAATAACAAAATCATCAAGAAAAGGTCTGAGTACATCATTCATTAATCTCATGAAAGTAGCAGGAGCATTAGTTAAGCCAAAAGGCATAACTAGCCATTCATACAATCCCTGCTTTGTTTTGAAAGCAATCTTCCATGCATCTTGCTCTGCAACTCTGACCTGATGGTATCCATTGTGCAAATCCAGCTTGGTGAAATAAACAGCTTCTTTTAATTGATCTAAGAGATCATCTATGCGAGGAAGGGGATAACGATTCTTGATTGTTATCTTATTCAGTGCTCGGTAATCAATGCACATTCTCCACGAGCCATCTTTCTTTCTCACCAAAACGATTGGTGACCCACATGGTGATGTGCTAGGCCTGATGAAGCCCTTCTCGAGCAACTCCTGCACCTGCTTCTTGATTTCAGCATTCTCTAAAGCAGACAACCTGTACATCCCAATGTTAGGCAATGGAACATCTTGCTGCAAAATAATATCATGTACTATTCCCTTTTTGGGTGGCAGACCTTTAGGTTCCTGAAACAAGACATCATACTCTGAAACAACCTTTTCTATATCAGCTTGTTGTTCAGCATTACAGCCCTCAAATACATTGGTTTTATCAGGTTTCTTTTCCTTTACAACCATCAGTAAGAATTGTTTGCATGAATTAATCATTCTTTTCATCTGTCCTGAGTTTATGAGAGTATAATTATTCTTGAGCTTATGAGCTCTTACAAAGTATTTGATTCCATCTTTAACCAATAGATACTTGTTCTCAGCTCTATAGAAAATAGCCTTTCTATCGTACAAGTAAGGACTTCCTAAAACAATTCCACATATATCCAAAGGAATTATGTCTAACTCAACCTCATCTACAAATGTTGACCCAAAAGAAAACTTGAGTTTGCACTGTCTAGTCACTTGTAGTTGTGCTTTATCATTCAACCATCCTAATGGGTATGGTTTCTTGTGAGGTGTAGTTGCTAATCCCAATTTCTTTACAATTGCTTCAGAAATCAAATTTACTTGAGAGCCACTATCAAACAAAGTATCAATCTTTTGATTTTTGGAAATAACTCGAATATGGAAAATCTCATGTCTTTTTCTCTCATTTTCTTCATCAATAACAGATTGAGCAGAATTACTAGTAGATGCTTCAAAATTCTTACCTTTTATACCTGTGACTGCTATGGTTGTTTCATCTCCCGAGTCTAACCCAAAATCTCTCTAAATAGTTGTAGCCGTCTCCTTCTTCTTGCCCTCGGACTTCTTAGGTCTCAACTCTGGATGCAAAATCCAACAATGCTCATCATCATGCCCCTCCTTTTTACAGTGAGTGCATGAAGCTTTGGTTTTCTGTGCAGTGTTAGCCTTCCTTGCTTTCCACTTCTGTTTTCTTTTCTCCTTGCTCTTGCTTACAGTGGGTTGGGATGGTCCCCCAACTTCTGGATTGCCATTCTTTCCTCTAGCCTCTAGATGAGTAGCTTGTACAGATACCTCATCTATACTAGTGGGATTAAACATGAGGATGGTATGCCTCATGTAGCTGTGTAGACCACCAATGTACTTCAAAAGAGTCTCTGGTGAGTCTAGTGAGATACCCAACGTCAATGCTCTCTTTCTGAACTCTTGAGTATACCCTTGTACACTTTGCCCCTTCAACTGCCGAAGAGTTTGCCAACTCATCATGGCCTGCTGCATGTAGGCCAATGGATAGAACTGTTTCCTGATTGCAGAAACGAAGTCACTCCAGATAGAGATGGTCTTACCATGGCTTTTCATATCAACTTGGGTTCTACCTTCCCACCAAACCAAGGCAGTGCCTCCTAGGCGTAGGCTTGCCAGCTGAATCTTACTTTTGTCTAAGTTTATGTTTTGTACCCTACAATACACATCAATTTGTCTAATCCAATTGTCCAATTTTTCAGCATTTAGCTCTCCATCATATATAGGCAAATCAAATTTAACATCTAACTTAATCAAAGATGCTTTCTTATCATGTACAGGGCTATTAGGAGGTGTGAGAAAGTTTTCCTCTTTCCCTTTTCCTTTGGAGTTGTCATGGAAGTGAGACTCATCTTCTTCTTTCTCTTGCTTAGAGCCTAATGCATCTTCCACCTTTTGCTTTCTAAAGTCTCGGTACATTTCTTCAACCATGGACTTCATAGCTAGGAAACTCTCTATGAATTGAGGGTCTGGCCCCATAGAACTTTCTTCTGACATGGTCTTTTGAGGATAGACTCTCCCAATTTCAGGATTAGTTTCCACCAACTCTCCTTCTCCTAATTTGAGCTTTGATCTTGTGAGCATTCACAGCTATACCAACACAAGCTTGTCTAACCTTACAACCTTGAGCTCTGATACCACTTGATCTGATATTCACTCTATGAGTGCCATCAGTTAAAGATTTATTAAACTAAAGGTATTACAGACTCATGTGCTGGTGTGTGTATTCTGTGTTATTGAAACAACAGATCGATCAGATTGCCAATACATAGAAAATGAAATGGAAAGACAGCAGAGAAATACAGTAAGCAACCCAAAGACACAAACAGTTTTAATAAGGAGTTCACCCTATTCTCCAAGGCTACATCTTTGGTCCAGCTTCAGTGGTGGCCTTGTTTTATTGTGTCTTTCAGCAAAGAAATTACAATACAGGGACTCAATATGAGTTTTCCTGAAGCAGATTTTGCTTGGCAGGGTGGTTCTTGGATTCCCCAAGCCACTCGGAGTACACAGACTCTTCTCCTTTCTACCAGCGCTGTGACCCTTGGTCTACAGTGGAAAGAGCCGAATGTGATGTTTAGTCTGGACAGATTCCTCTATGGGAAGGCTTGAATCTTCAAGCTCTCTGGTGCTCGACGCTGCCTGTGGTCAGCTTGGCCCTCTGTCTCTTCTACTTGGCTTTACTGTTCTCTGTGTTCAGTCCTCCTCTCAGGGTTCATTGTTCACTGTCTCTCTTGGTCGCTTGGACTCTTCTCAATTCGGATTCCAAATCAACTCTTACTGGTTCGACTATCTCTGTTCATGGCTTTAGCCATTCGATCCCTATGCCTGTTCGGTTCCTCTTCCGCCTGTGTCGATTCACCTTCTGCAGCTGCGCTTGGAGTTCCCTGCATTCGACGTCATCATGAACGCTCAGGGAGTGGCCACTTGTCCTCCTCTAAATGGTGCCAGCATGCTTCGTCGGTTCGTTTCTTCAGTTACGCCGTGGATGCGTTCTTCCTCCACCGTGGCAGTCAAACGGATTCCAAATCCCTTTAGAACGCGGCTTAATTCCCTGTTGATTCCGCTTCTTTCCATCGGGCGCAATCTCAACCGTCCGATCTGGGCCCTCCAGATCCGACGCCATACGCACGTTTCGCGCGGTTGACTTGCTTGACCGATAGTGCGTGATCAACGGCGGTTTTCTCTCACCTCTGCCTGCCATGCGTCGATCGGTGTATGGAATCACTCCGCTCCTGTCCAAAACCTCTTACCGTTCAAGGGCGCCCCGATCAAAACCATCGGTTTCCAGAGCATGGGTCCCGCCTTTGTACTTTAGCGCTTTTACCTTTTCCCGCCCGCGGTCCTCCAGTTCCCCCACGCAACCAGGTGCTCGAGCTTTCCCATTTTGGCCCTGTTCACTTAGCGATGCGCGATTAGCACTAATCGCGCATCAAAAACCTCACCCTTTCTCCATTCTGGGGCTCCCAGGGGCTACTTTGGCCTCCTGCGCGGTCTCCATGGGCCTCGGTCAGCGCGCTTTGACCGAGGTCCTCGTCGTTCCACGTCGGCTACCATGGCCACTAGTTCAGGGTGTTTTTGATACTATTTTGGATTTCATTAGAGATTTGTTCGACCTGATTCAGTCATGGTTCTTGACAATCTTTCTATGGATCCAATTCGGATCAAAAACTCTTGGGGAAAACCAGTTTGAGAGCTCTTCTTTATTTTTGAAAATGCTTTTACAGAGAAACTAAAATACATAGCAAAAATTCCAGCAACCACAAATTACAACTTATCTCGATTTCCGTGCTTGAATTCCACCTCGAAAATCATGCCAATCAGCAAACAGCGAAAACAAAAAAAAATTACAACAATAAAACAGCATTAAATGTTGTACGGTCAGACTCGAAAAACGTGCCCAAAACTTGTCCCTCTTCCTCGATTTCTATGTCTTTCTCCTGCTGTACGGTTTTTCCTTGGGATGCGTGCCAATAAATGTTGCCGCCCAGATTTGCTGAAATGTCTTCTTGTTGCTCTCCTTCACTTCCTCACTGCTCAGAAATTTTCTCCTTACTCTCTCTTCTCTTTCTCTCAAATGCTAATGAAAGAATGAATTGATCTTTTCCTCTTCTCTTCTCATTTTATTCTCTAAATGACCTTTTGAGTTACCCTAAGATCTAATGACTGAGATTCATTTAAATCTAGGGATGAGAATAAATGTGCATTTAATTCTCACTTTCTATTTTTTAACTCACCCACTTAGCCTTTTATTTCCATAGTCACTTTTTCACTTTCTAATTCTTCATTCACTTTGATAAAGTCACCTTTAAATTAGAATGTAACTTTACCACTTATAAAGTCACTTTTAAATTAGAATGTAACTTTATCACTTATAAAGTCACTTCTAAATTAAATTGACTTGACCACTTATAAAATCACTTTAGGAGAAAAATAAAAAATAAATTTGGACACTTTTCCCCAGGCCAAAGATCAAAGCCTTAGGGAACCACTTGTCCTCTGGTACCCAAATTTTAACACTCCCTCTTACTGAGGAAAGTGTTCCTCACCACTCCCATCTTGTCTTTGAAGTAGACATGCTTGCCTCGTGGTAAGGCTTTGGTGAAAATGTCCGCTACCTGCTCATTTGTGGAAATGTACTCAAGCTTGACAACTCCCTTTTGGACATAGTCTCTAATGAAGTGATAATTGATCTCAATATGCTTTGAACTGTCATGAAAAACTGGATTCTCCATGAGTTTTATGCAACTCTGATTATCACAGTAAATTACTGAAGGCCTCAATGCCTAACCAAATAGACCAAACAACATCTCGCGAAGCCATATGACCTCACAACTAGCCAAACTAGCAGCCATATACTCTGCCTCAGCTGAACTCAATGCAACTGATTGTTGTTTTCGGTTGATCCACGACACAATTGCCGAACCCAACCCAAAACAACACTAGGAAGTACTCTTCCTATCTAAAGCACAACCTTCTCGACCTGAATCCGTGTACCCTGCCAGTCTCACTCCATCACCTTGTCTATAATCTAGACCAAAATCCATTGTCCCCTGCAAGTAACGAAGAATGTGTTTTGCAACGACCCAGTGCACTCTCCTGGGCTCACACATGAACTGACTCATAGTGTTAACTGCAAAACATATATTTGGTCGAGTGTTGACCAAATACATCAAACAACCAATCAACTGTCTGTGTAGAGTATGATCCACCAACTCGGAATCAGAAGCGTGAAGCTTCTTCCAGTTAGTAATCACAGGTGTAGACATGGGTTTGCAATCCTCCATGTGAAATCTGCTAAGAATATCCACAATGTACTTCTCTTGTCCCAGGAAGAAATGCCCCTCCTCCTGCCACACCTCCAATCCCAGAAAATAATGCATCAAGCCGATATCTTTCATCTCAAACTCTGAAGCAAGATCTCTCTTGCAGCCCTCAATGAGTCTCTCTGCACCAGTGATGATCAAGTCATCAACATACAACACCAGAATGAGAGGCTCCTCACCCACCACAATGAAGTATAGGTTCGGATCAGCCTCACTCTTTGTGAAACCCAACTGCTGCATGTATCAATCCTAGAGTACCAAGCTCTAGGAGCTTGCTTCATGCCATAAAGTGCCTTTTTCAATCTGCATACATGGGACTCCTTCCCATGCATCTCAAAGCCCTGCGGCTGCTCAATATAAACCTCCTCTTGAATGAAGCCATTAAGAAATGCGATCTTCACGCCCATCTGGTGAATCTTCCAACCCATCTCTGCTGCAATCGATATAATGGAGTGAATAAATGTATACCGAGCTATGGGAGCGAAGGTCTCCTCATAGTCAACTCCTTCTACTTGTGAGAACCCTCTCGCCACAAATCGAGCTTTGAACTTCTCGATGTTGTCATCTGCAGCATGCTTTATCTTGTAGAGCCATCTGGAAGTAACAACTAATTTACCTTCAGGCCTCGGCACTAACTCCCAAACACCATTCTTCATAATAGAAGAATACTCCTCCATCATGGCCTCTCTCCAGACCTGTTGGCTAGCTGCCTCCTCATAACTAGAAGGCTCGGAGTCAACAATGCTTGTTACCAATGCCATGTAACTACAGAACCGCTCAGGTGGTTTACTCTCTCTAACCTGTCTCTTTGGCCCAGCAACTGATGTGGCCTCGCGCAAGGTATCTTGAAGCCACTTGGGCTTCCTCTTCCTTGAGCATATTTCTCCCACTAGAGTGAAAGAATCCTCATCATCATCAAAAGCCTGAACTCCTGAAGGCCTGCCCACTGACCTCATGCTTGAATCTGTGCCTGTAGATGCTGAAGTATCGTGCAAACTGTCCATTAGTGGACTACACTGTGAACTGCTCTATGGATTGCCCTGCATGCTGCCTGAAGAAACACCCACCTGACTCTGAGAGCCACTGCTCATTGATGGACCTAACACTGTAATCGATGTACCTCCTGATGTCTGACCACTAGATCCCTGTGACTAACTCAACTGCTCCTGAGGGTCTGGTGACTTTGGATACTCTAACTCCCGTGACCTCTTGAAAGCACTCTCCTCCTCGAACTTCACATCCCGCCTGACAACCACTTTCCTCTGCGCAGGAATATAAATCCGATAAGCTTTCGAGATCTTGCTATAACCCACAAAGATGCCCTTGTATGTAGTAGGTTCTAGCTTGGTCGTGTTCTCATTGGGGACATAGGAATATGTAAGGCACCCAAAGATACGAAAGTGCCCAACATCAGGCTTCTTCCCAGAAAAAGCCTCCTCCGGAGTCACATTCCCCAAGGCACGATGTGGACCCCTGTTCTGCAAGTACACAGCAGTGTTGTAGGCCTTTGCCCACAAAAATAAAAGTAACCCCTGATCATGAAGCATGGATTTGGCAGCCCCTGCAATGGATTTGTTCTTCCTCTCTGCAACCCCATTCTGCTGGGGGTAGTAAGGAACTGTGAACTCCCTCCTAATGCCTGCCTCAACACAAAAATCAACAAACTCACTAAGGATATACTCCCCTCCATTGTTCGACCTGAGGACCTTGATCTTCCTACCTGTCTAGGTCCCAACAAGAGCTTTGAACTCTTGAAACCGCTTGTAGGCCTCACTCTTGGTCTTCAAGAAATAAATCCAGGTCTTCCTGGAGTGGTCATCAATGAATAAAACATAGTACTCATAGCCACTCAATGATACATGAGACATCCAACCACTCACATCGGTATGTATCAAGTCAAGGATCCCGGTCGCTCTGCTGTCACTGCTGGGAAAAGGGGATCTGGCAAACTTCCCCATAGCACATTCTCTGCATACATCAAGGTGATCAGAACTGAAATCTGGTACACTAGTGGTGATCTCCCTCAATGTACTTAAGGCCCCATGATACATGTGCCCCATCCTACAGTGCCAAATCTCACACAACTCTGAACTGCTAGATCTGTTGTCGGTCCTGTCTCGGGTGCTGCTACTCAATGCCATTAGGGGCTGGAATGAGAACTTGTACACCTTGGCATGGCGCACACCAATCTCTCTAGCTAAAGAAGCTAGAGTTCCCCTAGGATATATAACCACCTGCACTCTCCTAAACAACACATTATACCTTCTGTCCTCAAGTGCTGAGACGGATATCAGGTTCTTCTTCATTCCAGGCACATATAGAACATCTGACACTTTCAAGGGAGGTTTGGGTCCCCTATCAAATGTCAATGTCCCCACACCGACTGCTCTAACAATGTTGTCATCACCAAGTACTACCTCCATATTAGTATCACCCTCTAAAAGCTCTGAGAAGTACTCTCTGACTCCTGTCATGTGGCGGGAAGCGCCACTGTCAACATACCAAATGCTAGAAGATGCTCTGCTAGTAGCGGGGAATGCACACTCCCTCTGAACCTGTATGGCAGGTGATCCTGCACTAGTGGCCTCACGAGCTATGAACCCAAACTCCCGATCAAATCTCTCTGAGAAGCTCTCTATCTCTGCAGAAGCTGCCATGGGTTTGTCTTTCTCTTTCTTGTTCTTCTTCTCCAGACACACAACAGCATAGTGTCCCAACTTTTGATAATTCCAACGTTTGACTTTGGAATAGTCCTTCTCCTTGTTCTGTTGTTTGCCTTTACCTTTGCTTTTGCCTCCATTGTTGGAAGCTTGCTTCTTTGCTCTGTCCTTCTTGCCCCTTGCTAACAATGTCACATTGTCATCCTCCTCCACCTGTTTGGCTGCCCCAAGATGGTTCTTTCTTATCTCATTCTGAATGCAATCATCCCACAACCTCTCCCAATTGGGAAGGTTTTCCCGTGCAACAATGCCATCCACAAAATTCTCCCAAGTCTTGCGAAGACCATTCAAAGCAATCCTCACCAACTCAGTGGGTGCAATGATCTCACCTATGGCTGCCAACTCATTTCTCATTGAAATGATCTTTGTGAGGTATGTTGTAGCACTGTCAGTCTTATCCATTTTAATGGCCTTCAGTTTCTCCTTTAGGACCATTTTCTGTTTTCATTTGAGCTATGGTAAAGACTCATCAAGTTTGTCCACATCTCATCTGCATAAGTCTTTCCTTTTTATTAAACTCTGCCAACTATACAGGGTCAACAGGCACTACTACTGGGTTTTATGTGGTATTTACCATAATTCCCCAGACTTCTGCTTCCTCAAAGATGCTCTGGATTCTTTCCTTCCATGCACTATAATTGTTTTGCCCATCCAACCTGTCTTCAACTCTCAAACCCAAAGACATGTTTCATTATCCTACCAAACTGAAATTTTCAAATCTGTGGTAAAGGTTTCTGTTTTCTATGCAAAAATCAGCGTGTTGTAAGTTTCATTTTGTTGTCCCAAACTGCACTTTTCAGCCAACCAAGCTCTGATACCATAAAGAAATTTCAACCCCCACTCCGGTTATCAGTTTTCCTTATCACTCCATGCATTTAGTTTTAAATCCAAGCATGATAAAAATTCTAAAATCTGGAAATGACAATAATTTTCTGAAAACACAAATTTAGAGATTTCACAACTGCTGAAATTGCAGAAATAAAACACAGCAAAATTATGACAGCGACACACAGAAAATAACAATGATTTTTGGTCAATGTGACTCTGGAAAACCCCCCTACAACTCTTGGGGAAAACCAATTTGAGAGCTCTTCTTTATTTCTGAAAATGCTTTTACAGAGAAATTGAAATACACAGTAAAAATTCCAGCAACCACAAATTACAACTTATCTTGATTTCCGTGCTTGAACTCCACCTCGAAGATCGTGCCAATCAACAAATAGCAAAAACAGAAATTTTTACAGCAACAAAACGAAATTAAATGTTGTACGGTCAGCCTTGAAAAACGTGCCCAAAACTTGCGTCCCTCTTCCTCGATTTTTGTGCTTTTCTCCTACTATACGGTTTTTCCTTTGGATGCATGCCAATAAATGTTGCTGCCTAGATTTGCTGAAATGTCTTCTTGTTGCTCTTCTTCACTTCCTCACTGCTCAGAAATTTTCTCCTTGCTCTCTCTTCTCTTTCTCTCAAATGCTCATGAAATAATGAATTGATATTTTCCTCTTTTCTCTTTTTATTCTCTAAATGACCTTTTGTGTTACCCTAAGATTTAATGGCTAAATTTCATTTAAATCTAGGGATGAGAATAAATGTGCATTTAATTCTCACTTTCTATTTTTTAATTCACCCACTTAAATAAAGACCCACTTAGCATTTTATTTCCGTAGTCACCTTTTCACTTTCTAATTCTTCATTCACTTTAATAAAGTCACCTTAAAATTAGAATGTAACTTTACCACTTATAAAGTCACTTTTAAATTAGAATGTAACTTTACCACTTATAAAGTCACTTTTAAATTAAACTGACTTGACCACTTATAAAGTCACTTTAGGAGAAAAGTAAAAAATAAATTTGGACACTTTTCCCTAGGCCAAAGATCGAAGCCTTAGGGAACCACTAGTCCTCTAGTACCCAAATTTTAACATAACTTCAGTAGAGCGATAGAGATCACAGTAAAAACAATGAAATAAGAGACACCAAAATTTCTTGGGACAAAACCCCACAGGGGGAAAAACTGGTAATATTTCCTTATGAGAGAGAGCTCAATTCATCCAAATCGTACATCAGAGTATTCTAGTCAAAGGTCAACCATTGACCACATTAAATGCCAAATCAAAATCAGTCAAAAGGAGAGAAAAGTCAATGATCTGCGCACTGATCAAAGTCTATACAAGGGGCTGAATTTCGGCCTGAGGCTGCTGGTCAAAGGGCCGAAATTTGGCCCTCCAATTCCACAAAAAGGTTCGGTCAAACCTCAGTCAATGCCAGAAACTGATCCAAAACTCGGTCAACAAAACCATCAAACATCCTAAGAATATTCGTCCTCCAAGGCAGTCAAAGATTTGATCAACCCGTAGCAGAATAGTCCAATTCAACGTTGGTCAAATCAGAGTGGAGAAAAGTCAAACTTCACCGGTCAACAGATGTCTTCTTCCCTTGCAAGTATGCGCAGATTGCTTGCTAGAACAGGTTGAATGATTGATGTGATGTCCAAATGAGGAGAACCTTTTGTAAATATATAGCATTCAATTCAAGGGGTTTTGACCAAGGGTCAAACCCCTTCATGAGGTGGGGCCGACCTGACAAGATGGGACCAACTTGGACAGCTAAAAGACAAATTATTTTCCTTTGACTTTGATAATGAAAATACCGGCCACAACTACAATTTTCCAACACTCCCTCTTAGACAGGGAGGTACTTTTCATTCTCTCTATCAGATGTACAAATCTCATCATAGGGAAAGGATGATAGCATCAAGCTTGTCCGATAAGCCAAAACCAATGGCTTCAAGGTCAAAACCAAACTGACCATGGGATCAATCAATATCGTTCATGAGGCCAAACTCTCCAACCATATGAAATGGTTTCTCAGTCAAGCACAATGACTCAAGGGAGTAATCAAGATCAAACTCTCTGACCATACCAATGGTCTCCTGATCAAACCCAATGACCTAAGAGAGTACACAGGGTCCATCTCCCCAACCATAAACAAAGGTCTCTCGGTCAAGCTCAATGACCTAAGGGAGGAATCCCTATCTCAATATCAAACTCCCTGACTATATAGTCTCTCGGTCCATGACCCAAGGGAGGAATCCTGATCTCGATGTCAAAAGAGTCAATCTCCTCGACCATATGGTCTCTCAGTCAAATACAATGACCCAAGGGAGAGTACTCAAAATCAGTGTCCCCGACCAAGCCTATTGGTCTCTCGATCAAACACAATGACCTAAGGGAGCACTCCAAGCCTCAAAACCAACCTCCCCAACCATAAGGTTTCTCAGTCAAACTCAATGACCCAAGGGAGTAACCAGAACAATCTTCCCAACCATAAACCATGGTTTCTCAGCCAAGCCCAAGGAAGATTCATGATGCTATACAATCAATGCTCTATCTCTCTCCAAGAGGAATTCTCAGCCACTCCAAACTTCTCATAGAAGCAAGCAAACTTCATTCGGGATAGTGCCTTTGTCAAAACATCAACAACCTACTCATCAATAGTATTTGAGCCTCACAACTCTTCTTTGGACAACATCCTGAATATAGTGATACTTGATCTCAATGTGCTTCAACCTGTCATGAAAAAGCAAATTCTCAAAAAGCTTCACACGACTTTGATTGTCACAATATATCACAGTCGATTCCAACACCTAATCAAACAAACCAGCAAATGAATTTTGAAGCCAAACTGCTTCACAACGTGCTAAACAATCAGTTGTATACCCAGCTTCAATCATGCTAAGTGCAACAGAGGTCTGCATCATACTCATCAATGATATCCAGAAATGCTCTTCTTGTCTTCAAAATATCCAGCCCAATTAGAATCTGCAAATCCATGCAGTCCATAGTTCAACGAGCCAATCAATAGGATCAACCAAGTCAGACTCAAAGTCTCACTGCTTCTTCAAATTTGTCATCATGGGAGTGTCCAAGGACTTGCAGTCCATCACGCCATATTTCATAAGGATCTCAACAAGGATTTCACCAATCTTCTGATCCAATGCATTAGACCCAGATCCTTCATTTAAAATTCATCTCCCTCTTACACAGGATAAAGAGGTCCTCGGTCATTGTCTGAAACATGTCGTCAACAGATAGTAGAAAAATCAAGAGCTCATCTTCAACATCTTTGTAGTATAGATTAGTATCAGCATCGCTCTTTAACAAATATCAATTCAAGCTCGAGGTGCCTGACTTCATAGTCTTCTCCCTCTTACTGAGGTAATCCTTTGCTTTGTACTTCTAGCAATCTTCATCTTGGAAGTCACAACTGACTTCTTTTTGACATAGATCAAGAAACAAGCTTCAATTTAGTTGATCTGTCTGCTCCCTCTGAGTCCAGAGCTCATCCAATACAATATCTCTCAACACGAGTCTTCTTGTCACAAGCTTTACTTTGTTCTTCCAATCTTTTCATCTATTGCCACAACCTTGGCAGCCTTCATTAAGTACCTGCAATCCTTGTTAGGAAGCCATGGAAGAACAAATACAACCAAGCAAGATATGCAAAGATAAGAGACTTATAAAAAAATAGTAATAGTAATAAACAAGAGAGATATCAAATACTTATCTTTTGAGAACATGTCGGCTCCCTCTTGATCTTAGCCTTCTTGCATCCAACTTGCAAGTCAACCTTGTCCACATCATCATCAATATGTCATTCTTTCCTTGCAAGAGCTAGGGATTCTTCTTTCAGCGAAAGCGTCCAATCCTAGGGTTTTTTCCATAAACCCTTCATCCAAGACTTTTTAACTTGCTAGGGTTTTCAAACCCTAGATTCTCACTTTCATATTCAAATATTAAGACCTTAGAATACTTCATAGCTAAGAGTCTAAGACTCTCAATCTTCCAAACCCTAGAATTTTTACCTTGCAAGTATTATATTTTGACATCTGCAAGATCATAGAGTCTCAATTCTTCAGCAAATAAAGATGTCATGATCAGGGATCTTCCAATGAGAGGTCTTTATCAAGACAGACCCATTATCACATAATCTTGGCTTAAACATGGTTTGATCTCCTTAACCTGAGTAGTTTATACTTCATCGAGTTCAGCACATGTCTTACTTTTCTTAAGAGGACTTCAGCCTTCAACCTTGAAGAGGAACTCGGCCTCTACTCGTTTCAACAAGCATAAGTTTCATGTCAGCAAATGGTGTTTTTGCAATTTATGCAACATTTTCAAGCATCCAAATTTGATCAATAATCTGATTTGGGATTGCTACACATCTTTCAATGGAGTAAGACATAACAGAGTTTGCATCTTTAGCACTTTATACACAGGCTATTGAAATCAGCCCAAATCATTCTTGAATACATCATACCACCCATCATTAGATGTATGCACAACTGTCCTTCATATATAATTTTTGTAAGGTATGACATTGACACAATCTTCAGATTGGGTCATACTAGTAAATCATTAGTTCCAAACAAAAATATTATGATGCAAGTATCAGACTCGTATTTCGTCCTTCCTGACAGAGCTCTTTCCCAATCAAGGGTTATACATATCTCATATCCAAGGAGTTCAAGGAGGCAACAAACTTCAAATTAGCTTTAAAAATAATTATCCTGCTTCAGAAGGACAGATTAGTTATGCCATATATATAGGTCACATATTTCTTATGTTAAAATTGGCAACTAGGGCCAAACTCCATGTGGGTCATCTTATTTATGGCAGCTGATATTTTTCTTGGATCCCTCTCATCAAGAGGTGTAGGAGTGAAGGAGTGATCTAAAGATCATCCGATTCCAATAAGTATTCATAGAGTTATGAATTTATTTGTGTTATAAGACAATTTGTCAAGGTCGGCCAGCAACCAAATAAACCCCACATGTGCTCAACGTTTTAGTATAAATAGAGGTGGCCTTCAAGTCATTTCAACACACACTTGGGATCTTTTCCTCTCTCTACTTGTCTTTGGGTTTTAGTAGGAGGAGAGATCCTAAGGGATAACGCTGCCCTGATCCAGAGGGCAAAAAGGCGAAATTGCCAGAAAAGCCGGAACTGCTGAAAAAGCCAGAACTGTTGAAAAAACCAGAACTGCCAAAAAAGTCGGAAAAGCTGAAACTGCCAGAAAAGCTGGAACTGCCGGAAAAGCTAGAAAAGTCAGAACTACCAGAAAAGTTGGAAAAGCTGAAAAAGCTGGAACTGTCAGAAAAGCCGGAACTGTCGGAAAAGCCGAAAAAGCTGGAACTGTCGGAAAAGCCGGAACTGCCGGAAAAGCCGGAACTGCAGAAAAAGCCGGAACTGCTGTTAAAGCCAAACTGCCGGAACAGCCGGAGCATCTGTCTCCGAAGGAGAGTAGCATGCAAGGGACAACTAACTAACATTGGGACAGTTGTATGGTACTTAGCAGCAAATACACCAAGCATGCAATATTACAGCTAGCATGCAAGGGACAACTAGCATGCAACAGCAAGCATGCTAAGGACAACAAGCATGCTAGGGACAACAAGCAAGCAAGGGACAACAAGCAAGCAAGGTGCAACCAACACATAGGTCAGGATGGCAACATGGTGCAGCAATGGCACATAATGCAGTACAGTGATGGGTACAGTCATGATTAATGAAGCGTGATGAGATGCAGCATAGTGATGATGGGTGCAGCATGGTGCAGCGCGGTGAGGTGTAGCATGATGATGAAATGCAGCTCAACGATAGGTGAAGGAGTCACCTTGGAGAATCAGTTGAAGCAACATGTCTTCAACTGATCTCATGTATCATCTTCTTAGAGATGATCTATGCTCTTATCTAGATAAGTCAAAGTGTTGACTTCTATTGTAAACATACTATCTCTCTCTCTCTCTCTCTCTCTCTCTCTCTCTCTCTGTTGAACTATTGAAGAACATATAAGAAGAATTGATCAAGGGTTTCCCCACATTGGGGTTTTTCCCTGGCTAGCGCCACATCTTGTGTCCTCTTGTCTTGGCTTGTCTTCTGCGATTTATGTTTATGTTCTATCTGCAGTTTACTTTAATGCTGATGTGATTGCTAATCTGGAAAAGATATGGAGCTAACTGTGAAAATTGAAATAAATTGCTCTAAGCATAGAACATACCTAAAATTAACATGGTATCAGAGCTGAGGTGAAGGCAATGCCCAAGCAAGAGTGAAAGAGCAATCACCGAAGACAGTTGGGAAAAAAAGGATCAATGGATTCCTCATCCCTCTTCAAATTCACCAAGGGTGAAGTCGAAGCAGAGAAGCGCAGTGGAATATGGCCTACCTAAAGATCACTTCATTGGAAGACCGGATCTCAGGGTGGAAGGAAAGGCAGATAACTAGTTCGGCCAGTATGAGAATGAGTGTCCAAATGGCAGGGACACATCACTTGATGATGATAACAATCATTCCAGGGACATCTTCAATGATCAAAGGAATGATAGGTAATGCAGGTCATCAAGGAAATGGCCTACTCTTCAAAGAAAGCAAGGAACCCCGGGTATGAAGAATCAAATGTTGTTTCTGATAAGATAAAGAAGCGTTATCTTGTATTGGCCCTCTACTTCAGATTCTTTGGGAATCTGGCTTATTGATTGTAGTGCTTCAAGGAACTTCATCGGATAGATGGGTGTATTCTCTAATTTTGTAGAGATGGAAACAATCGTGGGATTATACTTGGAGTCGATGCCACCTACGAGGGTAACTTGATTCATTTACAAAATCTCTTTTATGTACCTGATCGCAAGAAGAACCTGGTGTCCATCTCGGAAATGGAAGTCAAAGGTTTTAGGGTGGCATTCATCGATGGAAAGGTACGTGTTAAAAAAAATAGAATTTTCAAAGATGCTTTTTCTCATGGGTTCTAGGTTGGCAATTTGTATCAAGTTGTAGGATGGTCCATTGGGGATCATGTCAATTGAAATATCGCATCTATAACACTAGAGGTCTACCTATGGGGCCCTACCCGATGTGAGTCAGATGGTGATAGGGATGTCTGAATTCAAGTAGAGTATGATGGTACATGTTTGAGATGTACCGAAGGAAAATTTTATAAGGGGACCATTCCCCTCATGCAACAGGTCCACAGGTTTGGAACAACCCGAGGAGTTTGAGATTCATGATCAGGAATCTCATGTATACAAGTGGAAGAAATCCCTCTATGGCTTGAAGCAAAACACCCTGGGCATAGTATGAGAGGATTGATAGCTATCTGATGAAACTGAGATTCACTAGGAGTGAAACTGATCCAAACCATTACCCGAAGGTTGTGGATGATAAACCTCTCATACCGGCACCTTTTGAGGACGACCTATTTCTAATAGGTGCAGACCCTCTCATTTGCAGAAGTAAGAGGGAGTTGGATTCCGAATGTGGAATGATAAACTGCAAGCCTGTGACTACCTCGAGGATCTTAACTTTCAAAAGTTATATGGTAGTGATGTCGGACCAGATTTGGGAAATGCCTCTGAGTTTCATAAACTCATTTGCGTTGATGTTCTTGGTGAACTTCCCTCTGGATATATGTTTTGCAATTAGCATGATGAGCTCATATTTGGTTGAGCCTCACTGGATTGGTGCCAAGAATCTTCTGAGATATCTTCGGGGCACAATCTCTCATGGATTGAGATACACTGCCGGAAATATGAAACTGCATGATTATTCGAATGCTAACTGGGTAGGCAGTGTGGAGGATCACTAGAGCACTTCTCAGTGCTGGTTCTCTTTGGATTTTGCTTCGATATCATGGATGAGCAGGAAGCAGAAGTCGGTTGCTATAAGCACCGCCGAGACCGAATACATAACTACAAGTATGATCTCGTGTGAAGCTGCATGGTTGCAGAAGCTCTTAAGTGAGATGTTTGTACACATGATGAATACCACTGTGATTCTCTGTGACAACCAGAGGTGGGATTTGATTATTGAGGAATCCCGTATTCGATGATTGCTCCAACAGATAGACATCAGATACTACCTTATCTGGGATATGGTAAGTCGATGAGCAAGGAGGCTCCATCACATTGAGACTGATGTACAGGTCGCAGATATTTTGTCAAAACCCCAGGGAAAGGTCAAATCTGTGACTTTCCCGAACGACTTGGAGTAATTGAGAGACCTTCTTATAAGGGTCCTAAATGTTGTATGCATTGAGCTTTGGGAGCTCTAAGAAGCTTGGGGTACTTACGGGAGCAACATACGACCACAGGGCGACTCACCCTCCCCTGGTGGTGCACTATGTACAAGATGACAGGTTCAACCTTCCCCTGTGATACCCCGTGGCGACTATGGAACAGGATGATTAGTTCTCCTGTGGGTCGGGATGATTAGTTCTCCCGTGGCAACTGTGGAACAGGATGATTAGTTCTCCTGTGGGTCGGGATGATTAGTTCTCCCATGGCAACTGTGGAACAGGATGATTAGTTCTCCTGTGGGCCGGGATGATTAGTTCTCCCATGGCAACTGTGGAACAAGATGATTAGTTCTCCTGTGGGCCGGGATGATTAGTTCTCCCATGGCAACTGTGGAACAAGATGATTAGTTCTCCTATGGGTTGGGATGATTAGTTCTCCCATGGAAACTGTGGAACAGGATGATTAGTTCTCTTGTAGGCCAGGATGATTAGTTCTCCGTGGCATCCACTGGACAGGATGATTCGTTCTCCTGTGGACAGGATGATTAGTTCTCTTGTCGAGGCATCCTACCCATGCAGTCTGGGACTCATGGGAAGTACCTCTCATTTGATCAATGAGCAGGGAAATGAGGATAGGGACCATAGTAGTTCTATCAATGGACGCATCATTGTATCTACCATACTCCCTATGCTAGGATGACCTCCATTGATTTGGGATCAATGAAACTAATCTGGGATCAGTATGAGTGGTTTGAGACACTCTCTTGTGACATTGATCTGGGATCAGTATGAGTGGTTTGAGACACTCTCTTGTGATATTGATCTGGGATCAATATAACTGACTTTGGGTCAGTAAGAGTGATGTGACACACTCTCTTCAGATGAAACTGACTTCGGGTCAATGGAGAATGGTATGAGACATTCTCGATCAATTCTTCTTTTTCATGGTTCAGCAGAGCAGAGCTCAGTAGATCAAAGTAGAGCAGAGCAGAGCAGGGCACTGATGGCAGAGATAGTACAGTTGGACAAATGGATCAACGAATGGAGTTCTCCCTAATTGAGAGGGAGTGTTAAAATTGGCAACTAGGGCTAAACTCCATGTGGGTCATCTTATTTATGGCAGCTGATATTTTTCTTGGATCCCTCTCATCGAGAGGTGTAGGATTGATCTAAAGATTATCCGATTATGATAAGTATTCATGGAGTTATGAATTTATTTTTGTTATAAGACAATTCATCAAGGTCGGCCAGTAACCAAATAAACCCTACATGTGCTCAACGTTTTAGTATAAATAGAGGTGGCCTTCAAATCATTTCAACACACACTTGGGATCTCTTCCTCTCTCTACTTGTCTTTGGGTTTTAGTAGGAGGAAAGATCCTAAAGGATAACGCTGCCCTGATCCAGAGGGCAAAAAACCGACACTGCCAAAATTGTCGGAACTGCCAAAAAAGCTGGAAAAGTTGAAACTGTCGAAACTGTCAGAAATGTCGGAACTGCCAGAAAAGTCGAAACTGCCAGAACTGCCGGAAAAGCTGGAACTACCAGAAAAGCTGGAATTACCAGAAAAGCTGGAAAAGCTAGAAAAGTCGAAAAAGTTGGAACTGCCAGAAAAGCCAGAACTGCCGGAAAAGCCGAAATCGCTAGAAAAGCCGAAAAAGCCGAAAAAGCCGACATTGCCGAAACTGTCGGGAACTGCCGGAACTACCGAGAACAGCCAGAACTGCCGGAACTGCCGAGAATAGCCAGAACTACCAGAACTGTCGGGAACTGCCGGAACAGCCGGAGCATCTATCTCTGAAGGAGAGCAGCATGCAAGGGACAATTAACTAACATTGGGACAGTTGTATGGTACTTAGCAGCAAATACACCAAGCATGCAATGTTATAGCTAGCATGCAAGGGACAACTAGCATGCAACAACAAGCATGCTAAGGACAACAAGCATGCTAGGGACAACAAGCAAGCAAGGGACAACAAGCAAGCACGATGCAACCAACACATAGGTCAGGATGGCAACATGGTGCAACAATGGCACATAATGCAGTACAGTGATGGGTATAGTCATGATTAATGAAGCGTAATAAGATGCAGCATAGTGATGATGGGTGCAGCATGGTGCAGCGCGGTGAGGTGCAGCATGATGACGAAATGCAGCTCAACGATAGGTGAAGGAGTCACCTTGGAGAATCAGTTGAAGCAACATGTCTTCAACTGATCTCATGTATCATCTTCTTAGAGATGATATATGCTCTTATCTAGATAAGTCAAAGTGTTGACATCTATTGTAAACATACTATCTCTCTCTCTCTCTCTCTGTTGAACTATTGAAGAACATATACGAAGAATTGATCAAGGGTTTCCCCACATTGGGGTTTTTCCCTGACTAGTGCCACATCTTGTGTCCTCTTGTCTTGGCTTGTCTTCTGCGATTTATGTTTATGTTCTATCTGCAGTTTACTTTAATGCTGATATGATTGCTAATCTGGAAAAGGTATGGAGCTAACTATGAAAATTGAAATAAATTGCTCTAAGCATAGAACATACCTAAAATTAACATCTTGTGACTTTGCCATGCCAGGTTTCAAACTATTATCACCCCCCTTCTTGACTTTGCCATCCCAGATTTCAAACTATTATCACCCCCCTTTTTAAAATATTAATTTGACTTCAAGCTCTTGATCTCTTATGCATCCTATCACTGAATCTTGAAGAAGAAGGTATTCATAGCTAATTCCTCCAAGACTAATGTAGGGAATCAGATAGGATCTTTGTTACAAACCCATAATCATTCTAATCTGAAAAATTTTGATTCATTGTTACTCACATAATACAGGGGTGAGTTACAAGTTGCAAATAATGTTTTTTCATCCTTCAGGGACTACTGAGATTAGTCCTTTCATAGAGATCAAACCATACTTTTATATTTGATCTTCTTTGACAAGGCTATACAAAAACTTTGATACATACCTTGCATTTTTGCAAACTTCAATGGTCTCCTTGAGTATCAGGCTTTATATTAGTCATAGAACAGATCTACAACACTTCAAAATGTTAGTCCTTTTTAAACTTGACTTAAGTACAGTGCCCTCCATCGTAGATGACATGATCCGAGCTTCATAGAGCTTAAGTGAACTTCGGCCTTTCATAAAAAGTTGAATCAAAGGCTTAATAGGCCTCTTCCTTTGCACATAATTTGTTTGATGGATCCTCTTTAAAGCACAAATTATCCATAGGAATATGTCATACAATTTGATGACAGATCAAGCCATAAATCAAGCTTCCTTTTCATTCTCTGTCACAGTTTGAGATTCTTGGATCTCCTGATATTATTTCAGCCTTATCATAGATCTTCAATGCATCACAACCTTTTTATACTTTATCCAATTCTCTTGTCATAATTTGAAGGCTCATATTCCACTGACAATTTTGAGAGGCATACTGATCTCCACATTAAGAGATTGTCAAAAAGAAAACATCCTTAAGAATTTCAACAAGGGGTTTTTGTTGAATGGTGTTGTCATTGATGCCAACATCGGGTCTTGAACGCTCTTAATATTTGTCTGATTTACATTAATTAAAGCTCCAAATGACTAAAAACCCTAGATGCCCTTGAAGCTCCAAATAGCCCCGTACTTGTTGAAGATTTTTGAAGACAAAGATCAATGCATTTGCCTCCGTTACCATTGTCAATTGAAGCTCCTCGTTGTGCCGATTCAAATGGTATATTGCACACCATGGGATTCCTCACGGGTTGAAAGATATGCTTGTTCAAATTTAAAAATCCCCATCATGTGGTCAAAACCCCAAAGTGAGGTGACATGGCAGCTTGTCATTGGTGCATGGGCTTAGAAGAAAGATATTAAGGTGGAAGGGATAATTCTTATGATCAAAAGCCCCAACATATGATAGTATGACACATATCAAAAAAAGGACCCTCTTTAAAGAACTAAATATTTGTTGAAAAAGGTTAAGGTTAGCCCATGAAGATGTATTAAATATATGGACCAAAAGTTGGAGGAAATTTATTTGGTCCAAAAAGTAGAGGGTATCATAATTTATATTTCAAATTAATTTTTGGTCTCCCGCCAAAAATTATTTCAAGTTAGATTCTTAAAGAAATTTGACCCCAACAAATTTAAAAATTTGTTTTTCCTCCTTTGGTAAGTTGGCTTTCTAATCAATCTCAGGGGAAGGCTCCAAGCCACATGCCACAGTACAAGGGTAGCCATAATAAGGGAAGCCCACACTCGGGTGTATAAATGTAGGAGGGAGTAATCGTGGTATATGAGTTACCCCAGCCTTTGGTTTTACACCCTTCTTCATAAGCCTTTTTCCTTTTATTGCTTTTTCTTTGTCATTGCTCAGGGCTCCAGGGGATGAGAGCATGACATGTTGGATATAGCAGTGGGGAAGTTCATCGCCCACTAGGGGTTGGGACAATCATGGGTTCCTAAATGATGTAAGGGGCCAATGTGAGGGACCCTAGAAACCAGGGTGATGGTCATGATGAAACGGGTAGAACTCATGTTTGGCTTTTGCCCATGTGCTAAATTTGTATGTCTCGGCCATCTTTTGCATTTTATGGTATATTTCCTGTTGAGAGTGACCAAATTATGCTTTTTCTTTTCTTTTAGGTACATCAACCTCTAGAGCATCGTTCCAGGCCTGACCCAAAGTATGGACAAGAGGAAGGGGAGGTTAACTCCTTGTGGACCTAGATGGGAAATATGGTGAATGGGGTTATAATTAGCATTGGGGAGTTGATGTATATCGTGTCAGGAAGCAGTACCACGCAACCAAAATTGAGGTTTCCCATGTAGTGCCACCCCTAAAGCTAATAGCCAATAAAGGAGATCCCATGGGACTAGGATACAAGGCTAACCATCAAATTGGACAAAGGATACAAGAGCACAAACCAATCCCACTCTTTCTGTCGAATCCCCCCACCAATCCATGCCCAAGAGTGTTCATGATAAGTAAACAAAAATACCCAACCAAATAATGAAAAGCCATACCTTCGAGGTTGGAAGGCCCACCTTCAAACATATGATCACGGAAAATGGGCGAGGGAGCATATGGCTAGCTCAGGTTGCAGAGATAGTGGCACATCAAGCTATTTGGTGGCTTCAAGGGGCTGTTGGCTGTTAGCTGAGGACCATATAGGGGAAAAAAATTCTCTTATGTATGGATACCACCCACGAATGGTGGATAACAGGGACTTCACCATATTGCCCTTTAGCAATGAGAAAGCTACTTCAACATCACTGCTCTTAGGGTCTTCACACTCAACCCTCTTATCACTAATCAAATCAATGAACTAGGACTTCAAGTATTTTCCCACTAAACATCTCCTTGTTGTTCATAGGATGAAAGAACTTAGGGCTACTTGAATAACCTCCCACATTCAATGTTCTAAAGGATTCCACAAATCAACCCACCAATAATGAACTCACTAAACTAGGATATCACCAAATATGCCCTCTTGCTATCTCTTGGCTGCTCCAAGAATGACACACCTAGGGCTTATATAAACTGCCCTCACAATGTCCTTCTTGATCCACCAAGATGATAATACTTAGCGCTTACTAGGCCAACCCAATGAACAATGACTTGTTACAAAAAAAATCACAATAATTAGGGCGCACTTAGCAGCCCACACAATAATGATTTTATCAAATCACAGTTTCTAGGGCATCTACACTTGTTGTCCCAAACCCTTAAGAACGGCTCTCCTCATTTAGAAATTCAACTAACATAAGAGCAAAAACTTACCTCCTTTGGGAACTCGGCACAATTCCTACGGATCAACGGTTATGGTCAAAAACTTGACTTAATCTTTTCAACCAAAATCATAGTCCTCTGCAACCCCAAAGTTCAGATCTCCTATGGCCACCTCAATCACACATATCCTAGTGATCACCTTCCTTGCTGGCCCCAGGTCTTCTACGCAGAACTTCGGCCCCTTGTCTATGCCTTACCACTAGCCTTGCAGCCTCATGTCCATCATTATATAGGGTCTCGGTTCTCCTAAAACTTCAGAAAATGTCACAACCAGATGCACAGAGATGATCCATAATTCGAAAGCCCAAAACTTATGAACAGACCTACTCAAGCTCGGCTATGAGAAAAGATAACAAGCTCATCCTCTCCCTCCTAACTAACTCAGTTCCTTGAGGTTTACAGCTTCTTTGTGCTTCAACTCTTGATGAATTGCATTTGTGGATTGTCTTCTTCTTGTAGGCCTACTTGGCCTCCATAAGGACTATATTTCTATGAGATTCTTTGATCAAGATGATCCCTTTCTCAAGGTTCTATTAAGAACAATCCCTCCATGAGTATGACTAGGTTACAAAACCTAGCTTACTCGTTGAGAACTTGATCCTTCTTGACAAAAGTCTTCTGAAAAAGTTGCATTGGAATGGAGGTAATGTCACTTGTTATAGAGTTAATGCCATTGTAGATGTGTTGATGCTCCGTATACACGATCATTATAATAAGCCACTATAACGTGTCATAACAAATGTACTGTAGAGATCGAGCCACAAGAATATATCTTCAAGGGATGCGAGCAACATATAAGAGATATAAATCATAGAATGCCTGGTCATAGAGTCATATGAACCTCAAGTCATCACTGTCTCACTGTTTCATGATAAGTCATAGTATACAAGCCACGGGAACCTCAGTTTGCAAGCCATAGATGACAACCACAAGAGTGTAGTTAAGAGGAATGTGAACTTCAAATCATAAATGCAGTTGTAACAAAAGAAGCATGAGTCCACAGAGATGCTATTCGAACCACTATAATATGTAGCGAGCCATTGAACTAGAACCAACAGAATGTGATCTCCAAAAGTTCCTCTTCTCACCTTAAGCTCTAATACCATGTTGGAAAATTAAGGTATTTGTAGTATTATGTTGATTCTCCTTTACTTGATAATTACTTGTGATATTTGTTGGCTCTTTATTATTTAATTTTACTTCTTCATCAAGCAATTACCAAAACATGAAGATCACAAAGACATAAAGAACACAAGATATAGGCTCCAGGCTAGGGCAAAACCCACAATTGGGGAAACCCGAACAATCCTCTTCTTATAGAATCATATCA
The DNA here is from genome assembly GCA_031772625.1 of Pinus tabuliformis. NCBI lineage: Eukaryota > Viridiplantae > Streptophyta > Pinopsida > Pinales > Pinaceae > Pinus > Pinus tabuliformis. The sequence goes on from CM062818.1 coordinate 304,567,635, forward strand.
AAATGATACCTTCAAGACCCAATGACCAAGACCATCTCTAACCACCAAATCAACCCTCCATTCTCTGTCAAGATTCATCTTTAATAAGATAGCTTGATCTGTCACAAGATCCCTTCTCCCACAGTGATTCTTTGTCCTTCCTGTAGCTTGTCTTTTATGGATCTTACAACCCTTCAACAACTCGCATATCATAGAGGAAGTTTGCCATAGGCTATCTTTAGCCTCATGGATGTTAAAATAATTTTCTTTCTTTCTTTCTTAGATACTACAACTCATATTTCAAATGTACTACAGTCATTCTTCATGGAGGAAGTTTGCCATAACTCGTATTGTTTTTACAAAATTATGATCACAGGAAACTAGTATCTACTCCATAGAAAAACTCGCACTTACACTTTTGTCTTCATCCACAAACTTGCCACAAAACTCACATATCTTTCCACTGAATACCACTGAACTTACTTTTGTTTTGGAGGAGTATTCATGCCTATAAATAGTTGTTCTCATGGATGAACAGACACGTCCCTTTAAGTGAGCCGACTTGACCATTTGCAAGGTCAACCATCGCAGAACCCGCATTTATACTTCTATCTTCATCCACAAACTTGCCACAAATTTCACATATCTTTCCACAGAAATACCATCGAACTTACTTATGTTTTGGAGGAGGATTCACGCCTATAAATAGTTGTCCTCATGGATGAACAAACACGTCCCTTTGAGTGAGCCGACTTGACCATCTAGAGGGCCGACTTGGTCTTATGGAGGTCAATTTGACTCTTTTTGACTAAACAAAAAAACTTTTTCCTTTTTCTTACAAAGAGTCCAAATGAACTTTGACTCAAATTTAATTCTTTGACTTAATCAAAACCTAGAAGCATGAAGAACATGCTTAACCTAGACTTGAGCATGAAACCCATGCTTAAATAAAACTATTTTTCTTCTTTTACATAAAAATACAAATTGATACAAGTACAAAGATAAATATGAAGACCAAACCCAGTTACTTTTCCAACATAGTGAATACTTTGGAGGAATTTCTTCCTACATATGTCCTAAAAACACTAGGTCTAGTGTAAGCCCTAATTAGGTCTCTCAAGTATAGCGAAAGCTTATTTGAAGTGGTAAATCATCTTGCAAAGTTTCTTGAGAGGTCCTATCTCTCCTTTGGAACCCTGACTCTAGGCATACCTATCCTCATTGCAAATGTCTCAAGCCCTAGGTTTTGATTTCCATCCTAGGTCTTTCTCAGAGAACTTTTCTTTCATTAAGCCTTAATTGAGCTTCTCCTTGAATGGGCTTAGTGGAATCACTTCAAGTAGATCATTGATCATTCCTTTTTCAAGTGATTCTTATCCTACCGGGACTCCACCCATTGGTGAAAGTCCATAAAGAGCAAGGGGCATTGATTGAGGTGACAATGGGTCTTTGTCCCATTGTTGTTACTTGGTCTAGTAGTTGTCCTATAAGTTCCCCTAGGGCCCTGCTAGATTGTGCGGCAATAGGTATCAACAGGGGTTATTTGGACCTCCAATGAGATGAACCTTAACCTCAATGAGTAGCCTCCTTAAGTCTCAGGTATCATTGTGTGTGTGCTCCAAAACTGCAATTTTGTTTCCCTAACAACAGTCTTGCTGTTATTTATTGACGTCAGAACACTTCTCTAACTTAAATCTCTAAGGAGGTTTCTTTTGTAGAAATATGTTTTAACAAATCAAATTAAATTAATAATGAGTGTCTATCCAATGAGTCATAAATAATAAACCAAGTAATGACAAAAATAAAGCGTTCATAAGACCTTTGCACAACATCATAAGAGCTCATCATCCCCATAATGGACTATAATGACAAAATTTAAAAGCACCATTACTGTAAATGAAAATCTAATTAATAATCCAATTTCAAATTGCTCAATTTCATGTCTTCAATCTGATTCATATGCCGGCATATAAAGTATCTGTTAGTGAAAAATGTTAGCACCATGCCCTATTAACTCAACATTCATATAATTCTCAAACACTCATTCTTCAAAATATGATGTTCATTTGATTCCTTTAAAAAAAAAAATATGTAGCTGCTCAATGTACTTCCAAAATTAGGTGACACGTGTAATAAAAGGAAATGAACATACCATAGCACTAAGGAAGGCTGAAAATATGAGCTTTGATGACGCAGTTTGGTAAAATTTAATTCAACAAAATGAATAAAGTTAAGTGAAGGTCATGTAGGTTTAAAAGAAGGAAACAAATAACCATCATCATTTGTCTAAACCAAACTCGGGAGATGTCATTTAGTTCTGTGCACTTTGTTTTTTTCAACAGGTAATCCACAACAGGTGCGCATTAAAGCAAAATATACCCAGTAGCCTGTGAATTGATTCATCGGTTGTCTATTAGTATTGTTGTTCAAATCATTTTTCCAAAAAAAAAATATCTGGGATCTCTGTGAATTTAGATCAAGGACGTAAAAAAAAAAATAACGCTGGAGAACTCACCCTGAAACATCAAATCAAATCGGAATCAGGATTTTTATTCCATGTAAGAGGTTCTCTGTTGCGAATGAGATTATGATCCCAGTGATAGAAATGAGTTATTTTTGTTTTCTAAGGGTTTGTACTCATGCCAGTGTTTGATGGCCCTAAAAATTTCGCGTGACCTCCTGCCTACCGTTCTATCTGTATGGGTGGGCCTCGAATTATCCAATAAAATTACTCTCGGCTTAGTTGTGCCTGGGAGAGATAGGTGCGGATCTCTCGGGCATGAATACGATTATTGGTTTCTCATTATCTTTTTATGTCCCTTTTTTATTTCACTTAGATCATGATTATAAAAGCATTTTACAGCGTTATATTGACCTGGTTTCTTTTAGTTATTTTTGTGTTTTGTTCTTTTGGGTTAAGTTTTTAATTTTTTTATTATCTAATATTTTTCTAATTAATTTAATAACTAAAAAATACAATAAATAAATTTGTTCAACCCTCATTATTTAAAAGGATGGTTTGGAGTATGTCTTAGAACTGCTTATGTTTGACTAAGAGTTCGTCTTTCTCAGATGTAAGGAAACAAGTTAACGGCCCAAGACAACGTAAGGAAACAAGTTAACGGCCTAAGACCCAAAGACATCTGGCAGGTATGAAAGTTTGTCCCTTTATTGACCACCAACGAGTTATTCTAGGTAGCATGGTTTTCCTTCAATAACGGTGATGAGTCAGTTTGCATTCGCGGATAGTAGCTAGAGATGATTGTCCTCACTACGTCTTCCTCAGACGTAAGGAAACAGGTAACGACCCAAGACCAAGAGGCATTTGACAACCCCCGTGGCGTGGTTTTCCTTGAATAATGAGTCAGTGTTCGCGAATAGTAACCAGAGATGGTTGTTCTCACTGTTGATTTGATAATAAAATTATAATAAGTTTTCCGGCCTTTAAAAAAAATTACTTAAAAAAAACGAATAATAAAATTATGTTTTAAATAAAAATTAATCCAAGTAAAATAGATTTTTTTAAATTTAAAGTTAAAAACTTAAAAAAAAACTTAATTGATTAGAGATGTTTAATGGAAAAAATCTTATAAATGTGTTGGAATCGCTTTTCATTCTTTTACAATTATTCCACAAAGTGAAAGTAATGCAATTCTCTTTCGCATAAATGTTGGAATAGGAATAACAATAAAAAACACTTAAATATAGTCCTAGTAAAATAACCAATTAATAAATGATTTTTAACTAAATGAAATATACAATATGAGGACAATCACCCTAAATATTTCAAACAACTTTTGTCTAAACAAAACCAAAAAAAAATAAAAGTTTATATTCCCAACAAAACCAAAAAAGGTTAAAAGTTTATATTCCCAACACATTTATGTGGACCGTAACAACTTGAGAGATGAGAGATTTGTTTGACTTTGCCTTAAAAAAAAATGGAATACTAACGAAGAAAATAAAAAAAATACACTTTTCTTTATTACCTCCAATCTCTTCAAATAAGGTGTAATTGTGCAATTTTTTCCTTTATGGGAGAATGAGGCCTCTAAATCATCAATTACAATTTCATGAATCTTTGATAATAACGAAAAAAATAAAGTGATTTTCCAACTAACATTGGTCTACATATAAGAAATAGATAAAGTTAATCATAAATAAATAAAAAGTGGATAAAGAAAATTGTGTTAGTTTTTTAGAAAATATATTATTAAATAGTCAAAGCATTTACCAAAACTTTTAGAAACTCAATAATTGAGAGACTAGATGTGATGTGTTTATATGATCAACTAACTCAATTTTACATTAAATTTTCTCTAAAGTATGGATGTGGGTATAAAAAAAGCAAAAAAGAAAAGAATATCCTATATAAGTTAATAATAATAAATAAAAAGTGGATAAAGAAAATTGCGTTAGTTTTCTAGAAAATATATTATTAAATAGTCAAAGCATTTTATCAAAACTTTTAGAAATTCAATAATCGAGAGACTAGATGTGATGTGTTTATATGATCAGCTAACTCAATTTTACATTAAATGTTCTCTCAAGTGTGGATGTGGGTATAAAAAAAAGAAAGGCAAAAAAAAAGAATATCTTGTATATATGCTTTAGCAAAAACATTATACTTTGAGAAATAATTTTCTAAATAATATTTTGTGAATATGAAGGTTGATGTAGATCATTTCGAGAAGAATGAAGTGTCATGTAATTGTGTGTGTCAATTGATATGACGTTCAATGTATATTTTATATATATAATGATTAATTAAATAATGATTAATTAAATAATAATTAGTTATTGAAGATACAATAATAATTAGTTATTGAAGATACATGTCCCAAGAGACATGATTATTTATGAAGGGGCACCTTGTTTAGTATATAAGCAAGGCTCTCATTTGTAACATCATATATCATATCTCTTATACATCAAACATTCTTATATAAAAATATTACTTTGTCCTATGATAGGCATTCTTATATTCCAAATTTTTTAAATATTTCGTTGTGTATATGAACCTTTTTTGTTACAGTGGTATTAGAGTTATTTGACCCTCTTGTTGCTTAACCACTGCATAGAGTGAGTTTGGTTTGTATTTTGGCCATCAACTCATCGTCAAGTTCATTATCGTTGTGATTAAGGCTTTTAGCCACAAAAAGTTTGTTTGAAGACTATCCATTCTATTGTCAGGCCTTTGGAAATTAAATAATAAATAAAAAAAAATAAAAAAAAATGGGAAATTAAAAAAAAAAAAGTTAAAGAAAAAAACAAAACAAAGGTGTGTGTAAAGAAATAAAAGAAAAAAATTATTAATTAATAAGAAAAAAATCAAACACAACTACCACCTGACGACCGCATAGCCACCGTCTAAATCATTTGGTTGAACTGTACTCGTACAATTGACCCATTGGCAAATTAAAAACGCCTAAGGGTCCATACAACATGCCAATTTATTGTATCAATATAGTTTTGTATGATTCTGCTCCCACACAACTTATTTTGTACAACATTAGTACCATTTATCCAAACACACCTTACCATACCATGCTACATTATCATGTGAATTATAGTTGGTTGTCAGATCAATTGTACAATCTGTGCAACAGCACAATTGAGTTACCCAATCCATATAGTCAATTTAAAAAATCAAGGATTGAAAGAGGGGGAGGGATTCTTCTAAAGGCCTAAGGAAAACTAGAAATCAAGTATGCTTGGGGGCTTGGGCATAAATAAAACAACCTAGCAGAGATGTATGGGTTGTATGATGGCCTCCAAATAACTAAGAAGATAAATGTCTCCTCAATCGTGATTATTGGAGATTCGCTTATAACTATCTAGCACCTCCTCAAAGGATTTGATTCTGCAAATAATCAATCCTCTCTTCTCCTTCGATGAATAAGAGACATGTTGGAGACCTTCTCTTCTAAAGATTATTTCCACATCCTTAGAGGGCAGAACAAGGAGGCAGATATTTAAGCAAATAGGGCATGTCAACTAGAGCTGGGCAATTGGAATTAAACGGCATTTCAGAGTGGAGGGTTATCCCATGAAGTTGGTAAATTCATTAGTGTGTCCCTCCCTAAAAGGTTGTGAACAATTTGAATAAGGCTCAAATAGGCAGACACCATGAGTTTCCTCGTATTCTCCACATGGCTCTTCGCACCTCTCTCATTACCAACAAAATGTCCAGCAGTAGATGTCGTTTTGGCGTCATGCATCGAGAGATGAAAGATAGGCAACATCATGCACTCACGCCAGTTGAGGTAATGGTAGATGAAAGGACAGATCCCAGTTAGTTTCAATCCAACTCCCACGATGTGGCTTTCATTCCACTGATGGTCAGATAGTGTGAATTCAAGAATAGCAGGAATGTTAAAAATCCTAGAGTGTAGGAAGCTCCTTTCTCTAATAAGGAATTCATGGTCGGAAAAGTTAGTTGGAATTATCCTCCAACGAACTGAATTTTTGAGAAGGGGATCCATGGAGATAAATCAGTCCATACAGAGAGCATTAAACATAGCCTCAAGGGAGTTCAGGAGTCAAGTATCCAAAATTTTTAGGGTTGGGTTGATTTTCTGGGGTGGAGTGCCCTCAGTCCCTCCAGGACAAATAACTTTGTTCCTAAGATCTCAATTCTCTACTTCTCTTTGGCATTGTACAGTCCAAATCTCAAATTGGTGGTTGGATCACTTTTACCAGTAGTAGTGGAAGTTGTCATCATCTATGGAAATCACTTGAAATCATGCAAACATCCTTTTGTCCTCGACATCGTGAAAGGCCTACAATTTTAGGATTCCTCCTTACTATCAGCGACAACTCCAGACTCTCTTTCAACTCAAAGAGCTAATTATGCATTCGTGGACCTCCCTGGTTGAGCTTGTAGCCATCTGAGGAAAGATGGAATTGCTCCTCATCAGTGTGACAGTCAACCTTCACCTAAGCTCAGTCTTTGAGCACTTCACCACTAGATAGACAACATTGTGTGGTAGGGACGATGCTTTAATTACTTGAATGCCATGGCGAACCAAGACACGCCTTCCTTTGGCTCTAAGGGCTTATTTCAGTTCCCTTTATGTCCTCATCCCCCTATCAGAGGAAAAGAGGAAATTAGAGAAGTCAATAATAAAGTGATTCAATAGTATGACCATATTCTCTTACTCCATGAAGAACTTCAACAGCAGGAAGAAAAAATAAGCCAATTAGAAGAAGAAAAGGATTGATTTTGATGCCATTATGTTGATCTACATGCTCAGAGAAATGTGGATGTGGAGCATAACACAACTAGTAGTGCACCAGAGGGACCCTCAAATAAAATGTCAAATGACCCTCCAAGTTAATCCATGACTACACATTGCAAACGTGTCCTGGTATACGAACTATTTCATCAAATTTATAGTTGTTGCAATTTTTGCCTTATGTATGAAAGAGGTAAGCAAGCCAAATTATTTTTTGAATCTCCTTCAAAAATACATTTTGAAGTGGTAACATCTCTGTTAAGAAACCAAGTGTAGGGTAGATTAGTCTTGATTCCTCTTAACTTGATAATTATTTGTGAATCTTAGATTTCTTCTTATTGTTTGTTATGTCTTCTTCATCAAACAATTATACAAATATTCAATCTTCCAAGAAAATAAAGAGACAAGAGACACCAAAATTAGGTTGCAAGCAATCTTTCTCTTATAAAATCAGGTCAAAATGAGATATCCAAGAACAAGACCAAAATTGCCACCAAAAATTCAAATCCAACCCTCCTCCATGTCATCTCTAAGAGTCAAAGTCAAAATAGGTCAAACCTGGTCTATATCTAGTCATCTTCCTGAAATTTTGGTCCTGTTCTAGTCAACATCCTGAAATTTTGGGTTTGCAACAAAGGGGTCAACTATAGGTTTGTAGTTGCCTCAGAAAAATCGTGCTCATTCACAGAATCTATCTTCCACATGTTAGAGTATCTCTCCTTTAATTTGGTGTTCTTCTTCTTTATTAGGTGCATAAAGTACTTTATATGATGATACTTTATTATACTTCAAATGGGTCAAATTGTCCTTTATATATAGTTTTCTAGGAGGTCGAATAGGTGTCACTCTAGAGGGTCAGGCTGACTTGTCCCAAGGAGTACTAACTTGCTCATTTGGTGGACTTATGACTTAACACAAAAATTATTTTTCCTTTTCTTATAAATGTCCAAATGGGACATGACTCAAATATATTTTTCTTTGACTCATAATAAATTCTTTTTTGCTCTTTTTTATTCCATAAGCATAAAGAACATGCTTTGACCAAATATAATAATAATAATGAATATGATAAATACATCAATGATAAAATTACATTACATTATGAAGATCGAAATTAGGTACAATTTCAACACTCCCTCTTAACTAGGGAGGTATTCATAATGACTCAACATGATATTCTCAAGTTGAAATATTCATATAAGAAAGGATCTGGATTGATAAGCATCAATGATGATAGCATCATCATAACCAACATTGTCAAACTACGAAGGCCTTGACAAGTACGCTCTATCTCTCCACTAGATCAAAGAACAATGTTGGGAGGCATTAATTTGGACACCACTACCTCTCAAGGCACATACCCCACCTAGGTGTTCCAAAGGTATGACCTTACAGGACCATTTCCTAATCTCAAGGAAAAATTCGTCCTCCAGACCATTCTTTTTCTATTCCATGTATTCAACTTAGGATATTAATCCTAATAAACCACAATACATGACTCAAGAATGTACATCCTTGATGCTTATGCAATCCACCATTCTCCCTACCTGTGTTCATGCACTAGGCTTACGACAATTAATTGTGGCCATAATACATGACACACGGAGAACATGGTGTACTCAACCAGGGAGGAGATACCCACAAGTTCAAGCTTGTGTCGGAAGTTATCATCCATTACATAAGCTAGATGTTCATCAATGGAGATATATTGTAGCTTCACAACTCCATTTTGCACCATACTTTCGAATCATAAAGCATTCCAACCTTCCTGGTTATCTAACAATATTTATATAGCTTTAATTAATCGAATCCAACTTGTCATCTTGAACATATCACGGAGCCAAACTGCTTCACATCTGATTGTACAAACTTCCATACCATCTTCCTTCATAGTGCAATAAAATATTGCTTCATGTTCTTCTAAGAAACCATACTAGTTTCCCAACCATCAATAGTATCTCTATCAATATCAGTATTGTCAACCCAATTGATGTGTTCTTGAATCGAATATATTAGGGAACCAATTAGCTTCCAGTACAATAATATCAAAATTCTTGAACTTCTTTCCTTAGTTATATGATCTGTCCTTCTAAAGAATTTTGATCACTACTTTTTTTGGGTTTTCTACCAAACTTTAAGTTGTATTGCATCCATCCAAGATCTTACAGCTCTCTCTTTCCATCTGAGGTAAGTGAACTTCTTCTTTTATTAAGTCTTACTTTCATTCTACCATCAAATTCACTTATTTGATGCATACTTCAAACTTATTTCTCCTTCTTCATTTAGTCTATTAAGATTCATAAAAATATTAATGCTTTGCTACGTTTTTCCAATTCTTCCATCTGCTAATAAAGTTTAGATATATCTTTTTTTTAACCAGCAAACTTTATTAGAAAACTATGAAATAACAAAAGGAAAAGTGCATAGACAAAATAACAAATTAAGGAGATGTAGAGTACTTATATTTTTTAGGAAGGCAAGCTCCCTCTTAAACTTGGACCTTTTTCACCAACCTTGTCCTTATATAAACATGTTGTTATTTATGTCATCTTCAACAACTATTTCTTCTTCTTACAACAGAAACGATTAGTTGGGATTTTGTTTCTAGGGTTTTCTAATTCAAACCTTTGCTAGGGTTTACAAACCCTAGAGACTTTAAAGTCTTCAAGACCTGCCATTTAAGAACTGCAAATTCTACAAGCATACTAATGAGTTAGTTGCAAAACCCTATAGATGTTATTGACAAGCCTTCTATGCATGAGATTCCATTCCTTAATCATAAAAACCTAGTCTTCATATGCAAGGAGAGAATTCAAATGCTATATGAACGAGTTCTAATATATCTATAAAAATTCATTTATAATATGCTATTATCTTTCAAGAGAGCATAAGGTTGTTAGCTTGATCATGAATTAGAAACTTAGTATCACAGGGCATTGGTTGCAAATAAATTTTATGCATATCTCGTTTAAGTTTATCTATCCAACCTTTCAGTCTTTCTATCACAGGGATCCGATCCTTTTGCAACAGAGATGAATTTCTTTTTCTTCAACATCTTCCTCCAACAAAGATACCTCATACTTTTAGCCATTGAACCACAAATATTTCTACTTTCAATGTCCTTTGTCTTGGCTCACAAAGTTTGCACAAACATAGTCTATAGAGGAGGCTCAATCTCGCATAAACTTCAAACTCTTTTTAGACTTCACAGATAGGTCAGCTTCATTGATGTAATTCGTCTTTCTTTTATGTATAGGAAGGATATCAAGGTTATTTCACAAACTTATGCCACAAAAGTCATCATTACGCTCTCTTGCATTATGCCAAAGTGTTACAAGTAACATAATTCCTTAGGTTTTGATGCTTGCCACATAGAGAATTTAAATGCCATGGATGGATCGAACCTTTTGTCATAGGAGTAAACTCTCTTTTCCACATAGATATATCTCAGAAATTTCAACATTTTGTTACAAATGCAGACTTCAAAATTTCAAACCTCTTGTCACAAGAGTAAATCATAGTCTTCGATCTTTATGATACACATGATTCAGACTAGAATTAGACCATAGTCTAGCACACAATATTAATTGCAGATTTTGACTCTTTGCACAGGGTACGAGTTTCAAAGGTTTCGATCTTCTAGAACAAAGATGGATCACATGAAATAATTTTATTTTTCAAGAAATTGGATCATAAACTTCCTCCACAAATATAGGATCACCTTTGTGTCATCATAGATGCCTTGAATCTATCCTTAGATGTCACGTCCTCAAAGGAAGAGTTCCTTAGAAAAAATTCGCATTCCTCATAAATACATTGTCTTAGACAATTCATATTCCACAGAGATATATAGCTTTATTACAGAGATTTAAACTTCTTCTTTGGCGTTCTAATATTATTTGAGAAGGGGTGCATGGTGAGCCCTGGTATTGCACCAAGAGTGTTTCCATTCCCAATGACTCCTCAACTCTATTTATCAACCTAGGGTCCATACAAACTTCGAGGTGACAGTGTTATATACACAATAGATGGGATTCTATTCATGCCACCCTCAACTAGGACATTTGATCAATAGTGCTCCAAGACCATTCTTCCTACTGAATTAGAAGGAAAACTAACTAATGAAGGTGCAATTTAGAAGCTAGCTCTAATGATAAAAAGGAAAATGCTTTTTGAACTTCAACTTGTAAATGTTATTGAATCAATTCATGAAAAGATAAGAGCTACACTACTTGTAGAAAGGGAGATACATTATCTTGCAATCAACCATCTAGCTACCAAATCTACTTGCAGACAGGAAGCTAACCTACCAAATCATAACTCAAGATTCCATGCATCATCTATCTAGCTCACACTTGCATATAAATCAATGTTCTATTTGTGCTAAATCTGTGATAAAGAAACTAATGCTATTCTATTTTGCAGTGAAGGAAAAGGATGGTTGGAGTGGCCTAGGTGTTTCCCTTGATCATGGAGTCATAGTTGGGGGTCAACCTACTTCTAAACTAAGTCAAAATTGCATAAAAGGTCAAAACAGGTGGTGAAACAAGTTGTTATAGATATGCTACAGGGAGCCCTATAATGCTACAGGAGGGTTTCCAAGAAGGTTTAGGAGGTAGGAATGATGGGTTCAAGGGATGGAAAGGTGGATGGAGGTTGGGGTAGATGGATGAAAGGTGTCCAACACCCCTAGCCAAGCTCAGAGCCTTTGGAAGGCCTGTTTTGCACTAGGAGAGTTGCTCATGGTGATCTAAGGGAATGATCTCAAGAACAAAACTTTGAAGACATAATTTTGGATTCATCAAAGAGGGTGAGGAAGTCCAAGATGGAGATGGTGAAAGTCCCCTTTCCTGCAAATCCAAACAACCCTGCAACATCACATGCATATACCCTTTTATCATTGACAAAATGAAACAACTAATAGTGGAAAAGATGAGTTGAATTTAAATGCCATCTAATCTATGCCAAAAACTCTAATCTAGTCAATAAATCAACTCCTAAGCTACAATAAGCACATGCAAAGCAAGATGACTAACATAGACCTTCTTTTAATAAATCATAAACATATTATTTTTGGACTGTGATTGTAGATCCTTCCATTCATGCTCCCATGGGAGAGATGAGATAGATGTTGCAATCACAAGTTTTTTGACGGGTTATATTTTATGCAAAAAACTAATAACCACTCTAAAATAAAAAGAAATACCAACACATAAGAGGGACCTAAGCCACTGGGGTTGGGCCCAAACTTAAGAGCCTCAACCCTCTAGAACTAATTCAGTGATTAAACAATAAGAAACTTCTCATTATCATTGCATCAATGTCAAATACATCACATAAACAGTAAAAAATAGCAGTGTTAAGTGCTTGAGCTTGATAGCTTCCTAGTTGAAAACAAAGCTTGAACCCTAATGAGCTCTTTTGCATGTTTATTTATACAAGAGGGTAGCTACTAGAAGCTCCCTAGAAAATAGGAATGTGTGTCTCCCAAAACTCAAGAAGGGTGGATCTTGATCTTCTTTAATTGCACTTGCTTGGATGCCAATGACCTCGTCTTGCTTGGCTACTAATGACCTTGTCTTGCTTGGCTACCAATGAAATTGAGCTGATGAGAGAGAGTGTGGTGATCTTGGTTGATTGAAGGAGTTAAGGAGGTGGACAACCTCCTAGAATCTCTCCCTGCTGCCTTCTCTAAACTCCCGCATGGAAATCATCTAAAAAGTTATCCATTTCCTGCAATTAAACCATATTAGGTCACATGACATAGAAAAACATATTTTATCCCTCTCACTAAGCATAATATAACAAAAATTGTAAATAAATGTGAGAAAGAGATAGTTCTAAAGTTGGAGGATGACATTATGACCCTTATGATGTACCTATTGATGAACCTCATCATCACCCCCCTACTAAAATTGTTGCTCATCCTCTAAGAAACTCAATCATCTATGCCCATTTATTTCATCACCCTGGTGGCCTCCCTAACATCCCAAGGTTCCTCATATGGTGTGCCTTCTTGTGGATAGAAACCTACATTCTTTTCTATCTTTGTCCTTCTGCTCCTTTGCTTCATTTCTTCCTTCTTGTAGGCCTAGCAGCAAGGGTGGACTGAGCTTGAGTCTTATCCAATTAAATTTTAATATTTTCATGATTCTTTTGTACAGGGGTGTCCTCTCCAATGCATTCCTCATCGTTTTAGGAGAGTGGTATTCTCTGATCTGGAGACTATGGGGTAAGGCTTTGCATCTCCTCTGACAGGCTTGCTGGCTTTCTGTTCTCAACAACCTGAGTGTGTCTTCAAAATGTGAGATGGCTTGTTCCTAGGTGACAAGGTATCTAGGTGCTAGGTTAGCATCAGTGGAGATGATGCTATGATTGCTAATGATATCCTTGGGCTCATTAGCTCTGCTCTGATATATAATGGTTCATTTTCTTCCTTTACCATGACTCTCTTTACTTCCTCAGATCTTGCCTCCTCATGAGTCATCTAGGATGTTAAGGCCTTCAGCTGTGTATCCCACAATTTTTCATTGTGATCCCAAATACTCATATTAGTCAAAGTGAGGTTATGAATGTAAAAATCAACCAATTTCACTCTATCCTCCATGCTAGCTTGGTTGAAAAATTCAATGAACTGTTTGTAAACTTGAAATGGCATGGACCCATGTTGCGCTGATGTTCTGATTTGGAATTGTAGCCACTTCTTACATATCCATTTGGGCACATCACTCCCATCATTCAGATCAGTATCATTAGGGCTCATCAAACCCTAATTCAGTTGCTACATGTCCTATACAAGTCACCATTTTGAATGCCTCCTTCCCTGAGAGTTTCTTGGCCCGAAGCCCTCCATATATGCCTCCTTGAGGGACTAACGCAGCCTTGGACAGGGGTAAGTGTGCTTTAGTGCTGGTAGGCCCATGTCAAGGTGCTCTGCGGAGCACCTAGGCCCACTTTGACTTACGTTGGGCGAGATTGAGCGAAATTCACATAGGGTTCTGGGAATATTCTTAGCTTCTAGAGCCATCTAGAAGATTCTCACACTTATCATCTCCTATGAGCTCAAAATTGGATATGGAATGAGTTAAGTAACCTCCTATCCTCTCATCCCTTCCTCCATGGAAACTAACTCTAAGTTTGGAAGGCCATTCAATACTCTCATTTATGACCAAACCTTCTCCATTTGCTTATAAATTGAGCACTCATCTAAGTGATCAGGGGTTGGACTTTGAGAGTTTGTAAGGAGATACTGTTGGTGTGAGAATTGAGAGTATAAGCAAGTGTTGTTATGATGTTGGAGTGCTGTGTAACTGATGTGATGTTGGTTGGAACCCAAGTTGGAAGAGTGACAATGGATCAAACTTCATGGTTGTAATTCTTCCTTCTACTTAATAAAGTTGTTTACACCTTTTTCCATATGCTTATCTTGCCATATGATGTTTATATGTGTGAATGTATCTGATTCCATTTACTTATAGTCGATAGATCTCTTGTTTTAATTGGTTCTCTGTCTTCTGTTTATGCCTGCATGTACTTGTTGAGCGAGTTAAGTTCAAGAAGGAGCGACGGGAGCCATACAAAGGAGACAAAAGGAAAGCGAAAGAACAAGTAGATCCTTTGATTCCCTTTTTCTTATTTACCATCTATATAAAAAGGATAAGTGTAATAAATCTGTTATTCTAGGTATAGCTACCTACCTAGGGGATTAGTATTTATCCATAGATGCAAAATTCCTCATAACAAATTGGCGACCATACTAGGGAACGATCATTGTTCTGGGTAGTTTACCTTCATGCTAGTACACTCTAGTAGACCTTACTTGCTTCCATTGATCTTCTTTCAGCCTTTTGAAGTGTTTTTTTGGTGAAAATTGTGCTTGTAAGCCCCTAGGATGGCCTCTCTAACACCAGTGCAGGCTTGGTCTAGAGACAGAGCACTGCAAAGCACCCTTGGCTTGAGGACAATGCTCTGAAGTGCATTGTCTCCCATTTAGACCTGCGTTGATCCACCTTAGGTCAAATTTCCACCTTTGGATTGGGTTTTTTCCAAAATTTCCTTCTGTTTCTGCTTGTTGAATGATCAATGAATGTTATGTCTCTGAAATCAAAATTGTATTTCCTTTGCTAGCCCTACTTTGGCTTTGATTGATTAATATTTCTTAAATGATTTCTTTGTCATTATCGATTCATTGTCAAAGTTAGTTTATGGTCGATTAATCTTTGTTAAAAAGAAAGTGTCGTAAAAGTATTCTTTTCTTTTGAAAACAGAACTGTTGTAAAGTCTTTGTTCTTGCAAAAAGATTGATTGATTGTATGTGCATTAGTTTCCTTTTGTTCATCACAACATTAAGGGAATTGAAAATAAAAACTTGCATTGTGCATTAAAAGAGTTTGTGTGTGCTCATAGGAATAGTTTAGGGAAATTGCATTAGATGTGTTATTTGTTCTTTGATTACAAGAATATGATTGCTCTATCCCTACTAGCTAAGGTTTTCATTGTCAAAATTGAATGAAAAGGATGCTTATCATATTAGTTGCATTCTAAGAATTGAAAATACATCACATGGTGAACCTTGAAAGGCAAATTCTTAATCAAGATCAACTTAAAATTAACATCAATTAACCTAATGGAGCATTGTCACCTAACACAAAACATTTAGAGGTTCTAGGCTAGAGACGTGTTCCGACGTCGTAAAACATAGCAGTTGTCGCTAACTTGTCTGCGATACATTTCGAGTGTGATACCTCATTCCATGTACGTGAGTATATCGTAGCTCGTCCACGTACCTTCAGGTATATAGGGCGGTGTTACAGTACATAAAGTATATGGGAATGCTCTCACTGTGCGGTTTCGCATTAGACATCGCTAATACGGATTGGGCCTCCACGTACTTTTGGGTGTATATAGGAGGACAACACTAGGTTTCTATCCATCCTTAGGTAACTGAGTCGGCCGCCTTGTACATTGTGATACACCGAACACAACATTCGGGGAGATTGCCTACTCGTACTTCTCGGTTCGCCAGGAGGTATTCTGTAGTTCACAGTTGCTTGGTAATCCTTTTTCCTAGATCATCCCTCTTTTGCTTTGTTATGTTATTTTGATAAAAACAAAATTAATTGACCGCGGATAACATCCTCCACGCTCGCTCCTTAGTTGATCTTAGGTTGAGACATATGGCGACAAATCCGGAGTCCACCGACCAAGGAATTGCTTTTGATGGGAATCCTAGTCCTTTTCCTCCTTTTGGAAATATTGGTGCTCCCTATATGGCTACATTATCCCTTCCCGGATTTACCATTGCCTTGCCAGTATGGTTTTTTTCAACCTCCTTGGTTCAAAATGTCATGATTTCTCCACAATCGAGTACTCCTCCAACTGGACAAAATCAAACTCCGGTTGATCCCAAAGCTGACCCTTTGCCTTCTTCGTCGGTTGTTTCTTCCTCCCCTTCTTCCTCTTCACTCGGTAAAAGTATTGATACTAGTAGCTAGTTGGCTAAGAAGAAGAAGAAAGGGAAGAAGAAGAAGAAGAAGAAGCCAATTCAGCATGGGGGAAACCAAGCAACCATTGCTTCGAATGCAACTTCTAATGAGAAACCATCCCATAAGCCTCACAAAGTTCGATATCCATGCAAACTTTGTACAGGAGACCATCTTCTTCGAAATTTTCTTGATATTCCTCAGATCTTAGAAGAATGGTCTTCTCGTTCACATCATCCTGTGTCATCAACTTCTCAAGATCATGCTGGTGACACACCATCAAATAGTGGTAGTAAAATTCATGGAAAGAAGGGTAAAGTTAAGTTTCCTTGTAGGTTATGTGAAGGGAATCACCCCATTCACCTTTGTCCCTATCTGGATGAAGCCAAAAAAGTGTTGGATAACCGTCCTACTTCTTCGCAGCAACTTCCATCTAGTTACAAGAGACTCTCCCTTAATCCTTCACTAGTTGATAAAGTGACTGACCTAAATCAATCGTCGGTCAAACACACTCTCTCTGAATGTGAATCCCATGAATCTATACCTGACCAATCACAGGTCGAGGAAACAGTTGACCCAATTTCACCTTCAGTTAATCGTACCTTTCCCATAGAGAGTGAGTATGATACCACTCAGGTTCTTTTTGTTTCTTCATATTCCAATGAGCTTGGGGGCAACCCTCTTGTTTCATCAAGATAGGAGGAAAATCCTCCCATTCTCGTAACTCAAGGGGATAATAATCTCGTTCTTATGGTACCCCCTCCAAGTAGTCTAGTCACTTCCTTTGATTGGAATCAACTAGCAGGATGTCATCTTCCTTCTTATGTTCCTTTCCAGATCATAGTATAGGTTTGTAATATGATTGTACCTGGCACTATTATAGATGAAGGTGCATCTATGAGTATCCTTTCCTCCACTACTTGGCAAGTGCTCGGTTCACCGCCACTTGTGCCTATTACCCAAAATCTGTTGGATTTTAACAGAGGAACCAGTCAACCATTAGGGATTCTTCCTTAGTTGCCTATTACTTTGGGAGGAAAAATTGTTTATCTCAATGTGATGGTAGTCTGAGGCCCTTTAGATTACAATTTACTTCTTGGGCGCGACTATGTTTATGACATGGGAGCTATTATTTCAACACTCTTTCGAGTGATGTGTTTCTCGCATGAAGGTAGAATTGTCACCGTTGACCAACTTTCATTTCCCGGTCCAAATATGGCTTCCAGTGAGCCATCTTCCCTAAATGGTCCTTTTGTCCCTGTTAGCCTTGCTGACAAAAGGCCTAAAATTGGATCCACATATGCTCTTAAAGTCTCCAAATTTGCTTAAAATCATCCCATGGGATCCATATATGCTCTTGAAATCCTCAGCATTTGCTCAAAATCATCCAAGGGTCAAAATCGGTGCAAGAGGAGAGCCCATGGAAGGGTAGAAATGCACTATCGGGAGGTAAATCTGCTTGAAAACCATGAAAAACCCACAATCCCAGGCTTGAACATAGGAATGAATAGCAGTTGTTAGATCTGGCCGATCAACGACCCAGATCTAAGCAGCTAATCGCAATCGACTGAGCAGAAAGGACAACTTAAAGTTGGGCACATGACACCGCCGATCAATGATCACCGATGATCGGATCGGCGGGTCGCATCGGCGATTTAAATAAAGGCCTGGGCATTGAGCGATTAGCGATTGCAATTTATCACATCGCTATATCGCATCGGCACTATACCATGGGGCGGGGCCTAGGCACAAGCATGTGTGCGACCTGATGAGCTGGACTCGCCGACATTATATACGATATTTGATAAATTTTTAGGTCTGCAGAAAGGCCGGTTTTAATGAATTTTCCATGTATTTCGTTATATAACGAAATAGAAAGGGAAACAGGGGCAGTGCGATAGCGATGGAACCCGGACATGATGGGTTTCCTGAATGAAAATATATAATCTTTGAAGTCCGCAGGGAAGGCCTGTTTTCAATGTATTTTGTGTGTTTTTGTTGTTTAAACGAAATACAAAGGAACCTTTGGCCAGTGCCGATTGCGATGAAGCCCGGACCTGAAAGGGTCTGGGAAGTGAAATATATATAATTTGAAGTCTGCCAAAGCCATTTTTTCATACATTTTCAGTGTTTTTTCCGTATTTCATAATACGAGGAAAATACACAGGAGCGGGCTTTTTTGCGACTTGCGATGGCAACGAGGGCAGACCCAAGAGATTAATAAACTATTTTTGAGGACTTTTGAAGTCCAAAATACACAGAGAAGGCGAGATTTATCAGTGATTGCAACGTTTTTTGTATAAAAATAGAAAACAGTCATTGGAAATGTTTAAAGGGATTTCATAGGCCCGAAGAGCCATTTCACCACAGAGCAGAGGCTGAATCAACCCAAAGCAATCGTGGAGCCACAACAAGCTAGCCTGAAATAGAAATATCATGGAGCAGCACAACACATCAATAGCCCAACAAAACTCATCAAAACAAACATTATGGGTCATCTCTGGCACGAGAGAGCTCCCAGATAGCGCAGCAAGCTACCCAAAATATCTGAATGTGGCTATTCTTTTGTCAGAAGAAGAAAGCTCCGAGTCATGCTACCTAGTCAGAGATCAAACAGTTAAACAAGATAGAGGGATAGATTAAGACCTCTCAAGCCTTAGAAGGCTCAACATCATTGTAAAGAGCTATAAATAGTTGAAAACTAAATGTAACAGACGTTCAACTTCTGGAGATTGTTCCTCCTCTGTTCCTTCAAGCTTCTCATCTTCATTCTAGCAATATAAGCTTCTTTTGCTATTATATGTTCAATGTCCATTCTCTTTGTTGTTCTATGCTTGCACTTGAATAGGTTATTCAGGGTTTCTGTTGTGTCTAATGCCAGATAATTGTCATCTTATCTCTGCATTGATAAATTGGATTGCAAGTCTTATTTACTTCTTGTAGCTGGTCATTCATATGTGTTTATGTATGCAATATGTTGGTACAATCAGTATTCTCCATCTATCCATTGAATCTATAAATTATTGAGCACTAGTGGTCTAAAGCCTTATATTGGTGAGAGTGTTCATGCATGTCTTGAGTGAGAATAGAGCTGAAATGGTTATCTGAATTGATCCAAACCATCATCCATTCCAATAGTTCTGAGAACAATATTGAAGATTATATGTTACCAGGCATTTCTGAGCTGCAACCTAGGAGAGTTTCCTGGAGAGATAACATAATTGGCGCCATTGCCGGGGAGAGGAAACTGAAGCTCAGCTTCCCTAGGAGGCGACACAGATCCAGCTTTGATGATAGACAAAGTCTAGGCACTTTTTTGGTTGTAATCATCTATCTGGCGACTCTACTGGAGGCCGAACCTCTTGGCAACTCCACATCATAGTTCTGGCTCAGTTTGTGAGGCATACTCGGAGAAATCCTCAAAAGTCACAAGCTGACTCAGTACCTGACCCTAAAAAAATCAGCAAAAAAAGAAAGGCACTGTAGAAAGGAGCATCAGGTTCAGGTAAACCTAAACAATTTTCTATATCTCTTCAAGAAAGGCATGTAATAAAACAAATACATGTTAAGGGTGTAGCTTCTAATACTAGCAATGAAGAAAAACTCTCAGATTTATAAAGCTCCTTATCCTTTAGGTTCTCCTTTTGTTGTATACCCAAAGGAAACCTCACCTCCTATCCATCATACTCCTTTAGTCTTGTCAGTCACTCCTCAACCTTCTATCATTTAGACTGCCAGTACTCTTAGAGCCACCATAGCTATGGCAGGACCACAAGCACCCACCAAAATGGAAAGAATCATAGCTACTAGGTATGGACCTCTAATACTACCCACTCCTTTGAATGCTATGCCCACTGGAGAATATCAGAAATATAGGCATAAGTTCACTGGGATTGAAGGTGTTACAGCTGAAGAACATCTTGAGTCATTGTATAGCTATGCTGATAACCTGGACATTAGTGAAGATGATCTGTGGATGAGAGTCTTTGTCCAAAGCCTAGATGGAGAGGCTAGAAAATGGTTCAGAGAACTAACCCCAAGATCTATAGCAGATATTGAGGCTTTATATGATGCATTTCTAAAGCATTGGGGGGATAAGAAGGATCTCCTCTACTACCACACTGAGTTTGGGAACTTAAAGAGGGAAAATGGTGAGTTGTTGTCTGATTTTAATAAGAGGTTTAACCGTATGTACAACAAGATACCAGCTGAAGTAAAACCCACTACTACCTCTGCTAAACTCACCTATGCCAATGCTTTTGACTCTGACTTCTGCCTACTGTTGAGAGAGAGGCGATGTGCTACTTTGGCTGACATGCAGGATGCAGCCTTGGAAGTAGAATCAAACATCATGGCTGCAGAGAAGCTCAAGGGAAATGTTGATAGAAGAAGACAGAGGGGCGAGTCTTCATCATCCTTTGATCCTAAGATAGATAAAATGACCAAAATGATCGAGTCATTAGCCTCTGAAATCTCCAAATTAAAGGTTGAGTAGCACCCAAGGAAAGGAAGAGTGCCTAATACCTTTGCTCCTAGAAATCCAAATCCAAATCCATATAGAAGAACTAATGAGCAGTTGCAGATTTTGCAAAGAAACAAAGATGCAAATGAAGACCAAAGGGTGAAGGCTCCTTTTCAAAATGCAGTCATGGAAGAAGAGTAGTTTGAAGAAGATGATGAGATCCATTGTCTGGAAGACAAAGGCAATGCTTCCTTTTTGACCTCAGCTGCCTATGAAAAGTCATTATGCAATGACCAAATTAGCCAAGAATGGGATGGTAAAGCTATTCTACAAACTGTAGATCAGCAAAGATATAATTTGAGGTCAAAGATAAATAATGCCAAGGAAATTCCTATTCAAAGAGCTATTGTTCTCGCAGTACAATAAGCTAATAAGAAAAAACAACCGGCAGTTGATCCTATCATCCTCAAAGCTCCAGCTCATGAGGTAAGAGGCCTTGACAAGTCTCCTTCTCCTTTCAGTTTTCAATCAGAAATTCATAAGCTAAGAATGCCTATGCCTTTGATTGAACTAGTGAAGAAAGAGTCCTTCAAAAGATCCATCCTCGAGGCCCTTGAGCCTAAAGCCATCCAAGCCTCCACTGACCATGTAAATGTGCAAGATGACAAGCCAGCTATTATTCTCAGCCCAATGATTGAAAATTGTGAAGACAACTCCCCATCATTCTATGTCTCACTGACTATTCATGAAAAAATCCTTCACAACTGCCTTTTGGACACTGGAGCCATCCATAATATAATGCCAAGGCTATCATGGATGAGTTGGGTCTTGACATCACCAAGCCTTATCATGACCTGTTCTCTTTTGACTCTAGAAAAGTGAAGTGTCTAGGATTAATCAAGGACCTAGCCATCACTTTGTCTCAGCTACCTGTGAAAATCATGATGATGGATATTGTGGTAGTAGATGTTCCCAATTTTGGCATGTTACTTTCCAGAGGTTGGATCAAGAGATTAGGTGGATCATTACAAAATGATCTGTCCTATGCTACTGTCCCAATTTTCAGAGGCAAGAGCAGGAGATTATACAGAGAGGCACAGTTGGCTTATATCATCGGCGATGAGAAGAACCCTACTAATCATCCCATCTATGCTGTTGACACTGATTTTGGAGCATGTATTCTTCATATTGAAGAATCCCAGTTGGCCTCCACACAGCTTAAAAAACCAGTTTTCCAAATCGCTAAGGAAGAAGGCCCACAGATTTGGGACATGTTCTTTGATGGAGCTTGCTCTAAGGAAGCTGCTTGGGCAGGTGTAGTCCTTGTGTCCCCCACACAGGAATACATTCATCTATCTTTCAAATTAACCTTTTAAGTCAAAAATAACATTGCAGAATATGAAGCTTTGATTTTGGGCTTAAGCGCTGCCAAAGAAATGGGTTTCAAAGGCCTGAAATTGTTTGGAGATGTAGACCTCATCATTCAGCAGGTCAATAAAGCATTCCAAGCAAAGCATCTAAGGCTGAAAGCATACAGAGATGAGGTATGGAGGCTCAAGGATTCTTTTAATAATTTCAACGTTTCTTATATTCCGAGAATGAAGAACCAGCTTGCCGACTCCCTTGTTATGTCTACTAGCACGTTTATTCCTCTTTTGCCTCCTAAATTGACATATGAAGTTCAGGTAAAATATAGACCGTCTCTGCCTGACAATGTCAAATATTGGAGAGTTTTTGAAGACGATGAGGAAATTAACAGGTTTTTACAAGTCGTTGAGGAATTTGTTGAAACACACATCGACCAAGAAAATGAAACCATGGAAGAATGCAGTCAGTCCAAGCTAAAAAATGAGGTCAGCTGAGGAAGCATCATCCAGCTGCCTAGTAATCATATACCAAAAGGATTGGTGCCTCTAGAGAAATTGTTCAACCATAACGATGTGCCTTATAAGCCTGCCAAAACAGAAAATGAGTCTATTGTTTGTAAACATAATATAGGGAGCCCAACCCATCCGAAATACATCAATCTGTCCACTCATTTGTCTTCTACCCAGAATTCCAAGTATTGCACCCTCATGAAGCAATTCACTGATATTTTTGCCTGGGAATACAATGATCTTAAAACCTATGATACAAACATCATTCAACACAAGATTCCACTAGAAAAGAACACTACCCCTTTTAAGCAAAAATTAAGACCTATCAGCCCTCTCTTATTGCCTTTGATTGAGAAAGAGATCAAGAAGCTGTTGGATGCCAAAATCATAGTTCCCCTAAGGTATTCAAAATGGATAGCTAACCTTGTGGTAGTGAGAAAGAAAAATGAAGAAATCAGGCTTTGTGTTGACTTCATAAATCCGAGCAAGTGCTCTAAAAAAGGTAACTACCCCCTACCTAAGATGGAACACTTGCTACAAAGAGTTTCAGGGGCCAGAGTCATGTCTTTCTTAGATGGATTTTCAGGTTAGAATCAGGGTGTTGTACATCTAGAAGATCAGGAAAAGACCCCCTTCACTACTCCTTGGGGCACTTTCATGTACTCCAAGATGCCTTTCGTACTGATGAATGTTGGGGCTACTTTTCAGAGGGCCATGGACATAGCCTTCGCGAGAGAGAAGGAAAATTTTGTCCTTATTTATCTTGATGACATAACAGTCTTCTCCAGTAGTCACAAAGACCATTTAAAACATTTGAAGAAGGTCTTCCTAAAGTGCAGACAGTTTGGAATTTCAGTGAACCCAAAGAAGTCACAATTTGCTCTAGAAGAAGGCAAACTTCTGGGACATATTGTTTCTGCTGAAGGTGTGAAGATTGATCCAACAAGGATTCAAGCCATTCATACATTGTCCATCCCAAGGTAAAAAAGGGACATTCAATCCTTCCTGGGTAAGTTAACTTTGTAAGGAGGTTCATTCCAAACTTTGCAGAGCTTGTAAAGCACATCACTTCCATGCTGAAGAAAGGATCAGAAATAAAATGGACAGATGCTTTAAGAAGCTCTTTTGAAGCCATTAAGCAAGCTATCATGGAAGCTCCCACTCTAATCAGCCCAGATTACACTAAGGAGTTTTGTATCTTCTATTTTGCCTCTTATGATACACTTGCAGCAGTTTTGTTGCAGAAAAATGATGAAGGCATAGAGCACCCCGTGGCCTTTTTCAGCAAAACTTTAAGGGATGTTGAACTAAGGTATGACCTTATTGAAAAACAAGCTTATGCTCTCATAAAATCTTTAAAGGCATTCATAATTTATATTCTTCATTCCAAAGTAGTTGCCAATGTACCTTCAGCCTCAATAAAATATGTCTTAACTTAGCCAAATATTGATGGAAAGAGAGCTAAATGGATTGCAAAATTCATAGAGTTTAACATAGAGGTGAAGCCCACTAAGCTTGTCAAAGGCTAGGGCTTGGCTAAACTTATGGCTGAAGAAAATTGCAGCTTGTTAGACATAAATTCCATTGGTCTAAATTCAAATGATGAGCAGACAGAGGGAGTAGCAGAAGAACAAAAGTAGAATCAATCTTTGGCTGAAAATATAGCCACATGTGAATGGTATTACAACATATTTCATTTTTTGCAAAAGCTAGAAGTCCCTCCAGGGCTTAGCTCAAGTCAAGCCCGAGCCATTAAACTCAGATCAGCCAAATTCTACATTTATAAAATCTACTTTATTGGAAAGACCCATCAAGAATCCTCTTGAGATGTCTAGATAAAGAACACTCTGTGGAAGTCATACACCAGTTCCATTCTAGCATCTGTGGAGGGAATCATTATTAGAAAACAACAGCTCACAAAATCTTGAGGGCTGGATATTATTGGCCTACTTTGTTCTCTGATGTGTTTTCTTTTGTAAAAGCTTGTGACAAGTTGTTGGGTCTTGAAATTGTCATTCATTTCCATTACACTTTCACTATTATGTCCATTATATCGCCTCCATTTCATCTTCATTTTAGTACCATGTCACTACATTCATCTCAATTTCATTATCATTGGGTCACATTTATGTTTTTCCGAACTTTATTAATTCTTAGCCTTTTTAAGTGAATTTGTGATTAAAAATTAGAAAATAATGTGCATATGCTTATACCTAACAAGTGGGTTGAGATTGTTGACATGTGTAGGTCAAAAGGAGGCTTCTAAAAGACCTTTATGTGGCACCCTAAGGCCAAATTCGAATTTGAGTGGAGAGGATCATAGGATCATGAGGATATGTGTCATATTTCCTATTTGTATTGAAACTCTAAGAAGACATGTGTCTTATCATTTCCTATTTTGATTAGGACTCTAGAGGTATAAGGAGAGATTCATGGACTCTCATTAATGAGATGACTTCTCATCTTTTTGTATAAATATGAGACCTATCTCCTTCATTTGATAGCTTTTTTGAGTCTTAGAAAGCTTTTAGTTTTGGAAAGTTTTTGGAAAGCTTTGGAGCTTTTGGAATGCTTTGGAGAGCTTTGTAAACTTTTGTAATTTTGAAGAATTTGAATAAAGCTTTGATGTTTTCAACATGGAAGGAGATGTGAAGTAGATGTCATGGAGCATATTAGAATGTAAGGTAGAGTAAATTTTATTTTGTAGTTTTGCTTTGATTTCATTCAAGTATGTCATTTTATTGTTTTCAAGTTTAATAGTTAAATTTTCCATTCATGCAAGTTTAATTCATGCAAGTGTGTTCAACTGGTTGATTGTAGATTTATCTAACTGTATAATCTATGCTTAGCAAAATAGTCTAAGAAAGTATTTTCCAATTGGTGATTGGAGCATTATAGCACAGAATAGATTAGTTTTCCTTTACATGTTTTTGTATTTGCTTATTAGAGTAGTTACTCATTACATAAATAGATGTTTCCAAAGCTTTTCGTTGATGATTAATCCTCAAACTAAATGGCGAAATGTTGTGTTTATGAATGAGATTTCTTGTTGTTCATTAGTTTAGAGTTAAATAGCTTAATGCCATTTTCTTATCAATTTAGTAACTCATGATTTAAATAGATATTTCCAAAAGCCCTTCGTCGATGGTTGAACCTAAGACTAAGTGGTGAAATGTTTTACTAATGACTGAGTTTTTCCTTGCATTTCATTTTCAATTTTAGAACAATGAAGTATTGATTCTCTTAGAATGCTATCACAAGGAGGCAGTTCTTCCAAAATTGTGTAGCAAAGTGATAAAACACCTCATTTAGTTGTTATCATTTTTCCTTTCATTTCATAAACATTTTGCTGGCTTAGATTAATCTAACTGTTCAAAGTTTTGATTTGTTCTTATCTAATGTTCATTTCATTTTCTCTCTTCTTTAGAAATTAGATTCTAACATTAAAAGTCATTAGATTTAATTGTCCATTAACATTTAGAGATTTCACCTAGAAGCATAGCTTTTCTTTCTTAGATTAATTTCCTTAAGCATGAGAAACAAAACCCCCAAAAACAATATAAACTATAAAACAACGAAGTAAGAGAAAGGTTAACTAAGCACATATAGTGCACTTTACGACACCCGGATTGATAATTTATGTAGAGCAATTTAGGACACTAAATTGACTAGACATTTTGGCGTTGTTGCCAAGGAAGTGTAATTAGGAGACCTTATTTCTTACATCTAAAAAAAATCAATAATTTCTCGAGTATGCTCTCCTCTTGCACTTTGTGTGATTTGGAGGGACAAAAAAAGAATTGTTATGTTAAAAAAAATAAAATTCATTTCATTTGATTCAATAAAAAAAAAACAATAAAAACAATAAAAATCAAATTGCTTTGATAGGTTCAGTTGTCCAAGATTGACTGGTTATGATTTGAAGTGGTTCTAAAAAACATTCTGTCCTTTTTAACAAGATTTTACAAATTAGCTGCGGAATGTAGCCCTATTTCGCAGCTAACTGTGTATTTCGCAGCTATTTCCAAGGTTTAGCAGGTTACAGGCATCCAATGAAGAAACCGACCACATTGGCATCTCCGAAATCGTCCCGAAATGGATCCTATCCTAGTCACTCAGCCCAGATCGATAAAAAACAGCTTAAGACCTTAGTCAAAGAACTGTTTTTAGTACATTTACCTTGAAGCCTTTGTTGCCTGAAATTGAGAACCATTAATCATTTTTATAAAAATTTCACAATTTCAAAGAAAAAAAAGAGAGGAAACAACCAATGGCTATCTCCAATCCTAGTTTCCACTGTGGCCTCAATAGAAAACCTGCATTCCTATTTGAGCTTTGGCCTTGAAACAAACCTGCAAGAACATTTAAAAAAATATATATATCAAAAGTGCAAATTCAACAGATTGAATTGCATGGACTGTTGTAAGGAAAGATAAGATGAGTCCAATTGAAATAAAAAAAAACTCGTGTGGCTTTCAAAATAATGTATGCGGCATCCAATTTATGTGGCAAATTTTTTTGAAACCTCCCAATGTCAAAATCTGAAAAATTTGCATACGCATTGATCTGATGTTCTGTGCATCTTCAGCCCTTTGTAAGCAATCCATTTGCATTCATTCAGACCATGTATCTTACTCATATGGAAAGCTTTCAATGAATTACAGAAATTGCTAAACAAAACTAATGGGAAGATTGTTGCTGAGGTGATGACGCCTTCACCACTTGTTGTTCGTGAATCCACCAACCTTGAGGATGCAGCTAGATTATTGCTAGAAACCAAATATCGGAGATTCCCTGTAGTGGACAATAGTGGGAAACTGGTTGGGTTACTTACAAGGGGGGATGTGATTAAAGCTGCACTACAAATGAAACACACTATTTAGCACGAGGCTACAGGGATTTAATTACATGGAGATCTTAAAACATGGATTTAGAATGCATGTCTCCTTACTGTATAGGTAAATAGCTAGCCTTGAGATCCATTACACAGCAAATCAAACCCAGAAAGCCGCATGCAACACTTCCACAAAAACGCAGAACGGTAAAAATGTCAAACTTTAACTGCATGATCCGGCCAAATGAAGACGAATTAGGAAAAAATAAAACATGGGTTTTTTCAGGGACGGGGTCAGTTAGATAACCTAGAAATGGTTTTAAGAAATTTGTAGCGGTTTGGGAGAATTTCTCGGTTCTTTAAAGCCTCTTTTTGCATGCCACGTGAAGAAAAACGAATTTGAATTAATGAACAAGCTGTTGATTTAATTTGGCGTGCTTGGAGAGGGGAATTCTGATTTGGGAATCAATTGTGTGCTAGCATTCAATCTTACTCCACCACGTCTCCCGCCTTTAATGCCTCTCGTCTTTAACTCGCACTTCACTGTTACACTGTTTTAAGGGTTAATTACAGCAAGACGTATCCCAATTGAATACAACTCTTCCTTGAAGCTTTTCACATCTACTGGCAACACGTTTGCTAAAGAAAGAGCTGGAACCTTTAAGAGTTTTAAACATGTCACCTACAGAATTAAAGGATGGTTTAACAACAGAGGAAAAAAACT
Organism: Pinus tabuliformis; assembly: GCA_031772625.1. Lineage (NCBI taxonomy): Eukaryota > Viridiplantae > Streptophyta > Pinopsida > Pinales > Pinaceae > Pinus > Pinus tabuliformis. Next base: position 304,596,231 of record CM062818.1, read on the forward strand.
ACTCAAGAGCCTCAGGAGTTACAAACGATGCAGATGGCAGATGTCCGATGTTCAATATGCACGAAGAAGAAGGTTGGCGTGAGAGACATCATCCATGTTGGATATGGGGATTGCTATCAGCTGGAGTGCCTGAAGTGTGGGAATTCATGCACCAGGAGCAACTACAAAGTTTGAAGAAGATGAAAAGGCAATGGTGAGCCCACGTGAATCAGATAAGATAACAAATGGAGACATTGGACAGAAGGAAATACCAGCAGCGACACCCATTCAAGATCCTCAGACTGCTTCTGGTGATTCAAACCCTATAGAGAGCTAACTCAATTTTTACTGAGGCCACACAACAAACAAATTAGATGCTTTGTAGAAAGGATGGTTTGTGAAAATGTAAAGATAGGCAGGTTATTATTGTATATATTCTTTGTATCGTCTTAGAGTCATGACAGACGGTTATGTCAGCACTATAGCATCCTGAGTTGTTTTATGTCACAGTTTAGGAAGAAACTTACAAATGAATTAAGGGAGTTTTGCTGCAGGTATTGTAACATGTTATTACTGAAAATCGATTGTTAGATCTTTTAATTTAAGTATAACAATTAGCTTAGAAGTTGAAATAAATAAATAAAAATAAAAATAAAATAAAATTTTGAATCAATGAAATAAGTAGGTTATTTGCTCATTTTTCTGAAAGGTATTGATTGATTTTGGACAGATGATGAAAAATGAATGGATAACTTTCTGTTCAAGATTTTTAGCTACAAAAACTGTGCACATTCCACAGCTAAAGTCGTTCCATAGCTAAATCCATTCCGCAGCTAAAGTCATTCCGCAGCTAAAACCATTCCGCAACTAAACATCAATTTTGCAATTGAAAAACCTCACTGTTCAAATCAGCCTAACTTTCTCATACGAAATCAGATTTCGATGATTCAAGTGTCATTGGAAAGATATTGACGAGATCTACACAATGAGAAATCCATCATCAATGTTTGAAACAGTAAATAATGAAATAAATTGCTGAAAATATACAATAGTTAACTTGAGGCACTAATTCTGAAGCAGGTATAAATTCTTTTGGTTTTCCTTTGTGAACTTATTTCATTAATACGAATTCTTAGTTTTGTGTGTAAATATCATAACTAGAGAGATTGATCACCTCTCTCCTTTGATAATCTTACATTCCATTGCAGAAGAAGTATTAGTTTTTTTTTGTAGGTTCCAGGAGGAAGGACAAATGACTACAAGAGAATAGTGTCTCTCTTAAGAGACCAATTTGTTTCATAAGAGGATGATCAGCAACAAAGAAGAAACACGCTAATGCAAAATCAGATCCAAACACTTGAAAACTTTCAGATACTATTGTCTCCATTACATCCATACTTCATAATAAACCATTCACCTCATTTCCCTTCATATTTTCCATTTACATTCACATACACTTTCCATTACTTTTTGTCCACTCCTAACCCACAAATAAAAGTAAGAGGCTCATTTACATGCTTATTGCCCATTGCCATTACTACTTTCCATTGCCATCTTCCATTTCCATTTTCCCTTTCCTGTCATTTTCATTTCACAAATAAACCCTGCTTCAATGCAAATTATTGAGTCCATAGTCCTTTGAGTCTAAATTCCTTGCAAAAACACCTTGAGGCTTGCATGCCTTAATGGCAAGTCCTCATGCCGACAAACAATGGGAATACATTAATGTCCTTTGTTCATCGAATCTTCTAGGTGACTCGACAACGTAAAAATTATTCGTACCTAGCAAGATGTGTTTGGGCATCTTGACTCTCATTGTCATCAATGGTGAGAGTTATCGTATTGACTAGTGGCATCTATTAATGGCCACTAAGTCAACAATTTCCTACTATGTTTGACATTAGAACATCTCTTCACATAGTAGGAATTGTGCCAATGAGTTTTGAAGACATGAAGACTATTATTTTCAGCATTTTTGGAGCAGATATAAAATAGATCAACACTATTCAGCAGTAGATTCAGCAAGTTCTAGTAGAAGCAATAAAAAGTCATCTTGACTCTTTTATCCATGACTCTTTTTGTCCAGCCACTTGAAGAAGATTATGATCAGAATTTTGTAGCCACCACACATACAACTCATCCATTTCAAAGGGTAAGTTAAGGTACGTCATTTTCTAACTTTTGACCATAGAATTCCATAAAAAGCTAGAATGATAATTGTTGGAAAAACATTTCTCTTCCTCATTTCATAAAATTGCCAATACCATCAGTTGGGGGGGGGATACATTCATATTCATATCTTTCCATGTTCATATCATATTCAGAAGCCCACATACTTCCAAAATATATTAACTATTACATTATTATTATGAGCATACAATGGCTTTTCAAAAGTGCTTAAAGGATAATTGGATACAAGCACAATCATGGTTGTCACACAAGAACCAGCCATCATGCAATCCAATAAAGATATACTTTGCAACAATAATCAAAATATCATTATGCAAAGTTCAAAGATCAAAATAAAATGCAACAACAAAAAATGGTTGCAACACAAGAACCAACCATGTTGCAATTCAAGTAAAACACTTTGTAGAAATACGAAGTTATCAAATGATATCATGCAAAGTTAAGCCAAAGCTCAAGGATCAAAAGAATTAATGAAATATATATTGCATGAGGACATGCAATAGCTTCAGTTGGGGGGTACGTTGGGTCTTAAAATTGTCATTCATTTCCATTGCACTTTCACTATTATGTCCATTATATCGCCTCCATTTCACCTTCATTTCAATACCATGTCACTACACTCATCTCACTTTCATTATCATTGGGTCACATTTATGTTTTTCCAAACTTTATTAATTCTTAGCCTTTTTAAGTGAATTTGTGGTTAAAAATTAGAAAATAATGTGCATATGCTTATACCTAACAAGTGGGTTGATATTGTTGACATGTGTAGGTCAAAAGGAGGCTTCTAGAAGACCTTTATGTGGCACCCTAAGGCCAAATTCGAATTTGAGTGGAGAGGATCATGGGATCATGAGGATACGTGTCACATTTCTTATTTGTATTGAAACTCTAAGAAGACATGTGTCTTATCATTTCCTATTTTGATTCGGAATCTAGAGGTATAGGGAGAGATTCATGGATTCTCATCAATGAGATGATTTCTCATCTTTTTGTATAAATAGGAGACCTATCTCTTTCATTTGGTAGCTTTTTTGAGTCTTAGATAGCTTTTAGTTTTGGAAAGTTTTTGGAAAGCTTTGGAGCTTTTGGAATGCTTTGGATAGCTTTGTAAACTTTTGTAATTTTGAAGAATTTGAACAAAGCTTTGATGTTCTCAACATGGAAGGAGATATGAAGTAGATGTCATGAAGCATATTAGAATGTAAGGTAGAGTATATTTTATTTTGTAGTTTTGCTTTGATTTCATTCAAGTATGTCATTTTTTTTGTTTTCAAGTTTAATAGTTTAGATTTTCCATTCATTTAAGTTTAATTCATGCAAGCGTGTTCAACTGGTTGATTGTAGATTTATCTAACTGTATAATCTATGCTTAGAAAAATAGTCCAAGAAAGTATTTTCCAATTGGTGATTGGAGCATTAGAGCACACAATAGATTAGTTATCCTTTACATGTTTTTGTATTTGCTTATTAGAGTAGTCACTCATTACATAAATAGATGTTTCTGAAGCCTTTTGTTGACGATTAATCCTCAAACTAAATGGCGAAATGTTGTGTTTATGAATGAGATTTCTTGTTGTTCATTAGTTTAGGGTTAAATAGCTTAATTCCATTTTATTATCAATTTAGTAACTCATGATTTAAATAGATATTTCTAAAAGCCCTTCATCGATGGTTGAACCTAAGACTAAGTGGTGAAATGTTTTACTAATGATTGAGTTTTTCCTTGCATTTTATTTTCAGTTTTAGAACAATGAAGTATTGAATCCCTCAGAATGCTATCACAAGGAGGTAGTTCTCCCAAAATTGTGTAGCAAAATGATAAAACACCTCATTTAGCTGTTATCATTTTTGCTTTCATTTCATAGACATTTTTCCGGCTTAGATTAATCTAACTATTCAAAGTTTTGATTTGTTTTTATCTAATGTTCATTTCCTTTTCTCCCTTCTTTAGAAATTAGATTCTAACATTAAAAGTCATTAGATTTAATTGTCCATTAACATTTAGAGATTTCACCTAGAAGCATAGCTTTTCTTTCTTAGATTAATTTCCTTAAGCATGAGAAACAAAACCCCCAAAAACAACATAATCTATAAAACAACGAAGTAAGAGAAAGGTTAACTAAGCACATATAGTGCACCACACTTCATCAGTTTATGATACCCGGATTGATAATCTATGTAGAGCAAAGGACACTAAATTGAATAGACACAAGTGTCAGAGGTTTGCAGGAAGACAACAGCTAAAATCTCTGCCCTTGAAGCCAGTACATGTCAATGGTCCCTTCCAGCAGTGGGGCTTGGACTTTTTAGGTGAGATCAACCCACATTCCAGTGGCAAACACAAATGGATCTTAGTAGCCACTGATTATTTCACCAAGTGGATTGAGGCTATACCTACTAAGAATGCTAATCATCAAGTTGTCATAAAGTTCTTGAATGAGAATATTTTCACTAGATTTGGTTGCCCAACCATACTAGTCACTGATAATGCAACAGCTTTCAAGGCAAAATAATTGGTGGACATTACTGAATCCATGGTCATCCAAGTGATGCATTCTACCTCATATTATCCTCGAGGCAATGGCCTGGCAGAATCATCTAACAAGAGTCTGGTAAGTGTTATAGACATTTTTGTGCCTTACAGCTTTGAGCATGAAATGTCCATAATCCAAGGGATCCAAAGTCCCTAAAAGTGTTGTTCCTACCCCTAAAGGAACAAGGTCAACCAATGACAGCTTCTCCCAGAAGTTCTCCACCAAAAACCACTCAGAACTAGTCAAATCAGGATCAATTCAGATGCTCTACTAGCTGCCTGCGTTGCAATGCACCCCAGTACACTAGCTAGGTGTGTTGCAACGCACCTAAATGCACTACCAGGGTGCGCTGAGCGAGAAATGCCAAATGGCAGTGTCATTCCGCGAGGTGTACAGACACTGGAAGCTTCCAGAATCTTCCTCAATGACACTTGCCTCAATGAATTCGACCAGTGATGAGTAAGAGGCTCTTAGCCTCCAAGTGGAAGCAAGAACTGACAGAGAGAAGACACAAGTCAAAACATAAGCTGACTCATCCTCTCTGCTTACATCTATATATGGATCCCTCATCCCAGAGATCCAGAGGCTGGAATTTTGTACTTTGCAGAGAATTGTTGTTGGTTTGAGATTGAGATTAGTGCATTGGGTGATTTATGCTTTGTTGGAGGAGAGGAAGGGATTCCTTTGCTGGGAGGTAGATGCTGGATCGGGACTCACTTGGTTGTATCTCCTCTTGGAATTTCTTATCATATCAATAAAACTATTTGAGTTTCTCCTACATGCTGTGTATCAATGATGTTTTGTTATATTTGCATGTTTAGCTTAATCTGATCCTAAGCTTTTTATGAATGTAAATCTATGTCTTTTGTGTAGTTTCCTCTTCTGTGATCTTGCAGGAACTTGGTGAAGTTGGACCAGTGAGGGAGCAGGCAGCGGGAAGCAAACAAAGAGGAGAGCGATTGGATCGACAAACTAGCGAAAGACACAGGTTAGTTACATCCTTCCTCTTCGTTTACATTTCATAAAGAAGAATACGAAAATAGTTTTCCTTGTTTGTTGCTAAGGCACTATCACACCTTAGAGTGGGATAGGGGCGTTCTGAATGGATACTTTTCCCAACAACAGTAAGGGTAATCAAAAAACTGTTAGAGGACAACAAAAAGAGCTGGGGTTCCAAGTTGAAGTTTGCACTATGGGCTTACAGAGTTACCATAAAAAAGTCCATAGGGAATTCTCCATTTAAACCAGTTTATGGCGCTGATGTTGTTTTCCTGATCCAGCTGATTCTCCCTGTGGCTAAATTCTTGCAAGAAGAACAAGATGAAGAGAATGACATGGTAAGAAGAATGAATAACCTGGTTGAACTACAACAGATCAAAGAGCAGCTAGTTGAGATGTCAAAGACTCATCAGAATAAAATCAAAGAAACCTTTGACAGGAAGGAAAAAGTGGACAATTTCCAAGTTGGTGATTGGGTACTTAAATGGAATGCATTTAAGGAAAAGAAAGATAATCATGGCAAGTTTGACTCCTTATGGATAGGTCCATTTGTTATCGTTCAAATCCAACAGAACAATACATTCATTCTGCACAATCTGGAAGGAGGAGATACTTTTGGTAGCCCAGTAAATGGGCGGTTCTTGAAACTTTATTTCGTTTAAGGATTTAAAGCTTTGTCATTGTAAATATGTTTTTCCAGTTTTTATTTCATTAAAAAATAGACTCCATGCCCAATGGAACACTAGAAGGAAGATTTAATTTTTGTTTTACAGGAAAGGCATTGATTTGAGATTCTTGAAACCTCACAAGGAGGATTTCATCCCCAGAAGGAGCCAATGTTAGCCTTGCTAACAAAAGGCCCAAAATTGGATCCACATATGCTCTTGAAGTCTCCAAATTTGCTTAAAATCATCCCATGGGATCCATATATGCTCTTGAAATCTTCAGCATTTGCTCAAAATCATAAGGGTCAAAATCGGCATAAGAGGAGAACCCATGGAAGGGCAGAAATGCAAAATCGGGAGGTAAATCTGCTTGAAAACCATGAAAAACCCACAATTGCAGGCTTGAACAGAGGAATGAACAGCAGTCGTTAGATCTGGCCGATCAACGACCTAGATCTAAGTGGGTAATCACAATCGGCCGAGCAGAAAGGACAACTTAAAGTTGGGCGCATGACACCGCCAATCAGCGTTCGTCGTTGATCGGATCTACGGGTCGCATCGATGAGGTATCAACAATTTAAATAAGGCTCGGGCATTGAGCGATTAGCGATTGTGATTTATCACATTGCTATATCGCATCGACACTATACCATGGGGCGGGGCCTAGGCATAGGCATGTGTGCGACTCGATGAGCCGGACCCCACGGCATTATATACGATATTTGATAAATTTTCAGGTCTGCGGAAAGGCCTGTTTTAATGCATTTTCCATGTATTTCGTTATATAATGAAATACAAAGGGAAACAGGGGCAGTGCGATAGCGATGAAACCCAGACTCGATGGGTTTCCAAAATGAAAATATATAATCTTTGAAGTCCGTGGGAAGGTATTTTGTGTGTTTTTGTTGTTTAAACGAAATACAAAGGAACCTTTGGCCAATGCCGATTGTGATGAAGCCCGAACCTGGAAGGGTCCGGGAAGTGAAATATATATAATCTGAAGTCTGCCAAAGCCATTTTTTCATACATTTTCAGTGTTATTCACGTATTTCATAATACGAGGAAAATACACAAGAGCAGCTTTTTTGCGACTTGCGATGGCAACAAGGGCGGACCCGAGAGATTAATAAACTATTTTTGAGGACTTTTGTAGTCCAAAATACACAAAGAAGGTGAGATTTATCAGTGATTGCAGTGTTTTCTATATAAAAACAGAAAACAATCATTGGAAACGTTTAAAGGGATTTCATAGGCTCGAAGAGCCATTTCACCACAGAGCAGAGGCCGAATCAACCCAAAGCAATCATGGAGCCACAACAAGCTAGCCCGAAACAGAAATATCATGGAGCAGCACAACGCATCAATAGCCCAACACAACTCATCAAAACAAACATTATGGGGCATCTCTGGCATGAGAGAGCTCCCAGATAGCGCAACAAGCTACCCAAAATATCTGAATGCGGTTATTCTTCTATCAGAAGAAGAAACCTCCGAGCCATGCTGCCTAGTTAGAGATCAAACAGTTAAACAAGACAGAGGGATAGATTAAGACCTCTCAAGCCTCAGAAGGCTCAACATCATTGTAAAGAGCTATAACTAGCTGAAAACTAAATGTAACAGAGGTTCAACTTCTAGAGATTGTTCCTCCTCTGTTCCTTCAAGCTTCTCATCTTCATTCTAGCAAAATAAGCTTCTTTTGCTATTATATGTTTAATGTCCATTCTCTTCGCTATTCTATGCTTGCACTTGAATAGGTTATTCATGTTTTCTGTTGTGTCTAATGCCAGATAACTGTCATCTTATCTCTGCATTGATAAATTAGATTTGCAAGTCTTATTTACTTCTTGTAGTTGGTCATTCATATGTGTTTATGTATGCAATCTGCTGGTACAATCAGTAGTGGTCTAAAGCCTTATATTGGTGAGAGTGTTCATGCATGTCTTGAGTGATAATAGAGCTGAAATGGTTATATGACTTGATCCAAACCATCATCCATTCCAATAGTTCTGAGAACAAGATTGAAGATTATATGTTACCAGGCATTTCTGAGCTGCAACCTAGGAGAGTTTCCTGGAGAGATAACAGTCCCAATGGTATCTTCCCTGCCACAGGTCAATTATGTGGCAACACGTTCCATGCCTACATCAATGGACGATCAATTTCGTGATGTTGTACATTATGTACTAGGGGAATTGGAACCAGATCTCTCTAATGATCCCTTCTAGAGAATTGTTCTCCCATTTGATGAGCAACTCTTGGAAGTCATGACCTCTTATGGGTCGTGAAAAAGGGTACGAGGATAGTTCCTAGTCTTGTGTCAACCTCGTTAAAAAATGAAACAAAGGGGTATGAGGATAGTTCCTGGTCTGTGTCAACCTCGTTAAAAAATGAAACAAAGGGTATGAGGATAGTTCCTTGTCTTGTGTCAACCTCATTAAAAAATGAAACAAGGAATATGAGGGTAGTTCCTTGTCTTGTGTCAAGCTCATTAAAAAATGAAATAAGGAATGTGAGCATAGTTCCTTGTCTTGTGTCAAGCTCGTTAAAAAATGAAACAAGGAATGTGAGCATAGATCCTTGTCTTGTGTCAAGCTCGTTAAAAAATGAAACAAGGAATCTGAGCAGAGTTCCTTGTCTTGTGTTAAGCTCATTAAAAAAATGAAACAAGGTCCGCTGAAGCAAAGTTCCAATTCGAGTCTTTGATTAGATCTCGTAAAATCGCAGTCAAGTCTTTCACTTGATCTCGTAAATGAACCTTCATTCCATCTACTTGATAACCACGAGTAGTCTACTTAGGTGAATGCAATGAAGCTTAGGGGGCATGCACCTAGAATCGAGTCATCATGTTGGGGGCATGTAAACCAATTCTAAGCATAGTTTTTCATTTCAAGCTTGTGTAAAAATGAAACTGAATCCAAGCATATTTTTTCATTTCAAGCTTGTGTAAACATGAAACTAAATCCAAGCATAGTTCCCCATGGTTCAAGCTTGTGTAAAAATGAACTCATCTCCATTTTAACCCTCGTGATTGCCATTCTATCACCCTTTTCCATTAGATGAGCCTTGGTTTTTCTCCTTCCATCATCACCATCTGCTTGGCCGATCATACACTTTCACTTTGTTGTTTTACCTTTTTGAGGAATAGTTGCAATGAGTGGTTTTATTAGCCAACCTCTTCACATAAATCAAAATGTTTTGAAAAGTTCCAACATCACCGGAACCAGTTGCTATCCTAGACACCACTCGTTCCTCTTAATGGAGTCCTCTTTAAGCTCTTTTCAGACTCTCGAAATATGAAAAGATTGTCGGGCGCTTGTCCTTTTCAGCTCGTTAACGGATTGGAAACGACATCTACTCAGTATAAGTTTAACCCTTTTCTGTACTGAGATAGATTATCTATAAAAAAGGAATACATTGATCAAACATGGTCAATAGGTTCTCTCTCGTATTATTTTACGATTTTTCGGACTTGAGATAAATCTACGAAAAAGAACTTGTGGAGTTTTCTTTTTGTCCCTTTTCAGACTCTCTAAACATGAAAGGGACCAAGTTATCATTGTCATTAAACTCGTTAAAACATAAAATAGCGACAAACTTGTCCATCACAACAAGACCGAGTTTCACCTTCGCTAGACTTGTTAAAACATCACATAGTGATGGATTCACCTGAAGGGTGGAATTATACAACAAGCATATGTTATCCTCCTCAAGCTTGATAAAAATAAAGAGGTATTGATTAGCAATGATTGGGGAAAATGGAGAAAGAGGTAAACCACTTTTTGGTAGCACGTCGCTGTAGAGCTATAAAAAGGGTCTCTTTCACCTCTAATTACCTCACATTAATATGTCAATCCGGGAGCGTTTTGTTATTTCAAAGAGTGTCTCAGTCTGAGGCTATCATTTGTCAAAGTAATGCTAGTAGTATATCGTTCAGAAATACAAGAGTAAACGAATGCTTGTCTACAACTAAGCTACTTCAAAAGAGTAAATCACACACTCAACAAACTAGGCAACTTATCAGTCAAGGGTTCGGTAGCAATAACCCATCCCTTTGGAAACTGATGGAAAGGAAATTAGAGAACAAGCCACAGATCTAGGAACCAAACAGTAAATGCCGAGGCTCACTACAGCCTTAGATCGTCTCCCACAACAAAACAACAAATGCTAGTAAATGGAACGACAAATAAGGAAATGGAATGGAAAATAAGAAATCGAACAGCAAGTCTGTAATGGAACAACAATTATGAAAAGGATAAGCAGCTAAACAATTAAGTCTCACAAGCAGTAATCAAACTTAATCTACTAACTCAAATGCATTAATCGTAATCAAACAACAATCTTTCACTCTTAAGGCAAATCAAACAGCACACACTAATGGAACAACACTGATTACTGATAAGTTATGGAACAACGCTTGGAAACCATATACGCACACAACACACGTAACTAGTAATATGATCTAAGCATCAGTCCTAATTAAAAGGAATACGCATGCATTTCAAAATGGAACATCATTGCTTCTGAATCCAACAATTGTAAAGAACACAACTTTCAAGATGAATCCTGTAACATGAATATACAGCACAAAAGCTCTGTGATAAGATAGTAACAGTATTCAGTTAAGACTAATAATATTCAATCAACTCTGAAAGGAACAACAATATGATGCAGAGTCAATACAATAGTTTTGCTCGTAGAAATCTTAATGAATTAAACTTAACAGAGCATGTGATGTAAACTTATAAAGCATATCAGATTACCAAATAACGACGATAAGTAAACCACGCAGAAATCAAATCGTAATAATACAGGAGCAAGTGTCCTCCAGGGCTGGGCCCTTAGCCTCCAGGGGTACACCGCTTGAGGTTAATCTAGACATAGAGATGAAATAATCAACAAGTTTGTATTAATGCATGAAACAAAATTACAATGAACCAGTTCTTATCGAGACTCGATGATCAAAGTTTTGATCTTAACAGAAATTACATAAAAGCATAATCATGTCGAACTCTCCCCCGAGATAACAATGTTATCCCTTTTATATGGGTGACGGCGGAGATGTCTAAGTATAAAAATAGATAAAGGAGCGATCCCTCAGGATCAAGGATCCTGAGGGATTCACCGAACCGTTAATCCTTAATCATCTATTTTCCCTCCTGCGCCGAGCTGGTGTCTTCACCTCCTTTTCAGGGCCGATTTACTTTGATCTTCTTAGCCTTGTTTTCATTCAGTCTCCCGTCAAAGGGACAGCGGTTACCTCGTCCTTGTCCTTTCCTTTGGAACAACAACTCTTCGTTTTCACCCCTTCCTGCACGAGGGAATGACAATTGTCAGCGGTTAAGTCTTGCATATTAATCTCACATGTTTTGTTATAATTCTTTATCGTTTTCCAAGTTCATGATGCAAAAAGGTTTACAAGTTCTATTGAAAAGCCACTGAAATGATCATAAAAAACATACCTTTTTAGTACTCCACATACCCCCCTGCTTACCCTGTTTCATGCCCTCATGAAAACGTTGTAGTTGACATGCAAGGTAGTGAGAGAATAGGCTGGAGAAGGAATCTCATGCGGAGGCCTACAGCCATGATGAGTAACTAGGTAGTCAAAGAAATGGCTTGTTTGACCCTCAGGCATCTCATACAGGGCTTGGTATCCGGGTGCAGGGTGCCAAATAATTGGACTTCGGAACCTATATCCTAACCAGGATGGCCCTGCTCTCAAAATGCTTTCACCATAAAGGTGAAAACGATTGGCAGCTAATTTAAAATTCTCATACTTAAACGGTTCCCTGAGCTGGATATTCGGATTAGAGATTTGATACCAAAATTTAGTTGCATCAATGGCAAGGTCTTTGATAGAAAGAAAGTATTCTAATCCTTGTCGAATGAGTGCCTCATGCATGGGTCCTAATGTTTCAATGACACCCGGAGTCTTCATGAGGTTTCTATGTGCTTTCCACAACTGCACTGGGTTCCTAGGCTCAGCCCTTACCGACAAATCTAGGCCGTTTTATTGCCTCTGGAAAGTATTATAGGCTTTGAGCCATTTAATCTGATTAACCCCGAATGAGATGAATGCCTGCAATTGGATGTCTCCAACAAAGGGGCCAGGGTTCAACTCAGTCTCCTGGTCTAGTACAAGGTTATGCAAATAGAATTCGCACAACAGTCTCTGGACTTTCACCCCGTAGTGTTTATAGCAGTCTATAAAGTCATTGACAGTGTTAATTTGTATGGGAGCACCTGCTTTAACAACTTTTATTTTTAATTGCAGATACCGTTCTAGTAAAAATAGGGCATAATGTTTGGCATGGGCCCTACATGCTAAGACGTCATTGTATAAAGAACACAAGATATCCATCTGCTTGATAACAATATCTAGCCTACGAGTTACCTTTGCAACTTTCTCTTGTTCCTTCCGCCAACCTTCAAAGGCCTGGCTTTCAGATTGATTGACGTTCCTAAGTTGCTGCTGTAGCTCTTCATATTTTTCGCGAGGGACCGTTTGCTCTCTAAGCTTTTCTGCTTCTTGCTGAGCTTGCTTCAACCCCTTTCGCAAGGTTACTGTTTTTGGATCTCTTCTCCATGCAGTAGTGGAGGCTGGGAGTTTTACCTGAACTTTCTTATTGCGTTGCTTTGAGTTCAGAACCCTTATCACCCCCGAGGGTGGTGCCTCCGTCTGAATTTCCTTATCACAGGTCATCATATCATCCATTTCTATTTTAACGTGGATATCAGTCTGTTGCTATTCCTTTTCAAATGGAACAACAGTCTGTTCTTCAGCATCATTTGGAACAGCAGCTGGATTTTCAACAGGGTTTTGAACAGCAGGACGAATTCTGATCCTCTGCCTTTTTGCCTTGCGGGGTTTTGCTGGAGTGGTTACCTTTTTCTTTCCTGCAGTCTTTCTTACCCTCTGCCTTGCTTTCAGGATCCTAATCTGCTCGTGGAGCTGGGCTATTATGCTCAATAATCTCTGATGTTCCTTTCGCAATTCTTTAATTTCCAAAATTTCGTTAGAAGGAATAGTAGGCTGTCTGCTACGGCCTGGGCCGTGACTAGTCCCTGGGTCTTCCTCCTGGGGTGTTTCTTCATTATTCTGCTCTGGCTGTTCTGGGGTAGGAACCCTAACTGGTTTTGTCAATTCTTGGGCAACTTATTTTTCTGCCCCTGCTTCCTCCAGAATTTCTTTCGGTGTCTTAGGAACGGATTGTTCCTGTTTAGTATCTATTATTTTTTCTTCATCATGAATAGGCAGATTTTCTTCTTCTGCCTCTTTTGCATGTGGTTTTTTAGGTGCATTTTCCTCTTGGGGTTTGTCATGGAGGTCTGATGGAATGGAAGGTTGGCCATATTCACCCATATTGGCTAAGACTTCGGCCAATTCATCTTCTCCTACTGAGTCCTGTGGTGGGATACCTTCCTGCTGTCCCATTTCCTCCTCCTGCTTGGATTGTTCAGCTTCTGTTTCAGAATGCTCAGCTTCTGTTTCAGACTGCTTAGCTTCTGCTTCATTTTCTTCTTCGGATTGCTCGACCTCTTCTCCAGATTGCTCGACCTCTTCTTTCTCTTCTCCTTCAGATTGCTCGGCCTCTTCTTCTGGCCGTGAGGGTTGCTCATCTTCAATTTCTACTGGCTGGCTAGTGTTTTCCTGGAGTTGTTCCAGCCTCCCTCGTATTCGTGCTAACCGGACCGATTTCCTGCGTTTTTCTGGCTGTTCGGGTGTACCGGTGGCATGCTTACGCTTTGCCGATTCCTTGCATTTTTCTGGACGCTCGGATGTACTAGCGACATGTTTCTGTTTTGCTAATTCTCTGCGTTTTTCTGGACGCTCAGGTGTGCTGGTGGCATGCTTACGTTTTGGGGATGGTGCTGTCAACCCCCCTTCAATCATTGCAATTAGCTTTTCCCAGCTGCTCTGCTACTGGGTGAGGCTATGACTTATAATTAATCGAATTAACCCATGATGACTAACAACTGACCCTACATGCTGTGCCTTTTTAAATCTTCGTGCAACGTTATGAAGTAACTAATTCAAAAGTGCAGGTAAATTTACAGAGCATTTCTATTTTAGAACAGCTAAGAGTTTAAGATGTCGTGGTCTTACCACGTCTTTTCTACCCTTGCAGGTGATGTAGCTTTGCACGGTTCTTGCCAATTCTGCCCAGGGCTCTCCTAGCGTTGTTGGCAGAATTCCCTTTCCTTTAATTGCCAAACTCTGGCTCTCGTCCTGGAAGATTTCTATAATCTTCTGCAATCTCTCCTTTTTCAACGTCCATACAGGTTCGGTGGCTGGTAGTCCTGAGACTTCTGCGATTATGTCATTGGTGACTGTTATCTGTCTCCCCCTTACTGTGGAGTAATCCTCCTGCAAATTTTGTAGGAATTCAATTGCCACTGTCTCGTTAGACTCCTGCAAGCGGTTGAGATAAGTCAGCCACCCTGCTCTTGCCAGGATTTCCCGGGCAGCAGTGGAGACTGTCAACACCTGCGGTTCCCTTCGGATCACTCTTCCTCCCATGGTTTCACTGTGAATTCTCAATGGAACAACAACTGTTTGTGCTGTTTGAAACACAGAGAGGGTAATAGACGCAAGACTTGTTTGGAAAAAACAGAGTATACAACAGAAATGACTTATGAACAGCAATTCGTGTAACAAAAATAAAAATAGCATGCCGTTAAGCCGTGCCATACCCTAGTACACAACTTTCCCGAATAGTGAGCTGACACGTAATCCAGGGAATAATGAGGTTAACCTCCCCCCCGCAATGTGATAGGCTATCCCAGCCGTCAAATAAAGGAGCAGCACCCGATCTAAAACAGAGTCATAAAGGAACAACGTATGAAAATATGCCATGTTTAGAAAAACAACAAATTACCGAAATCGAGGCGTAAAGTTGGATCGCGTATTACGTAAGAGGCTGCTGTGATATGATGCGAGGCTGAGAGGAGAGGACATCTGTCGTACTTTCTAAATCTCCTGCGGTCATTGTCAATTACTTCTGCCATGATTGGTGATAATAGATTTGCATGCGCTATATATAATTTGGGAAATGATATATGATCAATTACCAAGGTGTAAGAAACAAAAGGGTATTCATAACTCACCTATTGGTGTAAATAATGTGACTTCGATACCATTAACAGTGCTCTGCTGCCGACAGGTGTCCATAACCTTGGCAGAGTTGTTTATTTCACCCATGGAACCATGATCCTTTGTGTATATGTTAGGGAGTGTAATGTCAAAATGTAGGCCATTATGCTGGCTTGGTAACCAGTTAACCATAATGCCATTCACGAGGAAGGAGCGAAAAGTGGGCAGGCCGGCTCGTGATGAGACCTCCTGTTCCAAGGTTTGTTTATTTGATATACCTTTTGGACCATATCCCTGGTGTGGTGGCCATAGTGGGAATGCCACTTCGCGTTCGTCCTCATGATCATGGTAGGCTGGCTCTTGATGAGACCCCCTATCCTGCATTTGACAACTTTATAAGTCATATTTACTTTTTCTTTCCTTTTTTTTTTCAAGTACCTTCCCTTTTTTATACACAAGGGGTGGTTCAACACTCCTTAAGAGTAGGAATGGTGGAAGAAGTCTTAACATCTCAATAGGAAGATATAAACCCTTTGTTCTTATCCCTGAATAACAATCAAAGAGGAGAAAAAGGGTCGTCATGATAAAGATGAACAACCATAGCAGAATTAGTAGAACAGTGACAGCAAAAGATGATAAATAAGTGTGTCCTTCCTTTTGTCCTCTTACCAATGCAGAGCCTTATAAAGATAGCGATTTATGATTAGCAGATTTCAGTATGTTGAGATTTTGTATCCATTGCATAAATGCATAGTTGTATTCTAAAAGACTTGAAAGAATAGGAGCAATAAGCATCCTTAATTTAGATCAGCGACAAGGTGCTTCATAAGGAGAGCAAAAGCATGCAAGTAATGTTCTTTGGGGAAAGGACCAAGAGGAGACCTCAAAATAGCAGAAAGTGCAAATGCCGTTTCTTTGAAAAAGGAACAACAGAACATTCCAATGCCGTTCCTTTGAAAAAGGAACAGCAAAATAAAAAATAACACAAAAATATGTTGTTCCTTTGGAAAAGGAACAACAAACACACGGAGATGCCGTTCCTTTTGAAAAAGGAACAGCAAAATCAAAATATGCGGTTCCTTTGGAAAAGGAACAACAAACACACGGAAATGTCGTTCCTTTTGAAAAAGGAACAACAAAAATTGAAATGTTGTTCCTTTAGAAAAGGAACAGCAGAACAGGCAAATGCCGTTCCTTTGGAAAAGGAACAACACAAAATCAAGAATGCTGTTCCTTTGGAAAAGGAACAAAAGAAAATCAAGGATGTTGTTCCTTTGGAAAAGGAACAACTGAAAATCAAGGATGTTGTTCCTTTGGGAAAGGAACAGCAGAAAATCAAGGCTGCTGTTCCTTTAGAAAAGGAACAGCAGAAACACACAAATGCCATTCCTTTGGAAAAGGAACGACAAAAATCGAAAATGTTGTTCTTTTGAAAAAAAGGAACAGCAAAAATGACAGGAAAACATTAATTCAAACATATGTACAAAAAACGACTCAAAGAAAAGAACTTATGTACAAATTGTAAAAAGAAATGAATTCCTTAATGAATTACAGGTGAGGAAGACTTCTCTTCCTCTCCCAGAATCTCCATATCAGTGTCTCGGCATAGCTGCTGGCAGAAGGACTCCTGAGTGAGTTATTTGTGATAGAGACGAACTCGGTGGCCATTTACCTTGAAAGCATATCCAGAACCGTCAATAGTGATTAGAGTAAGGGTCTCATTATCATGTACCTTCTGGATTTCGTATGGTCCCAACCAACGAATCTGGAGTTTCCCAGGGAAGTCCTGAAACCTGGAATCGTACAACAGAGCCCAATCTCCCTCGTGGAAGACTTTGTTTTTAATGAGGGCATCATGCCATTTAACTCGCTGTTGTTGGATCAGGGCAGTATTTTGAAGTGCAGAGAGCCTAATTTCGTCCAGCTCATTGATCTGTTGCAATCGATTTATCTGTGCCTCGCTTAAATTTAAGCCAATTTCCTGTGCTGTCCGTAATGTTTGGATTTCAAATTTTATAGGGAAAATGGGTTGTTTTCCAAACACTAATTGATAAGGTGAGTAACCAGTGGTGCTTCTCCATGTTGTTCTGTAAGCCCAGAGTGCTTCAGGTAATCTGGCAGCCCAATCACGTCTATGGGATGCAATAGTTTTTGTTAAAATTGCTTCTATTATTTTATTGCTGCTTTCTACCTGTCCATTCGCCTGTGGGTGGTATGGAGTAGTGATTTTATGCTAGACATGATAATTGTTGAGTGTTGCAGCTAATCTATTCCCAGCAAATTGTGGTCCACCGTCTGTAATTATTTCTCTTGGAAGACCATAACGTACAAATAGATGGAAGAGGAACTGTATGACAGAGTCCTCTGTAGCTCTAGGCAATGCTTCTGCTTCAACCCATTTGGTGACATATTCTATTGCCACCAAAATATATGTTTTCTGATTTGATGATGGGTTGATAGGTCCAACGAAATCAAGAGCCATCGCTCGAATGGTTCAATGACTAACTGTGGTTTCAGAGGCATCTCGTTAGATTGACTAGGACATCCTGCTCGCTGGTAGCTGTCACAGGCTTGGACAAATTTCTTTGCATCTTTGAAAATCGTGGGCCAGTAATACCCTGTCTGCAGCACTTTATGTCCAGTTCTGCGCTCAACGAAATGTCCACCACATGGTCCATCATGACAGGCTTTTAAAATGTCAAAGATTTCATCTTCGCGAACACATCTCCTGATATGCATGTCTTCCCCTGTGTGAAACAAATAGCCCCCAATCCACGAGAATCGACCACTCTTCTGAACAATCTGTTTGCGTTCATTAGGGGTTAGGTGTTTTGGTAGTTTACCTACTGCAAGGTAATTGGCAACATCAACATACCAGGGTGTTTGAACAGCAACAACAAACAGATGCTCGTCTGGAAATTGATCTTCAATTGCTGCTGCATCGATTGGCTTTGGCATTGTTGAGAGAAAATCAGCTACGGGTTTTCTTTGCCAGGTCGATCCTTGATTGTGATATCAAATTCCTGCAGTAGAATCAACCATCTAGTTATTCTTCCGTTTGTGACAGGCCTATTTGCTAAATATTTTATGGCAAAATGATCTGTATACAAGATAACATGATATCCAGTAATGTAATGTCTAATCTTATTGACAGCATGTATTACAGCTAGGAATTCTTTTTCAGTGACAGTGTAATTTAATTCAGCAGGGGATAAATTTTTGCTGATATAATAAATAGCATATGGTTTTTTATCCTCTTCCTGCCCGAGGACTGCTCCAATGGCTGTGTCTGAGGCATCAGATGATATCTGGAATGGCAAATCCCAATTTGGTCCTCGAAGGACTGGGGCTGTGGATATGAGCTTCTTCAGATCTTTGAAAGCACGTTCACAATTTTCTGTCCAAAGAAAATCAATGTTACCAGTTAGTGCATACAGAGGTGCAGCAATGTGCGAATAATGTTCTATAAATCGCCTATAATAACCAGAAAATCCAAGAAAACTATGTACCTCCGTTTGAGTAGTAGGGGTGGGAATAAGCAAAAGTATTTGGATTTTGGCCGGGTCTACCTGAATGCCAGCTGCTGAAACATAGTGTCCTAGGATAAGTCCTTCAGTTATCATCATATAGCATTTTTCGTGGCTTAAGCAAAGCCTGGTAGCAATGCAGCGTTGTAGGAATTTTTCTAGGGTGTCTAATGCTAGATCAAAATCATCTCCATATGGTGTAAAGTCATCCATGTATACTTCAAGTCCATCATTTATTAAATCTGCAAAAATACTAAGGATAGCCCTTTGGAATGTGGCAGGAGCATTACATAAGCCAAAAGGTAGAACTCGATAGGCAAATGTTCCCCAAGGACAAGTAAAAGTAGTTTTGTCTTGGTCTTCAGGGGCAATCTGAATCTGATTGTATCCACTGAAGCCATCCAGGAAAGAAAAGAATTTCTTTCCTGCTAGAGTATCTAATACTTGGTCTATGAATGGGAGAGGAAAGTGGTCTTTTTGTGTTGCTTTATTTAACTCCCTGTAATCCACACAGATTCTCCATTTCCCATTCTTTTTTGGTACCACCACAAGTGGAGAGACCCATTTACTATCAGAGATAGGATAAATAAAATTGACATCTAAAAGTTTTTGAAGTTCAGCTTTTACCACATCTTTTAGATGAGGATTAAGTCTTCTTTGAGGTTGATGAACAGGTCTGGCATCCTTTTCTATATAAATGTGGTGTGTACATAACTGGGGGTCAATTCCTTTCATATCAGGGTAATCCCATGCAAATGCTTCTTTATATTTTGTTAGCAACTGGATGAGCTTCATTTCTTGTTCAGGTGTGAGGTTGGCATTAATGTTTAAGGTTTTTCCCGGTTCAATTTCCACAATTTTACTATTTGCAACAGAAGTAACATGTATTGTTTGATCATGTGTATCTTTCAGAGGATCTTCTTCTAATTCATTATCAAATGCTGCTTCTATCATGTGACACTGTGTGCAAGATCTAGTTTGGCTAATAAAATTATTAATGGCATCATCTTCTGTTTGGTTTTTAAAATCAAGTGCCTCTTGTATAGTTAATGGAGATCTAATGTTATCAGTAAGGTATGATACAGGGTGCTTATTAGTTTTAATTATTGTGACACTTGGCTACACTGGAGGATATAGAACTAAATTCTTGATATTTGGTCCTTTGGTTATGGTCATATTTCCTTGCCGGCAGCCAATGTAAGCATCGACAGTGGCAAGCCAAGGTCTACCTAAAATCAGCGGGTGTCCATCAAGTCGGGTTTTTGGATTGATTATCAGGAAATCGGTTGGGTATTCCCAGGAATCAACAGAGACCATGACATCATGTAGAGTACCCTCCAGCCTAACCACAGAACGGTCAGCCAATTATAGCAAAGTAGAGGTGGGTTCTATAGATGTAATGCCGAGATTTTGGCAAGTAGTGGTTGTTAAAATATTAATTGCAGCTCCTAGATCAAATAAGGCATTAGACAGGGTCTGACCATAAATTTGAACAGTTACAATTGGATTTCCCGGGTCTTCATATTTAATGGTTGTTTCTTTCCCTGATAGTAAATCAGATAAAGTGTCGACTACTTGGACTCTTGAATTATTTGTTATATTCCTCCTTGGTTTCTTTATGCACAATTCTTTGATAGTTTTTGCGTATATGGGAATGTCTTGAATGGCTTGGAGGAATGGAATTTTTATGTACAGGTTTTGTAATTCTCCCAGAATGTCAAAATCAGGATATTGTAAAGGTCGAGGTATGACTAATCGTTTTGGGAACGGAGGAGAGGATGTGGTCGCTTGATTATGAGTCTGATGCTTATTCACATCCTCTTGTTGCAACAGATGTTCTCTTGGTAACTGATCTTCAATATGAACTGTTTTATTTCCCTCAGTTTCAAGTCCAGATCATTAATGGTTCATTTTCTTCCTTTACCATGACTCTCTTTACTTCCTCAGATCTTGCCTCCTCATGAGTCATCTAGGATGTTAAGGCCTTCAGCTGTGTATCCCACAATTTTTCATTGTGATCCCAAATACTCATATTAGTCAAAGTGAGGTTATGAATGTAAAAATCAACCAATTTCACTCTATCCTCCATGCTAGCTTGGTTGAAAAATTCAATGAACTGTTTGTAAACTTGAAATGGCATGGACCCATGTTGCGCTGATGTTCTGATTTGGAATTGTAGCCACTTCTTACATATCCATTTGGGCACATCACTCCCATCATTCAGATCAGTATCATTAGGGCTCATCAAACCCTAATTCAGTTGCTACATGTCCTATACAAGTCACCATTTTGAATGCCTCCTTCCCTGAGAGTTTCTTGGCCCGTAGCCCTCCTATATGCCTCCTTGAGGGACTAACGTAGCCTTGGACAGGGGTAAGTGTGCTTTAGTGCTGGTAGGCCCATGTCAAGGTGCTCTGCAGAGCACCTAGGCCCACTTTGACTTACGTTGGGCGAGATTGAGCGAAATTCACATAGGGTTCTGGGAATATTCTTAGCTTCTAGAGCCATCTAGAAGATTCTCATACTTATCATCTCCTATGAGCTCAAAATTGGATATGGAATGAGTTAAGTAACCTCCTATCCTCTCATCCCTTCCTCCATGGAAACTAACTCTAAGTTTGGAAGGCCATTCAATACTCTCATTTATGACCAAACCTTCTCCATTTGCTTATAAATTGAGCACTCATCTAAGTGATCAGGGGTTGGACTTTGAGAGTTTGTAAGGAGATACTATTGGTGTGAGAATTGAGAGTATAAGCAAGTGTTGTTATGATGTTGGAGTGCTGTGTAACTGATGTGATGTTGGTTGGAACCCAAGTTGGAAGAGTGACAATGGATCAAACTTCATGGTTGTAATTCTTCCTTCTACTTAATAAAGTTGTTTACACCTTTTTCCATATGCTTATCTTGCCATATGATGTTTATATGTGTGAATGTATCTGATTCCATTTACTTATAGTCGATAGATCTCTTGTTTTAATTGGTTCTCTGTCTTTTGTTTATGCCTGCATGTACTTGTTGAGCGAGTTAAGTTCAAGAAGGAGCGACGGGAGCCATACAAAGGAGACAAAAGGAAAGCGAAAGAACAAGTAGATCCTTTGATTCCCTTTTTCTTATTTACCATCTATATAAAAAGGATAAGTGTAATAAATCTGTTATTCTAGGTATAGCTACCTACCTAGGGGATTAGTATTTATCCATAGATGCAAAATTCCTCATAACAAATTGGTGACCATACTAGGGAACGATCATTGTTCTGGTTAGTTTACCTTCATGCTAGTACACTCTAGTAGACCTTACTTGCTTCCATTGATCTTCTTTCAGCCTTTTGAAGTGTTTTTTTGGTGAAAATTGTGCTTGTAAGCCCCTAGGATGGCCTCTCTAACACCAGTGCAGGCTTGGTCTAGAGACAGAGCACTGCAAAGCACCCTTGGCTTGAGGACAATGCTCTGAAGTGCATTGTCTCCCATTTAGACCTGCGTTGATCCACCTTAGGTCAAATTTCCACCTTTGGATTGGGTTTTTTCCAAAATTTCCTTCTGTTTCTGCTTGTTGAATGATCAATGAATGTTATGTCTCTGAAATCAAAATTGTATTTCCTTTGCTAGCCCTACTTTGGCTTTGATTGATTAATATTTCTTAAATGATTTCTTTGTCATTATCGATTCATTGTCAAAGTTAGTTTATGGTTGATTAATCTTTGTTAAAAAGAAAGTGTCGTAAAAGTATTCTTTTCTTTTGAAAACGGAACTGTTGTAAAGTCTTTGTTCTTGCAAAAAGATTGATTGATTGTATGTGCATTAGTTTCCTTTTGTTCATCACAACATTAAGGGAATTGAAAATAAAAACTTGCATTGTGCATTAAAAGAGTTTGTGTGTGCTCATAGGAATAGTTTAGGGAAATTGCATTAGATGTGTTCTTTGTTCTTTGATTACAAGAATATGATTGCTCTATCCCTACTAGCTAAGGTTTTCATTGTCAAAATTGAATGAAAAGGATGCTTATCATATTAGTTGCATTCTAAAAATTGAAAATACATCACATGGTGAACCTTGAAAGGCAAATTCTTAATCAAGATCAACTTAAAATTAACATCAATTAACCTAATGGAGCATTGTCACCTAACACAAAACATTTAGAGGTTCTAGGCTAGAGATGTGTTCCGACGTCGTAAAACATAGCAGTTGTCGCTAACTTGTCTGCGATACATTTCGAGTGTGATACCTCATTCCATGTACGTGAGTATATCGTAGCTCGTCCACGTACCTTCGGGTATATAGGGCGGTGTTACAATACATAAAGTATATGGGAATGCTCTCACTGTGCGGTTTCGCATTAGACATCGCTAATACGGATTGGGCCTCCACGTACTTTTGGGTATATATGGGAGGACAACACTAGGTTTCTATCCATCCTTAGGTAACTGAGTCGGCCGCCTTGTACATTGTGATACACCGAACACAACATTCGGGGAGATTGCCTACTCGTACTTCTCGGTTCGCCAGGAGGTATTCTGTAGTTCACAGTTGCTTGGTAATCCTTTTTCCTAGATCATCCCTCTTTTGCTTTGTTATGTTATTTTGATAAAAACAAAATTAATTGACCGTGGATAACATCCTCCACGCTCGCTCCTTAGTTGATCTTAGGTTGAGACATATGGCGACAAATCCGGAGTCCACCGACCAAGGAATTGCTTTTGATGGGAATCCTAGTCCTTTTCCTCCTTTTGGAAATATTGGTGCTCCCTATATGGCTACATTATCCCTTCCCGGATTTACCATTGCCTTGCCAGTATGGTTGTTTTCAACCTCCTTGGTTCAAAATGTCATGATTTCTCCACAATCGAGTACTCCTCCAACTGGACAAAATCAAACTCCGGTTGATCCCAAAGTTGACCCTTTGCCTTCTTCGTCGGTTGTTTCTTCCTCCCCTTCTTCCTCTTCGCTCGGTAAAAGTATTGATACTAGTAGCTAGTTGGCTAAGAAGAAGAAGAAAGGGAAGAAGAAGAAGAAGAAGAAGCCAATTCAGCAGGGGGGAAACCAAGCAACCATTGCTTCGAATGCAACTTCTAATGAGAAACCATCCCATAAGCCTCACAAAGTTCGATATCCATGCAAACTTTGTATAGGAGACCATCTTCTTCGAAATTTTCTTGATATTCCTCAGATCTTAGAAGAATGGTCTTCTCGTTCACATCATCCTGTGTCATCAACTTCTCAAGATCATGCTGGTGACACACCATCAAATAGTGGTAGTAAAATTCATGGAAAGAAGGGTAAAGTTAAGTTTCCTTGTAGGTTATGTGAAGGGAATCACCCCATTCACCTTTGTCCCTATCTGGATGAAGCCAAAAAAGTGTTGGATAACCGTCCTACTTCTTCACAGCAACTTCCATCTAGTTACAAGAGACTCTCCCTTAATCCTTCACTAGTTGATAAAGTGACTGACCTAAATCAATCGTCGGTCAAACACACTCTCTCTGAATGTGAATCCCATGAATCTATACCTGACTAATCACAGGTCGAGGAAACAGTTGACCCAATTTCACCTTCAGTTAATCGTACCTTTCCCGTAGAGAGTGAGTTTGATACCACTCAGGTTCTTTTTGTTTCTTCATATTCCAATGAGCTTGCGGGCAACCCTCTTGTTTCATCAAGACAGGAGGAAAATCCTCCCATTCTCGTAACTCAAGGGGATAATAATCTCGTTCTTATGGTACCCCCTCCAAGTAGTCTAGTCACTTCCTTTGATTGGAATCAACTAGCAGGATGTCATCTTCCTTCTTATGTTCCTTTCCAGATCATAGTATAGGTTTGTAATATGATTGTACCTGGCACTATTATAGACGAAGGTGCATCTATGAGTATCCTTTCCTCCACTACTTGGCAAGTGCTCGGTTCACCGCCACTTGTGCCTATTACCCAAAATCTGTTGGATTTTAACAGAGGAACCAGTCAACCATTAGGGATTCTTCCTTAGTTGCCTATTACTTTGGGAGGAAAAATTGTTTATCTCAATGTGATGGTAGTCTGAGGCCCTTTAGATTACAATTTACTTCTTGGGCGCGACTATGTTTATGACATGGGAGCTATTATTTCAACACTCT
The DNA here is from genome assembly GCA_031772625.1 of Pinus tabuliformis. Taxonomy (NCBI): domain Eukaryota; kingdom Viridiplantae; phylum Streptophyta; class Pinopsida; order Pinales; family Pinaceae; genus Pinus; species Pinus tabuliformis. Next base: position 304,621,329 of record CM062818.1, read on the forward strand.
TTCGAGTGATGTGTTTCTCGCATGAAGGTAGAATTGTCACCGTTGACCAACTTTCATTTCCCAGTCCAAATATGGCTTCCAGTCAGCCATCTTCCCTAAATGGTCCTTTTGTCCCTGTTAGCCTTGCTGACAAAAGGCCTAAAATTGGATCCATATATGCTCTTAAAGTCTCCAAATTTTCTTAAAAGCATCCCATGGGATCCATATATGCTCTTGAAATCTTCATCATTTGCTCAAAATCATCCAAGGGTCAAAATCGGTGCAAGAGGTGAGCCCATGGAAGGGTAGAAATGCACTATCGGGAGGTAAAAATGCTTGAAAACCATGAAAAACCCACAATCCCAGGCTTGAACATAGGAATGAATAGCAGTTGTTAGATCTGGCCGATCAACGACCCAGATCTAAGCAGCTAATCGCAATCGACTGAGCAGAAAGGACAACTTAAAGTTGGGCACATGACACCGCCGATCAACGATCACCGATGATCGGATTGGCGGGTCGCATCGGCGATTTAAATAAAGGCCTGGGCATTGAGCGATTAGCGATTGCAATTTATCACATCGCTATATTGCATCGGCACTATACCATGGGGCGGGGCCTAGGCACAAGCATGTGTGCGACCCGATGAGCTGGACTCGACGACATTATATACGATATTTGATAAATTTTTAGGTCCACGGAAAGGCCGGTTTTAATGAATTTTCCATGTATTTCGTTATATAACAAAATAGAAAGGGAAACAGGGGCAGTGCGATAGCGATGGAACCCGGACATGATGGGTTTCCTGAATGAAAATATATAATCTTTGAAGTCCGCGGGAAGGCCTGTTTTCAATGTATTTTGTGTGTTTTTGTTGTTTAAATGAAATACAAAGGAACCTTTGGCCAGTGCCGATTGCGATGAAGCCCGGACCTGAAAGGGTCCGGGAAGTGAAATATATATAATTTGAAGTCTGCCAAAGCCATTTTTTCATACATTTTCAGTGTTTTTTGCGTATTTCATAATACGAGGAAAATACACAGGAGCGGGCTTTTTTGCGACTTGCGATGGCAACGAGGGCAGACCCAAGAGATTAATAAACTATTTTTGAGGACTTTTGAAGTCCAAAATACAAAGAGAAGGCGAGATTTATCAGTGATTGCAACGTTTTCTGTATAAAAATAGAAAACAGTCATTGGAAATGTTTAAAGGGATTTCATAGGCTCGAAGACCCATTTCACCACAGAGCAGAGGCTGAATCAACCCAAAGCAATCGTGGAGCCACAACAAGCTAGCCCGAAATAGAAATATCATGGAGCAGCACAACACATCAATAGCCCAACAAAACTCATCAAAACAAACATTATGGGTCATCTCTGGCACGAGAGAGCTCCCAGATAGCGCAGCAAGCTACCCAAATTATCTGAATGTGGCTATTCTTTTGTCAGAAGAAGAAAGCTCCGAGTCATGCTACCTAGTCAGAGATCAAACAGTTAAACAAGATAGAGGGATAGATTAAGACCTCTCAAGCCTCAGAAGGCTCAGCATCATTGTAAAGAGCTATAAATAGTTGAAAACTAAATGTAACAGAGGTTCAACTTCTGGAGATTGTTCCTCCTCTGTTCCTTCAAGCTTCTCATCTTCATTCTAGCAATATAAGCTTCTTTTGCTATTATATGTTCAATGTCCATTCTCTTTGTTGTTCTATGCTTGCACTTGAATAGGTTATTCAGGTTTTCTGTTGTGTCTAATGCCAGATAATTGTCATCTTATCTCTGCATTGATAAATTGGATTGCATGTCTTATTTACTTCCTGTAGCTGGTCATTCATATGTGTTTATGTATGCAATATGTTGGTACAATCAGTATTCTCCATCTATCCATTGAATCTATAAATTATTGAGCATTAGTGGTCTAAAGCCTTATATTGGTGAGAGTGTTCATGCATGTCTTGAGTGAGAATAGAGCTGAAATGGTTATCTGAATTGATCCAAACCATCATCCATTCCAATAGTTCTGAGAACAATATTGAAGATTATATGTTACCAGGCATTTCTGAGCTGCAACCTAGGAGAGTTTCCTGGAGAGATAACATAATTGGCGCCATTGCCGGGGAGAGGAAACTGAAGCTCAGCTTCCCTAGGAGGCGACACAGATCCAGCTTTGATGATAGACAAAGTCTAGGCACTTTTTTGGTTGTAATCATCTATCTGGCGACTCTACTGGAGGCCGAACCTCTTGGCAACTCCACATCATAGTTCTGGCTCAGTTTGTGAGGCATACTCAGAGAAATCCTCAAAAGTCACAAGCTGACTCAGTACCTGACCCTAAAAAAATCAGCAAAAAAAGAAAGGCACTGTAGAAAGGAGCATCAGGTTCAGGTAAACCTAAACAATTTTCTATATCTCTTCAAGAAAGGCATGTAATAAAACAAATACATGTTAAGGGTGTAGCTTCTAATACTAGCAATGAAGAAAAACTCTCAGATTTATAAAGCTCCTTATCCTTTAGGTTCTCCTTTTGTTGTATACCCAAAGGAAACCTCACCTCCTATCCATCATACTCCATAGGGTCGAATATATTCCAATAACCTTCTGAGATATGTAGGAGGGTATTCCTAGGTTGAGAGGGAATGGCTTTGACAAGAATAGTTTTAATAGCACTTCCTCTATCTGGGATAATGAGAATGCCTGATGTCTGAGGGGATTGGGTTCCTTCAACAATGATTTTTGCAGCACTCCCCTTGTCTGGGCTATTTAATGGCTAGTTTTTTCCAATAGGAGATCTTGGTTCCTCGGTTTCCCCTGTTTCTCCTTCTTCTTCACAAAGATTGCTGAAATTCCCTTCCTACAATAGTTCTGGAGTAGAATTTTCAATTTCTTGAAAGTCCTGCTCTTCAATTTGACTATGCACCTCAGCAAAGGCTACAGATGGTGATCCTATGGCCTGAAGGGAACTAGTAGGTTGCTTAGAAATGATTTTCCTGGGTCCTACTGATGGATGAGATTCCGCTTTCTTATAGATTTCATCTATGAAGGTCGTTCGGCCAAGGGTCACCGGCCCCTTAGCTTTTTCAGGCTTGGATGGAGGTTTGGTAATTTCTTTTGGTTTTTTCTGCTTAGTCATGCACTCAAATGAACTACTAAATTCTATTCAAATAAAGCAACATCAAATCTGTTAGGAAAGCGGACAGAGGAGCAGGGCTTTTACATGCTCCGTACACAGGTTCTTACCTTCTGTTTTTAAAATCCAACTCTTCCCTAGCAGGTTCCTACAGTACTCTGCAAAAAGGACAAATGGCTACACTCTTTCCCCGACAACGGCGCCAAAATGTAGAGCTATAAAAAGGGTCTCTTTCACCTCAAATTACCTCACATTAATATGTCAATCTGGGAGCGTTTTGTTATTTCAAAGAGTGTCTCAGTCTGAGGCTATCATTTGTCAAAGTAATGCTAGTAGTACAGCGTTCAGAAATACAAGAGTAAACGGATGCTTGTCTACAACTAAGCTACTTCAAAAGAGTAAATCACACACTCAGCAAACTAGGCAACTTATCACTCAAGGGTTCGGTAGTGATAACCCATCCCTTTGGAAACTGATGGAAAGGAAATTAGAGAACAGGCCACGGATCTGGGAACCAAACAGTAAATGCCAAGGCTCACTACAGCCTTAGATCGTCTTCCACACCAAAACAACAAATGCTAGTAAATGGAACGACAAATAAGGAAATGGAACGACAAATAAGAAATCGAACAGCAAGTCTGTAATGGAACAACAATTCTGAAAAGGATCAGCAGCTAAACGATTAAGTCTCACAAGCAGTAATCAAACTTAATCTACTAACTCAAATGCATTAATCGTAATCAAACAACAATCTTTCACTCTTAAGGCAAATCAAACAGCACACACTAATGGAACAACACCGGTTACTGATAAGTTATGGAACAACGCTTGGAAACCATATACGCACACAGCACACATAACTAGTAATCTGATCTAAGCATCAGTCCTAATTAAAAGGAATACGAATGCATTTCAAAATGGAACAACATTGCTTCTGAATCCAACAATCGTAAAGAACACAACTTTCAAGATGAATCCTGTAACATGAATGTACAACACAAAAGCTCTGTGATAAGATAGTAACAGTATTCAGTTAAGACTAATAATATTCAATCAACTCTGAAAGGAACAGTAATATGATGCAGAGTCAATACAATAGTTTTGTTCATAGAAATCTTAATGAATTAAACTTAACAGAGCATGTGATGTAAACTTATAAAGCATATCAGATTACCAAATAACGACGATAAGCAAACCACACAGAAATCAAATCGTAATAATACAGGAGCAAGTGTCCTCCAGGGCTGGGCCCTTAGCCTCCAGGGGTACACCGCTTGAGGTTAATCCAGACGTAGAGATGAAATAATCACCAAGTTTGTATTAATGCATGAAACAAAATTACAATGAACCAGTTCTTATCGAGACTCGATGATCAAAGTTTTGATCTTAACAGAAATTACATAAAAGCATAATCATGTCGAACTCTCCCCCGAGCTAACAATGCTGTCCCTTTTATATGGGTGACGACGGAGATGTCTAAGTATAAAAATAGATAAAGCAGCGATCCCTCAGGATCAAGGATCCTGAGGGATTCGCCGAACCGTTAATCCTTAATCATCTCTTTTCCCTCCTACGCTGAGCTGGTGTCTTCACCTCCTTTTCAGGGCCGATTTGCTTTGATCTGCTTAGCCTTGTTTGCATTCGGTCTCCTGTCAAAGGGACAGCGGTTACCTCGTCCTTGTCCTTTCCTTTGGAACAACAACTCCTCGTTTTCACCCCTTCCTGCACGAGGGAATGACAATTGTCAGCGGTTAAGTCTTGCATATTAATCTGATGCAAAAAGGTTTACAAGTTCTACTAAAGAGCCACTGAAATGATCATAAAAAACATACCTTTTTAATACTCCACAGTTGCTCTTGAACATGACACTTTCACTTCATCACTGTGACTATTTGGGTTGGATTATCTGCTTGGCGATTATCATATCTATGGCCTATCACACCATCCATCACTCTTGTTTTGGGTCAATGCTGCCAATTCATTCAGATTATTTGGGTTGGGTTATCTGCTTAATGGTTATCATACCCATGGTCTATCATACCATCCATCACTTTGTTTTGGGTCAATGCTACCAATTCATTTCAGTGTCACTGACATGTTCAAGAGAAGTCATTAAGTTAAATTCATCCTTTGCAATACCATAAACCTTCATTTTCATGACCGCCATTCCTGAACCTTGTGTCATCAGTCAAATTCCATTACACTCATTTTGTGTCATTGATGTGGGATACATCAAGGCCCTTTTGCGATGAGTCGCTTCTTGTCAACATCATCACATTATCTAAGAAGTTGACTTAGAAACACCCTTCCAGTACCTTGAGGCTTCTATACATCAATGACAGGTTTCTCTCTTTCGGCTGTTGGGTTGTGTTATATTCTTTCCACGACTAGCCTTCGTAGTTAACCGGGGGGTTAGAAGGGGGGGGGGGGGGGGGGGGCAGAGCCCCCCCTTCATTGCACTGATTGCGTAGCGGGGGGGTCATAAGGGGCTTGAGGGGGATGGGTAGCCCCCCTCTATGGGGTCCAGGGTAGGGCCCTGGGAAAATTATTTTTGGACCCTATATTAGGTTCGACGGACCTATCTATGGTTTTGTGTATGGTTTTCGCACATGGTTTTGGACGCGATGGTTTTCGGTCCATGGTTTTGGACGTGATGGTTTTTGGTCCATGGTTTTGGACGTGATGGTTTTCAGTCCATGGTATTGGATGTTTTGGCATGTATAAATATGTATTATAACATTGAAAGGAACATAATAAAAAATCAAGCTAGTAGTCCCGATTTTGGGATCTAGGGGAAAATCTCTGTGTATATGTGTTTTATGTGTTATGCTCTCGCATTGTTTATTTTCTGTGTTTTAGAATTCGTATGCAGGTAATTTCTGTATGGGGTTAAAACCTACATTTGGTATTAGAGTCGTTTTGGCTTCAAAGGGCTGCCTTTGTTGCTGAGGGATTTCGCTCGGGCCTGTGGTAGACCTTGTTCAGTGGGAGATCTCCGGGATTGATTCTGGTGGTGAAAGAAGATGGCGAGTAGTGGAAACATGGAGATTAAGAAATTTAATGGTCGGAATTTTGAGTTGTGGAAACTCAATATGGAGGATCTGTTGGTGGATAAAGATCAGTGGATCGCGGTAGATCCGAGTACTAAACCAATGTGAGTGTGCGATGAAGAATGGAAGAAGTTGGATCAGAAGGCAAAGAGCACAATACAATTGTGTCTCTTAGATTCAGTATTGCTAAATGTATCAGGGGAAGCTACGACTAGGGCTTTGTGGGACAAGTTAGGGACTTTGTACCAATCTAAGTCTCTGGTGAATAAATTGTTCCTATGGAAATAACTGTATAACCTAAGGATGAAAGATGGAGACTCGGTTACAGAGCATCTGAACGCATTTAATACTATGGTAAGTCAGTTATTATCTGTTGATATTAAAATTTCAGATGAAGATAAGTGCATCAATTTGTTGTGTTCTCTACCAGATTCGTGGGATAGTCTGGTTATTGCAATAGGTAACAATGCAACTGCCTTGCAATTTGATGAAATAGTCTCATCCTTGTTGATGGAGGAGATGAGACGGAAAAATATGGAGAGCCAGAATGGTGATGCCTTGTCTGTACGAGGACGGTCCCAGAACAGAAACAAAAATAAGTCATCAAGTGGGAGATCTAAATCTATAAGGAGATCCAAATATCTAGGAAAACCAATAAAGGTGGTTTGCTGGAAATGTGAAAAGGAAGGGCACTACAAAAGGGACTTTAAATCTAAAGCTCTTGATAAAGGAAAGGGATCTGATGATGCTCCTTCTGTAGAGGCGAAAACCACCTCAGATGAAGGTGAGAATGTGTACGTGGCTTCTTCAAGTACACATGTAGATCATGAGGCATGGTTGATTGACTCAGTTGCATCCTTTCACTTCACTCCCCATAGAGAGTGGTTCTGTGAGTATGAGAAATACGATGGTGGTGAAGTCTTCTTAGGGGATGATAAGAAGGCTAGAATCGATGGTCGCGGAAAAGTAAATTTGAAGTTGCAAGGTGGAAGGGTTAGAACACTTCCGGGTGTTCTGCATATTCCTGCATTAGCAGAAATCTTATTTCTGTAAGCAAGTTGGATGATGCAGGTGTAAAAACAGTGTTCAAGAAGGATACTTGCAAGATGGTTCGGGGAGCACTAGTATTGATGTGTGGAGTTTGGATTGGAACTTTGTACAAGCTGCAAGGTAGCAGTGTTTTTGATGGGTGCAACAGTTCTATGGTTCCCTAAAGTGGAGCAAAAAATCTAGTGGTCTCTGGAGAGAAGACCATGCTATGGCATAAAAGGCTTGGACATATTGGTGAGAAGGGCCTTCGAATACTTCATGGTAAAGGTATGGTAGAAGGTATGAGTAATAGCTCTTTGGATTTTGATTTCTGTGAAAATTGTGTATATGGGAAGCAGAATCGGGTGAGTTTCCCCTTTGGTGGTAAGAAGGCGAAACATATATTATAGCTTGTGCACAGTGATGTGTTTGGACCTGTGAAGGTTCCATCACTGGGTAAGTCTGTGTACTATGTATCATTTATAGATGACTTCTCAAGGAATACATGGATATATTTCCTTAAGAAGAAATTTGAAGTCTTTGACAGGTTTAAAGAATTAAGGCTCTGGTGGAAAACCAGATAGAGAAGAAGATAAAGGTGTTGAGGTCAGATAACGATGGAGAGTTTTGTAGCAAGGAGTTTGAAGAATTCTGTAAGAAGTGTGGTATAGCACGACAAAGGACTACTCCATACACATCTAAGAAAAATGGAGTTGTAGAAAGAATGAACAAGACATTGACAGAAATGGCAAGAAGCATGATCAGTGATGTTGGGTTAGGACAAGAATTTTGGGCAGAAGCGGTGGAGATAACATGTTACCTGGTCAACAGATCACCTTCATCAATGTTGGAGGATAAGACTCCACAAGAGGTATGGACTGGTAAGAAACCCTCTCTTTCACATCTGAGGGTATTTGGATGTGATGCATATGTACATGTTCCGAAGGAGAAAAGAATCAAGTTGGATAGTAAATCTAAAAAGTGCATCTTTATTGGGTATAAGGATGGTTTAAAGGGTTATAAGCTTTGGAACCCAGTAACAAGGAAGGTTATGTACAACTGAAATGTGGTGTTCAGAGAGGTGAAAGATGTTATTAAACAGGAAGTCCAACCAAAGGAACCTAAGAAGATAGAGTTTGAGCTTAAGGAGGAAGAATCGGACTCTACTACAGAGGAGGAATCAGAAGACGAAGAGCCAAAAACTACGGGTGTGAGAAGATCAGTTCGAGAAAGAAGGCGGCCATAAATGTATAGTCCATTTTCTTTTTGTTCAAATTTTGCTTTATCTGTTACTAATGATGATCCCAGAACTGTGAAGGAAGCAGTAGATTCAAAGGATGGCAAACTCTGGAAAGAGGCCATGGTTGATGAAATGGCATATTTGCACAAAAATGAGGCTTGGGATCTGGTGGAGTTGCTAGTTGGAAGGAAACCCATTGGCAGCAAATGGGTGTTCAAGAAGAAGAAGGAAAGGTGGATAAATACAAAACTCGGTTGGTAGCAAAAGGTTATTCCCAGGTGTCGGGAATTGATTTTCGTGATATTTTTTCTCCTGTTGCCAAGGTATTTTCTATTAGATTACTTTTATCTGTTGCTGCTGCTTTTGGTTTTAGGGTAGAACAAATGGATGTGAAGTCAACATTTCTTCACGGGGATCTGGAAGAGGAGATCTACATGAAGCAACCTGAAAGCTTTGTGGTGAAGGGTAAGAAATAATTGGTATGCAAGTTGAAAAAGTCTTTGTATGGGTTAAAACAGTCACCAAGGATGTGGTTCGGAAATTTGATACATTTATAAGGGGACTTGGATTCACCGGAAGCAAAGCAGATCACTATGTGTATTTTAAATTAATTGGTGACCATGTTATTTATCTGGTCTTGTATGTGGATGATATGTTGCTGGTTGGAAATGACAAAGAAATTATCCAAGATTTGAAGAACCAATTGTCCTCCAAATTCGACATGAAAGATTTTGGTGCTGCAAACTATATTTTGGGCATGGAAATTAAAAGAGATCAGGCAAAGAGGAAGCTCTGGTTAAACTAGAGGAAGTATGTCAAGATAGTACTGCAAAGGTTTAATATGTAGGATAGTAAACTGGTGAAGGTTCCTATTCCTGTAGATGTGAAGTTATCTGATGAACAGTGTCCCAAGACACAAGAAGAGGAATAGGACATGTCCCGTGTTCCATATGCAAGTGTAGTCAGTAGCCTGATGTATGCAATGGTCTGTACTAGACTAGACATTGCACATGCAGTCAGAGTATTAAGCAGGTTTATGTCAAAACCAGGAAAGGAGCATTGGACAAGAGTGAAGCGGGTTTTCAGGTATTTGTGTGGCACTAGTGATTATGGTTTGTGCTACCAAGGAAGACCAAGATTGGACAAAGTTTTGGATATCCATGGCTTTTTTGATGCAGACTGGGCTCGAGATATGGATCAGAGAATATCTACAAGTGGGTATGTGTTTAACCTATTTGGAGGTGCAGTCAACTAGATGAGCAAGAAACAATATGTAATAGCATTATCAACTACAGAGGCAGAATACATGACAGCCACTCATGCAAGCAAGGAAGCAGTTTGGTTGCAGAGATTGTGTTCAAGTATGAGGTTAGTACAGGGAGCTATAAGGATAGACTGTGACAGCCAAAGTGCAATTTTCTTAGCAAAGAACCCTGCTTATCATTTAAAGACAAAGCACATTCATGTTCAGTATCACTTTGTGAGGGATATGATAGAAGACAAAAAGGTGTTGCTGGTAAAGGTGGACATTTTGAAGAATACTGCAGATGCATTGAAAAAATCTGTGAGCTCTGAGAAGTTCTCTTGGTGTAGAGAAACAATGGGAGTTTGAGGGTTGGATGAATGACTAAGCTCTCATGTGGCCCCCTGTGGAAAGAAAACAACAAGTGGGAGAATGTTCGGTTGTGTTATATTCTTTCCACGACTAGCCTTCGTAGTTAATTGGGGGGTTAGAGGGGGGGTGGAGCCCCCCCTTCATTGCACAGTGGGGGGGTCACAAGGGGTTTGAGGGGGGTGGGTAGCCCCCCTCTACGAGGTCCAGGGTAGTGCCCCGGGAAATTTGTTTTTTGACCCTATATTAGGTTGGGCGGACCTACCTATGGTTTTGTGTATGGTTTTCGCACATGGTTTTGGACGCGATGGTTTTTGGTCCATGGTATTGGATGCTTCAGCATGTATAAATATGTATTGTAACATTGAAAGGAACACAATGAAAAATCAAGCTGGTAGTCCCGGTTTTGGGATCCAGGGGGAAATATCTATGTATATGTGTTTTATGTGTTATGATCTCGCATTGTTTATTTTATGTGTTTTAGAATTCGTATGCAGGTAATTTCTATACGGGATCAAAACCTACATCGAAAATAGGTTGACATTACCGGCCTTCTATTAAAAGACTTTGTATGGTGTTCGACATCAAAACATCCATTCACACCATGCAAAATGTATTGCAATACCTTAAGGATCATTATCATTATCGGTGATTTCTCTTGCCTTTGTTAACGACTTACATCATTGGCTAGTAATCAGACGGTGTCTTCCCATGTTTGACTTCAGATAACATATTCGCATGGTTAGACTCGTACTTGAGTGAACAATTGAACGAGATAAAAGACCCTGGATCTAGTTTCATCCATCCGGGCTGCGATTTTAGGAAATGTACCAAATCATCTGTACAGTGGCTTTACATTGATAGTCATCCTATCATGGTCTATATCTTGTAATTAAAGTTTATATGTTGAGCATGGGTATGCCTTCCCTCAGCGATTCATGAGAAAAAATCAAAATATCATGATATTATGTATTGTAATCGATGCAAGTCACTAACCACTTTGGAACCTCCTAATCACATCGTAAAGCATATCACTTGACATCATTATTTTCAACTTCATGCTTTAGGGGGTAGCTGTTACAGATCCATTTGGGCACATCACTCCCATAATTCAGATTAGTATCATTAGGGCTCATCAAACCCTAATTCAGTTGCTACATGCCCTTGATAAGTCACCATTTTGAATGCCTCCTTCCCTGAGAGTTTCTTGGCCTGAATCCCTCCAGAGATGCCTCCTTGAGGGACTAGCACAGCCTTGGACATGGGTAAGTATGCTTTAGTGCAGGTAGGCCCATGTCAGGGTGCTCTGCAGAGCACCTAGGCCCACTTTGACCTGCACTGGGCGAGATTTAGCGAAATTCACATAAGGTTTTGGGAATATTCTTAGCTTCTGGAGCCATCTAGAAGATTACCACACTTATCATCTCTTATGAGCTCGAAATTGGATAGGGAATGAGTTAAGTAACCTCCTATCCTCTCATCCCTTCCTCCATGGAAACTGACTCTAAGTTTGTAAGGCCATTCAATACCCTCATTTATGACCAAACCTTCCCCATTTGCCTATAAATTGAGTACTCATCTAAGTGATCAGGGGCTGGACTTTGAGAATTTGTAAGGAGATACTATTGGTGTGAGAATTGAGAGTATAAGTGTTGTTATGCTGCTGGAGTGCTATGCTATTGATGTGATGTTGGTTGGAATCCAAGCTGGAAGAGTGACAATGGATCAGACTTCATGGTTGTAATTCTTCCTTCTACTTAATAAAGTTTTTTACACCTTTTTCCATATGCTTATCTTGATAGATGATGTTTATATGTGTGAATGTATCTGATTCCATTTACTTATAGTCGATAGATCTCTTACTTTAATTGGTTCTCTATCTTCTGTTTATGCTTGTAGGTACTTGTTGAGCAAGTTAAGTTCAAGAAGGAGCGACAGGAGACATAAAAAGGGACAAAAGGAAAGCGAAAGAACAAGTAGGTCCTTTGATTCCCTTTGTCTTATTTATCATCTATAGAAAAAGGATAAGCACTTTAAATCTATTGTTCTAGGTATAACTACCTACCTAGGGAATTAGTATTTATCCGTGGATGCAAAATTCCTCATAACACCACTTCTCTTTGAGAAAGAGTGCATAAGACTTAGATGGTTTTATGCACTGTAATGCCTCCATGGAGAGGCTTGCCATTGTGGCAAGTTGGGTTTCCTTCTCCTGCAACTTCTCCCTCAACCACCTATTTTATGCTTGTAGTTGCTCCTTCATTATGGAATCCATCTCTCTTAGCTCACTTAATTCCTTGCTCATTTCAAGGACCTTTTATTCCATGAGGCCCACATATTCCACCTTCTTAGACTTAGCAATTTGAATCCATTTGTGGCTTCTTCCTCTTTCTTCTTCTAGCTCATAGAAAAGTGGGACTGCAATTTTTTGGGGAATAATTCTCCCTCCTTCAATGAATTTATAATAGGAGCTTAGGATAGGTTGTGGACTAGGCTCTTGGAGCTTTGGTAAGTCCTTCTCAAATGTTTTTGGGGAGGATGCTACCTCCTGTAGATTTTGTGTCACATTATGCCCCTCCTGTTGCTCATTCTCACCCTCCTGTAGCATCCTCTGCCCCTCTTGTAGCACACTATGTTTTTCCTGTAGCTTCCCATTTTATTCTTGTTGAAGGGTGGTTGGTGTCTTGGGTTGTTTGAAGGAGGTTGATCTCATGGTGACCTCTTCGATTTTTCTTTCAGTGGGACCTACCTCCTCTTTCTTGCTTGGGTACTCTTCAATTGTGATAGGGGCCTTTGTGGGAGTTTATGGCCTCCTGGTGCTTTTCTTGGTCTTAAAATATAGGGGGAATTTCCTTTGTCTCTTCCTTTTAGGTTTGACTGGGGTGGTCAAGGCAGCTAAAGTTGCAACTACCTCCTTTTCAGTGGGTCCTAGAAATAAACTTTCTTGCTTTGGGGATATCTCTGTTTCTTTGGGCTCAATAGTATTATTAGGATTTGATTTTTCCTATTTCTCACCCTCTTCCTCTTCCTCTTTTTCTTTTCCTACCTCTTCCTTTGTTCTTCCACTATCCTTTCTACATCTGTTTCTCTTTCCTCTTCTTCTGAACCTACTGCTTCTTCCTCTTTTGTCCTTGCCCTTTCTTCTTGTTCCTTTTTTTTTCCCCTCTATTCCCCAACACTAGAGGCTCGGGTCTCACCTGGTGTGAGGGTGTGTGTGTCAATGAAGGTTTCTCTATCCATGTCAATGAATTTGGACCAAAGGACAAGGATTCTCAATTTGTTCAAGGCATCCACCACTATCAATTTAATGAGGCCATTGTGGCCTAGGTGTTGGTGTTTTCCCTCTCTCACTTTTTGAATCAGTCCTTGATGGACTGTAGGAGGAATTATGGCACACTAAGCCTTTCATAAAGAGGTAATTTTGCCTAAAATTTGAGTTCATGAAGTAATCTAAAGTGGTAGGCATAAACCACATTCAGCCTTCCCTCATAAGAGATGTATTTTAGAATATGGTAGGCCACCTCATCCCAAGGATAAGGTAGGCTTTCTCTCCTAACTCCATTCTTGTCCTCAACAAGATTTTCATTGGCAGTGAAGAAATTATTTTTAGCAGTGACACTGGTGGCTTTGTCTTCTCTGCTCCATTTGATTCCTAGAGGTAGGGTTGTCACTTTGCTAATTATTTCAGGGTTGAGTGAGATAGTGAACCCCTACCACAGTGGTGGAACTTTCCTTTGTTTTTGAGTTCAGGGCCATGGAAAATTCAAAGGAAATCCCATCATCATACCCTTACCGCAACTCAAAGAATCCTAGACACTGGTGTCTTCTAAAAATGTCTATCACAGGAGGGTGTAGGTGGATTCTTTTGGTATCTAAGGGCTCTCTTCTGTTAAATCCTTCCCCCATCTCTTCTATATGTTTTTAGCTAAGTGAGGGATAAATACTTCTTTTAATAGCTTCAATGTATAATTCATTGGCAACAGTGAGTTAAAATTCCTTGTTGATGATAATTGCCTACATTCCCCTTACTCTATTGCCCAAAAAGACCTTTCAATTTCACAATTAGACTGCTACTACCTGTAGAATTTGAAGTGCAATTTTCATTAAATCTTATGAATGGATGAAGGAGATGGTGGCACTTAATTTTTATCAAGTGGTATGGGATGAAGGTAATAATTGGGAGCCCAATTTGAACCTCTGTATCTTTTCTCCACCCTTTCCATCTTCTTGTAGCAGTTTCTCGGCCCTCCTGTAGCAGTTGTAGGATTTCCTATAGCTTCTTCCTGTAGCAATTGCAGAACAAGGTTCGAAACTTCGATGGCACCTTGAGCTTGTCCTCTCCTGAACTATTTTTGAAATTAGTGATAATGCAAAATAATTCAAGCCCCCATACATAATATGCCATTTTTAGCTTAAGCTTGGAGCACTGTGGTGACCTGGTAGTCACAACGGGTTTCCTCTTTTGGACCGTTGACCCCACTCAGAGTAATTATTCCCTATTTCCTTATAATCACCACCCACTATCTATGATACCAACTCGACTGATGTGACACCTCCACGTTGCATGAGTTCTTACCATCAATTTTAGTTTACTAGCTGGGGGTGGCCAAGTTAACTGGCTACCTCCAGCTTAGTAAAACATCTCCTCTCAACATTTACACATTTTCTTTATTAACACATAGGGAGGAGGTGAGAGTTTTCCATACATGTGCCTACCTCATGATCGAACTAATGCAGGTATTTGGAGTTGGACCACATTATTGGCATCAAGGGAGTTGACTTGTTGTGTTTCTTTCCTATGTATTTCTTCATTGCTCCTCATGATATTTGACTGTTGTGTTTGCTATGTGTGCAGGTACCTTATTGATGTACAAAATGATACTGCTGGTGGAGAGTCCTTCTGGGAGTGATATGAATATTTCATAGTGGCCTCATAAGTTTCCATCACCCCCCTACTGATGAGAAAAAAAACAATATTATTGCTTGCTATGATGTGTGCACAAGTTGCTATAAGAGGAGGCTTTCTTCCTGTAGCAGTCCTCTTCTTTCCCTCTAGGGTCTTCAAGCTGCATGGGGTGTTGAGAGAGGATGTAACATGCCTTGAGGAAAATGATAGGACTTTGAGGGAGTAGTGTATGTTTTTAGAAATGAAGATGATGGCCTCTATGTGTTTCTCCAAATTTTTAACAGGGGTTCGACAGAGGGGAGGAATTTTAGTGGATTTTTTTTTTTTTTCTAATGAAATGGGATGGATGAGTGATATATGGATGGTGGACCATAGTGGGGGAACCTTATTCATCATTTTCAAGGTCATGTTGGGCTTTTCTTTTCCTCGGATCTACCTCCTATAGCTTTTCAGAACCCTCTTGTAGCACTATAGTACCTTCCTGTAGCATTTACAGGTCCTTCCTGTAACAGTCCAGAGAGGGGGTGAAACTTGAATTTTGGGACAATGGGATGGTTGAGAGGGGTGATCACATGAGTGTTGATGATGGATATGAAGTGGATGGATGGAGGAGTGAAGGGAATCTTGAGAATTTTGGGCCCTGTAGCCATGGAATCTGCCATTGTCTTTAATCCCCTAAAATAACAAAAAACAATTAGCAGACATGGTGTAGATCCATTTCTTGTGTGTGTGTGTGTTTTTTTTTGAGACACATAGGTTACCTTAGAGGAGGTTTTCAACCTGTATGCTTGCCTAAGGTGCCTCAAGAGAGGTTTTTACCTAGGGATCTTTATTATTTTTCTTCTCCTTTCTTTTTTGCTCCTGGGCTGCCTTAGAGAGTTGTTCAACCCATGAGTTCATCTCAGATGCCTCATAAAGGTTTTCATCCAAGCCTTTTAATTTTTTTTCTCTTTTTTCTTTTCTTTTTTTTACAAATCTATCTAGAAATTTTGGGGACTGGAAGCTATGACACTTCCAATCACATTGACTTCTCTGTTGATTGTACTGATGAATTCTTCCTTAGACATAGGTTTTCTGTATACCTTTAGCCTGTAGCCATTGAAAAGCAAGGGAATCCCTTCCTCATCAATGGTCCTGATTTGAACAAATCCATTGTCATGACATTTTTCTATCATGTATGGGCCTAACCATCTTGTCATCAGTTTTCCTTTGAAATCCTTGAACCTAGAGTTATATAATAATGTCTAATCCCCTTCTTGAAAAACCTTGTCCTTGATATGCCTATCATGCCAAACCTTTCTTTGCAATTATATAACTTTAGTGTGTAGGAGGGCATGCATTCTAAACTCATCCAAGCCATTCAATTGGAGCAACCTCTCTTGTTGTGCTTTGGTGACATCTAAGTCCAATTGGGCTGCCATTCTCAAAGTATTATACTCAAACTCAATAGAAATCATAACTTTCTTTCCATAAACCAAATCATATGGAGTGAACCCAGTAGTTGTCTTCCAAGTGGTGTTATAGGCCCAAGTGGCCTCCACTAATCTGTCTACCCAATCTCTCTTGTTTTTGCTCACAACCTTGGTGAGGATTCTCTCCAATGCCCTATTTGTAACCTCTACTTTCCCATTTTCCTGAGGGTGATAGGCAGTAGATGTTATGTGTTTGATATGATGCTGCCTTAGAAGATTCTTAATCAGATGTGATGTGAATTGAGCTCCCTGATCGGTGACTATCTCCCTGGGGTACCCAAATTTGTAGAAGATATTTTCCCTTAAGAACTCAACCACTTTCTCCTTTGTTGCTGCTTTGACAACCTTTGTTTCAGCCCACTTTGTCAAGTAATCAGTGCACATAATGATGTACTTTTTCTACCCTAATGGTGGATCAATTGGCCCAATGAAATCCATGGCCCACTTTTTAAATGGCTCCAAGGCCACCTCAGGTTGTAGAGGTTGTTAGTGTCAGTATCTGCATACTTCCATCAGGGATCAAAATTCACTCTTTGCATATGCATTTTAGGAGTCCCATACTGAAAATTTTGCATCATTCCATTAGGTCATGATATACTGATCCATTGATGGTTGTTTTTTCTTTAGAAAATCTTTCCCTCATAGACTATACTTGCTGATCCTTCTTCAGATTGTCTTCAGTCAGGGTTTCATAATTAATCTGCAGTTCATTTCATTAGGTCATAGGGCATGATTTCATTAGGTCTAGGGTTTCATCACCAAGGTCAAGAAACTAATTTCAAAGTGTAAATAAAGGTCAGCAAGGATATGAGGAGGATCAATAAATCAAGCATGATGGCTTGTAAGTCATAGCTACTAAAATCATCATGTAATTGTCACCTCAAAAACATCTTTTTGAGGTGAAAATAGAGTATTCTAGTTTATTTGTATTTCATATGTAATTTTAAGTTCCTTTATGTAATAATTAATATTAGCTACACCAAATAATTTCTCCTTGCTGCAAGACCAAAAAACACTACAAGATTCAAGTCAAATTAAGCTTTTATCCACCTGCAAAGATACAAGAAGAAAAGGCATTAAAACAAAGTTTTGAAAAAGAACTAGAAACATTGAAAAAGTGGGTTTTTCAAAGTGAAAAATCAAAATCTCCTTCTATTTAAACCCTCATACTTCATTTTCAAATTCATTATCTTCATTTGCCAAGAAAGAAAGTGAAAGGGAGAAGAAAGAAAGTCGAGTTTGAGCGAAAAAAACCAGTGGCTGCGCTTTTGGCCGAGATAGACGGGCGCCACGCTTTTGGAGGCAGGCGCTGTGCGTTTCACCCAACATTGCGATTTTCCCCGATTTTTCTAGAGAAAAATTGAACGGGCGTTGCGCTTTTGTCATGGCGTTGCGCTTCTGAGCGAAGGCACTGCGCTTTTCCCAGAAGTGACAAAACACCTCCAAATCTTCCAGCAAGCTTCAAATTTGTTCTGCTCTCCGTTCTTATAGGTAGGTACATGTCCTTCATCATGATTTTGGGTTGCTAAATCTTAGTTACAAGCATCATTGGTCATTTGTAATCTTGAAACCCTAAAATTCTCCCTAATTCTACCTAAACCCTAACTCCTTCCTACTCCTCTCAACACCCATCCCTACAGTCCTAAAATCACCCTATCCCTTTCCCCTCTTTCCCACTTCCTTCACATTCCATTTTGTATCTCTTTCCCAAGAGATCAAGGCACAAAAACCTTCTTCTCATTTCCATTCATTTCCTAGTTGCAAGCCCATTTTCCATCCCCTTATTTCTCATTTCCACACACCTCAACCTTATACACATGGACCTGGAAGACCAAGACTATGAGGAGGAGAACACAACCAATGATACCTCAGCTGATGGGGCTATGCAACAGAGAAAACCACACAAGGGAGGCAGGATTATTAGAGAAGAGCCATAAAACCTTAGGGAATTATAGGTGCCTCAGAGTTGGCTGTCACATGCTTCAAGTACCTTGGCTACTATGAATTATGTGAACAGGTTGAGAGAGTGCAATATCACCCAGAGCTCACTATGCTTTTTGCATTTCATCTTCATGACAACAGGGTGACTCTTGTTGGGGTAACTTTCACCATTTCTTCTTCCATTATTTCATATGCCACCAGGATTCCTAATGTAGGGGAGAAGTGGTTCAAGCGACAGGATCTAGATGAGTACTATTATGAACCTTATATCAAACCGCAGTACAAAAATAAGGTGAAGGGACTGTTTCCTTTCAAGTTTCTTGAGAAGAAGTATGTCCCCATGATGAAAATCATCATGAAGTATTTCACTTGTGAGGGTCGATTCTCTAGGATGTATACTTATCATATCAAGCTCCTCATGCATTTTACCAGGGTGAGGATGTTAAACATCCCTTATTACTTGTTCAGGAGTACTGAGAAGATGGCTTTTATTGTCCAAAGGAAGCCTTACCCTCAGCAGATAAGCATCCTTTATCATTACTCCCTGATCAAAATCATTGTGCTTCATCATCTCAGTCTCCTTAACATCCCTTGGGAGACATTCATTTCTCATGAGATCTTTAGGGGTCCTCTAATTCCTCCACCAGTGCCTCAAGAAGCAAGAGGACCTTCTAGCCCAGCTAAAATAGATGAGGAGGCCAAGGAGACAAGGACTACTGAAGTGCCCATTTTCATGACATATCATAGGGGCACTAGGAGATTATTTGCAACAGATAGGCAAGTATTTTCTCCACGGAATGTGGAAGAGGCCTTGCCTTCTTCATTAGCTTATAGGCAAATGTTAACTCCACAAGATGTGGAAGGGGCTTTGCCTTCTTCATCGACACATCAGGTACAAGTACAACAACTTCACAAAGGGAAGGAAAAGGTGCAGGAGGAAGACCTTGATGATGAGGAGGAAAGAGACTTTGATCTAGCTGAGCATGATGAGTTTGAGCAACATGATACTCAGACCATTGATTTAGAGAATTAGGATCAAGAAACCATCAAAGACATCATCATACGGGAAAGGGAAGCTCAAGTGAAAGCTTTGGTAGACAATTTGAAGAGGGCCAAATATGTCATCACATATTTGGAGCAAGAAAACAAGCAATTGAGTGACAAACAAGTCCTCATGGAGCTAGAAATGCTCAAGATGAAACGACAAAGTGGAAAAGAGGCACAAGTTACTTTGACCCATATTGAGCAGGAGATTGAAAATGATAGGGAGACTTGGCTTGAGAGAGTCAACATGCACCTTAAGAATCTGCTACAGAATTCCAACAGGGATAATCAGATGATCAGACACATGGCCTATCATTATAGGACCGAAGCAAGATTTGCAATGTGAGGGTCAAGAGAATGAAAGCTAGGCTAAGGCGGGCCTTGAAAGGCAAGAAAGAGGAGGATAGACTTATAATGTTGGATTAAGCCTATTTTGCTCAGCAAAGCACATGATGGTGGTGCTTTACACAAATTTTGGGCAAGTTTTGAACAAATTTTGTCATTTGCAATTTTGAATTTCATTACATAGAAAAACTGCCTAAAAGAGCAACGCCACTGGCGCTGCGCTTTTCCTAGGGGTACTCTTTGAAGGAATGGCTTGCATTTTTGGATTCAAAATGATGAGGACATGCACCCTAGCAAGTTTCAGAATTTTTTGGGTAGAATTGGTCCACCAAAAGGTCAAAAAACACCCTAAAAATGACCTTTCTGCCACTTTTTGGACACACAGAAGCAACCTTGGGAGAATCAAGTTTTGAGGGGCAAAATGAGCTCCAAATATAGAAATTATAGGTTTTCTGGAAATTAGACTTGAATACCTTTCCAATTAGCTATCATGGGCTCACTTTTGATGCCGGGAAGGTCTCTAAAAGGGACCTGAAAGTGGCATTGCGCTTTTGCCCAGTGGTGCTGCGCTTTTCATATTTTTTGCTCAGGGTTGCTATTTTTCCAGTTTTTGACTATAATCATGGATTCTCTCTCATGGTGGATGATTTACCTATGTAAATGATGTCATGGCTTCTAAATATGATGGATAAATAGTAATAGAAGGTAGATTCATTTCTTAGGAGTTAGTTTGAGCCCAAATGAATCAGTTTTTCACTTTTAGAGGCAACTTGTTAATGATGCCTATATTCCCGTTTCTTGTTCAATATTAGTTAGATTAGCTCCTCATCTAGGGGATTTGACCCAGGAGGATGGAAGGAAGTTGAAATCATGTCTATATATTCTTCTTATTTCTCTTTGTAAGAGGCTGGACTCAGTTGGATGCTCAGAGCTTGATTGTACATCATTGTAAGCAGTATGGCAAGGGGATTAATAAGATTTGCAGCTATTTTTATGGGATCCCTGTGGTATGGAGTTTTAGTACAGTTTCTTATTTTGTGATCATTTTTTTACATTTTTTATGTATGAGATCATTCATTTCATTGCTTCTAGTTGAATTTTTTCAAGTTTGATAGGTAGAATCCACTGTATCAGTGCTCTGCCTTGGGAAATCATTCAACATTTCATGTTTTCTATTGTTTAAGAAGGATCCTTGATTGTCACATGCCCTTCTTAGCTCCTCATCAGTCTTAAACACCTCACACCATCAAGCCTAATGTGATAAAGCCTGTGCCTACCTTGCCCCATAGAACACCCTGCATTTTTGACCTAATTTCCCAAACCTAAACTACCCAACTCCTCCTGATCCGGAAAAACACTAACAAAATTCAATCAAAACCTTCAAGCTACTATACCTAGCCTAAAATCCTTTACCTGATCCAGTCATCTTGACTGAGATCCTTATAGAGAGAGCCCTCTCTTGACCTAGTAGGGCTAGCTACTTGGCTAAGATTGGTTTGTGGTTACCTTGGCATTGCCTCCCTTCAGCCTGAGGTCAATCTAGGTGATAACATAGTGGCGACCATACTGGGGAACAAAAGACTAATCTCCCCGGTAATATATTTCATATAAATTCTTGAACTTTGGATGATGAGTTTTAGAATTTACTAGGCTGAAATAGAAAGTTGTAAAGCAATATAGAAAAACTTCGAAATTTGAGCACATTGGCTTCGAGAAAGTACACTAGGGCCAATCCTGATCCCAATCCTACCCCAGTAGTGGATAATCCTAATTTTATTTCAAGAAGACTCAAAAGACAAGAAAGTTCAGTCAGCTTGACCCCTTCGATTAAAGTAGATTCCTGCTCGGATGAGTGGTTGTTCTTAGAAGATCTCTCTTTTGATTTGTCATTTGACCTTTCTCTGTTTAGGACCAAATCTGAAAGTGCACTTGACGATATAGTTCTAGACCCAGAATTTATTGCAGATCTCGAAATTCAAAAGGCAAACTGGTCAATTGATGAGTATATCCTAAATTCTCCTCAATCATCCATCACTGCTACTAAGATCCCTGAGCTTTCTGAATCAACATCCACTACCCTCAGTTCATCATTATTCCCATCAATCTCTGAAGTTCATTCCCAACTTCAGTTTATACCTACCCTTCCCCTTCAACCTATCATATCCTATCAAACACCTATTACCCCTACTTCTCCCTCAACCACTCCATTAAACCTTAGTGGTCCAACTGTTGTTTCAAATCCACCTCGAGTCATGGATGCCCGTATGCACTCCTTGTTTTACCTCAAAATATTGGTGATATGCTCGCTGATTACCAAAGTAAAATACCTCTATTTGATGCCACTCAAAACATTACAGCTCAGCAACATGTTGATGTAATGAATGAATTCTTTGACCTTCATGAGGTAGAGGTAGAAAATGTGACTATGAGATTGTTTGTTCAAAGCTTTGGAGGTGAAGTTCGAAAATGGTTTATAGATTTACCCGCAGCCTCTATCACCACTTTGCCAGTCCTACATAGGCAATTCCTGGATTGGTGGGAGGTAAAGAAAAACCCTCTCCAAATTTTGTCTGAGTATGAAAATATCAAAAGGAATGCTGGTTAAAGTAAGCAAGATTATTGTGTGAGGTTTAATGCAGTATATGTTAGGTTATTATTTAATTTTCAGTTAAATTAGATGAAAGGGCACGAACATAAGATCATGCCCTTTCCCCAAAGGGTGTCCATGGTGGTATATAAGCCAGGCATCCGCAATTGTAATATCATCATCTATCTATTCATCTTTTTAATAAAATATTTTTACATATAAATTCTGCGTATTAGAAATTTTATGCTTCATCTGGTATCAGAGCAGGGTTCTGCGCTACCTGTCCACTGCACTTACAGCTGCAACCCCGTGCGTATTCTCGGCTCCGTCTAGTTCCATTCTGCGTCATCCACCCTGTGTCCATCCGTCCGCAAATTCCTGTCGTTGTCCCTCGTCGTCTCCCTCCGCTGTTCCCGTCTGCTGTCCAGTCCGCAACACCGTGTCACTGTTGTTCCCATCCACTCCTGTCCGCAGCGCCACACCATTCGTTGTCCGCCGTCCGCACCCATTTCTTAACCCTCGTTATCTGGCCACGTCTGCCGTCAAACATCGTGGTCGTTGACTCTCTGCGTGCCGTTTCATTTAAATTCATTGTGCCGTTTCATTTAAATTCGTTGTGCCGTTCCATTTCAATATATATATTTATAACATATATATAACATATATAGTTATAACATATATATATATATATATATATATATATATATATATATATATATATATATATATTTATAACATATATTTATATATTATATAACATATATTATATATAATTTATTTATATATACGTATATTATATAGTTATATTATTAATTCATATATATGTTATATATATATATATTTCATAACTTTATTTAATTATATTATATATTATATATAATTTAATTAATTAAATTTATTTTAATTAATTAAAATTTATATGTATAAAAATTATTTTAGCTAATAAAAAAAATAGGGGGAGGAAAAATATTTTAGCTGGCAAATAAATACACGCCTCCGCAAACCCGCTCAATGTCGACAATGACAATGGCAGATTTCCAAAAAAGGTTGTTGGATGCAGAGCATAAGATAAATAACAACCACGACGAGGTCAGTAAAAGATTAAATGAAGTCGAGAGCAAGCTTGGGGAGCAAGCAGACAAAATCAAAAATCTTCAAGATACGACGAATCGAATAGAAATAAAGATGGAAAATTACCATGTCCAGACAGAAGCAGGGATCAGAGAGGTCTTAACAATGCTGAAAAGTCTGTGTAAAAGGTCGAATTGTACACCCGAACAACTACTAAAAGAAGGTGAAGAGAATCAAGAACACATCTCGTCAGATTCAACTAAGTCCACAAACTCTCATGAAAAAGTTGAATCCCCAAAAAAATCAGCGACACCCCACTAAGAAGCGAGTAACACAGCCTTTACAAACAAGCAACTTTGGGATAACTTTACCAATCAACACCCTTTTTTCGCTCAACCAGTAGCAACATACCAGCGACGGGCAAAAGTCGAGATGCCTAAATTCGATGGAAACGAAAAAAACAATGTTGCATGGATAAATAAAGCAGAAGAATACTTTGAGATATATGACATCAATGATGATGACGAAAAGCTCAGGCATGCATCCATGAAAATGGAAGGAGAAGCATATAACTGGTATATGTGGTGGAAAAAGACAACACACGTCATTAGCTGGAGAAAATTTAAAGATGCATTCTTCAAAAGATTCCAAGGTGTAAAGGAAGAAGAATTCTTTTCAAAACTCATCAAATTACGACAAAAAGGAAGTGTGGATGAATACACTCAAGAATGGGAGACCTTAGTAACACGAGTACCTGGGTTATCAGAATCTCGTCTAATTCAGTCATACATCTCGGGACTCAAAACCCATTTACAAGCAGATCTTGAGATGCATGACATTACATCTATAGAAGTAGCAAGACGAAAAGCAAAAATAGCCGAAAAGAAATCTGAACCAATATTTTGGTCAACAACGGAAAAAGCTTATGCAAGATGAAGGATACCCTAGTATGTGGAATCAAATAATACAAGATATGTTCCACCACATCGTCGTGAAGATGAAAAATCTAATGTGGAAATGCAAAGGATAAAAGAGGGTAAATGTAAACGCTGTGGTGAGAAGTGGGACCCCAAACATAGATGTGCTAAAGGAAAAGAACCAAAGAACCTATATAATTGTGAAGTAACCAATGATTCAAACAGTGAAGATTATGACATAGAAGACATAGAAGACACCCCAGAATTCTCACCAGAACTAGATGATGGAAGTATTCCACAAGTGTCATTATCAGCTATGACAGGTATATCACAACCTCATACTTTAAAGTTAAAAGGACACATAAAGAAGAACAACGTAGTGGTTCTCATCGACTCTGGAAGCACACACAATTTTTTAGATGCAACCGTGGCAAAGAGACTCAATATCTTTTCATTTCCCTTACCAAACATGAAAGTGATGGTAGCTAATGGTAAGAAGATTGAAAAGGTAGGGAAATGCCATAAGGTCAATTTACAGATTCAAGACTTTAATCTAGATTCTCCATTCTTCACAGTACCGTTAGGAGGAGTAGATGTAGTCTTAGGTATTCAATGGCTACGAACTTTAGGTACTTATGCCGCCATCCATCAAGTACAATTTATAAAATTCAAATGGGGAGGTCAAAAGTACAAACTACACGGATTCCAAGCACCAGAAAATCAAGTTGTATCATCATCTCAGATGATGAAGCTGAGTCGAAGAAGAGCACCTGCTTATGTAGTGCAATGTCACCAATTAGAAATGTTATTTGAAAATATGACCAGAAAAGAGTCACCAGAGATACAAGATCTGATTTGGAAGCATAAAAAAATATTTCAAGACCTACCTATGAAGATGCCACCTAATAGGGAAATTGAGCATACAATAGAAGTCAAGGCAAGATCAGACCCTGTCAACATCAAGCCATACCAATATCCACATCACCAAAAAACGGAACTTGAGAGATTAATCCAAGACCTTTTAAAATGTGCGACCTTGATCATCTTGGAATATCTGATCAAGTGGAAGGACTTACCCGAAGAAGACGCTTTCTGGGAGAATGAATAATTCTTCAACAACATCCATCGTTACTTATGCTTTGAGGACAAAGCATTCTTTCGAGAGGAAGGCAATGTTATGTAAAAAATTAGTTAGATTAGGTTATTATTTAATTTTCAGTTAAATTAGATGAAAGGGCACGATCATAAGATCATGCCCTTTCCCCAGAGGGTGTCCATGGCGGTATATAAGCCAGGCATCTGTTATAGACAATTTTGTGCCTTGCAGCATCAGGCATGAATTGTCAATAATCCAAGGGATCCGAAGTCCCTAAACATGATGTTCCTACCCCTAGAGGAACAAGGTCAGCAAACCAACAGCTCTCAGATCAGTTCTCCACCTGAAAACACTAAAAAACAAGCAATCCTGAAATCAAAGCAGGTGCTCCACTAGGCTTCTGCGCTGAAACTCAACTCCTCCATGGTGTACCTGCGTTGCAAAGCAGGTAGAACAAAGGCCACCTGCGCTGAGCGAGATGGGACAAGTGGCACACTGAGTCATTGCTCTGGAATCTTCCAAAAATGACACTTGGATCAGGGATTTCACCTTGTGATGAGTCAGAGGCTCTGTTTCTCCAAGTGGAAGCAAGGTTCTCCAAGTGGACTCAAGAACTGAAGATCAACTGAAGAGAGAGAGGACACAAGGCAGCTACACATCAGTTGCAAGCTGACTCATCCTTTCTCAATTCATCTATATATTGAGCTCTCTCCTATGAGCTCAGAGGGCTGGAATTTTGTGCAAAGTAATGATATGCTGTTGGTTTCACTATAGAACTATTGGGTGATTGCTTGAAGGAGGTGAAGAGGAGAAATTCTTTCTGTTGGGAGGTGTTGCTGGATTGGAGCCTTCAATGGTTGTAACCTTCTCAGAACTTTACTTCTTCCATTAATAAAAGCTATTGAGGTTCTTTTATATGCATTTGTTTCAATGATGTATTGTGATGATTGTATATTTGATTTATGCTAATCCTTGAATCAGTTATGAATGCATGCTTCTTGTAGTTTCCTTCTTTGTTATTTTGCAGGATCTCATTGTAGCTGGGCCAGCAAAAGAGCAAAGAGCTAGGAGCAAGCAGCAAAGAGAAGAGATTGAAGCAAATATTAAGCGCAAGGCAACGGTTAGTGCATTTCTTCATTCTCTCTTGCTTTCATAAAGAAGTAAACCTTAAGTAGTTTTGTTTACAGTTGTTGCTGAGGTACTATCACCCTTAGAGTGGGATAGGGTCACCCGAATCGGATACTTTTCCCTACAAAAGAGTACCAAATCGAAAAGCTTTTGACTATATCAAAAGCGAAGTAGAGGGCAGCTACTCTAGCTCATTTCTGAGCATGTTCATGATTTGAAGAGCTGATCTACAAGGATCCTTGTAAGCTCTTAGTGATAGCTTTTCATCTTCCTTGTCATCCCTTAGTGTGTACTTGACTGATAGCTTCTGATTTGGCCAAAAACTGTGAATTTTTGAGAAATCTGTGACCCGGAAACTGAGAAAACGCAAGTCTCGTTTTCCAAAGCAGGCTGTACACAGGCTACCTGCTTTGCAACGCAGGTCCCGAAGGGGCTACCTGCGCTGAATGTCAAACAGGCAGTGTACTACCTGCTTTGATCCAGTTTTGCCTAGTGCTACTGGGGTTTCCTCCTGTTTCTTGCCCTGTTTTCACCATTGTTTTTGCAGCCAGTTACCAGTCCATGTACCTATCTGAAACCAACTTTACTCGCCATTATTCCGCCTCGGTTATATAAAGAAACTGTACTTGTTCTTTTGTATTTCTTACATCATTTACAGTTTCCCATAACGAAAAGTGAACTAGTCTTGCTGTGGCCTCTTAGATCTAAACCTGTGATAGGTGTTTTTTGCTGATCTTAAGAGATAGCTTGTTTGCTTTCACTTGAAATTGGATTCAAAGTTATATAACAGCTTTCTTTTTGTAATACATCAACATTAAGAAAGAGAAAAGAAATACTTGCATTGTGCATTTTGCATTTAAAAGTTTGCATGTTGATTTAGGAGAAAGTGCATTAGTGTGTGCTGTATGATCTGTGTGAAAAGATATGTCTTGCTTTTCCCTCAGTAGTTAAGATTTTCAAAGTTGAAAGATTGAAAAGCTTGCTTCTCATCTTAGACTGCATTTAGGAATTTGTTACATACATCTTGTGGTGAACCTTGAAAGGCAAACTTTAAAAAGATCAACTTAAAATATACTGAATGAACCTAACAACGCTTTGAAACATAACGCAAACACATAGAGGTCTAAGCTAGAGACGTGTTCCGGCGTCGTTAAACGTAGTGACTGTCGATCTTGAAGAAGGTGGGTGATTCCTCCTGAGAGTCGGTGGCACTAATACGGACTTGTGCTTCCACGTACCATCGAGTATATATTGGGAGACCCCTATAGGCATATATCTTTTATCCTTAGGAAGCCGTGTCGGCTGCCCTACTGATCGCAATGCAGTGAACACAGCATTCACGAAGATTGACCACCCGTACCGTAAAACGTATTCTGTGGTTTTGCGAAAGGTTTGGCACACCCTCTACCTAGATCTCCCGAGCAGTTTCTTTTGGCCTTTTTCAAACTCTATAACTGAAAAAGTCCATCCGAGCATTTGTCACTTCGGGCTCGTTAAAACATCGAAGGAGACTAGAGTCATCTTTAGGTTTTTCTCGACTCTTTAAAACTGAAAAAGCAAGTTGTGTCTAAAGCGTCGTTATAAAATTTATTTTAAGCGGAATAATCATCACCTTTCCCTCGTTGATCTTCGAAGTTAGTCCACCACAAGTGGAAGTTCCTGTAGAATCGCTAAGAAATCTTTTGGATAGACTAGATATGTCTGAACAACCATCGACATCTAGGACTGTGTCGTCCGACACAGTAGCAGCAGAGCCTCCTGCTGCTACTCCAACGATGTTCGCTAGTATACCATCTGTCCCGGCAAATTGTCAACAACAAGCCGGAGTCCAATCAGGGACAACGACATGGTTAGTTCCTATTTCTTCATCCGGATTATCATCTGGTATTTCTTATGTTGAAACTCGCCAAATTGATCCATTTGGAGGTCAATCTGGGCAATCAATCCCCTTGAGTTCCGGATTGATACCGTATGGGGGGCAATATGCCCTTTCATTACCTCCTCCGGGAGGATACCCATACGTGAGTTCACAACAAAGTTCAGGTCAAACTGGAATTACATCCAGCGGTTGGGTACCAATACTGCCTCAACAACCAGGAGTTGTATATTCGATGCAACCAGTACACCCTGTGTCGAATATTCCCACCATACCTGCTATAGTGAATGTGTCGCAAGTACAAGCTCCACCTGTTGTATGTCAACCCCAATCTCAGGTTGCAATACAACAACCACTTGTCTCAACGACTCAATCGCAATCTCAGGGTAGTGCCTCCTTATCTGGAGCGACTCAGGCTCAAACAACTACTGTGACTCCTCATCCTGGTCAATCATCCAGTATTAGTCAACAACCGCCATTCCAGCAATCATATCAAGGACCTGAGCAACAAGTCTTTGTAAGTAATGGGCAACCATACTATAATGGTTATGCCCATCAACCTTGTCAAAGTTGCCAGCATTATGCTGGTCTGCAAAGACCCATTGCTCAGGCAATCCCATCTTATCCTGGATATGCTTCGCCTAACCTGAATCAACAGTTGCCCTTTGTAGCAACTCTAGAATTACCAGATCTAAACCGGCTGACGAATGATCCAATTGCTTATGCCCCTTGGTGGCCAGCGATTCCACATAAACTTCCGTCAGATATTCCTAAATTTAATGGAAATCCGGGTGAAGACCCGTCGAATCATGTGATGACATTCCATCTATGGTGTTCATCGAACACCTTGAATGATGATTCGATAAGACTTCGCCTCTTTCAGAGGACGTTAACGGGTCCAGCGACAAAATGGTACATTGAATTGCCTAGAGCTTCGTTCGACAACTTCAGTACCTTAACCACAACCTTTTTAACCCATTTTCAATTACCGATAAGGTATGAAACGGGAACAGAACTCCTCACCAACTTCAAACAGACGAATGCCACCCACATATCTGATCATATACATGAGTGGCGACGTCGTCGTAGGATGGTAAAAACGTACGTTCCCGATCAGCTATTAGCTGAATGGTTTATCAAGTCATTACTTCCTGCCATCACGGAAGATGTGGCAAAGGGAGGGGGTCGTAACGGAAGAGCAGGTTATCGCTCGTGCGCAATATCTAGACTTGGTCTATACTCAGTCCGGCACGCTCTATGACAAAATACCTGACGCCCCTAGACCGGAATTCTCAATTCCTCCTCCTCCTAAATCAAACAATGACTCTCACGCCGGCGATGACGTGATTGGCAAGCACAAAATTTACAGTCAAAATGCAAATGAAAAACTTCTTGCCTCAGAAGTAAATGCCATGTCGACCGACAAGGGCAAACAACTGAAGCAACCAGGGGGCAAGAAGAAAAAGACAGGAAGAAAAAGGAAACTGATCCGGATTTAAGCAGGAACGCAATAGATTACAGAGATAACCATAAATACAGAGATGCGATAACCATATACACAAAGATGCAGCGGAAATAATACTTCATTTCATTACTGTAAAATACTGAAATATGCTTACAATAGAAATGGAAAGAAACCAGCTAGGGCGATGGTAGCTTATCTCTGAGAAGAGATGTGGCGGCTACATGCCTCTGAACTGTTCCGAACTGTATTACAATGAGGCTCGAAGGCCTATTTATTGTTGAGAAACAATGAAAAACCCTTCACATCCCGAAACCTAACCCTAGAAGATGAAACGCCAAATTGTGGGCCCCGTTTGGGTAAATTGGTACCTCAATTTCCCGGGGTCGTAACTTTGGCATACGATCTCCGTTTGACGCGCACGATAGCTCGTTAGAAAGATCTATCCGAGTACTACCACTTTGGGAGGCAACATGGGTCCATGGACCCATGTTGCCCCAGAATCCCAAAAAAACGTCGTTTAGGGCCTCAAAACGGCTCCGGAAGTTCAGGACCCGAAAAACTGCTAAAAATAGTAAACTGTGCTACAATTTAGGAAACTGAAAAGACTGAAAGAGACAGTTGTGGGGGTCCAAATGGGTTGGTGGGTGGCCACCAACATCCACCTGGATCATTCCTCCCCCCTTAGGAAGCAATGGTCCCCATTGCGTTGAGTTCCTCCATCTGCTGAACTTGTCCTGTAATCTCTGATGTGTCCAGTGATGGTGGGAAGCATGATCGACGATGGTCCACATTGAACATTTGGTGCAAGTGAAGGAATGGAGGAATGATGTGCTCCAAAGCATTGTTCCCCATTGCCTTGGTACTGCTGTAAGGACCATGTCGGAATGGTCTGAGCTTCTGATGGGTTCTGGTAAGGCGTTCTTTCTGTCGATGCAACCAGACTTTGTTGCCCACCTGAAACTTGTGTGGTACCCATGTGGGTGAGGAGAAGTTGTTCCTGTGTTTTGTCATGACCGTATCCCTTTGCTGCTGCTGCTGCATGGAGGAACCCTTTGCAGGGGTCATGGATGTAGCAACGATCTTCCCCTTATTTCGGGAGTGAACCAGACAGATGAATTTCTTGGTCTGTGATATGAGCTTGCTGCCTTTCTTGGTAGTGATCAAGGATGTGGCAGTAGGTGGGGCTACCTCCGGTATCCTGTATAATGAATTATTCAAAGAAATAATGACAGCACGAGGCCTGGACTCATACACAGCATGTTGCCTCCACAAGTATGGTTGGCCTAATAATACATCGCAAACATCCAGAGGTGTAACATCACACAATACCTCGTCTATGAATGGTTTGATGCTGTAGGGAAGGCGGCACTGCTGGCGAACTTTGAGATCTCGTCCTTCGTGAAGCCACCCGATACTGTACGGCTGCGGGTGCGGTGTAGTTGGTAGGCCCAACCGCTTCACGACCTCTGCTGAAACCAGGTTCTTTTGGCTACCACTGTCGACAATGAATCGCAGAGGTGAACCCTTCACCCACATCTGTGAGTGGAAAAGACGCTCCCCCTCCTCTGGATCTTCGGGCTCATTTTTCTTGATCTTGGCAGTGGCAACAGTGGCACTGGGATCCGCATCAATTATCTGCTTCCCTTTGCCATTACCCTTGTCGGGTTCTAGCTCAGGGTCAGAACATGCATCTGATTCGGAAGCCTTCAACTCGGCCACCAACGACTGCTTGGTCCGACACTCACTTGTGTTATGAGTGGGACTTTTGTGGAACTCACACCACTTTCCTGTGTCCTTCTTCGGCTTCGTGGTGTTGTTCTTTTCTTGTGGCCTCGACGGGTTATCTTGGGTCACCCCGCCTTGGCTTTGTCCTTTGGGCTTCGGATTTGCAGATCCAAAGTCTCGCTTCTTCTGTTTGAACTTTTGCTCGATTTTGACAGCGTATCGGTATGCTGTGCCGAGTGAGGGGATGTTCAAGAACCCCATCTCTTCCTGGATATATCTATGCAGGCAGCCGCGGTATTTGAGTACCAAATGCAGCTCAGAATCTTTGATACCCAACTGTGTGCGAAGGGTATGAAAAATGTTTGTGAACTCTGGCACATCTTGGTCTCGTCCCTGCCGCAGTGTGGTCCATTTGATGTATTTGTCCTCATAGCTTCCGACAGGGTAGTACTGCTCCTTGATGGCATCCCGAAAGTCATTCCAAGTGGGTGCGGCTGAAAATAGTGAGCCTGTACTTTCATCCTTCTGCTCGCAGTAGGTTTCCCACCAGTCTTTGACGTGGGGGGCTGCTTTGAGAAGAGCGAAAACAATCTTTTCCCGACTTGAAAATTCATGAACAGAAAAATACCCATCTAGCAGATTTAACCATTTGTCTACGGCATCTGCGTCTATTTGACCCTCGAAAATGGGGATTTCAAAATTAACTTGTACCTTGAACGGTGTGGCGTTTCCAGAGTCGCTGTTGGAAGCCGATGCGTCGCCTCTGGGTAGCCGCTGAAGGATCTGCGCAAAGCTATCCATCATCGCGTTCCTTTGCCGCTCGAGTGCTTCTTCGAGCAAGATTTTGATAGGATCTCCTGCCCCCTCGTCTTTCTTCTGATCCGCCATGGGAGGCCGTCGGGATTTGCGAGGCTGGTCTTGCAAAGGTTCGACCAGTTCAAGCCCTAACTCCTTATATCCCGACCTCGTTGGGGACATGCAAAGAAAAACAGAGAAAAAGCAGACCGCTCTGATACCACTGATCCGGATTTAAGCAGGAACGCAATAGATTACAGAGATAACCATAAATACAGAGATGCGATAACCATATACACAAAGATGCAGCGGAAATAATACTTCATTTCATTACTGTAAAATACTGAAATATGCTTACAATAGAAATGGAAAGAAACCAGCTAGGGCGATGGTAGCTTATCTCTGAGAAGAAATGTGGCGGCTACATGCCTCTGAACTGTTCCGAACTGTATTACAATGAGGCTCGAAGGCCTATTTATTGTTGAGAAACAATGAAAAACCCTTCACATCCCGAAACCTAACCCTAGAAGATGAAACGCCAAATTGTGGGCCCCGTTTGGGTAAATTGGTACCTCAATTTCCCGGGGTCGTAACTTTGGCATACGATCTCCGTTTGACGCGCACGATAGCTCGTTAGAAAGATCTATCCGAGTACTACCACTTTGGGAGGCAACATGGGTCCATGGACCCATGTTGCCCCAGAATCCCAAAAAAACGTCGTTTAGGGCCTCAAAACGGCTCCGGAAGTTCAGGACCCGAAAAACTGCTAAAAATAGTAAACTGTGCTACAATTTAGGAAACTGAAAAGACTGAAAGAGACAGTTGTGGGGGTCCAAATGGGTTGGTGGGTGGCCACCAACATCCACCTGGATCAGAAACCCCCGGCAGGGTGTCATATATGCGAAGAGGATCATTGGACGAAATATTGTCCACATATAGCTGAAGTTAAGAAACTCTTTAAGAGTTCAAAAACCCCAGCAGTATTGACTGATCCGTTTCCTAATCCAGGTCAAAAGCTGGTTGCTAATCAAAATGCTTCCGGATCCCAAGTGCTTATGTTGTCTACCTCAAAGCAACAGAATAATGCTTTGACAAGGAATAAAGATTACGGGAATCCAAAGCTGTCGAACAACAAGGTTAATGAACGACCTAGTAGTTCAACAACAACTTTGACCGAAGTTGTGCCACCCATCGTTCCTGAGCCAATGATAAAGTCGCCAAAGGGAGTAGTACACAAATCGACATTTAATCCTCGTGCCAAAGAAGCACAGAATTATAATATAGTAAAGGACCTGGCCCAATCGCCGTCCACTATGTCGACACTTGAGGTACCACAAAATTACCCCTCCCAAGAGCAAGCTTTATTATCAGCAATAGGTGGGATTGGCCCAATGGATTCCAATCTTGTGGCCTTTGATCATAAAGGATATGACCCGCAATTACCAGCTCAACTAGCTTTCCTTATTCAAGTGAAAGCCCTCAACAAAACTGTTCATCGAACAATTATTGATGAGGGGGCATCTACATGTCTTATGTCAATGAGTTGCTGGAAAGATTTAGGCTCACCACCCTTGTCGAAATCGTCAACGACGTTAAAAGCATTTGATGGATGATCATACACTCCATATGGGATTTTAAGTAACTTGCAAGTTGAACTAGGGGGCAAAACAGTAGGAATTGATGTTGAAGTAATTGATGGAAACCTCGATTACAACATCCTACTTGGAAGACCATGGATCTATGCCATGGCCGCAGTTGTGTCGACCTACTTCAGGAAGATTGCATTTCCCTTCCAAGGAGGAATTACAATCGTCGACCAACAAACTTTTCTCCACAACAGTTCACAAGTTACAGGAAGCATTCCAATGATCCATGGAAGGAATGATTTGCTCCAAAATATCGGAGTAGGTCTCCTAAAAGACCCTGCCTTAATGGGTACTTTCGCCCTACCGCCTCCAAGTAATCTGGCGGGAGTGGCCACGGTGGAAACCTACAAAATGAAATCTAATCCAATCTTCTGGTTGGATTCGGAAGATTCCTAAATATTTTGTCGGCATGGAGCATCGCCCTAATAGAAATACTACAATGGGCACCGAGGACGGTTCTTATCTTGTGTCAACCTCGTTAAAAAATGAAACAAGGAGTCGAGGATAGTTCCTATCTTGTGTCAACCTCATTAAAAAATGAAACAAATCCCCGAGGTAAACCTTCATTCCAACCACCGAGTTGGATGCAATGAAGCTTGGGGGGCATGCACCTTGATTTGCATTATTATGCTGGGGGCATGCAAACTTATCTTCGAGCAGTTTTAGCACACAGTTCATGCTCGTTAAAAAATAAACGCAAGATTCGAGCAGTTTTAGCACACAGTTCATGCTCGTTAAAAAATAAACGCAAGATCCGAGCAGTTTTAGCACATAGTTCATGCTCGTTAAAAAATAAACATAAGTTGTGAGCAATCTTCCCCTAGAGTTCAAGCTCACCCAGAAAAAATGAACCGGTAAATAACCTTGGTAAATGTAACCTTTGACAGCCATATTAAAGCCCTTGGTCGTGTTCTTGCAGTCTCACCTCCATCCGTTCATTTGGCCAATCGTTCATCTCCATATGTTTGTTTACCCATTTTGAGGAACAGCTGCGAAGAGTGATTTCACTAAGCCATCCTTGTGACACTGCCGTGATTGGAATACTCCAACCTGTACCTAGAATCTGCTGCTGCCCTGTTCATCACTCATTCCTCAAAAGACGAGTCTTCTTTGAGCTCTTTTCACTGACTCGTAAAATATGAAAAGTTTGCCGAGTTTTGGCCTTCCAGCTCGTTAAAGCAACCGGAAGAGCTATCCCTCCTCTAGATTTTAATCTTTTTGGACCTGAGGGATTATTGCACAAAAAGATCGAGCGCTTGTTTTGTTCGGCTCGTTAAAGCAATCGAAAATTCATCCCTTCTGTATTGTTTTATACTTTTTCGGACTTAAGGGATTAGATGACGAAAAAGGAATTTTGGAGTTGACTTTATGTACCTTTTCAGACTCTTTAAAAATGAAAAGGACCGAGTTATCCTTGTCGTTAGACTCGTTAAATTCATTAAATAGCGACAAACTTGTCTTTAGACGAGAACGAGTTTCCCTATCGCTAGGCTCGTTAAAACATAGCGATGGGCTTGCCCGAAGGGTAGGTTATAGAACAAGCATATGTTATCCTCCTCAAGCTTGACAAAAATAAAGAGGTACTGGTCAGCAATGACTGGGGAAAAATTGGGAGAACCTCACAGCTTTAATGGTAGCAAGTCACTCTTGAACATGACACTTTGTCCTCCGTATCACATCGGGTTGGGTTGTTTCATTCACCGGTCTCATCGCCATGGTCCTCGCCACACCATCCACATTTGGGGTAATGCTACCGATCCATCACATAAGTGTCGTTATATGTTCAAGAGATGTTGTTCTGCAAAGAGTCAACCGTGTCCCATCCACTGCCATACATTGTCCTTCATCCATTTCATGACCGCCACCCTGAATCATACATCACAGTTTGTTTTCACCTCATCACAATCACTAGCTCCGTTCCGTGTCACTGATGTGGGATTCATTAAGGCCCTCCTTTGACAGATCGCTCCTTGTCGACATCAGCTCATTATCCAAGGAGTTGATCTAGGAACAACCCCTTCAGTACTTTGAAGCTTGCATGCCTCAATGGCAAGTTTCTCACTTCCGGCGACAGGTATACATCAATGACCTTCGACCAGAAGATTTTGCATGGTGGTCGACACCAAGTCCTTTATTCCCACCATGTGAATTGTACTGCTGTACCTTGAGGGTCATCATCCTTATCGGTGATTCCTCTCGCGCTTGTTAACGGTTTACATCATTGACCGGTAATCAAGCGATATCTTTCCATGTTCGACTTCAAGAAATTCTCACATGGATCGACTTGTACATCGAGTGAAGATCGGAAGAGATTGAAGACCCCGGATCTAGTTTCATCCATCCGGGCTGCGATATATATTTAGGATATAAAGACATTTGATGTGTACATCATTGCAGCAGATGATCATCCTTCTCAAAGGATGATAATTTCAGCAGAGAATTATCAGTCTACCATCAGACGATCGTCTGTTCTATGTACCAAAATGAATTTATAAAGCTGAGCATGGGAATGCCCGCCTCAGCTAGATCATGAAAAAGTATGAAAAATAATGTATTGTATTGTATCTTATTACAGGACACTTCTCAGCAGATTGAATGAACTTCGGATCCTCCTAATAAAGCATTTCACCCGATAAACGACCTCATACTTTAGGGGGCATCTGTTATAGACAATTTTGTGCCTTGCAGCATTAGGCATGAATTGTCAATAATCCAA
Organism: Pinus tabuliformis; assembly: GCA_031772625.1. Taxonomy (NCBI): domain Eukaryota; kingdom Viridiplantae; phylum Streptophyta; class Pinopsida; order Pinales; family Pinaceae; genus Pinus; species Pinus tabuliformis. Next base: position 304,658,092 of record CM062818.1, read on the forward strand.
GGGATCCAAAGTCCCTAAACATGATGTTCCTACCCCTAGAGGAACAAGGTCAGCAAACCAACAGCTCTCAGATCAGTTCTCCACCTAAAAACACTAAAAAACAAGCAATCCTGAAATCAAAGCAGGTGCTCCACTAGGCTTCTGCGCTAAAACTCAACTCCTCCATGGTGTACCTACGTTGCAAAGCAGGTAGAACAAAGGCCACCTGCGCTGAGCGAGATGGGACAAGTGGCACACTGAGTCATTGCTCTGGAATCTTCCAAAAATGACACTTGGATCAGGGATTTCGCCTTGTGATGAGTCAGAGGCTCTGTTTCTCCAAGTGGAAGCAAGGTTCTCCAAGTGGACTCAAGAACTGAAGATCAACTAAAGAGAGAGAGGACACAAGGCAGCTACACATCAGTTGCAAGCTGACTCATCCTTTCTCAATTCATCTATATATTGAGCTCTCTCTTATGAGCTCAGAGGGCTGGAATTTTGTGCAAAGTAATGATATGCTGTTGGTTTCACTATAGAACTATTGGGTGATTGCTTGAAGGAGGTGAAGAGGAGAAATTCTTTCTGCTGGGAGGTGTTGCTGGATTGGAGCCTTCAATGGTTGTAACCTTCTCAGAACTTTACTTCTTCCATTAATAAAAGCTATTGAGGTTCTTCTATATGCATTTGTTTCAATGATGTATTGTGATGATTGTATATTTGATTTATGCTAATCCTTGAATCAGTTATGAATGCATGCTTCTTGTAGTTTCCTTCTTTGTTATTTTGCAGGATCTCATTGTAGCTGGGCCAGCAAAAGAGCAAAGAGCTAGGAGCAAGCAGCAAAGAGAAGAGATTGAAGCAAATATTAAGCGCAAGGCAACGGTTAGTGCATTTCTTCATTCTCTCTTGCTTTCATAAAGAAGTAAACCTTAAGTAGTTTTGTTTACAGTTGTTGCTGAGGTACTATCACCCTTAGAGTGGGATAGGGTCATCCGAATCGGATACTTTTCCCTACAACAGCATCCGCAATTGTAATATCATCATCTATCTATTCATCTTTTTAATCAAATATTTTTACATATAAATTCTGCGTATTAGAAATTTTATGCTTCAGTATATAATGCTATTCCAACCAACATTAAACCACCAGAGGGGTTAGCCTTGCTCAAGTTTCCAAACTGTTTTGATGCTGATATGGCATATCAGTTATGGGAACATGATCCCACCACACTAGAAGACATGCAGAAGAATGCTGTAAGTGTAGAAGTAAATCTGCTGGCTAAAAGAGTAAGAATGAGATCTGAAAAGAGAGTGACCATAAAAGAGGAAGCATCTTCTTCAGATGCTAAGATGGATACTTTGATCCGAATAGTGGAGAAGATGGTTGATCGGTTGACCATTACAGATAGACTTGAACCACCAATCAGGAATCCAAATTTTAGAGGGCAGCAATAGCCCCAATTCTGGATCAAGTAGAGAGAACAAAAGGCACCAGATCAACCAACACGACAACAATAGATAAGAACTCCTTTGCAGCAAAATTATGTTTAGGGAATGGAAATAGAAGATGATGATGATGATCCAGTAATCGAAGCAAACCATTTTTTCACTGCCGATGGTATGCCCATTTTTCTGACGGAAGATGAAGAATATGCAGAGGTTCCAGAAATTCAAAGGGATGAAGATTACATATTAGCAAATGATGTAGTTTTGGACACTAAGTCTGATGATTATCAGCGAGGTTATATGAATGCTTTGATAGCACAATAAAGGCAATATTATTTGAGAAATAGAGATGTGCCGATTAATCCCATTCAGAAAAGAAAAGAGCTGCAATCAAAGAATGACTCCTCAAACATTCAGAAGAAAGGGAAAGAGCCTATTGATCCGAGTTCCAGCAAAGTACCATCAACAAATAACATTGCAAATGAGAAGAATAATCAGCAAAGTGCAGCGAAAGAGAAAGTAGAGAAGAAGGACCTTACTGTCAAAGAGGTAGAAAAAGTTTCATCCTTTAATTTAGAAAATGAAATTTCTAAATTAAAAGTGTCCATTCCCTTGACTGAGCTAGTAAAGAATAGCAATTATAAACACCAGGTATCTAGAATTCTGCAAATAGACCCTTTGTCAGATATGGTAAATGTTGAAGATGATCATCTTGAACTCATCTTTGGTCCAACCATAGAAGGTCAGTCTGAAGATAGTGAAGTTCCTCCCTTTTATCTGAGTCTTAGATTGCATGAGTACATTCTCCATAATGCCATGTTTGATTCCACATATTCTCATAATTTGATTCCTAAAGACATTATGGAGAAGTTGGGCTTGGATATTACCCGGAAATACCATGATTTGTACTCCTTTGACTCCGGTAGAGTTCGTTTCATTGGTCTTATCAAAGATTTGGTAATATCTTTAGATCAGATCCCAGCCAAAAATGTTTTGTTGTTGCTGATATTCCACCGCGATTCGGTATGCTCTTGTCTAGATCGTGGGGTGCTAAACTTAAGGGCACTTTACAACTTGACTTCTCTTATGCTACTATTCCCGTTTTCAGTCAATTGAGAAAGTTATACCGAGAGAAGAAAATGAAATACATGATCACCAACAAAGAGAAGCCACTCAATCATCCAATAAATGTTGTACATACTGATTTAGAATCATTTGTTTTGTATTCTGATAGCGGATTAAATGATGTAAATATTCAGATTGTAGAAGTAGATAATGTACCAGAAATTTCAGAGAATTTTAGGGAAGTCCTTAATCAGGAAAAAGAGAAAGTAGCAAGTTCTTCTGAGCAGCAGAAGGTCAGTGAAGAGCAGAAAAATGAAGTAATCAGTCAAGGTAAGGAAGTGAAGGAAACAAAATTTCAGCATCTAGAAGATGAAGCCGGCCTTTGGAGCATGGATTTTGATGGTGTCATGGGTAAGGATGGTGCCGGTATAGGAATTTGGATTCGCAGCCCTGCTTTCCAGCCTACCAAAGTCCCAAGTAATGTTAGAGTATGTTCTTACAAGTTGGCTTTTGATTTCTCTAACAATGAAGCAGAGTATGAGGCTTTGATTACAGGTCTTAAAATTTTGAAGAAATTGAATGCAAAAAGGATTTCTGTCTATGGTGATTCAGAGCTCATGATCAAACAGGTAAAGGGAGAGTATCAAGCAAAGCATCCACGGATGAGAGCCTATAGAAATGCAGTTCTAGATATTTTGAGAATGTTTCCTGAATATACCTTGATGGCAGTACCCCGGACTCAAAACATTATTGCAGATTCACTCGCCACTGCTGCAAGAAATTTGAAGATCCCAATGAACTCTAGCAACAAGTTTGAAATTCATGTCAAACACCAGCCTGCTGTTCCAGATAAATTAAGGTATTGGCAAGTGTTTTGGGATTATAATGAAATTAATGCCTTTTTGTAGAATGAAGGAAAGTTCAAGGATGCTTCCATTGATTATGATTGTGATACTGATGAACAAGAGATTGAGGTAAATTAGATGGAGTTATTACAGCTGAAGGATAACATTATTCCTAGAGGTCTCATACCTTTAGAGGAGCTTTTTGATCAAGATGATGTTGCAAGAAAGCCGAGCTTGGTGCTGACAAGCCCAAGCTTATAAAGTTATCGAAAGCATTGCCTCCCGAGGTAAAGGCCCAGTATGTTAGATTACTTTCTAAATTTTCTGATGTATTTACGTGGGATTATTCAGATTTGAAGGTGTATGACAAGGATTTAATCCAACATACTATTCCTATCAACCTTGATCAAAATCCTTTCAAACAGAAGTTGAGAAGGATCAATCCAAAGCTACTGCCATCCATCGAAAAAGAGGTAAACAAATTGTTCAAAGCTGGCATCATTGTTATCTGATTGGATTTTGAATTTGGTCCTGGTACGAAAGAAGACTGGAGAAATAAGGTTGTGCATAGATTTCCGGAACCTCAACAAAGTATCCTTAAAGGATAACTATCCACTTCCAAAGATGGACCATATTCTACAAAGAGTAGTTGGACCATCACAGATGTCACTCCTCGATGGTTACTCAGGCTATAATCAGGTCTTGGTGCATGAAAAAGACCAAGACAAAACTGCCTTCACAACACCTTGGCGAAATTTTCAGTATGCCAAAATGCCATTCGGACTGAAGAATGTCGAGGCCACTTTTCAGCGAGTGATGGACATCGCTTTTGCTAATGAGAAGGATGTTTTCTTGGTTGTATATTTAGATGATTTGACGGTATTCTCTGGTTCTGATGATGAACACCTGCACCACTTAAGGATTGTCTTTCAGAGACATAGAAAGTTCGGATTTCTCTCAACCCCAAGAAAAGTCTTTTTGCCATGGATGAGGGTAAACTCCTTGGTCATATCATTTCTAAAGATGGTATCCGCATTGATCCTTCAAGGGTGGAGGCAATTCAGCATATAGATTTTCCGCGCAACAAAAAAGAGATTCAGGCTTTCAATGGTAAGATGAATTTCTTACGTAGATTTATACCCAATTTGGCAGAACATTTACGTGAAATGACTAATATGTTGAAAAAGGACAACATTGTGAAATGGACCGAGGATGCCATGAAGTCATTCAATTTGGTAAAGTTTTCTTTGACCACAGCTCCAGTCTTGATTAGTCCTGATTACACTCAAGATTTCATTATATTTTCATTTTCATCTAAGCATACCATGGTTGTGGTATTGATGCAAAAGAGAGATCAGATTGAGCAACCCATTGCTTTTTTCAGTAGGACTATTCGAGATGCTGCCTTGTGGTATAATATCATTGAGAAACAAGTGCTAGCTCTCATAAAAGCATTGAAGGATTTCAGAGTGTACATTCTGCATTCACATACCATAGCATATGTTCCTAATGCAGCGGTGAAAGATGTTTTGATGCAAACTGATCTGGAGGGAAGAAGAGGTAAGTGGATAGCAGCAATGTTGGAATATGATCTGGAGATTAAACCCACTAAATTGATCAAGGGACAAGGCTTAGAAAAACTGATGGTAGAATCAAATCTGCATGCTCTAGACATAAATCTCATAGCAGCAATGTCGGAGGATGAGGATGGTGACTCGCTCATTCAAGTTTCAGAAATGTTTCTCCAATCACCATGGTATTCTGATATAGTTTATGTTCTTCAACATCTTTCACCACCTCCTGGAATGTCAAGGAGCAAAGCTAGATCACTAAAACTCAAATCAGCGAAATTCTGCATTTTAAACAGTGCTCTTTATTGGAATGATCCAGGAGGGGTTCTTCTTAATTGTTTGGTTGAATACGAATATCAACAGGTGATGCATGATTTTCATAAAGGTGATTTTGGCGATCATTTGTTTTGGAAAACAATGTCTAACAAAGTGTTGCGAGAGGGATATTATTAGCCGACTTTATTTTCAGGTTTGTATAAGACAGTGATGAGTTGCCATGAAGGCCAAGTTTTTCAAGGAAAAAGGAAGCTACTTCCTCTTCCTGTGAAACCAGTTGAAGTAAATGCACCTTTCTAGCAGTGGGGACTTGATTTCATAGGGGAAATTCATCCTATATCATCAGCACAACATCGATGGATCTTGACAGCTACCAATTACTTCACCAAGTGGATTCAAGCCATTCCGACAAGGCAGGCGACAGATACGTAATTATTAAATTTTTAGAATATAATATCATGTCTCGTTTTGGCTGCCCTCACAAGATTATAATAGATAATGCAGCAGCATTTAAGTCCAAGAAAATGGTCGAGTGTTATAGACAATTTTGTGCCTTGCAGCATCAGGCATGAATTGTCAATAATCCAAGGGATCCAAAGTCCCTAAACATGATGTTCCTACCCCTAGAGGAACAAGGTCAGCAAACCAACAGCTCTCAGATCAGTTCTCCACCTGAAAACACTCAAAAACAAGCAATCCTGAAATCAAAGCAGGTGCTCCACTAGGCTTCTGCGCTGAAACTCAACTCCTCCATGGTGTACCTGCGTTGCAAAGCAGGTAGAACAAAGGCCACCTGCGCTGAGCGAGATGGGACAAGTGGCACACTGAGTCATTGCTCTGGAATCTTCCAAAAATGACACTTGGATCAGGGATTTCGCCTTGTGATGAGTCAGAGGCTCTGTTTCTCCAAGTGGAAGCAAAGTTCTCCAAGTGGACTCAAGAACTGAAGATCAACTGAAGAGAGAGAGGACACAAGGCAGCTACACATCAGTTGCAAGCTGACTCATCCTTTCTCAATTCATCTATATATTGAGCTCTCTCCTATGAGCTCAGGAGGCTGGAATTTTGTGCAAAGTAATGATATGCTGTTGGTTTCGCTATTGAGCTATTGGGTGATTGTTTGAGAGAGGTGAAGAGGAGAAATTCTTTCTGCTGGGAGGTGTTGCTGGGTTGGAGCCTTCAATGGTTGTAATACTCTCAGAACCTTTACTTCTTCATTAATAAAAGCTATTGAGGTTCTTCTATGTGCTCTTGTTTCAATAATATATTGTGATGATTGCATGTTTGGTTTACACTAATCCATGAACCAGTTATGATTGCATGCCTCTTGTAGTTTCCTTCTTTGTTATTTTGCAGGATCTCATTGTAGCTGGGCAAGCAAAAGAACAAGGAGCTAGGAGCAAGCGGCCAAAGAGAAGAGTTTGGATTCGACATTAAGCGCAAGGCAACGGTTAGTGCATTTCTCCATTCTCTTTTGCTTTCATAAAGAAGTAAACCTTAAGTAGTTTGTTTTACAGTTGTTGCTAAGGAACTATCACCCTTAGAGTGGGATAGGGTCATCCGAGTCGGATACTTTTCCCTACAACATGGAGTTTTGCAACAAGTACAACATTACATTGGGTCATTCCACATCATACTACCTGCAGGGCAATGGATTGGCCGAATCATCAAATAAGTCCTTGGTGAATATAATCAAGAAAATGTTAGAGGCAAATAAGAAGAATTGGCATCGAAAGCTTGTTAATGCCTTATGGGCCGATAGAGTAAGTAGCAAGAAATCCATAGGTATGTCACCTTTTGAGTTGGTTTATGGTACGAATACAGTATTTCCTACATCACTTGCAGTTCCAGTCATGAGATTACTATAGGAAGCTGGCAGCAAAGAGGATGATATTCAGCGAAGAATTAATCAAATGATTCACCTTTAGCAAACAAGGGAAGAGGTTTCCCAAAACACTTTCAGACTGCAAGAAAAGATAAAGAAGATCTATGACCGCAAAACCAAAGCTGAAAAGTTTCAGCTGGAGGATGTAGTGCTGCGGTGGGATGCACGGAATGAGGACAAAGGAAAGCATGGTAAGTTCGACAATCTATGGAAAGGACCATATAAGATCTCAACATACAGAGGATAGAATGCTTTTCTGCTCAAGGAGATGGATGGTCAGGATTGTTCAGGAGGGCCAGTGAATGGTAGGCTCCTGAAGCACTACTACTTTTGAGGTGGTTCCCTGAAATTATGTCACTTTCATTGTATATACCATTTTGATTTTCCTTGCAAGTTTTCAAGTACACTGTCATTTGAGCTTGGGGCCCGAAGTGAAGGCTATAAAGTTTAAATGATTAGTGTCAAGTCTGAGTTGGTTTATAGTCAAGTTTTGAGTTAGTTTGGTTGAGAGTCAATGTTCAGTTGTATTGAGTCATTTTTCACTTTTTTTGGTTTTGACTGTATTGCCCAATGGATGAGGCACTTGGTCTACGGTGTTCTTGACACCTCCAAGGAGCTGCCATCCCCAATAAGGCCAATGTTAGTGTCAGTATCTGCATACTTCCATCAGGGATCAAAATTCACTCTTTGCATATGCATTTTAGGAGTCCCATACTGAAAATTTTGCATCATTCCATTAGGTCATGATATACTGATCCACTGATGGTTGGTTTTTCTTCAGAAAATATTTCCCTCATAGACTATACTTGCTGATGGTTCTTCAATTATCTTCGGTTAGGGTTTCATAATTAATCTACAGTTCATTTCATTAGGTCATAGGGCATGATTTCATTAGGTCTAGGGTTTCATCACCAAGGTCAAGAAACTGATTTCAAAGTGTAAATAAAGGTCAGAAAGGATATGAGGAGGATCAATAAATCAAGCATCATGGCTTGTAATTCATAGCTACTAAAATCATTATTTTTTTTAACATAATGTAATTTTTACCTCAAAAACATCTTTTTGAGGTGAAAACAGAGTATTCTAGTTTATTTGTATTTCATATGTAATTTTAAGTTCCTATATGTAATAATTAATCTTAGTTGCACCAGAGCATTTCTCCTTGCTGCAAGACCAAAAAACATTGCAAGATTCAAGTCAAATTGAGCTTTTATCCACCTGCAAAGATACAAAAAGAAAAGGCATTAAAACAAAGTTTTGAAAAAGAACTAGAAACATTAAAAAAGTGGGTTTTTCAAAGTGAAAAATCAAAATCTCCTTCTATTTAAACCCTCATACTTCATTTTCAAATTCATTATCTTCATTTGCCAAGCAAGAAGTGAAAGGGAGAAGAAAGAAAGTTGAGTTTTAGTGAGTTTGAGCGAAAAAATCTGACACTACACTTTTGGTAGAGAGGTGATGTGCTTTTGGCCGAGACAGACGGGCATTACGCTTTTGGAGGTAGGCGCTGCGCTTTTCCTTGATTTTTCCAGAGAAAAATTGAATGGGTGCTGTGCTTTTGTCATGGCGCTACGCTTCTGAGCGAAGGCGCTGTGATTTTCCCAGAAGTGACAAAACACCTCCAAATCTTCCAGCAAGCTTCAAATTTGTTCTGCTCTCCCTTCTTATAGGTAGGTACATATCCTTCATCATGATTTTGGGTTGCTAAATCTTAGCTACAAGCATCATTGGTCATCTGTAATCTTGAAACCTAAAATTCTCCCTATTTCTACCTAGATCCTAACTCCTTCCTACTCCTCTCAACACCCATCCCTACAGTCCTAAAATCACCCTATCCCTTCCCCTCTTTCCCACTTCCTTCACATTCCCTTTTGTCTCTCTTTCCCACTTCCTTCACATTCCCTTTTGTCTCTCTTTCCCAAGAGCTCAAAGCACAAAACCCTTCTTCTCATTTCCATTCATTTCCTAGTTGCAAGCCCATTTTCTGTCCCCTTATTTCTCATTTCCAAACACCTAAACCTTGCACACATGGACCTGGAAGACCAAGACTATGAGGAGAATATCACAGCCAGTGATACCTCAGCTGATGGAGCCATGCAACCAAGAAAACCACACAAGGGAGGCAGGATTATCAGAGAAGAGCCATCAAACCTTAGGGAATTACAGGCCTCAGAGTTGGCTGTCACATGCTTCAAGTACCTTGGCTACTATGAATTCTGTGAACAGGTTGAGAGAGTGCAATATCACTCGGAGCTCACTAGGCTTTTTGCAGCGCATCTTCATGACAACAGGGTGACTCTTGCTGGGGTAACTTTCACCATTTCTTCTTCCATTATTTCATATGCCACTAGGATTCCTAATGTAGGGGAGAAGTGGTTCAAGCGCCAGGATCTAGATGAGTACTATTATGAACCTTATATCAAACCCCAGTATAGAAATCAGGTGAAGAGACTGTTTCCTTTCAAGTTTCTTGAGAAAAAGTATGTCCCCATGATGAAAATCATCATGAAGTATTTCACTTGTGAGGGTTGGTTCTCGAGGCTGTATACTTATCATATCAGGCTCCTCATGCATTTTACTAGGGTGAGGATGTTAAACATCCCTTATTACTTGTTCAGGAGTATTGAGAAGATGGCTTTTATTGTCCAAAGGAAGCCTTACCCTCAGCAAATGAGCAACATTTATCATTACTCCCTAATCAAAATCATTGTGCTTCATCATATCAGTCTCCTTAACATCCCTTGGGAGACCTTCATTTCTCATGAGATCTTCAGGGGTCCTCTAATTCCTCCACCAGTGCCTCAAGAAGCAGGAGGACCTTCTAGCCCAACTAAAACAGATGAGGAGGCCAAGGAGACAAGAACTAATGAAGTGCCCGTTTTCATGACATATCAGAGGGGCACTAGGAGATTATTTGCAACAAATGGGCAAGTGTTTTCTCCACGGAATGTGGAAGGGGCCTTGCCTTCTTCATCAACTTATAAGCAAATGCTAACTCCACAAGATGTGGAAGGGGCTTTGCCTTCTTCATCGGAACAACAGGTATAGGTACAACAGTTGTACAAAGGGAAGGAAAAGGTGCAGGAGGAAGACCTTGATGATGAGGAGGAAAGAGACTTTGATCTAGCAGAGCATGATTAGTTTGAGCGGCATGATACTTAGACCATTGATTTAGAGACTCAAGATCAAGAAACCATCAAAGACATCATCATATGGGAAAGGGAAGCTCAAGTGAAAGCTTTGGCAGACAATTTGGAGAGGGCTAAATATGTCATCATATATTTGGAGCAAGAAAACAAGCAATTGAGTGACAAACAAGTCCTCATGGAGCTAGAAATGCTCAAGATGAAACAACAAAGTGGCAAAGAGGCACAAGTTACTTTGACCCCAATTGAGCAGGAGATTGAAAATGATAGGGAGAATTGGCTTGAGAGAGTCAACTTGCACCTTGAGAAGCTACTACAGAAGGCCAACAAGGATAATCAGATGATCAGACACATGGCATATCATTAGAGGACCCGAAACAAGATTTGCAATGTGAGGGTCAAGAGAATGAACGCTAGGCTAAGGCGGGCCTTGAAAGGAAAGAAAGAGGAACATAGAATTATAATGCTGGCTGAAGCATCTTTGGCTCAGCAAAGCACATGATGGTGGTGCTTCACACAAATTTTGGGCAAGTTTTGAACAAATTATGTCATTTGCAATTTTGAATTTCATTACACAGAAAAACTGCGGTGGCACTGCGCTTTTCCTAGGAGCACCGTTTGAAGAAATGTATTGCATTTTTGGATTCAAAATGATGAGGACATACACCCTAGCAATTTTTAGAATTTTTGGGGCAAAACTGGTCCACCAAAAGGTCAAAAACCCCCTAAAAATGACCTTTCTGCCACTTTTTGGACACATAGAAGAAGTCTTGGGAGAATCAAGCTTTTAGGGGTCAAATGATATCCAAAGATAGAAATTATAGCTTTTCTGGAAAGTAGACTTGAATACCTTTCCAATGAGCTATCATGGGCTCAATTTGGATGCCGGGAAGGTCTCCAAAAGGGACCTAAAAGTGGCACTGCACTTTTGCCCAGTGGCGCTGCGCTTTTCACAGTTTTTGCTCAGGGTTGCTATTTTTCCAATTTTTGACTATAATCATGGATTCTCTCTCATGGTGGATGATTTACCTATGTAAATGATTTCATGGCTTGTAAATATGATGGATAAATAGTAATAGAAGGTAGATTCATTTCTTAGGAGTTAGTTTGAGCCCAAATGAATAAGTTTTTCACTTTTAGAGGCAAGTTGTTAATGATGCCTATATTCCTGTTTCTTGTTCAATATTAGTTAGATTATCTCCTCATCTTGGGGATTCAACCCCTGAGGATGGGAGAAGGTTGAAATCATGTCTATATCTTCTTCTTCTTTATCTTTGTAAGAGGTGGACTCAGTTGGATGCTCAGAGCTTGATTGTACATCATTGTAAGCAGTTTGGCAAGGAGATTAATAAGATTTGCAACTATTTTTATGGGATCCCTGTGGTATGGAGTTTTAGTACAGTTTCTTCTTTTGTGATCATTTGTTTACATGTTTTATGTATGCCATCATTCATTTCATTGCTTCTAGTTGAATGTTTTCAAGTTTGATAGGTAGAATCCATTGTATCAGTGCTCTGCCTTGGGAAATCATTCAACATTTCATGTTTTCTACTGTTTAAGAAGGATCCATGATTGTCACATGCCCTTCTTAGCTCCTCATCAGTCTTAAACACCTCACATCATCAAGCCTAAAGTGCTAAAGCCTATGCCTACCTTGCCCCATAGAACACCCTGCATTTCTGACCTAATTTCCCAGACCTAAACTGCCCAGCTCCTCCTGATCTGGAAAAACACCAACAAAATTCAATCAAAACCTTCGAGCTACTATACCTAGCCTAAAATCCTTTACCTGATCCAGTCATCTTGACTGAGATCCTTACGGAGAGAGCCCTCTCCCGACCTAGTAGGGCTAGCTACTTGGCTAAGCTTGGTTTGTGGTTACCCTAGCATTGCCTCCCTTCAGCCTGAGGTCAATCTAGGTGATAACAGAGGATTTTCATCCTTGGGTGTGGGTTTTCCCATCCTCTAGCACTGATCACATCTATTAGTATACTTTCTTGCATCTTGGTGGAGAGTTGACCAATAATAGTGAGCTATAGAGCTTTGAAAGTTGTTATCTTGGCAGCAAAATGACCTCCATAGGGCCCATCATGGTAGGCCGAGAGGATTTCAAAGACTTCCTCTTCCCTGACACATCTCCTTAAGATTTGATCTGGTCCCAACTTGAAGAGATTGCCCCTAATCCAAGTGAAAGGGGCACTTTTCCTTACAATTCTGCTCTTCTCCCTAGATGACAGATTTGGAGGAAATATTGCAGCAACTAGGTAGTTGGCTATGTCATAAAACCATGGAGAGAGCACTAAGATAGAAAATAGGTGCTCATCTGGAAGTTGATCATCGACCATCCCTTCATCACCTGCAGGCAAAGCAAGTCTAGACAAAAAATCTGCAACTACATTTTCTTTTCCTGGCTTATCAATGATAGTTAAATCAAACTGTTGTAACAATAGCAACCATCTAATGATTCTATCATTCACATCAGGCTTATTCATCAAATATTTAATAACTGCATGATCAGTATGCACAAAATTTTGGTATCTAGTGATGTAGTGTCTAAATTTGTTTAAGGAGTGTACAACAACTAAGAGTTTTTTCTCAGTTACAATGTAGTTCAATTTAGCTTTAGACAAATTTTTACTAATGAAATAAGTGGCATAGGGTAACTTTTTATCTATTTGTCCTAAGGTTGTGTTGTGGCCAACAACAACCCCCCTTCTTATTTAGTTTTATCACTAATACTAAATAAGTGGGGACCCTTATTCAAAAATTTAAAAAATCGATTAATGCTTGTATTTCCTTTTTCAATAAAACTTACTATCATAAACTTAGGAGAATACCCTCGAAAAATCTAAAAAGACTTAAGTTTTATGAAAGGTTGGAACAAAATCACTCCTTAAAGCGTGTCACATCGAAAAAAGGGTAATGGATGCCTTCCTACAAGCAGAATTCTAAAAATGTGAAATCGCGATGCGAAATCATGCACTAAAAGACACTCATCGCATCGCATGCCTCAAATATCACTTAAAACTAAAATGCCTCAAACTGCCGATATGCGATGGGGCATCTCGAAAATCACATTTCGCAGAAAATGCATTGAACGGATAATTGCCACACGCAACTGATATGCGATATTGCAATCTGCGATATTGCGAAGCAAATCGCAAAATTACCTTATCGCAGATCTTCAGGGCTCGTTGTTCGAAAAAGATTTTTCCATAAACCTAGGCCTAGTTATGCGTGTTAATGTTAATTAATGAGTTAGTTGGCAATCATTAATGAAATATGGTTTTCATCTTATCGAAGAGCCATTTCATGTAAGGTGGTATATTTTATATGTTTTCAGCATTTAAAGCTTTCCCGTCACCTTTTTCTTATCATTATTCTCACCTCATTTGTAAACTGCAAGAGAAAAGAGCAGAGAAGTATACATAGCAGTGTTTAGGATATTATGGGAAAGAAGGGTAAAGCTTTGAGTTCTGAAGATAAAGAAATGACACCCTTGTACACAGACACCACCTGTAACAAAGATGCTGGTATTACTACTTGGGAAGGCATGTATAGTCTACTTGAGGAAGAAAATCCCAAGGTAATGGAGGTTACAGCTACTGTAGGCTCACATGGGTCTTCTGAGGCGTCTATTACAGACCTAGCATGTTCATTCTTGCACAGGATAGCGGCAAGGCCCAAAATTCTTCAATACACGGACATGGTTAAATGGGTACTAGATAAGGTTGAGATCACGTATAGATAATTTAAAGCTCAAAACCACGAACTCACAGAGTTGTTATTTTCACAAAATTTAAGCTTTATATCCTCTAACAAAAAGCACGCAAGAGGCGAAAATCGCACTAGGGAAGCCCGGATCGAGAAACGGAGGCAGTTTCTGATGCGCGATTAGCGCCTAGCGCTAATCGCGCATCGCCAGGAAAAACCCCTCGAGATGGAAAACCTCTAATTGCTCAGTTGCCTATAAGCCCAAATATTTGTAGGAAAAAGTGCTAAAGGCGAAAGGCAAAACTTGAACTCTAGGCCAGTGGTATTTATCAGATATATCATCAAGTGGTATGTAGATATCTACCGAATGTACAACATCTACAAACAAACTGGAGATAGAAGGCTCAAGAAAGTGCAGAATCCATCAAAAGGTTAACCGAGTTGAATTGGGATTCTTATTGGGCATACTTGGTAAAAACACACAGCCAGTCCATGACTCTCAAATGTATCATCAATTCTGCCGAGAAGATGGCGCTAGCACTTGCCGATTCCATTTTCACAGGACAGCTAAAGTCGGAAGTCGGCTAGCCAACTCTCCTCAAGCAAATGCTGAATGCTTGTGACTACAAGGAACAGATACATAGATAGTTAGTTAGTTTTAGTTTTAGATTCAGTTTTAGTTTAAATTTTGATTTATTTTTGCCTGAAATGAGGACGGTCATTTAGACCGCATCCTACATTTTCGTAATAAACTATTTTTAGATTTAGTTAGTAGTATTTAAACCCTTCTCATGCATTTAGAGAAGGGTCCTGAAATTTGTCAAAAACTTGTCCTCAAAACATGCACTTTTGCACCCTTCGAGGAGGTTTTTGATGAATGAATGGAACAATATTTATTGATAGATGTGTTTAATATCTACTACTGATGTTGCACTTTTGTACTCTTAGTGGATGTTGGATTAAGAAGAGATAAATCATTATTGCTTGAAGCTCATGAGTAGAACTAGTTATAAATGGTACTTTTATCTCTTAACTGTTTCTGCTTATGTGTTAAGGTGATATTCATGTTCAGTTATTTATATATGAATGCGTGAATGCTTGAGTTATCATTTGGCACTTCTGTACAGTGATAGCTATTTATTTATGTTTAATATATGAGTAGCTTATTATGTGATATGTTTTTCACAACTGTTTCGTCTAACTTTTTATATGAAATGGTTTATCTTTATTGAATTCTTTTCTCATAGCAGTTGAATGATCTTTATTACCAACTGTTATTTGAAATCATTTTAGATCGCATAACGGAAAGATTACATCCCGGGTTAGTTTAGAATTAGATATTTCTGTTTATTAGAATACAATTTCATGTTTTTAGATTAGATTTAGAATAAAATCATTTTACTTAGGAATTATTAGAAAGGAAATATCAATTCTCAACACACACACATATATTGGGAAACTGGTCCAATATCCCCAGTCGGACCCACTATACCAAACGGAAAAGGAGCTGCTAACCAAGGTCCGGACCGGGTGGGTATCCCCCTTGTTGTAGACCCAATTTTTGGGGCTTCAACATATTTGGTGCTAGAAGGAGGGCTCTGAACTGTGAATGGAAAGTAAATCTAAATCTAAATACCATTCTGAGAGTAAATCACCCTCACCAGCTCCCCCGACTTCTCCATCGCATTAGAATCTTTAAATCTTGAGCAAGAAGTCGAAAGAACAACAACCACTGCCACAAACCCTGACATTTCAGAGAAATCTACTATTGAACCTCCTGAAGTTGAATCTTTGATTCATAAACTTCAGCGATTTTCTATATCACCTCAAAGATCTGATAAATCTCAAGGCAGTGTGACTTCGCAATATAACCCTACTCATCCTCTCACTAGATTAAAGAGCGAAAATTTTGGTATTGAGCCAACCGAGTTACCTCTACCTACAAGGAAGAGAGCAAGGAAATCACCTAAAGGGTCTAATAGCGAGACTCTTTCGTCATCATCATCCATCTCAACCTCTCCACCGTGAAGTCAACCATCCACCCCTCCACTTCAGATTATTGTCCACCAGTCCATTGGAACTTCAACATCTCCTTCTCAATCCTCTGGAACTGTAATATCCTCATCTTCCCAACTGCAGGGATCATCTTCTGCGCTTTCCTCTGTTAGTAGTTCAACGATGGCCCAAATTCCATGGAATAATCCAGGGGCAGTCTTAATGCCTGCGCCCTTGAGTCAATTACTAGCCCACCCCGAAAAATGGCTACCTAAGTTTAACCCTGAAGCAGGCATGCTAGCAGAAGAACACATAAACAACTTTATGTTATCTATAAATCTCAATGGAGTTACTAATGAAGATGTTGTTGTCCGACTCTTTCCTTACACTTTGCAAGAAGTAGCCAGATCATGGTATTTCTCATTACCATCTGGATCTATCACTAGTTGGGAAATCTTCCAAGAACAATTCTTGACTAATTTCGGTGATGATAGGTCTACTGCAACATTGATAAATGACCTGTCTAACCTTAGGGCTGAGTCAAAGGAACCTATCAAATATTTTAACTCACGTTTCATTAAACTGTTGAACAAAATTCCTATTTCTTCTAAGCCTAGCGAAGAAGTGCAAAGTGAATGGTACATCTCTGCTTTACCATCAAACATAGCAATCTTCGTTGATAGGGCCAATAAAACAACTTTAGCTGACAATATGAAGGAAGCAATAGCGGTAGAGAAACGTATCATAGCGTTAGAAAAGAAAAACACCGTTGATGAACAAAAATCTAAGAAGGTTACTTTTAAGGAAGATCCCAAGAAAAAACAATCAAAAGATCCATTCAATTTAGAAGGATTGCAGAAAGTTTTGAAAACCATGTCTAATGAAATGGTTGATATTAAGAAACAAGTAGCAGAGACTTCTTCTAAAAAACCATACAAACCTTATAGAAGAAATCCTTCGACTGATTCAAAGCCTCCTAACGCTATTACAAATGCTGAATCAGAGAAGAAGAATAGGAAATTGCTACGGAAGAGCCTATCGATGAAGAAGATGTTATAGAGGTACAAGGTATGTGGGATTTCATCCTCCCAGATGAAGAGGATCAAGAGGCATCACCAGTTAGTACTCAAAGTAGAAATCAACTCGATCCTCCTCAACCTACTCTTAAGCCAAAGAGCGCAAGCTCAATGCCTAAAGATGAAGTCGCAGCCAAGAAAACGACACCCAAAGCGACTCAAACAAGCCCAGTCCAAACAAATTCACCAAATCCATCTAAAACATTAATTGTTTCGGATGAAATGGAATATAATATCATAGAAGATGTGAAGAAGACTAGGGCTAATATTACTTTTTATGAATTGAGCAAGTTAAAACATTAGCAAAAGGTACTTTTGAAAGAATTACATGCAATACTAGTTGCACCTCTGCCCGCCGCTGTAATATCTCAAGCTTCCCATGAGATGGGAAGACCTCCAACTAATGTGATTAATAAAGTTGATCCAAACGATATCGCTTTAATTGGAGGAAGGTCGAGATCTCATACTCCCCCATTTCGTCTTACTTATGAAGTTTTCAACAAAAAATTGCATAATTGTTTAGTTGATTTTGGAGCTTCATCTAATATCTTACCTAAATCAATATGTGCAAAGTTGAACGTTCAACCTAAAAAATGTCTGTGCACATAGTGCAGCTGGATCAGTCGCAAGTTGAAGTGATCGGCAAATTAAATCAGGTTACCATAAGGTTGTCATCTAATCCAAAGGTATGTCGAGTTATCGACATTTTAGTTGCAGATATCCAGAATTTTATGTCTTAATTCTTAGCGGAGATTGGTCAGAAAAACTTCATGGATACTTTGCAACCGATTGGTCGCACATGTGGCTCCCTTACAATGGTAAACCAAATCAGACAAAGGTTGAGCGAGAAAGACACTAGAAATACATAGTAACAGAATTGGAAGGAGAAAATGAACTGGTAGCATACAACAATAATATTATTGGCAACTATTATGTTGATTCTTTCTTAGGAAATTTTAATGCTCACACTTCACCTTACTTAGAACGTTCTGTTTTATCTCAAGTAGAATTTTTTTCTCAAATAGATAGTTCTAAATGTATTAATTTTATAGATAGTCCTGTAAATAAATCTTTATTTTGGAAGTTATTTTTTTATGGTTCTAAGTCTAACGAAGGAGCAAGAGCAGGATGTGTATTAATCAGTCTAGAGGGAAACAAAACTATGCTAACTTGTAGACTCAAGTTCGATTGCACCAATAATACTGCATAATATGAAGCTTTAGTCGAAGGATTATACAAAGCAATCAGATTAGACATCAAATATCTACAAGTCTTCGGACATTCTGAAATTGTTATCAGACAGGTACGAAATACTATACATTGTCTATCAGGTCATTTAAAGCATTACCAATCTTTAGTACAAGATCTGATTGAACATTTTATAGCATTTAATATTTCATCAATTCTTAGACTCCAGAATGTTAGTGCCGACCTCTTGGAAAATGTAGCTTCCAAGCTCATTCCCTCAGAAGACTATAGCCCCGATAGATTTTCAATCGAATTAATCTTTAGACCCTCGATTCCTGATAACATTACCAATTGGAGAATTTTCAACGATGATCCTGCTATTGTAAGCTTCCTCACATCTGAGGGATCTTACACCAACCAGATAATTGATGAGGAACAACATGACAGACAATCGCAACAAGATAGCACTGATAATGCTATGCCAAAGTCAATAGTCAAATTAGAAGACCTATATGATTTGAAAGATCGATTCAAAAGATCTACCAATTCAAAAATTCAAAGTTCAACTCTAAACTATGAATTAGTAAATCTAGGAACTGATACCAAGCCACAGAATATCAACCTAGGCTGTGGCCTAGCTCCTGAAGAAAAATTAGCGTATGTTCGTCTCTTGAAACAATACAAAAATGTCTTTGCTTGGAACTACGATGAACTTAAGACTTACGACACTTCTATCATCCAACATACTATCCCAATGATAAACGATGAAAAACCTGTCCAGCAGAAGCTGAGAAAGATCCATCCTAATCTAGAAAACTAGATCAAATCTGAGCTCAATAAGTTATTGAAAGCCAAAATCATTTTTCCCATTTGACATTCTAAATGGGTTTCCAACATGGTTCCCGTTAGAAAGAAGAACGGAGACATTAGAATTTTCATTGACTTTCAAAATCTTAACAAAGCCTGCCAAAAAGATAATTTTCCTTTGCCTCCTATGGAGCAAATATTGTAGGCAGTTGCAGGATTAGAATTAATGTCCTTCTTGGATGGTTTCTCCAGCTACAACCAAGTTTTGTTCCATCTTGATGATCAATTAAAGACCACATTCAGAACCAAATGGGGTACTTATGCATATCAAAAGATGCCTTTTGGTCTGATCAATGCTGGTGCCACATTCCAAAGGGCCATGGACATCACATTTAAGGGATTAGTAAACAAATCAATAGTAATCTACCTGGATGATATAACTGTATATTCCAAGAAGCGAGGCAATCATCTCAGAGATTTAAAATAGATCTTCCAACGTTGTCAAAGGTATGGAATTTCACTTAACCCCAAAAAGTCTTTTTTTGCATTAAGTGAAGGAAAACTTCTTGGATTTATAGTGTCAAAATCTGGAATCCATATTGATCCCGACAGAATCAAGGAGATTTCCGAAATACCTTTGCCTCACAATAAGAAAGATATGCAATCTTTCCTTGGCCAGATTAGTTTTGTAAAGAGATTTGCTCCAAATTTTTCAAGAATCGTATCTCCTTTACAAGCAATGATTAAAAAGAACTCAATCTTCAAATGGGGCCAAGACGAATATGAAGCATTCAATCTGATCAAACAAGCGATTGTTAACGCTCCATCTTTAACAACTCCAAATTTTTCTGATCCTTTCATTTTATATACATTTGCCTCTGATAGATCATATGCTGTGATACTCACTCAAGCAAATCAAGACAAGGCAGAAGCCCCAATTGCTTTTTTCAGTTCAAATCTACAAGGGGCTGAGTTAAATTATTCAGACGTAGAGAAACAAGCTTATGCTGTTTTCAAAGCAATAAAATATTTCAGACCCTTTCTGCTTAAAACCCATACAAAAATCATAGTACCATTTCCAGTGGTAAGAAATATCTTAGTACAGAAAGATGTGGGTGAGAAAAGAGCCAATTGGGTTACCGCATTACAAGAATATGACGTTGAAATTAAACCAGCAAATATTGTAAAAGGTCAAGGCTTTTGCAAAATGCTGGTTGGAGCATCGCATATTTCCAAAACACCATATGCAGAGATACAAATGTATGAGGTAAGCCTAAATGATGTTGATTCATTATACGCTGATATCATATTTTATCTAAAGAACGGATATGCCCCTTCAAACCTCAATTATACAAAGAAAAGAGCTCTAAGGTTGAAGGCTAAGCAATATCAGCTCGTGAACGATGTACTTTTTAGAATGAATTATGATTATGTTCTCCTTAGATGTCTTGAGAAATATGAAGCTGAAAAGGTGTTGCAGGAACTCCATGATGGACCAGCAGGTGGACATTATGCTGGAGATGCTACTGCACATAAAATCCTCCGCGCAGGCTATTACTGGCCCACACTATTCAAAGACGCACATAGCTACGTAAGGAAATGTCAAGTTTGTCAAACTGCTGCTGGGAGACAAAAGAAGCCATCATTACCTTTGCAGCCAGTCAACATTGAGCAACCTTTTGATCAATGGGGATTGGATATAATAGGTGAGATCGTTCCTCACTCTTCTAAATAGCGTAGGTATATCCTTATAGCTACAGATTATTTTACTAAATGGGTAGAAGCAGCTCCTCTCAAGACAGCTGATGCGAACACATCATTGATTTCATAGATCAGTTCATAATCACTAGGTTTGGTTTACCCTCTGCTTTAATGTTTGATAATGCATCGTATTTTTTTGGCAATGCTATCACTGAATTTGCACTCAAAAGAGGTTTTAAGCTTAAATACTCTGCCAATTATTACCCATAGGGGAATGGGTTAGCTGAATCTACGAATAAAAACTTAATCAGAATCATTAAGCAAACCATTGATCAAATCCACAAGAATTGGCACAAGTCTTTAATATATGCTTTATGGGTAGACTGAATAACACAGAAAGCCTCTATTGGCACTTCTCCCTTTAATTTAGTTTATGGGAAAGAAGTGGTTCTTCCAACCCATCTAGCAATTCCCTCTTTGGCTTTAGCTAAATATATTGATGAAGCACCAACTTCTTCCTTACAACTAAGGCATCTGGAAATAATTAAGCTAGAAGAGCAATGAGAACAAGCTAAAATAACTCATACTCATCACCAAGCATTAGTAAAAGCTTATTTTGATTCAAACATGATATCCAGAAAGGACTTTCAGATAGGAGATCTAGTTTTAACATGGGATAAGGCTCATGAGTAAAAGGGCAAACATACGAAGTTTCAACAAATGTGGCTTGGCCCTTTCCAAATTGTAGAAATCATAGGCCCATCTACTTTTATGTTACAAGATTTAACAGGAAAAAGAGAATCTTTACCTGTTAACAGGCAGATCCTCAAAAAATACTTTCCATAGGAGATCATTCTTCTAGTTTTGCAGATTAGTTTTTCCTTTATTTTCATAATCAAACCAGTTGTAAATGGTTACATTTGGAATTCACGAAAAAGACAAGTATTTCTTTTAGATTTTGTTTTTCGCTTGTATAAATGGAAATGATTTAGAAAATTGATCATTATTATTGAAAGATATAGTCAAAGGCTATAAGCCTGAATATGATACTAGTTTCAACCTTGTAAATTTTGATAAAAATGACCTTTGGTAGGAATTTGATAATATCAGTCAAATGAAAGGTATCAATAACAAAACAAAGATTCTCTGTAGAAAAGCTCTTTCCAAAAAACTCTATTATTGTCGTCCAGAGCTATTCTTAAGGAAACAATGACTTCCTCCCCACATAGGGAATTACGATTTTCAAGGAATAATCTAGTGATACACTTTAAACTTAAAGAATAAGAGGTCTCATCACGAGCCGACTTATCATGATCATAGATATTATAGCTTGCTGACTTTGCCAAAACTACATACCACAACAGGGCAAGGACTCAAGATTGTTGCAATCAAAAGACAAGGGGTCTCATCATGATCCAGCTTGTTCAGCAAGCTATAAATCAAGTGAGTGGCACTGTCATAATTTGGCTACCAAACCAAGGCATTGTTCTTTAAGGATTAAAAGAAAATGAAAACAATAAGTGTAGATATGGATTTCTCTTTGAAAATTGTATATTTCTCCAAGTGGGATACAAGATCATTGCTAGGTAATAGGTAACCCTGTCGAGGCTATAAACGCATGCTGGCAGCAAAGGCTCTACCTACGACAAATGAGCAAATTTAAAACTGATTTACAGAGAAGGCTTTGTTTTTAATCTTTATAAACCTAGTAGTGACTGATGTAGATACAATGAATAGCTCTAGGAAGTAAATAACCAAAGTTAACATAGAAGAAACAAACTATCATAGACAACTAAAAGCATAATGTATTTTATCTTTCTATAATAAAGTTTGATTTTCTAGAAAAAAATTTCTGTTTTGAAGTTTAGAAAATTCAAAAGAAAATCAAAGATAACTGGTTCTTCCAAGTGAATCGCCAATTGTTGTGGCCAACAACAACCCCCCTTCTTATTTAGTTTTGTCACTAATACTAAATAAGTGGGGACCCTTATTCAAAAATTTAAAAAATCGATTAATGCTTGTATTTCCTTTTTCAATAAAACTTACTATCATAAACTTAGGAGAATACCTTCGAAAAATCTAAAAAGACTTAAGTTTTATGATAGGTTGGAATAAAATTACTCCTTAAAGTGCGTCACATCTCAAAAAGGGTAATGGATGCCTTCCTACAAGTAGAATTCTAAAAATGCGAAATCGCGATGCGAAATCACACACTAAAAGACACTCATCGCGTCACATGCCTCAAATATCACTTAAAACTGAAATGCCTCAAACCGCCAATATGTGATGGCGCATCTCGCAAATCGCATTTCGCAGAAAACACATTGAACAGATAATTGCCACACACAACTGATATGCAATATTGCGAAGCAAATCGCAAAATCGCCTTATCGCAGATCTTCAGGGCTCGTTGTTCGAAAAATCTTTTTCCATAAACCGAGGCCTGGTTATGCGCATTAATGTTAATCAATGAGTTAATTGGAAATCATTAATGAAATATAGTTTTGATCTTATCGAAGAGCCATTTCACGTAAGGTGGTATATTTTATATGTTTTCAGCATTTAAAGCTTTCCCGTCACCTTTTTCTTATCATTATTCTCCCCTCATTTGTAAACTGCAAGAGCAAAGAGCAGAGAAGTATACATAGTAGTGTTCAGGATATTATGGGAAAGAAGGGTAAAGCTCCGAGTTCTGAAGATAAAGAAATGACGCTCTTGTACACAGACACCACCTGTAACAAAGATGCCGGTATTACTACTTGGGAAGGCATGTAAAGTCTACTCGAGGAAGAAAATCCTAAGGTAATGGAGGTTACGGCTACTGCAGGCTCACATGGGTCTTCTGAGGCGTCTATTATAGACCTAGCATGTTCATTCTTGCACAGGATAGCGGCGAGGCCCAAAATTCTTCCATACACAGACATGGTTAAATGAGTACTAGATAAGGCTGATATCATGTATAGAGAATTTAAAGCTCAAAACCACGAACTCACAGAGTCGTTATTTTCACAAAATTTAAGCTTTATATCCTTTAACAAAAAGCGCGCAAGAGGTGAAAATCACACCAGGGAAGCCCAGACTGAGAAACGAAGGTAGTTTTCAATGTGCGATTAGCGCCAGGCAAAACCCCTCGAGATGGAAAGCTTCTAATCGCTCAGTCGCCTATAAGCCTGAAAATTTGTAGGAAAAAGCGCTAAAGGCGAAAGGCAAAACTTGAACTCTAGACCAGTGGTATTTATTAGATATATCATCAAGTGGTATGTAGATATCTACCGAATGTACAACATCTACAAACAAACTGGAGACAGAAGGCTCAAGAAAGGGCAGAATCCATCAAAAGGTTAACCAAGTTGAATTGGGATTCTTACTGGGCATACTTGGTAAAACCACACAGCCAGTGCATGACTCTCAAATGTATCATCAATTCTACCGAGAAGATGGCGCCAGCACTTGGTGATTCCCTTTTTGCAAGACAACTAAAGTCGGAAGTCGGCCAGCCAACTCTCCTCAAGCAAATGCTGAATGCTTGTGACTACAAGGAACAGATACATAGATAGTTAGTTAGTTTTAGTTTTAGATTTAGTTTTAGTTTAAATTTTGCTTTATTTTTGCCTGAAATGAGGACGGTCATTTAAACCGCATCCTACATTTTTGTAAGAAATTATTTTTAGATTTAGTTAGTAGTATTTAAACCCTTCTCATGCATTTAGAGAAGGGTCTTGAAATTTCTCAAAAACTTGTCCTCAGAACATGCACTTTTTCACCCTCCGAGGAGGTTTTGATGAATGAATGGAACATGATTTATTGATATCTGTGTTTAATATCTACTACTGATGTTGCACTTTTGTACTCTTAATGGATGTTGGATTAAGAAGAGATAAATCATTATTACTTGAAGCTCATGAGTAAAACTAGTTATAAATGGTACTTTTATCTCTTAACTGTTTCTGCTTATGTGTTAAGGTGATATTCATGTTTAGTTATTTATATATGAATGCATGAATGCTTGAGTTATCATTTGGCACTTCTGTACGGTGATAGCTATTTATTTATGTTTAATATATGAGTAGCTTATTATGCGATATGTTTTTCACAATTGTTTCGTCTAACTTTTTATATGAAATGGTTTATCTTTATTGAATTCTTTTCTCATAGCAGTTGAATGATCTTTATTACCAATTGTTATTTGAAATCATTTTAGATCGCATAACGGAAAGATTACATCCCGGGTTAGTTTAGAATTAGATATTTATGTTTATTAGAATACAATTGCATGTTGTTAGATTAGATTTAGAATAAAAGCATTTTACTTAGGAATTATTAGAAAGGAAATATCAATTTTCAACACACACACACATATATTGGGAAACTGGTCCCATCTCTCCAGTGGGACCCACTATACCAAACGGAAAAGGAGCTGCTAACCAAGGTCCAGACCGGTTGGGTATCCCCCTTGTTGTAGAACCGATTTTTGGGGCTTCAACAGGTTGCTCACATAGCTTTGTCAGATGCATCAGCATGGATATGGAATGGCAAAGCCCAATTTGGACCCCTAAGTATTGTTGATTTTGGGTAACATCGAATGTGCTCTAGCCACGAAAATTGGTGGAGAGGCTAAAGCACATGAGATCTCCAATACCTAGAAATGGCTTGGGCAGACTCTAAATAGTTTGGGAGATATTAAAATAATTAATATTTTTAATGGAGTCCCTAAGTCTAAACTTAGGGAAAATAAAATATTAATGTGAATTAATATAAAACTGTGTTAGAAGGGTCCAAAAGTCATGGATAAATCTAGAGTTAATCTTAGCCGTTGATTAGGGACTTAATCTCGGCTGTTGATTTTTCAATGAGAAAAGTATAAGAGGAGGCTTGAGGGTCACTTGGAGGGCAAACCAAGGGAGACCAGCCAGTTCAATTCTGGAGCGGGGTTAGCTGATAAATTCAAACTAGTGGTCTGGTGAGAAGTCAGGAGGCAACAAGTATGGAATAGAGAGAAGGGATAAGCCACTGGAGACTGGTGCTAAGGCAGGAGAGGCAGACACATGTCATTTTAGGCAGAGGCAAAGGCAACAGGAGTCTGTGTAGTCACGATAGGGCCTGCGCGGGTGATGTAGAGAGGCCCAAGGCTGACGCAGTCAAGCAGGGCCTAATGCAGAGTGTATGGGAGCCACGCAGAGGTCATCTAAGCTGACGTTGGGATGAGGAGAAGTGATGGAGAATTTTTCTCTTTGTGGGTAAGTCAGTTTGGCACCTTGTTGTATTGAAGAATTACTGAATAATAAAATTCTCCCTTGCTGCACCAGTTTTCCCACATTGGGTTTTTCCAGGGACTATTGTCCAAAATATCTGTGTCAATGTGTTGATTCTTGTACATGTGTTTGTTTCTACATTATAGTGTGATATCTGCAGCAGAAATTATTTTAATGTTTATTGAAGGAATTTCATAAATAACTTATTGAAGAATACGCAGGAAAAGTAAATCAAATGTTGTAGTGATACAATATTCACATGGTATCAGAGCAAGTAATGGGAGAATCAGTTATGGGTTGAGACACGATGCAGAGGCATCCATGTCAGGGGACTCACATAGATTTTCAGAACATTGCATAAGAGAAAGAGACTTCGATTTCTCTATGTTGGCTTCTAGGCTGGAAGAAGAAGTAGCTTGTATGACTAGTTCTGCATCATCAAAAGTGTGATATATAGACAGTGGAGCCTCGTGGCATATGACTAGAATCAAGGAATGTTTATTAGAATATCAAGAAGAGAAGATGAACTTTTAGATCACCATGGGGAATAAGACAAAGTGTACTCCAGTAGGGAAGGGTACCATAGTTTTTCAAAAAGAATCTGGAGAATGGTTTCATGCTACAAATGTGCTCCATGTACCAAGATTGGGGATGAACTTACTTTCCGTGTCGCAAATTCAAGGCAAGGGCTATGATGTCTACTTCATCAAGGAGAAGGTATATGTCAAACACCTGAGCTGGAAAAGAAAGTGCAGATCAGGATCAAAAGTAACAGGTTGTATAGATTACAACTAGAATCACCAATGGCCCTAATAAGAAATCATGGAGACAAGGACTTGAATGAACGATGGCATAGAATAATGGGTCATTTGCACCATGGAGCTCTGAGAATTCTTAGGAGCACTGTAACAGGAGTTTTGGACTTGAGTATGGAATGAGATGATGTATGCAAAGGATGCACTCTAGGAAAGTATGCCAAGGAAACATTTCCTAGGAGCAAAAATAGAGCCAAGAGTGTACTAGGATTCATACACTTAGATATCTACAGACCTATGTCCATCAAATCTCTCAGTGGTGCTGAGTATTTCCTTACCTTCATTGATGACCACTCAAGGAAAAATTGGATTTATTTTCTAAAATCCAAGGACGAGGTTTTCTGTCGATTCAAAGAGTTCAAGGCTCTGGTGGAGAATCTGAATGGAAAGAAAATAATTTTTTTTGCGCTTAGATAATGGTGGAGAGTATGTTGATAAGGACTTCATTGATTTTTTCACTAAGGAGGGCATCAGAAGAGAGTGGAAAAGTCCCTACAATCCGGAGTAGAATGGAATAACAAAAAGAAAGAACAAGACTATTGTAGAAGCAGCTAGGGCCATGATGTATGATCAGGATATGCCAAAATTCTTGTGGGTGTAAGCATGCACCATAAAAATCTATGTTCAGAACAAGACTCCTCATCGGGTGTTGTGCAAGATTACTCCAGAGAAAGTTTTCATAGGGAAGATAACTGAATTTAGTCATTTTAGGATATTTGGGAGTTTATCATATTGCCGCATACCAGAGGAAAAGAGGAAGAAGCCGGATCGAACTGCAGAAAAGGGATATCTGGTGGGGTATAGTGAGAACACTAAGGCATAAATAATCTACCTTCCATGGAGCAGGAACGTATTAGTTCGACGAGATGTAAAGTTCATGGAGGACAGGGTTTTCAAAAAAGCTCGTGAGATTCCTTCTGAGGAGTAGTCAAAAGAGGAGCTGCTGGTTAAGCCTCTTCAACTAAAGGAAGTAAAAAATTCTTCCTTGGGTTAGGAAGATTCTCAGGATGAGGAGGAGGATCTAACAGAAGCACCTAATGGCAGAGGAAGAACTAGCAGGGAACTTCGTCAGATTCTGCGAGATGTAGAGAACTTCATCGGTGCGCCAAGAAACAATAAGAGGGAGCAAAAACAACCAGATAGATATCAAGCATTAGTAACTCAGGATGGGGAGCCTGCCAGTTTCAAGGAGGCAGCTCAACATCAGGGTTGTCTAGACGTGATGGTAGAGGAGTACAACTCCATAATGGTGAACGATGTCTGGGAGGTAGTGCCAAGGCCTCAAGACAGATTAGCGGTAGGTTCGAGATGGATCTACAAGATCAAATACGTTGTAGACAATAGTGTTGAGAAATAGAATGCCAGGTTTGTGTCTAAGGGGTATGCTCAAAAGGAAGGAATTGACTACGTGGAGACCTTTGCCCCGGTAGCCAGGTATACATCTATTAGGACTGTGATATCTCTTGCAACTCAAATGGGATGGGAGATTCATAAGATGGATGTCAAAACGACTTTTTTGAACAGGGTAATAGAAGAAGACGTATACATTGAAAAACCAGAGGGATTTGAGATACATGAGAAGAAGTCTCATGTATGCAAGTTGAAGAAAGCCTTCTATGGACTGAAACAAGCACCTAGAGCATAGTATGGTCAAATCGATGGCTACTTGCAGAAGATGGGATTTGTCAGGAGTGACGCAGATCCAAATCTCTATTATCTGGTTGTAGAGAATGAGTTGCTAATCTTAGTATTGTATGTGGATGATCTCTTTTTGACAAGATCATCCAAGCTCATCAGGGACTGCAAGAAGAATCTAGCCACAGAATTTGATATGAAGGATTTGGGATGAATGAATTATTTCCTAAGGTTGGAAGTTTGGCAGCAAAAGGGAGAGATCTTCCTTGGGCAAGGGAGATATGCTACAAAATTCCTAAAGAGATTCAGGATGGAGGACTGTAGATCCATGGATACTCCAATGATCACCAGCTGGAAGAATATTGATGCATCAGAACACAAGGAGGTTGATCCCACCTTATACAGGAAACTCATAGGGTCCCTGATTTATCTGGTTAATACCAGGCCAGACATTTTCTACGCTTTCAACACCCTTAGTCAGTTCATGGTGGAACCGAAGAGGGTGCACAGGGTAGTAGCCAAATGTGTTCTTAAGTATTTATAGGGAACAATCGATTATGGACTCTTGTACACCAGGAGTAAGGATATCAGATTGAGTGGATTTACTGATGCAGATTGGGTAGGAAGTTCAGTGGATCAGAAAAGTACCTCTGGGTACTATTTCAAGATTGGATTAGGAATGACCTCCTAATGCAGTAGGAAACAAAAATCTGTGGCTCTGAGCTCATCTAAGGCAGGATATATGGCAACAAGCATAGCTTCATGTGAGGCCATATGGCTTAAAAAATACTTGTGAACCTATTTAGAAGGAATATGGAGGCGACCAAGATCATGTGTGATAATCATAGTTGCATTAAGCTCTTTGAGAATCCAATGTTTCATGATAGGTCGAAGCATATTGATATCCGATGTCATTTTGTCAGGCACTGTGTCCAACTAGGAGTTGTACAGTTGAGAAACATTCCTACAGGAAGGCAGACATCCTCACTAAGGCCCTTGGAAGGACAAAGTTTGACTACTTCAAGGAAAAGATGGGTATGGTCAAAAACTCGTTTTAGTAGCAAAAATTGGAGTGATAACAACAAATATGTAGAGGGAGTTGCAGTGCGGATGCAGCGTTGGGAGAAAGGACCAACAACAACACGATTGCAGAGGGAGTTGTTGTACAGATGCAACAATGGCAATAATAGAGCCATGGGCAGCAGTACAAGATGCAACAGTGTAGAGGATGTTGGGCAGCAGGCCTAACATCAACATAGGGACCGATGGCGGATGATTAGGGTAATGCTCAGTGAGGAGTATTACTAGAGCACAGTCCTCGCTAAGAGGGAGTGTTGATTTGGGGTAGCATCAGATGTGCTCTTGCCACAAAAATTGGTGGAAAGGCTAAAGACATGAGATCCCAATACCCAGAAATGGCTTGGGTAGATTCTAAACAGTTTGGGAGATATTAAAATAATTAATATTTTTAATGGAGTCCCTAAGTCTAAACTTAGGGAAAATAAAATATTAATGTGAATTAATATAAAACTGTGTTAGAAGGGTCCAAAAGTCATGGATCAAGCCAAAGTTAATCTTAGCGTAGATTAGGGAATTAATCTCAGCCATTGATTTGTCAACGAGAAAAGTATAAGAGGAGGTTTGAGGGTCACTTGGAGGACACACTGAGGGAGACCAGTCAGTTCAATTTCTGGAGCAGGGTTAGCTGAGAAATTCGAACTAGTGGTCTGGTGAGAAGTCAGGAGGCAACAAGTATAGAACAAAGAGAAGGGATCAACCACTAGAGATCAGTGCTGAGGCAGGAGAGGCAGACGCAGGGCATTTCAGGGAGACGCAAAGGCAGCAGGAGACTGCGCAATCACTAGAGGGCCTGTGTGGGTGACAAAGAGAGGCCCAGGACTGACGCAGAGTGTCTAGGAGCCATGCAAAGGTCAGCCAAGCTGACACTGGGACTAGGAGAAGTGCTAGAGAATTTTTTTCTCTATGGGTAAGCCAATTTGGCATCCTATTGTACTGAAGAATTGTTGAATAATAAAATCCTCCCTTGCTGCACTGATTTTCCCACATTGGGTTATCCGAGGACTATTGTCCAAAATATCTGTGTCAATGTGTTGATTCTTGTACATGTCTTTGTTTATGTATTATGGTGTGATATCTACAACAGAAATTATTTTAATGTTTATTGAAGTCATTTCATAAATAACTTATTGAAGAATAAGTAGGAAAAGTAAATTAGATGTTGCAGTGATAGAATTTTCACAAGTATGGGTGGAATGCTTAATTTCTCTTTCAAAATATCATGGGCCTCTTGGGAGCTATTTTCCCAATAGAATTCTGAGTCCTTGGCCAACAATCCAAACAATGGTGAAGCCACTTTACTAAAGTCCTTGATAAACCTCCTCTAATATCCAACTAAGCCCAAGAAACTGTTAAAATCCCTCTGCTTTTGAGGAGTAGGGACCCTTTTGATGATGGCAATCTTGTTTGGGTCCACTTGCATTCCCTCTTAAGATATTGAATGGCCAAGGACAGTCCCTGCATTCATTAAGAATTCACATTTCTCAGGACTAAGCGAGAGGTTCATTTCGATGCATTTCCTTGAGAATTTTCCCAGATTAGAGAGAGCCTCTAGGATGTCACACCCATAGGGAGTGAAATCATCCATGTAGATATCCACAGAGTCATGGACAATCTCAACAAAGATGCTCAAAACTGCCCTTTGAAAAGTGGCAGGGGCATTGCATAGACCAAAAGGGAGGACCCTATAAGAAAAGGTACCCCAAGGACATGTGAATGTAGTTTTGTCTTGATCCTTAGGGCTGATCTGGATATGATTGTAACCACTGAATCCATCTAGGAAAGAGAATAACTTCTTCCCTGCAAGACCATCTAAAACTTGATCAATGAAAGGCAAAGGGAAATGGTCTTTCTTGGTGGCTTTGTTTAATTCTCTGTAATCCACACAGATCCTCCACTTCCCATTCTTCTTTGGGACTAAAACTAGAGGGGACACCCACTCACTATCTGAGATGGGGTATATGAACCCTGCATCCAACAAATTTTGAAATTATTCCTTTACTATGTCCTTGAGGGCTGGGTTCATTCTCCTTTGAGGTTGGTGCATAGGTTTTCATCCCTCCTTGATGTAGATGTGATGAGTACAGGGATGCACCCTCTTCATTTCTTTATAGTTCGAAGAAAAGGAATCTAAGTGTTCTCTCAGCATATTGCACAACTTCTCTTCTTGGTTGGTCGAGAGAGAGGGGTTAATCTTCAAGGTTCTAGATGGACCAAATTCTACAACTTTGACATGGGTAGGACTTGGGTCAACTAATCATAATTCAATCCAAGGACTACTCTAATACTCTTTCACAAGCTCATTAAGAGGCATGGTATTGGGGGGTTGTTTCTGGAGGATCTGGTCAATGAGGTCATCTTCATCAGGTTTCACCCCTCCTATAATAGCATCCACGGTAAAAATTGGATGGGATGTTGTATGATATACTTCATCTTCCTCCTCCTCTTCTAGCCACAAGGGTAAGTCATTCATGGATGGTCGAGCAAGAGGGTACCAATTGTTTGGACAAAGGCCCATTCTTAATGGTCATGTTCCCGACCCTACAACTAATGTAAGCATCAACAGTGGCTAACCATGGCCTTCCCAAGATGAGATGATAACCATTGAATTTGGTTTTGGGTTGGAGAACCAAGAAGTCAGTAAGATACTCCCAGGAGTCAATGGAGACCATTACATCCTCAATAACTCCCTTAGGAGCCACTGTGGATCTATCTGCAAGTTGCAGCACTGTAGTGGTATTTCTCAAGGATCCTTGGAGGTTTAGTTTTAGCATGGTTTATTTAGTCATCACATTGATGGAAGCCCCAATATCAATCAGGGTATGAGGTACAATGATGCCATAAATGTGCACATCTACTACTGGACTTCCAGGGTCTAAATATTTTGGACAAATCACTCTCCCCAACATTAAATCAGATAATTAACCAATAGCATTGATGGTGGAGGTGTCTCTTTTTCTCCTCCCGGGGTGTTTGAAACATTTCTCCTTGATAAGCTTATTAGAGATGGGAATATCCTTATTATTGGAGGAGGAGTATCTTAACACACAAATTCTTCACTTCTCCCATAAGTTCAGTCTCTTCTAGGCTGTGATGGCTAGGATAGATCAATCTCTTAGGGAAAGGAGGTGGATTTACTTGAGGGGTATTCTCTTCCTTTTCCTCTTCGAGTTCTTCAAGTGGATATGGAGGTTAGTTATTGTTGAGCCCCAAAACTACCTCTCTTCCAAGAATTTTCGTAAACCCTTTCTCTTCTATTTTCCCATGTCAGTGCATCTTAAGCTATCAAAAGTTGTTACATGTTGATTTCAAGAGTGTATTTGAGTGATTTTCAAATTATATCATTGTGTGTGATATTTGATCTAGGTTTTGTTTATCAGCTATGGAATGTAGCCACCTTTCGCAGCTAACTGGCAATTCCATAGCCATTTCCATTGTTTTATAGGTTACAGGTGTCAGAAGGAGGAATGAGACACATGGGTAGCTTAGGAATTGTCCACACATGGATGAGATCCTATTCACTTAGCCATATTCAGAAGGAAAGGTCCCGGTCAAAGGGAGGTCAACGGAGAATTTTATGCCAGCTAGAACTCTGTTCTTGCATGTAAAAGAAGCCTGAATCCTTTCCTGAACTCGTGGATTCGTTTTTGCCACCTGCATGCCATCTACATAACGTAATCCAACATCCACCTCGCATAGATTTACTGCTCATGGCAACCGAGAGGTTGAATCCTCAGATTTTGACCTGTTCACGTGTCTATCGTTGAAGAAATTCCTCTGAGATACAATTATCCATTTTCACTATAAATACAAGCGTTTGAAACAAAAATAGGACGTTTTGTATATTGTTGTTATAGTGTTATTTTGCTATTCTGTAACCGAGAGACACATTACTCTACTTCTCATAATACAAACTTTGTTTTCACATGTCCATTTGAGCATATATTTGAAGTAACAATGTGCTAGTCTGAAGCTGTGCAAAGGGCCCCTGCATAGTTGAGGTCCTTCTTTTGTTTTTGTATAGTTTTCATGTATATTTTCTCTCATTTGAATTGTATATTTCTCATGTTTTGCTTATGATCTTAATCCTTCTAACCTTGTATATGTTTTTGCAGCTTGTCATATTTCTTACTAACATTCATAGGTGCATTTCAGAATAGGTCTTTAAGTCTGGTTATGCTCGAGCTTCTTAGTGTAATTTTTGCATCAAGTGGTGTTATTGAGACTTACTTCCTCTGCTGAAACTCAGTTTTCAATTTCAGTTGTTTATGCTTTTACTTTGTGAGATTTGTTTACTGTTCAAGATAGTTTAGATGTCAGTTCTTTCATGCTATATGATGATATTTCCGGAGCCTTTAGCTTAACCCCGTTTTAGAAGTTAATTGGCGAAATATTGTGATTATAGATGAAGTAATTGGATTTTCTTTCATTAGTGTGCAATTAGATAATTTAAATGCCATTTCTTTCATGCTATATGATGATATTTCCAGAGCCTTTAGCTTAACCCCGTTTTAGAAGTTAATTGGCGAAATATTGTGATTATAGATGAAGTAATTGGCTTTGCTTTCATTAGTGTGCAATTAGATAATTTAGATGTCATTTATTTCATGCCATATGATGATATTTCTGGAGCCTTTAGCTTAACCCCGTTTTAGAAGTTAATTGGCGAAATGTTGTGATTATGGATGAAATCATTGACTAATCATTAGTTTCCAGTTTCTTTACTTTTTGGTTTAAGTTGCAGCAGTTTATTAGATTTCAATTTTGCAATTAGGATGAACAACAGAGATAGTAATCTCATTTTTAGTACTTCATTTTTAGTTTGGTTTATATAGTTGCATATTCACACTCTCATTCAAGTTCTGATTTTGTAGACAACATGTTTTAAGATCTCTTAAGTTCAAAGTTTGGAAATTATCACAAGAAGCAAGAGGATAAGCCTTGTCTTCAACTCTACATCCACACTTGATCTTTAAAAAGTATTATTATACTTTTTATTTAACAGCGGATTAGGATTTCCATTGCATTAAACCACTTTAGGAGACCAACAGAACAAAACCCTAAAATAAGATAAAATTGAAAACAGTGAGGTAAGAAAAGGGTTGTCTAGCACATACAATGGACTACACTTCATTAGTTAACGATTGCCGGATTGATAACTTATGTATCGATTTAGGACATACTAAATTGACTAAACATTTTGGCACCAATGTCGGGGAAGTGTAACTAGGTAGCTTATCTCTTACATTAAAAAAAAAGGGGAAAAATTAATAATTTCTTGAGTATGCTCTCCTCTTGCACCTAGTGTGATCTAGAGGATCAGAAAAATAATTATTAGCCCAATAATTTATTGAATATGCTCTCCTCTTGCACCTAGTTTGATCTGGAGGATCATAAAAAGAATTATTAGCCCAATTAAAATCACCAAAAACAAAAAATGACATGCATAGAGAAAGAGATTCTAGGGGAAGGTTTATAGCTAGGGGCAAAAGTTTGATTTTTACAACTCGAACTACTTCAAGGAATAGACAAGATACACCTCCATCCCAAACTCATACTCCTAGCCGTAGGATTCCTAGAATTCAAGGGGCAACAACTGAATTAGAAGATTCTCCCACTCCATCTACTAAATCTGACCTAGGAGAAGAACCCTTCTTCACCTCCATAGGGGAGCCTATTGCAGTTGAAGAAGTAGAATTACCTAGAGAAGAAGAGGAGGTAGAAACTCTCTCTCATCAGCCATTAATAGAAGAGCCAGAAGATTCTGAGGAAACTATCATGGCAGAGGAAGAGAAAGATGGAGAATTTTCACTATTTGGAGGAGGGGGTAGAGGCAGAGGTAGAGGAAATAATGGAGGAGGTAGAGGTAACAATGGTGGAGGTAGAGGAAATAGGGAAGAAGATAATTCATTTGGATTCCCTATAGTAAATGAAGAGACCCATGCAACAATGAAAAACATTTCACCATCCATCCTCCCAAACTTTTATGGATTGCGAAGTGAGGATCCTGAAACATTTCTATTTGAGTTTGAAGTCTTATGCCAAACCTATGACTATCTAGAAGACTCTCAAAAACTCAAATTGTTCCCTTCAACATTGAAAGGGGCTACTCTAAAATGGTTTGTGGGATTAGTCACTCAATCTATTAGGACTTGGAATGATATGAGGCAAGCATTTTTGGACAGATACTTGGATTATTGTATGCCTACCAATCATAAGGATGAGGTATTCAAAATGATGCAAAAAGAAGATGAGAACTTAGGGGATTTGCTTGAGAGGTTTCAATACAACTTAAAGAGGGCAAAGATGAACAATTCAGATGAGGAAACCTTGAAAGCCCTTTTATTTAAAGCCATTAGAGATGAATGGATAGATATTTTAAACATGATGGGGAAGGGAGACATCTCTCAACTTCCATTAAGTGACATAACAGAACTATGTGTCCATCTCTCAAGAGGAAAATCTAAAACTGGAAAAGGGCCTAGAGATCCTTCTCTTATTAGAGCAAACAAATCTACAACTGGGACAGTAAGTAGGGCAGAAATTGGCAATATTCTTGATGAGTTCAAAACTAACATTCTAGGGAGCCTCAATGAACAGCTAGACACCTTCAAAATTCAAAACAAGTAGAAACAGAAGTTGATGCCTTAGCCATCTTTTGCCCAAAATGTAGAAAGAAACATGCTCTAAGAGAATGTCCCTTAGATGCAAAAGTTGTAGAAACATGTATGATTTGCTTGGAAAGTCATGAGACCAAGGATTGTCCTTCAATCCCAGGTCTTAAAGATGTCTTTTAGGAGGAAGTAGTTCCAAATTCTGTAGAACCTCTTTTCTTTGTTTCAAGAAGACCTTGGCAAGGGCAACAAAATCAAGGATTTAACAATCCAATGAATTTTCAACCCTCACCAAATTGGAATTCTTGGCAACAACCTTGGCCTCAACCTCAAAATCAGTATCAATCTCAATCATGGGTACAAGGGGTACAAAATCCTTATGGGAGATTTGCTCAATATTATCAATATCCTCCATCTTATCAGAGCTATCCCCGCCCCCCCCCACAAAACCAACAACAAAGTCCAAAACCACAACTTCCAAATCAAAGCCCTCACCTTTCATTGCCATTTCCACAACAAAGACCTCCTCAACAAAATCAAAATCCTCAAATCTTGCTTCCATTTCAACAAAAGCCAAATCAACTACTAGCCCAACCATTACCAATCCCAAAAACAAAAATCCTTAGAATGATTACATGGTAGAAGGACAACCATTTCCTACCTACATGATTGTTCCTCTAGATCTTAATGATGTTCAACTTAGATCTGGTAGGATTTTAGAAAAGGAAAAACCTTCTATAGATATTCAAGAGCAAGATGCTTCTGAGGAGGATTCTCTGAAAGTCAATAAAAGTTTTGAAGAAGCATCCCTTCAAAACCCAACCATTCAAAAAGAAAAGCAAAAAGAGTCAATCCACACAACTCCTATAGTTGAGCAACCTGTATCTACATCCACACCTCCTTTTCCTGAGAGATTACAAATTGACAGGGGGGTGGAAAAACAAATCTTGTTGCCTGATTATGATTTCCTAGATGAATTAAAGAATGTTTGTATCAAGATTCCCTTGCTACAAGCCATTAGAGAAATTCATATTCTAGCAAAAACAATAAATGAGTTGAGTATCAAAAGACCAGGTAGGAATCCAAGAGACACAAAAAGAATCCACCTGGTAGGAAAAATAGCAGATATCATGATGAGAAATATTACCATGCCGAAATATGTGGATCCAAGAAGTCCAATTTTCAAGACACACATAAATGGAATGGAAATTTCAAATACATTGATTGACTTAGGGGCTGCTATAAACATTATGAATAGACAGACTATGGAACAACTTAAACTTCCTAATCTTATTTTCACACCTACCTTACTGCAACTTGCAGATAGATCAGTAATCAAACCAGATGGTGTATTAGAAGATATTTCAGTCTCCTTGGATTCTTGGAAATATCTAGTGGATTTCATGATTTTGACTCCCAAGAATAATCTAGGAGGACACCCACTCATCTTAGGAAGACCTTGGTTAGCCACAGCTGATGCTTTTATTAGTTGTAGATCTGGTGATATGTACATTTCTGATGGTAGTTCAGTAAAGAGATTTACTTTGTATCCTCCAGAAAAAGCAATTACAGAAGTAGGAGACAATGAATGGGTCGATGATGAAGATGCTATACAACCTATCTTTACTCTCTTTGAAGTTAGTGAGGATAGTTAAATCCTAAACACATTAGAAAATTTTGAAACATCTTCAGAATATGATCACACACAATTTCAGTTAGATTCTGATATTGAATATTTGTCATCCAGACAAATGTCTCTCTACTCTATGGAAGAGTTTGGCAGTTCTGCAATTGAAATTTTTCTAGGTAGAACATTGAATATCAACAAAAACTTGGGAAAGTTACAACAAGAATAGCTAACCAAAATCTTACAAAAACATTCTGCTGCATTTGCATGGGAGTACACTGATATGAAAGGTATTGACCCTAAGACTTGCATCCATCATATCTATATTGAGGAAAATAGTAGACCAATCAAACAACCTCAGAGAAGGATGAATCCAAATATTAGGGAGATTGTGAAATAAAAGCTCCAAAAATTACTCAATGTAAACTTCATTTACCCAATCTCAGATAGCCATTGGGTTTCTCCCTTGGTGATAGTGCCCAAAAAGAATGGTAAATGGAGGGTGTGCATTGATTATAGGGAATTGAATAAAGCAACCTTGAAGGATCACTTTCCTTTGCCCTTTATAGATCAACTATTAGATACATTAGCAGACAAAAAATACTTTTCATTTTTGGATGGTTTTAGTGGTTATAATCAAATTCAGGTAGCATCTAAAGATCATGATAAAACCACATTTACTTTTCCATGGGGAACTTTTGCTTACCGAGTGCTTCCTTTTGGATTATGTAATGCCCTTGCAACATTCCAAAGAGCAGTACTAGGAATTTTTTTTGATCTAATCCATGATTGTGTAGAGGTATATATGGATGATTTTACAGTCTATGGTAATACATTTGAAGAAGCCTTGGAAAATTTGGAAAAAGTCCTCAAAAGATGTAAAGAAGCAAACCTTTCATTAAGCCATGAAAAATGCGTTATGATGTTTATTGAAGGTATTCTTTTGGGACACCATATTTCAGGGGATGGGAGTAAAGTAGACAAATCCAAAGTTGAAGTCATCTCCAAGTTACCTATTCCAAATTGTCAAAAATATGTTAGAAGTTTTCTAGGATTTACTAGATATTATAGAAGAGTTATAGAAAACTTTACCAAAATAGCATCTCCACTCTTCAAACTGCTTACAAAAGACTGTGAATTCAAGTGGAATCCTGATTGCCAATCAACATTTGAAGCCTTGAAAACAAGAATATCTAAAGCACCTATCTTAAGAGGACCGAATTGGAAACTTCCTTTCCATATTTCTACCGATGCTTCAGATACAGCTCTAGGAGTTGTACTGGGACAAAAAGACTTGATTCCTTATGCCATTTACTATACAAGTAAAAATTTGACTCCCACTGAGTTAAATTATACTGTGACTGAAAAAGAGTTCTTAGCTGTTGTTCATGCAATTAATAAGTTCAGACATTATATAACAGGCTATGAAACTTTTATTCATACTGATCATTCTGCAATTAGATATTTGATGAACAAACCTATTACTAATGGCAGAGTTACAATATGGCTCTTACTTTTATAGGAATTCAATATTACTGTGTTAGATAGACCTGGGAAACAAAACACAGTTGCTAATTTCTTGTCTAGGATTCAGAATATCAAAGAAGACTCTCCTGTAGAGGATAAGTTTCCTGATGAATACTTATTTGCATTAACTACTAAAACTCCTTGGTTTGTAGATATGGCTAACTATTTGGTTACAGGGAAACTACCTCCACATTTATTTCCTAGAGAAAGAAGAAAGATTATTCAGGATAGTTCAAGATATTCATGGATTTCTAACGAATTGTATAAAACAGGGCCAGAATTTGTGATCAGAAGATGTGTCAGGGAAGATGAAATGCCTGATATTTTCAAAGCATGTCATGATGAACCATGTGGTGGACACTTTGTTGACAAGAGGACAACTTATAAAATCCTTTCTTTAGGATATTATTGGCCGTCCCTCTTCAAAGATGCAAAACAATATGTCAAAAGGTGTGACAGCTGCCAAAGGGTAGGGAAACCTACCCCCTCAAATGAGATGCCATTACAACCTCAGGTACTCATTGAACCCTTTGAAAAATGGGCTTTAGACTTTATTGGACCTATTAATCCTCCATCCAAGCAGAAAAAGTATATATTGGTATGTACTGATTATGTCACTAAATGGGTAGAAGCCAAAGCATTATTTTTTGCTAATGAAAATACAATAGTTAATTTTATTTATGAGGATATTTTTACTCACTTTGGTGTTCCAAGGGAAATTGTGACAGATCAGGGAACTCAATTCACATCCAAAATGATGGAGAAGCTTATGGAAGAGTACAAGGTCAAGCATAGGAAATCCACTCCTTATCATCCGCAAGCAAATGGTCAAGTGGAGTCCACAAATAAAGTAATTGAAGGAATCATTACCAAGACTGTGCATCTACATAGAAGAGATTGGGCAGAAAGGCTTTCTGAAGCCTTATGGGCCTACAGAACTACATGGAGTGACACAACATGACACACTCCTTATGAACTTGTTTATGGGAAGGAAGTTCTGCTCCCCATTAAGTTCCAAGTTAAAACCTTCAAGATGGCAGTTCGGTTGGGAATGGATTTATCAGAAGCTCAAAAGCATAGATTGGAGTAGTTGAATGAACTAGATGAGGTCAAACAAGAAGCAGTTCAAAGAACTGATCTAGTTCAGCAGTAGAGAGCTAAGTGGCATGACAAATACATCAAGGACAAAAGGTTTCAAGAAGGAGATTGGGCATTGCTATTTGATTCAAAGTTCAAATATTTTCAAGGTAAATTTCAGACTCATTGGCTTGGGCCATATGAGATTGAAAAAGTTTTTAGCAATGGAGCAGTAAGAATCAGAACAATTGATGAGCACCAAACTCCTCTCCTTGTGAATGGTCATAGATTGAAGATCTATCAGAAGCCAATCTCAAAGGAGGAGTTTATCAAAATCTTTCAAGATAACTCTGCAATGAGGCTGGTGAAGAAGAATCATTCTTCTCCACCAGCCTAGTCTTTGTTTTTTTCATCATCATCTAAAAAAAAAATGTATAAGCTTGAAAACCAATCACTGATTGGCATTCTTATACAGAAAATACAGGGTGAAAATCAGAAGATTTTGACGCCCTATATTTTCCAAAAAAATCTCTCATTTCACTCATAGTTTGTTTCATTCCATTTCATTTCATTTCGCTCCATCTCGCCACCACATACCATCAATAAAATTTCTTTCAGTTTTCTTCATATTCACTTTTCCATGTCTCATCCATCCAGTCATTTTCCATTTCCATTCATTCGCCAAGTTATATTTTGTTTACAATGTTACATTTCGCAGC
Source organism: Pinus tabuliformis (assembly GCA_031772625.1). NCBI lineage: Eukaryota > Viridiplantae > Streptophyta > Pinopsida > Pinales > Pinaceae > Pinus > Pinus tabuliformis. The sequence goes on from CM062818.1 coordinate 304,699,129, forward strand.
TGTTTTCCAATTCCGCAGCTAATCTGCAATGATAGTCAAGTGATTAGCCAAAAAAATATGCAGGTATGGAAGGAGAAGATCTTTGGAGACATCAACACCTAAAAAGAACCTACAAAAGCAGGCAATTAAAAGTTAGCAAAAAGAAAGAGGTATGATTCCAAGGTATGGACAAAACCATTTCAAATAGCATTTCAAAAGCATAATTCGTATAGTTTGTAAAATCACAGCTTCTTAATGTGTAATGATTTAACTTGATGGCTGCCTTAACTCCACCATATCTTTCGCATTAATCCTAACGGTCTCATAATCTATTCCCGAGTTTAACTCGTACTTAGTCGTACACCCTCATTACATTTGTTAAAATGGATAATTATGCAGACGTGAGTTGATTGAATACGGCTCTCCTCCACCGACGTTCCACTCTGCAGCCTTTTTATGAACTCAAAATCATAAACTCCATTTAGTCTCGCAAATTTTCACGAGTGACACTCTGCCTCCACGCTTGCACACCAGGTTTTACAGTCTTCGGTTCATTTTTCGTTTACACAAGTTTCTACTCCGTAAACCCTCTTTCATCTCATGCTCAGTATTTTTCCCATTTCATAACCATCGACTTTCTCCATGGTCTTCTTCCATATCACTGTTCTGCTCCCGTAAGACTGTCATTTACAGAGGTGTTTTCACAGTGAAAAAAAGGAATGGGTCTTATTGTGAGAACAGAGCCCGAAGGAGTTAAATTCATGGAAGGATACCCGTAGCTTAAGGGAACATTGAAGAAGGCTGGATGGTTGAAATTCATCAAGAAGTTTAAAGGCCATCACAAGGAGGTTACAAAAACATTTTCCAGATCTTTCAATGGTGCAGAAGTTGAAATTGGGGACATAAAATTTCCAGTGACAGAATCATCAATTGCAGCAGCCACAGAACTTACACAAGAGGGAGAGAGATGGTTTAAGAACAAGGATTTTGATGAAAAAGTCTGGAGGGTCATTCTTCGTAATCTAGGTATGGACATATCAATCTTTAAACGAGGGATTCCTATTTCAGCCTTAAAAGATAAGTGGAGTAGTCTGCTTTTAATCATTCAGAAATTCATTACATGCGAGGGCAGGTATGGCTCCATGTATATGTATCATATCAGATTATTAATGAATTTCTTGGAGAATGAAACTATCAACCTCCCTTACTTCTTGTTGAATAGTTTAAGAAAAATGTCTGCTACTGTTCAAAAGAACATAGATGATGTAGAACCCCATCTCTACCATCATGGCCTCATCAAGATCTTGATTGAAAATCATTTGAAAGAGAGGGAAGATACATGGGAAAATTTCCTAGTTAGGAACTTTTTCCAAGACCCTCCTAAAGTGCCTGAGGGGAGTTCAACAAAGAGAAGTAGGAGGAAAAGAACAACTTTAACAATCCAAGATACTCCTACTAGTGTGACAAATGAAAACAATGAAGAAGAATTGCCTTCTAGAACATTGACTGAAATTATGAAACAAACAAAACAGAAAGGAAAGAGGAAAACTGAATACCAGACTCCTGAGCCTTCTTCAGAGGAAGAGCAAGTTCTTTCTGAAAGATTAGAATAGTCAACTAAAGAAAAACAAAAAGGAAAGGAGAAGCAGGTCATAGAAAAAGGATATATAAGCTCACAAGGTCTAAGAAGAAGCTCTAGATTAAAGGGCAAGTTGAGGAAAACACAAATCAAAGGAGCTGAATTCATAGACTTGGGGGGTGAAACTCCACATCAATCACCAGAAAACACTACACTTGATCAAAGTCCACAGTATTCTCCTTCTCCTCAGTTAGACTTTGAAACTAGTCCAAGGAAAACAACTCCAGAAATTGATCAATCCTAGCAGCAGATATATGATTTCATTGAATCATTGGAACAATAGAAAACTACAGCAGAACAAGGAACTTCATCCAATCAGCAAGGTACAACTCAAGAAACTTTGATTGAGTCATTAAAGTAATAAATTTATGAGTTGGAAGTCTTAAACAAACATATCCAAAGGGAGAATGAAACCTTAAAAGAGCAAAACAAATTGGACAAAGTTATCCATGACAATATCATGCTGCATTTAGGATTATGCTATAATAAAAATAGAAAACTGAAGAAGAAGAATAGGAGGTTGAGTAGAGCCCTCATCAATCTCAAGTACAGATGTCTTATGATGAAGCATAGAATGATAGTGATAGCAAGAAAGAAGAAGAAGAGGTTGGATGTCTTAGCAGAAGTTTCAGAGCAGATGCATTGAAGGGAGGATTGTTACAATTTTGGTTGCATGAGGACATGCAACATCTTCATAGTAGGGGTATGTTGAGCCCCAAAACTACCTCTCTTCCAAGCATTTTCTTAAACCCTTTCTCTTCTATTTTCCCATGTTAGTGCATCCTAAGCTATCAAAAATTGTTACATGTTGATTTCAGGGGTGTATTTGAGTGATTTTCAAATTATATCATTGTGTGTGCTATTTCATCTAGGTTTTGTTTATCAGCTATGGAATGTAGCCACTTTCCATAGCTAACTGGCAATTCCGCAGCCATTTCCATTGTTTTATAGGTTACAGGTGTCAGGAGGAGGAATGAGACACATGGGCAGCTCAGGAATTGTCCACACATGGATGAGGTCCTATTCACTTAGCCAGATTCGGAAGGAAAGGTATCTGTCAAAGGGAGGTCAACGGAGAATTCTATGCTAGCTAGAACTCTATTCTTGAACGTAAAAGAAGCCCGAAGCCGTTCCTGAACTCGTGGATTCGTTTTTTCCACCTGCATGCCATATACATAACGCAATCCAACATCCACCTCGCATAGATTTACTGCTCATGGAAACCGAGAGGCTGAATCCTCGGATTTTGACCTGTTCATGTGTCTATCGTGAAGAAATTCCTTTGAGATATAGTTATCCATTTTCTCTATAAATACAAGTGTTTGCAACGTAGATAGGACGTTCTGGATATTGCTGTTATAGTGTTATTTTTCTGTTCTGTAGCCGAGAGACACATTACTCTATTTTTCATAATACAAACTCTATTTTACATGTCTGTTTGAGCATATTTTGAAGTAACAGTGTGCTAGTCTGAAACTGTGCAGGGGCGCCTTGCGTAGCTAAGGTCCTTCTTTTGTTTTTGTATAGTTTTCATGTATATTTTCTCTCATTTGAATTGTATATTTCTCATGTTTTGCTTATGATCTTAATCCTTCTAACTTTGTATATGTTTTTGCAACTTGTCATATTTCTTACTAACATTCATAGGTGCATTTCAGAATAGGTATTTAAGTCTGGTTATGCTCAAGCTTCTTAGTGTAATTTTTGCATCCAGTGGTGTTATTGAGACTTACTTCCTCTGTTGAAACTCAGTTTTCGATTTCAGTTGTTTATGATTTTACTTTGTGAGATTTGTTTACTGTTCAAGATAGTTTAGATGTCAGTTCTTTCATGCCATATGATGATATTTCTGG